>JARBDR010000135.1:232801-874409 GCA_029721355.1 Tegillarca granosa
CCGAATTGATTCGTTGTTGAATTATGGTTTTCCAAAAGATGGTCTACGATGTCATTTGGCAATTCCCCGCGGAGTCCAACTATTTTGTTCCTCATGCCTTCATCAGTGGCAGCTTTGGTCCATCTCCATTTCTTTTTCTCAAAGTGTCTTCTATCTGTAAATACATGAATGGAATAAAAGAAATTAAATCGAGACGTATTAGAGAAAATGAACAAAACAAAACAAAACTCGCTCGCGATATCGATGAAAACAAAGATTTAAACTTGCTCGCGATATTAAGAAGAAATCTTTATTTACATATTGAATTAAAAAAAAAATTCATTGTTTACCTTGCGGGTCGTTAAGTCGAACAGAGTGCTCTTTCTCTTTTTCCATTGATCTTCCGTCTTGATTCTTTTAAAACTTCCATCATTTGCTTCTTCTAACCTTCTTTTAACTTCCATTTTAAATTAGTTGTTAATTTGCTGTTATATTTGATTTAATTTAATTCCAAGTTTGCTCTCCGAAGGTTGTCTGAGTTGTGAGTGATCCGTAAACTAGCCGCCGAGCTATTGGGCGCGCGGTGGGCGGGATTTGTAGACAGCCAATCAGGAAGACGGCTCGGTTGTCATGGCGTCGTCCCTCGAAGGTAGTGAAATGGAACCGGTCCGTCGGCAGCCAATCACAAGATTTTGAGTTTTTTTGTGTTCTTTTTTTTTTACTTATTCGTAATCGGTAGCGTAAAACTCATTGTAGCAATCCTACACAACAAGTTCATTAGTTCAAATTCAGGTCCATGTTCTCTCTGCATTAAGGATCTGGTATATCCTAGAAAGACTTCGAAGTTAACTTTCTTCTGGTAGGGAAAACAGTACATATTGTACAAAGGCCGACTAAACTCAAACAGTGCGTCATTAAAAATTCCAACGAGAATGAATTGGTTTCCGAAATGTTCAATATCTGGTGTTCGGCAAACAGTAAATGGACAAACATGTTGAACGGAAACTGCTGAGCTCCAAACATAGCTTTCGCTTCCGACGGCGACATCGGTCCTTTCCGATATTGGATAATGCCGTTAACCATCTGTTTCAAGTGTTTTTGGTGTCTTATTGTCTCGGTAAATGTCTCGTCCAAACACATTTTTGGAATTTCCCCGCACAAACTCTGTAACATTTCTTGTGCTTTTGATCACACCGTACAGTTCCCCATCCATCTTCCCCTCTTACGGTATCTATAATCTGTAAAATACATAAGAAGAAGAAACGAAATGAAAAAATTGAATTGAATGAAATGAAATAAAAAAATTGAAATCAAATGAAATGAAATGAAAAAAATTGAATTGAAATGCAAAACTTGAAATGGAATGAAATGAAAAAAAAATTGAATTGAAATGAAAAAATTGACTTGAAATGGAATGAAATGAAACAAAAATTGAAATGAAATGAAAAAATTGACTTGAAATGGAATGAAATGAAAAAAATTGACTTAAAATGAAATGAAAAAAATTGAAATGACTCATTTACCTGCCGAGACGTTATGTCGAAAAGTGTCATTTTTTTCTTCCTCCACGCATCTTCTGTCTTGATTTTCTTGTTAGAGTCAACATCCAATTCTTCTTTTAATTTTCTTTTATATTCCATTTCGGTTGTAAAATTTGCTGTTCTATCTAATTCGATTGTCAGTAAAGTTTATCCTTTGAAGATTGCGTGAGTTATGATGTGATCCGTAAACCAGCCGCTTTAGTAGCGCGGTGGGCGGGACTTGTAGGCAGCCAATTTGAAGAGGCTCGGTTGTCATGGCGTTGTCCCTCGAAGGAAGTGAAATGGACCGGTCCGTCGGCAGCCAATCACAAGAAGGCACCCCCTTACACGTGAATGGACGTGACCTCCCACGTGTCCCACGATATCAAACAACCAATCAGAAACGCGTAACGATCCGTCCAATCAAACGAATTGGCGGGAAGTGCGGGACGACGTACATAAATGCCCACCCTTTACTAATTCATTATAGTCATTTCTTTCATGCTATAAATTTGAAATAATGAACAGAGAAAGCAATTTGAGAAAAGCGGAGAGATTGTTTGCGGCCATAGACCAGTATGTGGACAGCAGACCGAGAGAAAGAAGAAGACGCAGACCCCAGCCAGTCGAGCTACCTTGCAGCAACTGGGTCCGGCAATTAGAGAGAAATCTTGCCGTCGACCCGCAATTCGTCAACCGGCGAATTGCAATGTTACAGGAAAGTACCAGAAACCAGCTTTTCTTCACGGAAGACAGGATTGATGAATATTACCCAATCCATCCTCTCTTACCCAATCAGCCAGCATTGGCGCATTGATTTTTAGAAGACAAGAATTTCGAGGGAACTTGCGAGATATGCTTAGAATCGTCACCGGCGGGGGGAAGATTTGTGTGCAAGATCTGTAAGAACTGCTGGTGTGGATCCTGCGACATAGGAATGAAGAAATGCCCATTCTGCAGGACCGGGACCAACTAAGGCGGCGGCAGTAAAAGAAACCCCCCAAAACAATCCCGGCTTGTTTTTGCATTTAAAACAAGCCACCCAAATATTTAGAAAAGATCTAACGTTGTTTGTAATCATGACTTATCAGATACATACCTAGATAAAAAAAAAAAAAAAAAAAAACACATACATTTCCCTGCACCCTATAACTTTCCATAACAACATTCATTTTTCAACACGTTCTAATTCCGACATGTTTTTTTTTTATATATATATAATCATAAAAATAAACTCCTTTAGAGTCTGCATAGATGAATCTTTCGAAATCTGCTTCGGTCTTAAACCATATAGTATATTGAAAACAAATTGAACAAACTCGATTAGAGGTTTGAATACAACGTTGTTTTTTTTTTTTTTTTTTTACAAACAATACCATCTTTTTTTTTCTCACGCCGTCACAATTAGACACGAATGCAATGTCATGTGTATGGCATGTTTAATTGAAAAAAAAAGTCATTTACATTGCCTCGCTGGTGAAGGCCCGAGCGATCTCCTTCGGTCAATATCTAAATAAAAAAAAAGAAAAACAACAATTACTCGGGGTGGGCACGACCCCACTTAACCGGTGAAACAATGTAAATCTATCTGCTCGGTCGTGACACGTCGGACTTAATCTTTCTCTATTTCTCTCTCTATCCCTCCCATTAAAGTTTTAAAAGCTTATTTGAATGTACTTTAAGACTGAAGTTTGTGAATCAATCTTTTTTTATGCTCCAGATATCTGTCAATTCACAACCTTCCGCCTTTTCGACCCGCTTTATTTCAGAATTGCGCGTGCTAAAAATACCTGAACTGGACGTGTTAACTAAGACTATGTATTATACTTACCGTGTGAGGCACACGCGACATACGAATCGGATATCGAATTCTGTGACTTTTTTTTAGTCTACAAGATGTCTGTAGAATCGGAATGCAGTCTGTGCATTTTTTCAAGTTTACAAGATGTCTGAAGAATCGGATCAAAGTCTGTGTCCTTTTTTTAAATTACAAGATGTCTGTACTTTTAGACCGAAGTTTGTGGAATTTTTTTTAAATTACAAGACGTTTGTATTTTAAGACCTAAGTTTGTGGAATTTTTTTTCGATTCACAAGTATCTGTACTTTTTGACTATAGTTTGTGGAATAGGATTGAAGTTTGTGCAATGTTTTTAGATTACAAGATCTCCGTGCGTTTGGACTGAAGTTTGTGGATTTTTTTTTTAATTACAAGATGTCTTTTTTTTTTTACAGTCAATACATTTTCGCGGGAAAAAAGACTCTTTATCGGACATTCAAGAACTTTCCAGAAACCACTTGTTTACGCAGACGTCGGGAAACTTTAAAGGACATTCTAAAAACATCAAAACAAACACCTGGCGCGTACGTGACGTCACGTCTGACATTTTCTGTCAAGGAGCTGTCTGGGTTCTTTGTTTCACAACAATGTAGCAATATTTTCTGTCAAGGAACTGTCTGGGTTTCCTTTCGCACAACAATGTAGCAATATTCTCAGTCAAGGAACGGGAAGTGTCAAAGAATGTTGAATGAAAGAAGTACACAGCTGTGACGTGTTCGTGGGAACGGTGGCGGGAAAAGAAAATCGTTGTTGTTTAACCTCTCGAGGTTATTTATCTCAAGAAAAATAAATAAATAAGTAAAAAAAAACCAAAAAATAATAAACAAACAAACAAACAAATAAATGTGGCATGTATATATACTATATGGATGGATGGTTGTGGGGTTAAATGAAGCTCCGAATTCATGCGTGATATATTTTAAAAAAAATGTACGTGGTAACTGAAGTCTGTGGTATCTTTTTTTCATTCACGGATATCTGTAGGTTAAGACCGAAGTCTGTGGTATCTTTTTTTTCGTTCACGCATATGTGTTCGTTTACACCGAAGTTTGTGGAATTTTTTTGACTTACAAGACGTCTGTATTTTTAGATCGAAGTCTGTGCAATTTTTTCAAGTTTACCAGATGTCTGAAGAATCGGATCAAAGTCTGTGTCCTTTTTTTTAAATTACAAGATGTCTGTTCGTTTACACCGAAGTTTGTGGAATTTTTTTGATTTACAAGACGTCTGTATTTTTAGACCGAAGTCTGTGGAATTTTTTTTTCATTACAAGACGTTTGTAAGTTTAGACCGTAGTCTGTGGTATTTTTTTTTAAATTACAAGACGTTTGTAAGTTTAGACCGAGGTCTGTGGTTTTTGTTTTAATTACAAGATGTCTGTAAGTTTAGACTGTAGTTTGTGGAATTTTTTTGATTCACAAGATGTCTGTATGTTTAGACTGTAGTTTGTGGAATTTTTTTTTGATTCACAAGATGTCTGTATGTTTAGACTGTAGTTTGTGGAATTTTTTTTTTGATTCACAAGATGTCTTTGTTTTTATTTATTTATTTATTTTTTTTATTATTTATTTTTTTTTTTTCTTCCTTAGACTCGTTACAATTCGCGCGAAAAAACAACTTGTTTGTTTACGCAGACCGCGGAGAACTTTCCAGAACATTCCAAAATCATCAAAACAAACACCTGGCGCTTACGTGACTTCACGTCTGCAGTCTGTGTCATTTTAACAACAATGTAGCAACATTTTCTGTCAAGGAGCCGTCTGGGTTTCCTTTCACGCAACAATGTAACAATATTTTTTGTCATGGAACGGGAAGTGTCAAACTGTCAAAGAAGGTTGAATGAAAAAAAGTACACAGCTGTGACGTGTACGTGCGGACCGTGGCGGGAAAAAAAAGTCGTTGTTGTTTAAATATATTCTCAAGGTTATTTATATCGGACCAACTAGGTACTTGTTTATCGAAAAAAAATCATAAAAAAAACAAAATAAAAAAAAAATAATAAACAAACAAACAAACAAGTAAATGTGGCACGTAATTTTAATATGGATGGATGAGTGTGGGGTTAAATGAATCTCCGTATTCATGTGCGATGTAGTAAAAAAAAAACAATCCCGACCAAATATGTATTAGTATTCTTATTTTATACATATAGTTTATTTTATTATTTTATACATATAGTTTATTTTTATTGTGCGTAGCCAGCCTGTTTGTTGTTGTTATTATTGTCGGTATTATGAGCAGAAAGGTCGGGTGGTTCGAACCGATGGAGTTTGTACGTATTGTTTGTCTATTTGTTTGTGTGTTTGTTTAATTTCTTTTTTTTCTTTTTCTTCTTCTTCTTCTTCTTATTATTATTATTATTATCATCATTCTGTCAATACTTCGGTAGCTCGGTCGGTAGGTTTCGTGGATTCGAACCCAGGATAGTGACGAGGTCCCCTGTTACTGTAGGTTTGGCAATACGAAGAACCCAGCTGTGCTGTGCTGTGCTGTGATGTATGATGCCATCAGCGCAACGCAAGGGTGTCAGGCAGGCATAATTTCTGCACCTTCGCCTTTGTAGCTGGCGACGTCTCGATATATGAAAAAGTGAAATATTCTGGACTGGGACGTTTTAAACACACCATTTTATTCGACTGAGACGTTAATCACCCCGACTTCTTCTGTATCCGTATCGGTATCTTCTTGATTTTCTTCTTTCTTTTTCTCGATTTGATTCTATTCTTTGTTGAGTTGCTTCGAAGATGATGAAACAGAAGGACGAAAGAGAGAGAAAACCACCTTTTTGTTCATTCGTGCCTCTGAAGGTGCAGAGAAGAGAGAAAACCACCTTTTTTTCAATCATGCCTCTGAAGGTGCAGAGAAGAGAGAAAACCATCTCGTTTTTTTTATGCATCGTGGGGAGAATGAGGAGGAGGAGAGAAAACCAACTTATGCATCAAGCGAATTAAAACCCCCCAAAAATATAAAAAAAAATAAATAAATAAAAAATAACCAACAAAGTATTTTGTTTGTTTGTGTTTTTTTTACTTTTTTTTTACTTATTCGAAAAGAAAACAAGGAATATTCCTGTTCACTGTCCTTCTCAGTATTTCCATCAGTTCGTTGTTTTGTTCCCTTTTTTGTGTGAGGGCTCTAATAATTCCTTCCAAGCATGCGAATTCAACCGGTCCTTTACAATGAAATGAAAACATGTCGTACACACCTTTGTTAAATTCAAACAAGGATAGATTATAAATTCCAGTCAAGAAAGAACTCGCATTTTCAAACTTGAACACCTTGTGTTGAACGAACAAGAAATAAACAAACAGTTCCAAATCTAAGTTTTCTTTACCGAAATTCATCTTGACCATGGACGGTTTGAGTTGTCTTCAACACGCGTATGGAACTCCACGATTCCATTCACCATTTGCTTGAGTTGCATTTGCCTCCGAATTGATTCGGTTGTTGAATTATGGTTTTCCAAAAGATGGTCTACGATGTCATTTGGCAATTCCCCGCGGAGTCGAACTATTTTGTTCCTCATGCCTTCATCAGTGGCAGCTTTGGTCCATCCTCCATTTCTTTTTCTCAAAGTGTCTTCTATCTGTAAATACATGAATGGAATAAAAGAAATTAAATCGAGACGTATTAGAGAAAATGAACAAAACAAAACAAAACTCGCTCGCAATTTCGACGAAAACAAAGATTTAAACTTGCTCACGATATTAAGAAGAAATCTTTATTTACATATTGAATTAAAAAAAAATTCATTGTTTACCTTGCGGGTCGTTAAGTCGAACAGAGTGCTCTTTCTCTTTTTCCATTGATCTTCCGTCTTGATTCTTTTAAAACTTCAATCATTTGCTTCTTCTAACTTTCTTTTAACTTCCATTTTAAATTAGTTGTTAATTTGCTGTTATATTTGATTTAATTTAATTCCAAGTTTGCTCTCCGAAGGTTGTCTGAGTTGTGAGTGATCCGTAAACTAGCCGCCGAGCTATTGTGCGCGCGGTGGGCGGGATTTGTAGGCAGCCAATCAGAAGACGGCTCGGTTGTCATGGCGTCGTCCCTCGAAGGTAGTGAAATGGACCGGTCCGTCGGCAGCCAATCACAAGATTTTGAGTTTTTTTGTGTTCTTTTTTTTTTTTACTTATTCGTAATCGGTAGCGTAAAAACTCATTGTAGCAATCCTACACAACAAGTTCATTAGTTCAAATTCAGGTCCATGTTCTCTCTGCATTAAGGATCTGGTATATCCTAGAAAGACTTCGAAGTTAACTTTCTTCTGGTAGGGAAAACAGTACATATTGTACAAAGGCCGACTCAACTCAAACAGTGCCTCATTAAAAATTCCAACGAGAAATGAATTGGTTTCCGAAATGTTCAATATCTGGTGTTCGGCAAACAGTAAATGAACAAACATGTTCAACGGAAACTGCTGAGCTCCAAACATAGCTTTCGCTTCCGACGGCGACATTCGGTCCTTTCCGATAACCATCTGTTTCAAGTGTTTTTGGTGTCTTATAGTCTCGGTAAATGTCTCGTCCAAACACATTAATTCTCCGACTGTTTCATTTGGAATTTCCCCGCACAAACTCTGTAACATTTCTTGTGCTTTTTGATCACACCGCACAGTTCCCCATCCATCTTCCCCTCTTACGGTATCGATAATCTGTAAAATACATAAGAAAAGAAACGAAATGAAAAAATTGAATTGAAATGAAATGAAATAAAAAAAATTGAAATGAAATGAAAAAATTGAATTGAAATGAAAAAATTGACTTGAAATGGAATGAAATGGAAAAAAAATTGAATTGAAATGAAAAAATTAACTTGGAATGAAATGAAAAAAATTGAATTGAAATGAAATGAAAAAATTGAATTGAAATGGAATGAAATGAAAAAAATTGAAATGACTCATTTACCTGCCGAGACGTCATGTCGAAAAGTGTCATTTTTTTCTTCCTCCACGGATCTTCTGTCTTGATTTTCTTGTTAGAGTCAACATCCAATTCTTCTTTTAATTTTCTTTTATATTCCATTTCGGTTGTAAAATTTGCTGTTCTATCTAATTCGATTGTCAGTAAAGTTTATCCTTTGAAGGTTGCGTGAGTTATGATGTGATCCGTAAACCAGCCGCTTAAGTAGCGCGGTGGGCGGGACTTGTAGGCAGCCAATTTGAAGACGGCTCGGTTGTCATGGCGTTGTCCCTCGACGGAAGTGAAATGGACCGGTCCGTCGGCAGCCAATCACAAAAAGGCACCCCCTTACACGTGAATGGACGTGACCTCCCACGTGTCCGACGATATCAAACAACCAATCAGAATCGCGTAACGATCCGTCCAATCAAACGAATTGGCGGGAAGTGCGGGACGACGTACATAAATGCCCACCCTTTACTAATTCATTATAGTCATTTCTTTCATGCTATAAATTTGAAATAATGAACAGAGAAAGCAATTTGAGAAAAGCGGAGAGATTGTTGGCGGCCATAGACCAGTATGTGGACAGCAGACCGAGAGAAAGAAGAAGACGCAGACCCCAGCCAGTCGAGCTACCTTGCAGCAACTGGGTCCGGCAATTAGAGAGAAATCTTGCCGTCGACCCGCAATTCGTCAACCGGCGAATTGCAATGTTACAGGAAAGTACCAGAAACCAGCTTTTCTTCACGGAAGACAGGATTGATGAATATCACCAAATCTATCCTCTCTTACCCAATCAGCCAGCATTGGCGCATAGATTTTTAGAAGACAAGAATTTCGAGGGAACTTGCGAGATATGCTTAGAATCGTCACCGGCGGGGGGAAGATTTGTGTGCAAGATCTGTAAGAACTGCTGGTGTGGATCCTGCGACATCAGAATGAAGAAATGCCCATTCTGCAGGACCGGGACCAACTAAGGCGGCGGCAGTAAAAGAAACCCCCCAAAACAATCCCGGCTTGTTTTTGCATTTAAAACAAGCCACCCAAATATTTAGAAAAGATCTAACGTTGTTTGTAATCATGACTTATCAGATACATACCTAGATAAAAAAAAAAACAAAAAAAAAACACATACATTTCCCTGCACCCTATAACTTTCCATAACAACATTCATTTTTCAACACGTTCTAATTCCGACATGTTTTTTTTTATATATATAATCATAAAAATAAACTCCTTTAGAGTCTGCATAGATGAATCTTTCGAAATCTGCTTCGGTCTTAAACCATATAGTATATTGAAAACAAATTGAACAAACTCTATTAGAGGTTTGAATACAACGTTGTTTTTTTTTTTTTTTTTTTACAAACAATACCATCTTTTTTTTTCTCACGCCGTCACAATTAGACACGAATGCAATGTCATGTGTATGGCATGTTTAATTGAAAAAAAAGTCATTTACATTGCCTCGCTGGTGAAGGCCCGAGCGATCTCCTTCGGTCAATATCTAAACAAAAAAAAAGAAAAACAACAATTACTCGGGGTGGGCACGACCCCACTTAACCGGTGAAACAATGTAAATCTATCTGCTCGGTCGTGACACGTCGGACTTAATCTTTCTCTATTTCTCTCTCTATCCCTCCCATTAAAGTTTTAAAAGCTTATTTGAATGTACTTTAAGACTGAAGTTTGTGAATCAATCTTTTTTTATGCTCAAGATGTCTGTCAATTCACAACCTTCCGCCTTTTCGACCCGCTTTATTTCAGAATTGCGCGTGCAAAAAATACCTGAACTGGACGTGTTAACTAAGACTATGTATTATACTTACCGTGTGAGGCACGCGCGACATACGAATCGGATATCGAATTCTGTGACTTTTTTTTAGTCTACAAGATGTCTGTAGAATCGGAATGCAGTCTGTGCATTTTTTTCAAGTTTACAAGATGTCTGAAGAATCGGATCAAAGTCTGTGTCCTTTTTTTAAATTACAAGATGTCTGTACTTTTAGACCGAAGTTTGTGGAATTTTTTTTAAATTACAAGACGTTTGTATTTTAAGACCGAAGTTTGTGGAATTTTTTTCGATTCACAAGTATCTGTACTTTTTGACTGAAGTTTGTGGAATTAGATTGAAGTTTGTGCAATTTTTTTAGATTACAAGATCTCCGTGCGTTTGTGGAATTTTTTTTTTTAATTACAAGATGTCTTTGTTTTTTTTTTTTTTACAGTCAATACATTTTCGCGGGAAAAAAGACTCTTTATCGGACATTCAAGAACTTTCCAGAAACCACTTGTTTACGCAGACGGCGGGAAACTTTCAAGGACATTCCAAAAACATCAAAACAAACACCTGGCGCGTACGTGACGTCACGTCTGACATTTTCTGTCAAGGAGCTGTCTGGGTTCTTTATTTCACAACAATGTAGCGATATTTTCTGTCAAGGAACTGTCTGGGTTTCCTTTCGCACAACAATGTAGCAATATTCTCAGTCAAGGAACGGGAAGTGTCAAAGTGTCAAAGAAGGTTGAATGAAAGAAGTACACAGCTGTGACGTGTTCGTGGGAACGGTGGCGGGAAAAGAAAATCGTTGTTGTTTAACTTCTCGAGGTTATTTATCTCAAGAAAAATAAATAAATAAATAAATAAATAAAAAAACCAAAAAATAATAAACAAACAAACAAACAAATAAATGTGGCATGTATATATACTATATGGATGGATGATTGTGGGGTTAAATGAAGCTCCGAATTCATGCGTGATATATTTTAAAAAAAATGTACGTGGTAACTGAAGTCTGTGGTATCTTTTTTTCATTCACGCATATCTGTTCGTTTACACCGAAGTTTGTGGAATTTTTTTGACTTACAAGACGTCTGTATTTTTAGATCGAAGTCTGTGCAATTTTTTCAAGTTTACCAGATGTCTGAAGAATCGGATCAAAGTCTGTGTCCTTTTTTTTAAAATTACAAGATGTCTGTTCGTTTACACCGAAGTTTGTGGAATTTTTTTTATTACAAGACGTCTGTATTTTTAGACCGAAGTCTGTGGAATTTTTTTTTCATTACAAGACGTTTGTAAGTTTAGACCGTAGTCTGTGGTATTTTTTTTTAAATTACAAGACGTTTGTAAGTTTAGACCGAGGTCTGTGGTATTTGTTTTAATTACAAGATGTCTGTAAGTTTAGACTGTAGTTTGTGGATTTTTTTTTGATTCACAAGATGTCTGTATGTTTAGACTGTAGTTTGTGGAATTTTTTTTTGATTCACAAGATGTCTTTGTTTTTATTTATTTATTTATTTATTTTTTTTTATTATTTATTTATTTATTTTTCTTCCTTAGACTCGTTACGTTTTCGCGCGAAAAACAACTTGTTTGTTTACGCAGACCGCGGAGAACTTTCCAGAACATTCCAAAATCATCAAAACAAACACCTGGCGCTTACGTGACTTCACGTCTGCAGTCTGTGTCATTTTAACAACAATGTAGCAACATTTTCTGTCAAGGAGCCGTCTGGGTTTCCTTTCACGCAACAATGTAACAATATTTTTTGTCATGGAACGGGAAGTGTCAAACTGTCAAAGAAGGTTGAATGAAAAAAAGTACACAGCTGTGACGTGTACGTGCGGACCGTGGCGGGAAAAAAAGTCGTTGTTGTTTAAATATATTCTCAAGGTTATTTATATCGGACCAACTAGGTACTTGTTTATCGAAAAAAATCATAAAAAAAAACAAAATAAAAAAAATAATAATAAACAAACAAACAAACAAGTAAATGTGGCACGTAATTTTAATATGGATGGATGAGTGTGGGGTTAAATGAATCTCCGTATTCATGTGCGATGTAGTAAAAAAAAACAATCCCGACCAAATATGTATTAGTATTCTTATTTTATACATATAGTTTATTTTTATTGTGCGTAGCCAGCCTGTTTGTTGTTGTTATTATTGTCGGTATTATTAGCAGAAAGGTCGGGTGGTTCGAACCGATGGAGTTTGTACGTATTGTTTGTCTATTTGTTTGTGTGTTTGTTTAATTTCTTTTTTTTCTTCTTCTTCTTCTTATTATTATTATCATCATTCTGTCAATACTTCGGTAGCTCGGTCGGTAGGTTTCGTGGATTCGAACCCAGGATAGTGACGAGGTCCCCTGTTACTGTAGGTTTGGCAATACGAAGAACCCAGCTGTGCTGTGCTGTGCTGTGATGTATGATGCCATCAGCGCAACGCAAGGATGTCAGGCAGGCATAATTTCTGCACCTTCGCCTTTGTAGCTGGCGACGTCTCGATATATGTAAAAGTGAAATATTCTGGACCGGGACGTTTTAAACACACCATTTTTTTCGACTGAGACGTTAATCACCCCGACTTCTTCTGTATCCGTATCGGTATCTTCTTGATTTTCTTCTTTCTTTTTCTCGATTTGATTCTATTCTTCTTTGTTGAGTTGCTTCGAAGATGATGAAACAGAAGGACGAAAGAGAGAGAAAACCACCTTTTTGTTCATTCGTGCCTCTGAAGGTGCAGAGAAGAGAGAAAACCACCTTTTTTTCAATCATGCCTCTGAAGGTGCAGAGAAGAGAGAAAACCATCTCTTTTTTTATGCATCGTGGGGAGAATGAGGAGGAGAGAAAACCATCATATACGCATCAAGCGAATTAAAACCCCCCAAAAATATAAAAAAAAATAAATAAAACATAACCAACAAAGTATTTTGTTTGTTTGTGTTTTTTTTACTTTTTTTTAGCTCACCTGAGCTGAAAGCTCAGATGAGCTATTGCGATGGTTCACCGTCCGTCGTCTGTCGTGCGTCGTGCGTCGTGTGTCGTGCGTCGTGCGTCGTCCGTCGTGCGTTAACATTTTACATTTTAATCAACTCCTCTAAAACTACCAACCCAAATTTGATGAAACTTGGTGATGATGATGTCTGGGTGAAGGCCTTTCGGATTTGCACATATGAAGGAGTTATGTCCCCTTGGGGCCCCATAAGGGGGGAAATAGTGAAAAACTTTAAAAATCTTCTCCTCTGAATGTACAAGTGATATACCTTAGTTATTTCACTTATAACATTCTTAGGTCATCTAGTTTTAGATTTGCACAAATGGAAGCGATGGGGCTCAAAATGGGGAAATGGCAAGGAACTTAGTGGGAAAATTACTAAAAATTATTAATTTGTCAGTATATCTTGAAAACTATTAACTTTTTGTATAGGCATGTATATTAGAATATTGTACGTATTGCGACAACGATCATTTTGATATATGGTTCAAGGTCATATGTTCAAAGGTCAAGGTCACAACTGCAAAAGAAAAGTTAAATTGCTAATTATCTTGAAAACTATTAACTTTTTGAATAGGCATGTATATTAGAATATTGTAGGTATTGACATGACGATCATTTTGATATATGGTTCAAGGTCATATGTTGAAAGGTCAAGGTCACGGCTGCAAAAAAAGACTTAAATTGCTAATTATCTTGAAAACTATTAACTTTTTGTATAGGCATGTATATTAGAATATTGTAGGTATTGCAACAGTAATCATTTTGATATATGGTTCAAGGTCATATGTTGAAAAGTCAAGGTCACAGCTGCAAAAGAAGACTTAAATTGCTAATTATCTTGAAAACTATTAACTTTTTGTATAGGCGTGTATATTAGAATATTGTAGGTATTTGGACATCGATAATTTTGATATATGGTTCAAGGTCATATGTTGAAAGGTCAAGGTGACAGCTGCAAAAGAAAACTTAAATTGCTAATTATCTTGAAAACTATTAACTTTTTGTATAGGCGTGTATATTAGAATATTGTAGGTATTGACATGACGATCATTTTGATATATGGTTCAAGGTCATATGTTGAAAGGTCAAGGTCACAGCTGCAAAAGAAAAGTTAAATTGCTAATTATCTTGAAAACTATTAACTTTTTGAATAGGCATGTAAATTAGAATATTGTAGGTATTGCGACAACAATCATTTTGATATATAGTTCAAGGTCATATGTTGAAAGGTCAAGGTCACAGCTGCAAAAGAAGACTTAAATTGCTAATTATCTTGAAAACTATTAACTTTTTGTAAAGGCATGTATTTTAGAATGTTGCAGGTATTGACATGACGATTATTTTGATATATAGTTCAAGGTCATATGTTGGAAGGTCAAGGTCACAGCTGCAAAAGAAAAGTTAAATTGCTAATTATCTTGAAAACTATTACCTTTTTGTATAGGCATGTATATTAGAATATTGTAGGTTTTGACATGACGATCATTTTGATATATAGTTCAAGGTCATATGTTGAAAGGTCAAGGTCACAGCTGCAAAAGAAAACTTAAATTGCTAATAACCTTGAGAACTATTAACTTTTTGTATAGGCATGTATATTAGAATATTTTAGGTATTGACATGACACTCATTTTGATATATTGTTCAAGGTCATATGTTGAAAGGTCAAGGTCACAGCTGCAAAAGAAAAGTTAAATTGCTAATTATCTTAAAAACTATTCACTTTTTGTATAGGCATGTATTTTAGAATATTGCAGGTATTGACATGACGATCATTTTGATATATAGTTCAAGGTCATATGTTGAAAGGTCAAGGTCACAGCTGCAAAAGAAAAGTTAAATTGCTAATTATCTTAAAAACTATTAACTTTTTGTATAGGCATGTATTTAAGAATATTGCAGGTATTGACATGACGATTATTTTGATATATAATTCAAGGTCATATATTGAAAGGTCAAGGTCACAGCTGAAAAAGAAGACTTAAATTGCTAATTATCTTGAAAACTATTAACTTTTGTTTAGGTGTGTATATTAGAATATTGAAGGTATTGACATGACGATCATTTTGATATATGGTTCAAGGTCATATGTTGAAAAGTCAAGGTCACAGCTGCAAAAGAAAAGTTAAATTGCTAATTATCTTGAAAACTATTGACTTTTTGTATAGGCATGTATATTAGAATATTGTAGGTATTGACATGACACTCATTTTGATATATTGTTCAAGGTCATATGTTGGAAGGTCAAGGTCACAGCTGCAAAAGAAAAGTTAAATTGCTAATTATCTTGAAAACTATTAACTTTTTGTATAGGCATGTATTTAAGAATATTGTAGGTATTGACATGACGATCATTTTGATATATAGTTCAAGGTCATATGTTGAAAGGTCAAGGTCACAGCTGCAAAAGAAGACTTAAATTGCTAATTATCCTGAAAACTATTAACTTTTTGTATAGGCGTGTATATTAGAATATTGTAGGTATTGACATGACGATCATTTTGATATATGGTTCAAGGTCATATGTTGAAAGGTCAAGGTCAGAGCTGCAAAAGAAAAGTTAAATTGCTAATTATCTTGAAAACTATTAACTTTTTGAAAAGGCATGTATATTAGAATATTGTAGGTATTGCGACAACAATCATTTTGATATATAGTTCAAGGTCATATGTTGAAAGGTCAAGGTCACAGCTGCAAAAGAAGACTTAAATTGCTAATTATCTTGAAAACTATTAACTTTTTGTATAGGCATGTATATTAGAATATTATAGGTATTGACATGACAATGATTTTAATATATAGTTCAAGGTCATATGTCAAAAGATCAAGGTCACAGCTGCAAAAGAAGACTTAAATTGCTAATTATCTTGTTAACTATTAACTTTTTGTTTAGGCATGCATATTGGAATATTGTAGATATTGACATGGCAATCATTTTGATATATGATTCAAGGTCATATGTTGAAAGGTCAAGGTGACAGCTGCAAATGAAGACTACAGTCACTTTATGCATATTAGCTGCTTATTAATGAAATGTGACTGAATATTTCTGATTAATTTTTTTTGGAGTTCTTGAGTTTCTTTAAATTTTCTGTACTTGAAATATTGTCTGTTGCACTTTGTAAACAATTTTGGAGATATTCTCAGGTGAGCGTTAAGGCCCATGGGCCTCTTGTTTTACTTATTCGAAAAGAAAATAAGGAATATTCCTGTTCACTGTCCTTCTCAGTATTTCCATCAGTTCGTTGTTTTGTTCTCTTTTTTGTGTGAGGGCTCTAATAATTCCTTCCAAGCATGCGAATTCAACCGGTCCTTTACAATGAAATGAAAACATGTCGTACACACCTTTGTTAAATTCAAACAAGGATAGATTATAAATTCCAGTCAAGAAAGAACTCGCATTTTCAAACTTGAACACCTTGTGTTGAACGAACAAGAAATAAACAAACAGTTCCAAATCTAAGTTTTCTTTACCGAAATTCATCTTGACCATGGACGGTTTGAGTTGTCTTCAACACGCGTATGGAACTCCACGATTCCATTCACCATTTGCTTGAGTTGCATTTGCCTCCGAATTGATTCGGTTGTTGAATTATGGTTTTCCAAAAGATGGTCTACGATGTCATTTGGCAATTCCCCGCGGAGTCCAACTATTTTGTTCCTCATGCCTTCATCAGTGGCAGCTTTGGTCCATCCTCCATTTCTTTTTCTCAAAGTGTCTTCTATCTGTAAATACATGAATGGAATAAAAGAAATTAAATCGAGACGTATTAGAGAAAATGAACAAAACAAAACAAAACTCGCTCGCAATTTCGACGAAAACAAAGATTTAAACTTGCTCACGATATTAAGAAGAAATCTTTATTTACATATTGAATTAAAAAAAAATTCATTGTTTACCTTGCGGGTCGTTAAGTCGAACAGAGTGCTCTTTCTCTTTTTCCATTGATCTTCCGTCTTGATTCTTTTAAAACTTCCATCATTTGCTTCTTCAAACTTTCTTTTAACTTCCATTTTAAATAAGTTGTTAATTTGCTGTTATATTTGATTTAATTTAATTCCAAGTTTGCTCTACGAAGGTTGTCTGAGTTGTGAGTGATCCGTAAACTAGCCGCCGAGCTATTGGGCGCGCGGTGGGCGGGATTTGTAGACAGCCAATCAGAAGACGGCTCGGTTGTCATGGCGTCGTCCCTCGAAGGTAGTGAAATGGACCGGTCCGTCGGCAGCCAATCACAAGATTTTGAGTTTTTTTGTGTTCTTTTTTTTTTTTACTTATTCGTAATCGGTAGCGTAAAAACACATTGTAGCAATCCTACACAACAAGTTCATTAGTTCAAATTCAGGTCCATGTTCTCTCTGCATTAAGGATCTGGTATATCCTAGAAAGACTTCGAAGTTAACTTTCTTCTGGTAGGGAAAACAGTACATATTGTACAAAGGCCGACTCAACTCAAACAGTGCCTCATTAAAAATTCCAACGAGAAATGAATTGGTTTCCGAAATGTTCAATATCTGGTGTTCGGCAAACAGTAAATGAACAAACATGTTCAACGGAAACTGCTGAGCTCCAAACATAGCTTTCGCTTCCGACGGCGACATTCGGTCCTTTCCGATATTGGATAATGCCGTTAACCATCTGTTTCAAGTGTTTTTGGTGTCTTATAGTCTCGGTAAATGTCTCGTCCAAACACATTAATTCTCCGACTGTTTCATTTGGAATCACACCGCACAGTTCCCCATCCATCTTCCCCTCTTACGGTATCGATAATCTGTAAAATACATAAGAAAAAGAAACGAAATGAAAAAATTGAATTGAAATGAAATGAAATAAAAAAAAATTGAAATGAAATGAAATGAAATGAAAAAATTGAATTGAAATGAAAAAATTGACTTGAAATGGAATGAAATGGAAAAAAAATTGAATTGAAATGAAAAAATTAACTTGGAATGAAATGAAAAAAATTGAATTGAAATGAAATGAAAAAATTGACTTGAAATGGAATGAAATGAAAAAAATTGAATTAAAATGAAATGAAGTGAAATGAAATGAAATGAAAAAAATTGAAATGACTCATTTACCTGCCCAGACGTCATGTCGAAAAGTGTCATTTTTTTCTTCCTCCACGGATCTTCTGTCTTGATTTTCTTGTTAGAGTCAACATCCAATTCTTCTTTTAATTTTCTTTTATATTCCATTTCGGTTGTAAAATTTGCTGTTCTATCTAATTCGATTGTCAGTAAAGTTTATCCTTTGAAGGTTGCGTGAGTTATGATGTGATCCGTAAACCAGCCGCTTAAGTAGCGCGGTGGGCGGGACTTGTAGGCAGCCAATTTGAAAACGGCTCGGTTGTCATGGCGTTGTCCCTCGAAGGAAGTGAAATGGACCGGTCCGTCGGCAGCCAATCACAAGAAGGCACCCCCTTACACGTGAATGGACGTGACCTCCCACGTATCCGACGATATCAAACAACCAATCAGAATCGCGTAACGATCCGTCCAATCAAACGAATTGGCGGGAAGTGCGGGACGACGTACATAAATGCCCACCCTTTACTAATTCATTATAGTCATTTCTTTCATGCTATAAATTTGAAATAATGAACACAGAAAGTAATTTGAGAAAAGCGGAGAGATTGTTGGCGGCCATAGACCAGTATGTGGACAGCAGACCGAGAGAAAGAAGAAGACGCAGACCCCAGCCAGTCGAGCTACATTGCAGCAACTGGGTCCGGCAATTAGAGAGAAATCTTGCCGTCGACCCGCAATTCGTCAACCGGCGAATTGCAATGTTACAGGAAAGTACCAGAAACCAGCTTTTCTTCACGGAAGACAGGATTGATGAATATTACCCAATCTATCCTCTCTTACCCAATCAGCCAGCATTGGCGCATAGATTTTTAGAAGACAAGAATTTCGAGGGAACTTGCGAGATATGCTTAGAATCGTCACCGGCGGGGGGAAGATTTGTGTGCAAGATCTGTAATAACTGCTGGTGTGGATCCTGCGACATCAGAATGAAGAAATGCCCATTCTGCAGGACCGGGACCAACTAAGGCGGCGGCAGTAAAAGAAACCCCCCAAAACAATCCCGGCTTGTTTTTGCATTTAAAACAAGCCACCCAAATATTTAGAAAAGATCTAACGTTGTTTGTAATCATGACTTATCAGATACATACCTAGATAAAAAAAAACAAAAAAAAAACACATACATTTCCCTGCACCCTATAACTTTCCATAACAACATTCATTTTTCAACACGTTCTAATTCCGACATGTTTTTTTTTATATATATAATCATAAACATAAACTCCTTTAGAGTCTGCATAGATGAATCTTTCGAAATCTGCTTCGGTCTTAAACCATATAGTATATTGAAAACAAATTGAACAAACTCTATTAGAGGTTTGAATACAACGTTGTTTTTTTTTTTTTTTTTACAAACAATACCATCTTTTTTTTTCTCACGCCGTCACAATTAGACACGAATGCAATGTCATGTGTATGGCATGTTTAATTGAAAAAAAAAGTCATTTACATTGCCTCGCTGGTGAAGGCCCGAGCGATCTCCTTCGGTCAATATCTAAATAAAAAAAAGAAAAACAACAATTACTCGGGGTGGGCACGACCCCACTTAACCGGTGAAACAATGTAAATCTATCTGCTCGGTCGTGACACGTCGGACTTAATCTTTCTCTATTTCTCTCTCTATCCCTCCCATTAAAGTTTTAAAAGCTTATTTGAATGTACTTTAAGACTGAAGTTTGTGAATCAATCTTTTTTTATGCTCAAGATGTCTGTCAATTCACAACCTTCCGCCTTTTCGACCCGCTTTATTTCAGAATTGCGCGTGCAAAAAATACCTGAACTGGACGTGTTAACTAAGACTATGTATTATACTTACCGTGTGAGGCACGCGCGACATACGAATCGGATATCGAATTCTGTGACTTTTTTTTAGTCTACAAGATGTCTGTAGAATCGGAATGCAGTCTGTGCATTTTTTTCAAGTTTACAAGATGTCTGAAGAATCGGATCAAAGTCTGTGTCCTTTTTTTAAATTACAAGATGTCTGTACTTTTAGACCGAAGTTTGTGGAATTTTTTTTAAATTACAAGACGTTTGTATTTTAAGACCGAAGTTTGTGGAATTTTTTTCGATTCACAAGTATCTGTACTTTTTGACTGAAGTTTGTGGAATTAGATTGAAGTTTGTGCAATTTTTTTAGATTACAAGATCTCCGTGCGTTTGTGGAATTTTTTTTTTTAATTACAAGATGTCTTTGTTTTTTTTTTACAGTCAATACATTTTCGCGGGAAAAAAGACTCTTTATCGGACATTCAAGAACTTTCCAGAAACCACTTGTTTACGCAGACGGCGGGAAACTTTCAAGGACATTCCAAAAACATCAAAACAAACACCTGGCGCGTACGTGACGTCACGTCTGACATTTTCTGTCAAGGAGCTGTCTGGGTTCTTTATTTCACAACAATGTAGCGATATTTTCTGTCAAGGAACTGTCTGGGTTTCCTTTCGCACAACAATGTAGCAATATTCTCAGTCAAGGAACGGGAAGTGTCAAAGTGTCAAAGAAGGTTGAATGAAAGAAGTACACAGCTGTGACGTGTTCGTGGGAACGGTGGCGGGAAAAGAAAATCGTTGTTGTTTAACTTCTCGAGGTTATTTATCTCAAGAAAAATAAATAATTAAATAAATAAATAAAAAAACCAAAAAATAATAAACAAACAAACAAATAAATGTGGCATGTATATATACTATATGGATGGATGATTGTTGGGTTAAATGAAGCTCCGAATTCATGCGTGATATATTTTAAAAAAAATGTACGTGGTAACTGAAGTCTGTGGTATCTTTTTTTCATTCACGCATATCTGTTCGTTTACACCGAAGTTTGTGGAATTTTTTTGACTTACAAGACGTCTGTATTTTTAGATCGAAGTCTGTGCAATTTTTTCAAGTTTACCAGATGTCTGAAGAATCGGATCAAAGTCTGTGTCCTTTTTTTAAAATTACAAGATGTCTGTTCGTTTACACCGAAGTTTGTGGAATTTTTTTTCATTACAAGACGTCTGTATTTTTAGACCGAAGTCTGTGGAATTTTTTTTTCATTACAAGACGTTTGTAAGTTTAGACCGTAGTCTGTGGTATTTTTTTTTAAATTACAAGACGTTTGTAAGTTTAGACCGAGGTCTGTGGTATTTGTTTTAATTACAAGATGTCTGTAAGTTTAGACTGTAGTTTGTGGAATTTTTTTGATTCACAAGATGTCTGTATGTTTAGACTGTAGTTTGTGGAATTTTTTTAAATTACAAGATGTCTTTGTTTTTATTTATTTATTTATTTTTTTTTATTATTTATTTATTTATTTATTTTTCTTCCTTAGACTCGTTACGTTTTCGCGCGAAAAACAACTTGTTTGTTTACGCAGACCGCGGAGAACTTTCCAGAACATTCCAAAATCATCAAAACAAACACCTGGCGCTTACGTGACTTCACGTCTGCAGTCTGTGTCATTTTAACAACAATGTAGCAACATTTTCTGTCAAGGAGCCGTCTGGGTTTCCTTTCACGCAACAATGTAACAATATTTTTTGTCATGGAACGGGAAGTGTCAAACTGTCAAAGAAGGTTGAATGAAAAAAAGTACACAGCTGTGACGTGTACGTGCGGACCGTGGCGGGAAAAAAAGTCGTTGTTGTTTAAATATATTCTCAAGGTTATTTATATCGGACCAACTAGGTACTTGTTTATCGAAAAAAATCATAAAAAAAAACAAAATAAAAAAAATAATAATAAACAAACAAACAAACAAGTAAATGTGGCACGTAATTTTAATATGGATGGATGAGTGTGGGGTTAAATGAATCTCCGTATTCATGTGCGATGTAGTAAAAAAAAACAATCCCGACCAAATATGTATTAGTATTCTTATTTTATACATATAGTTTATTTTTATTGTGCGTAGCCAGCCTGTTTGTTGTTGTTATTATTGTCGGTATTATTAGCAGAAAGGTCGGGTGGTTCGAACCGATGGAGTTTGTACGTATTGTTTGTCTATTTGTTTGTGTGTTTGTTTAATTTCTTTTTTTTCTTCTTCTTCTTCTTATTATTATTATCATCATTCTGTCAATACTTCGGTAGCTCGGTCGGTAGGTTTCGTGGATTCGAACCCAGGATAGTGACGAGGTCCCCTGTTACTGTAGGTTTGGCAATACGAAGAACCCAGCTGTGCTGTGCTGTGCTGTGATGTATGATGCCATCAGCGCAACGCAAGGATGTCAGGCAGGCATAATTTCTGCACCTTCGCCTTTGTAGCTGGCGACGTCTCGATATATGTAAAAGTGAAATATTCTGGACCGGGACGTTTTAAACACACCATTTTTTTCGACTGAGACGTTAATCACCCCGACTTCTTCTGTATCCGTATCGGTATCTTCTTGATTTTCTTCTTTCTTTTTCTCGATTTGATTCTATTCTTCTTTGTTGAGTTGCTTCGAAGATGATGAAACAGAAGGACGAAAGAGAGAGAAAACCACCTTTTTGTTCATTCGTGCCTCTGAAGGTGCAGAGAAGAGAGAAAACCACCTTTTTTTCAATCATGCCTCTGAAGGTGCAGAGAAGAGAGAAAACCATCTCTTTTTTTATGCATCGTGGGGAGAATGAGGAGGAGAGAAAACCATCATATACGCATCAAGCGAATTAAAACCCCCCAAAAATATAAAAAAAAATAAATAAAACATAACCAACAAAGTATTTTGTTTGTTTGTGTTTTTTTTACTTTTTTTTTTACTTATTCGAAAAGAAAATAAGGAATATTCCTGTTCACTGTCCTTCTCAGTATTTCCATCAGTTCGTTGTTTTGTTCTCTTTTTTGTGTGAGGGCTCTAATAATTCCTTCCAAGCATGCGAATTCAACCGGTCCTTTACAATGAAATGAAAACATGTCGTACACACCTTTGTTAAATTCAAACAAGGATAGATTATAAATTCCAGTCAAGAAAGAACTCGCATTTTCAAACTTGAACACCTTGTGTTGAACGAACAAGAAATAAACAAACAGTTCCAAATCTAAGTTTTCTTTACCGAAATTCATCTTGACCATGGACGGTTTGAGTTGTCTTCAACACGCGTATGGAACTCCACGATTCCATTCACCATTTGCTTGAGTTGCATTTGCCTCCGAATTGATTCGGTTGTTGAATTATGGTTTTCCAAAAGATGGTCTACGATGTCATTTGGCAATTCCCCGCGGAGTCCAACTATTTTGTTCCTCATGCCTTCATCAGTGGCAGCTTTGGTCCATCCTCCATTTCTTTTTCTCAAAGTGTCTTCTATCTGTAAATACATGAATGGAATAAAAGAAATTAAATCGAGACGTATTAGAGAAAATGAACAAAACAAAACAAAACTCGCTCGCAATTTCGACGAAAACAAAGATTTAAACTTGCTCACGATATTAAGAAGAAATCTTTATTTACATATTGAATTAAAAAAAAATTCATTGTTTACCTTGCGGGTCGTTAAGTCGAACAGAGTGCTCTTTCTCTTTTTCCATTGATCTTCCGTCTTGATTCTTTTAAAACTTCCATCATTTGCTTCTTCAAACTTTCTTTTAACTTCCATTTTAAATAAGTTGTTAATTTGCTGTTATATTTGATTTAATTTAATTCCAAGTTTGCTCTACGAAGGTTGTCTGAGTTGTGAGTGATCCGTAAACTAGCCGCCGAGCTATTGGGCGCGCGGTGGGCGGGATTTGTAGACAGCCAATCAGAAGACGGCTCGGTTGTCATGGCGTCGTCCCTCGAAGGTAGTGAAATGGACCGGTCCGTCGGCAGCCAATCACAAGATTTTGAGTTTTTTTGTGTTCTTTTTTTTTTTACTTATTCGTAATCGGTAGCGTAAAAACACATTGTAGCAATCCTACACAACAAGTTCATTAGTTCAAATTCAGGTCCATGTTCTCTCTGCATTAAGGATCTGGTATATCCTAGAAAGACTTCGAAGTTAACTTTCTTCTGGTAGGGAAAACAGTACATATTGTACAAAGGCCGACTCAACTCAAACAGTGCCTCATTAAAAATTCCAACGAGAAATGAATTGGTTTCCGAAATGTTCAATATCTGGTGTTCGGCAAACAGTAAATGAACAAACATGTTCAACGGAAACTGCTGAGCTCCAAACATAGCTTTCGCTTCCGACGGCGACATTCGGTCCTTTCCGATATTGGATAATGCCGTTAACCATCTGTTTCAAGTGTTTTTGGTGTCTTATAGTCTCGGTAAATGTCTCGTCCAAACACATTAATTCTCCGACTGTTTCATTTGGAATCACACCGCACAGTTCCCCATCCATCTTCCCCTCTTACGGTATCGATAATCTGTAAAATACATAAGAAAAAGAAACGAAATGAAAAAATTGAATTGAAATGAAATGAAATAAAAAAAAATTGAAATGAAATGAAATGAAATGAAAAAATTGAATTGAAATGAAAAAATTGACTTGAAATGGAATGAAATGGAAAAAAAATTGAATTGAAATGAAAAAATTAACTTGGAATGAAATGAAAAAAATTGAATTGAAATGAAATGAAAAAATTGACTTGAAATGGAATGAAATGAAAAAAATTGAATTAAAATGAAATGAAGTGAAATGAAATGAAATGAAAAAAATTGAAATGACTCATTTACCTGCCCAGACGTCATGTCGAAAAGTGTCATTTTTTTCTTCCTCCACGGATCTTCTGTCTTGATTTTCTTGTTAGAGTCAACATCCAATTCTTCTTTTAATTTTCTTTTATATTCCATTTCGGTTGTAAAATTTGCTGTTCTATCTAATTCGATTGTCAGTAAAGTTTATCCTTTGAAGGTTGCGTGAGTTATGATGTGATCCGTAAACCAGCCGCTTAAGTAGCGCGGTGGGCGGGACTTGTAGGCAGCCAATTTGAAAACGGCTCGGTTGTCATGGCGTTGTCCCTCGAAGGAAGTGAAATGGACCGGTCCGTCGGCAGCCAATCACAAGAAGGCACCCCCTTACACGTGAATGGACGTGACCTCCCACGTATCCGACGATATCAAACAACCAATCAGAATCGCGTAACGATCCGTCCAATCAAACGAATTGGCGGGAAGTGCGGGACGACGTACATAAATGCCCACCCTTTACTAATTCATTATAGTCATTTCTTTCATGCTATAAATTTGAAATAATGAACACAGAAAGTAATTTGAGAAAAGCGGAGAGATTGTTGGCGGCCATAGACCAGTATGTGGACAGCAGACCGAGAGAAAGAAGAAGACGCAGACCCCAGCCAGTCGAGCTACATTGCAGCAACTGGGTCCGGCAATTAGAGAGAAATCTTGCCGTCGACCCGCAATTCGTCAACCGGCGAATTGCAATGTTACAGGAAAGTACCAGAAACCAGCTTTTCTTCACGGAAGACAGGATTGATGAATATTACCCAATCTATCCTCTCTTACCCAATCAGCCAGCATTGGCGCATAGATTTTTAGAAGACAAGAATTTCGAGGGAACTTGCGAGATATGCTTAGAATCGTCACCGGCGGGGGGAAGATTTGTGTGCAAGATCTGTAATAACTGCTGGTGTGGATCCTGCGACATCAGAATGAAGAAATGCCCATTCTGCAGGACCGGGACCAACTAAGGCGGCGGCAGTAAAAGAAACCCCCCAAAACAATCCCGGCTTGTTTTTGCATTTAAAACAAGCCACCCAAATATTTAGAAAAGATCTAACGTTGTTTGTAATCATGACTTATCAGATACATACCTAGATAAAAAAAAACAAAAAAAAAACACATACATTTCCCTGCACCCTATAACTTTCCATAACAACATTCATTTTTCAACACGTTCTAATTCCGACATGTTTTTTTTTATATATATAATCATAAACATAAACTCCTTTAGAGTCTGCATAGATGAATCTTTCGAAATCTGCTTCGGTCTTAAACCATATAGTATATTGAAAACAAATTGAACAAACTCTATTAGAGGTTTGAATACAACGTTGTTTTTTTTTTTTTTTTACAAACAATACCATCTTTTTTTTTCTCACGCCGTCACAATTAGACACGAATGCAATGTCATGTGTATGGCATGTTTAATTGAAAAAAAAAGTCATTTACATTGCCTCGCTGGTGAAGGCCCGAGCGATCTCCTTCGGTCAATATCTAAATAAAAAAAAAGAAAAACAACAATTACTCGGGGTGGGCACGACCCCACTTAACCGGTGAAACAATGTAAATCTATCTGCTCGGTCGTGACACGTCGGACTTAATCTTTCTCTATTTCTCTCTCTATCCCTCCCATTAAAGTTTTAAAAGCTTATTTGAATGTACTTTAAGACTGAAGTTTGTGAATCAATCTTTTTTTATGCTCAAGATGTCTGTCAATTCACAACCTTCCGCCTTTTCGACCCGCTTTATTTCAGAATTGCGCGTGCAAAAAATACCTGAACTGGACGTGTTAACTAAGACTATGTATTATACTTACCGTGTGAGGCACGCGCGACATACGAATCGGATATCGAATTCTGTGACTTTTTTTTAGTCTACAAGATGTCTGTAGAATCGGAATGCAGTCTGTGCATTTTTTTCAAGTTTACAAGATGTCTGAAGAATCGGATCAAAGTCTGTGTCCTTTTTTTAAATTACAAGATGTCTGTACTTTTAGACCGAAGTTTGTGGAATTTTTTTTAAATTACAAGACGTTTGTATTTTAAGACCGAAGTTTGTGGAATTTTTTTCGATTCACAAGTATCTGTACTTTTTGACTGAAGTTTGTGGAATTAGATTGAAGTTTGTGCAATTTTTTTAGATTACAAGATCTCCGTGCGTTTGTGGAATTTTTTTTTTTAATTACAAGATGTCTTTGTTTTTTTTTTTACAGTCAATACATTTTCGCGGGAAAAAAGACTCTTTATCGGACATTCAAGAACTTTCCAGAAACCACTTGTTTACGCAGACGGCGGGAAACTTTCAAGGACATTCCAAAAACATCAAAACAAACACCTGGCGCGTACGTGACGTCACGTCTGACATTTTCTGTCAAGGAGCTGTCTGGGTTCTTTATTTCACAACAATGTAGCGATATTTTCTGTCAAGGAACTGTCTGGGTTTCCTTTCGCACAACAATGTAGCAATATTCTCAGTCAAGGAACGGGAAGTGTCAAAGTGTCAAAGAAGGTTGAATGAAAGAAGTACACAGCTGTGACGTGTTCGTGGGAACGGTGGCGGGAAAAGAAAATCGTTGTTGTTTAACTTCTCGAGGTTATTTATCTCAAGAAAAATAAATAATTAAATAAATAAATAAAAAAACCAAAAAATAATAAACAAACAAACAAATAAATGTGGCATGTATATATACTATATGGATGGATGATTGTTGGGTTAAATGAAGCTCCGAATTCATGCGTGATATATTTTAAAAAAAATGTACGTGGTAACTGAAGTCTGTGGTATCTTTTTTTCATTCACGCATATCTGTTCGTTTACACCGAAGTTTGTGGAATTTTTTTGACTTACAAGACGTCTGTATTTTTAGATCGAAGTCTGTGCAATTTTTTCAAGTTTACCAGATGTCTGAAGAATCGGATCAAAGTCTGTGTCCTTTTTTTAAAATTACAAGATGTCTGTTCGTTTACACCGAAGTTTGTGGAATTTTTTTTCATTACAAGACGTCTGTATTTTTAGACCGAAGTCTGTGGAATTTTTTTTTCATTACAAGACGTTTGTAAGTTTAGACCGTAGTCTGTGGTATTTTTTTTTAAATTACAAGACGTTTGTAAGTTTAGACCGAGGTCTGTGGTATTTGTTTTAATTACAAGATGTCTGTAAGTTTAGACTGTAGTTTGTGGAATTTTTTTGATTCACAAGATGTCTGTATGTTTAGACTGTAGTT
Organism: Tegillarca granosa; assembly: GCA_029721355.1. Taxonomy (NCBI): domain Eukaryota; kingdom Metazoa; phylum Mollusca; class Bivalvia; order Arcoida; family Arcidae; genus Tegillarca; species Tegillarca granosa. The sequence continues at coordinate 260,757 of JARBDR010000135.1, forward strand.
TGTGGAATTTTTTTAAATTACAAGATGTCTTTGTTTTTATTTATTTATTTATTTTTTTTTATTATTTATTTATTTATTTATTTTTCTTCCTTAGACTCGTTACGTTTTCGCGCGAAAAACAACTTGTTTGTTTACGCAGACCGCGGAGAACTTTCCAGAACATTCCAAAATCATCAAAACAAACACCTGGCGCTTACGTGACTTCACGTCTGCAGTCTGTGTCATTTTAACAACAATGTAGCAACATTTTCTGTCAAGGAGCCGTCTGGGTTTCCTTTCACGCAACAATGTAACAATATTTTTTGTCATGGAACGGGAAGTGTCAAACTGTCAAAGAAGGTTGAATGAAAAAAAGTACACAGCTGTGACGTGTACGTGCGGACCGTGGCGGGAAAAAAAGTCGTTGTTGTTTAAATATATTCTCAAGGTTATTTATATCGGACCAACTAGGTACTTGTTTATCGAAAAAAATCATAAAAAAAAACAAAATAAAAAAAATAATAATAAACAAACAAACAAACAAGTAAATGTGGCACGTAATTTTAATATGGATGGATGAGTGTGGGGTTAAATGAATCTCCGTATTCATGTGCGATGTAGTAAAAAAAAACAATCCCGACCAAATATGTATTAGTATTCTTATTTTATACATATAGTTTATTTTTATTGTGCGTAGCCAGCCTGTTTGTTGTTGTTATTATTGTCGGTATTATTAGCAGAAAGGTCGGGTGGTTCGAACCGATGGAGTTTGTACGTATTGTTTGTCTATTTGTTTGTGTGTTTGTTTAATTTCTTTTTTTTCTTCTTCTTCTTCTTATTATTATTATCATCATTCTGTCAATACTTCGGTAGCTCGGTCGGTAGGTTTCGTGGATTCGAACCCAGGATAGTGACGAGGTCCCCTGTTACTGTAGGTTTGGCAATACGAAGAACCCAGCTGTGCTGTGCTGTGCTGTGATGTATGATGCCATCAGCGCAACGCAAGGATGTCAGGCAGGCATAATTTCTGCACCTTCGCCTTTGTAGCTGGCGACGTCTCGATATATGTAAAAGTGAAATATTCTGGACCGGGACGTTTTAAACACACCATTTTTTTCGACTGAGACGTTAATCACCCCGACTTCTTCTGTATCCGTATCGGTATCTTCTTGATTTTCTTCTTTCTTTTTCTCGATTTGATTCTATTCTTCTTTGTTGAGTTGCTTCGAAGATGATGAAACAGAAGGACGAAAGAGAGAGAAAACCACCTTTTTGTTCATTCGTGCCTCTGAAGGTGCAGAGAAGAGAGAAAACCACCTTTTTTTCAATCATGCCTCTGAAGGTGCAGAGAAGAGAGAAAACCATCTCTTTTTTTTATGCATCGTGGGGAGAATGAGGAGGAGAGAAAACCATCATATACGCATCAAGCGAATTAAAACCCCCCAAAAATATAAAAAAAATAAATAAAACATAACCAACAAAGTATTTTGTTTGTTTGTGTTTTTTTTACTTTTTTTTTTACTTATTCGAAAAGAAAATAAGGAATATTCCTGTTCACTGTCCTTCTCAGTATTTCCATCAGTTCGTTGTTTTGTTCTCTTTTTTGTGTGAGGGCTCTAATAATTCCTTCCAAGCATGCGAATTCAACCGGTCCTTTACAATGAAATGAAAACATGTCGTACACACCTTTGTTAAATTCAAACAAGGATAGATTATAAATTCCAGTCAAGAAAGAACTCGCATTTTCAAACTTGAACACCTTGTGTTGAACGAACAAGAAATAAACAAACAGTTCCAAATCTAAGTTTTCTTTACCGAAATTCATCTTGACCATGGACGGTTTGAGTTGTCTTCAACACGCGTATGGAACTCCACGATTCCATTCACCATTTGCTTGAGTTGCATTTGCCTCCGAATTGATTCGGTTGTTGAATTATGGTTTTCCAAAAGATGGTCTACGATGTCATTTGGCAATTCCCCGCGGAGTCCAACTATTTTGTTCCTCATGCCTTCATCAGTGGCAGCTTTGGTCCATCCTCCATTTCTTTTTCTCAAAGTGTCTTCTATCTGTAAATACATGAATGGAATAAAAGAAATTAAATCGAGACGTATTAGAGAAAATGAACAAAACAAAACAAAACTCGCTCGCAATTTCGACGAAAACAAAGATTTAAACTTGCTCACGATATTAAGAAGAAATCTTTATTTACATATTGAATTAAAAAAAAATTCATTGTTTACCTTGCGGGTCGTTAAGTCGAACAGAGTGCTCTTTCTCTTTTTCCATTGATCTTCCGTCTTGATTCTTTTAAAACTTCCATCATTTGCTTCTTCAAACTTTCTTTTAACTTCCATTTTAAATAAGTTGTTAATTTGCTGTTATATTTGATTTAATTTAATTCCAAGTTTGCTCTACGAAGGTTGTCTGAGTTGTGAGTGATCCGTAAACTAGCCGCCGAGCTATTGGGCGCGCGGTGGGCGGGATTTGTAGACAGCCAATCAGAAGACGGCTCGGTTGTCATGGCGTCGTCCCTCGAAGGTAGTGAAATGGACCGGTCCGTCGGCAGCCAATCACAAGATTTTGAGTTTTTTTGTGTTCTTTTTTTTTTTACTTATTCGTAATCGGTAGCGTAAAAACACATTGTAGCAATCCTACACAACAAGTTCATTAGTTCAAATTCAGGTCCATGTTCTCTCTGCATTAAGGATCTGGTATATCCTAGAAAGACTTCGAAGTTAACTTTCTTCTGGTAGGGAAAACAGTACATATTGTACAAAGGCCGACTCAACTCAAACAGTGCCTCATTAAAAATTCCAACGAGAAATGAATTGGTTTCCGAAATGTTCAATATCTGGTGTTCGGCAAACAGTAAATGAACAAACATGTTCAACGGAAACTGCTGAGCTCCAAACATAGCTTTCGCTTCCGACGGCGACATTCGGTCCTTTCCGATATTGGATAATGCCGTTAACCATCTGTTTCAAGTGTTTTTGGTGTCTTATAGTCTCGGTAAATGTCTCGTCCAAACACATTAATTCTCCGACTGTTTCATTTGGAATCACACCGCACAGTTCCCCATCCATCTTCCCCTCTTACGGTATCGATAATCTGTAAAATACATAAGAAAAAGAAACGAAATGAAAAAATTGAATTGAAATGAAATGAAATAAAAAAAAATTGAAATGAAATGAAATGAAATGAAAAAATTGAATTGAAATGAAAAAATTGACTTGAAATGGAATGAAATGGAAAAAAAATTGAATTGAAATGAAAAAATTAACTTGGAATGAAATGAAAAAAATTGAATTGAAATGAAATGAAAAAATTGACTTGAAATGGAATGAAATGAAAAAAATTGAATTAAAATGAAATGAAGTGAAATGAAATGAAATGAAAAAAATTGAAATGACTCATTTACCTGCCCAGACGTCATGTCGAAAAGTGTCATTTTTTTCTTCCTCCACGGATCTTCTGTCTTGATTTTCTTGTTAGAGTCAACATCCAATTCTTCTTTTAATTTTCTTTTATATTCCATTTCGGTTGTAAAATTTGCTGTTCTATCTAATTCGATTGTCAGTAAAGTTTATCCTTTGAAGGTTGCGTGAGTTATGATGTGATCCGTAAACCAGCCGCTTAAGTAGCGCGGTGGGCGGGACTTGTAGGCAGCCAATTTGAAAACGGCTCGGTTGTCATGGCGTTGTCCCTCGAAGGAAGTGAAATGGACCGGTCCGTCGGCAGCCAATCACAAGAAGGCACCCCCTTACACGTGAATGGACGTGACCTCCCACGTATCCGACGATATCAAACAACCAATCAGAATCGCGTAACGATCCGTCCAATCAAACGAATTGGCGGGAAGTGCGGGACGACGTACATAAATGCCCACCCTTTACTAATTCATTATAGTCATTTCTTTCATGCTATAAATTTGAAATAATGAACACAGAAAGTAATTTGAGAAAAGCGGAGAGATTGTTGGCGGCCATAGACCAGTATGTGGACAGCAGACCGAGAGAAAGAAGAAGACGCAGACCCCAGCCAGTCGAGCTACATTGCAGCAACTGGGTCCGGCAATTAGAGAGAAATCTTGCCGTCGACCCGCAATTCGTCAACCGGCGAATTGCAATGTTACAGGAAAGTACCAGAAACCAGCTTTTCTTCACGGAAGACAGGATTGATGAATATTACCCAATCTATCCTCTCTTACCCAATCAGCCAGCATTGGCGCATAGATTTTTAGAAGGCAAGAATTTCGAGGGAACTTGCGAGATATGCTTAGAATCGTCACCGGCGGGGGGAAGATTTGTGTGCAAGATCTGTAATAACTGCTGGTGTGGATCCTGCGACATCAGAATGAAGAAATGCCCATTCTGCAGGACCGGGACCAACTAAGGCGGCGGCAGTAAAAGAAACCCCCCAAAACAATCCCGGCTTGTTTTTGCATTTAAAACAAGCCACCCAAATATTTAGAAAAGATCTAACGTTGTTTGTAATCATGACTTATCAGATACATACCTAGATAAAAAAAAACAAAAAAAAAACACATACATTTCCCTGCACCCTATAACTTTCCATAACAACATTCATTTTTCAACACGTTCTAATTCCGACATGTTTTTTTTTATATATATAATCATAAACATAAACTCCTTTAGAGTCTGCATAGATGAATCTTTCGAAATCTGCTTCGGTCTTAAACCATATAGTATATTGAAAACAAATTGAACAAACTCTATTAGAGGTTTGAATACAACGTTGTTTTTTTTTTTTTTTTACAAACAATACCATCTTTTTTTTTCTCACGCCGTCACAATTAGACACGAATGCAATGTCATGTGTATGGCATGTTTAATTGAAAAAAAAAGTCATTTACATTGCCTCGCTGGTGAAGGCCCGAGCGATCTCCTTCGGTCAATATCTAAATAAAAAAAAAGAAAAACAACAATTACTCGGGGTGGGCACGACCCCACTTAACCGGTGAAACAATGTAAATCTATCTGCTCGGTCGTGACACGTCGGACTTAATCTTTCTCTATTTCTCTCTCTATCCCTCCCATTAAAGTTTTAAAAGCTTATTTGAATGTACTTTAAGACTGAAGTTTGTGAATCAATCTTTTTTTATGCTCAAGATGTCTGTCAATTCACAACCTTCCGCCTTTTCGACCCGCTTTATTTCAGAATTGCGCGTGCAAAAAATACCTGAACTGGACGTGTTAACTAAGACTATGTATTATACTTACCGTGTGAGGCACGCGCGACATACGAATCGGATATCGAATTCTGTGACTTTTTTTTAGTCTACAAGATGTCTGTAGAATCGGAATGCAGTCTGTGCATTTTTTTCAAGTTTACAAGATGTCTGAAGAATCGGATCAAAGTCTGTGTCCTTTTTTTAAATTACAAGATGTCTGTACTTTTAGACCGAAGTTTGTGGAATTTTTTTTAAATTACAAGACGTTTGTATTTTAAGACCGAAGTTTGTGGAATTTTTTTCGATTCACAAGTATCTGTACTTTTTGACTGAAGTTTGTGGAATTAGATTGAAGTTTGTGCAATTTTTTTAGATTACAAGATCTCCGTGCGTTTGTGGAATTTTTTTTTTTAATTACAAGATGTCTTTGTTTTTTTTTTTACAGTCAATACATTTTCGCGGGAAAAAAGACTCTTTATCGGACATTCAAGAACTTTCCAGAAACCACTTGTTTACGCAGACGGCGGGAAACTTTCAAGGACATTCCAAAAACATCAAAACAAACACCTGGCGCGTACGTGACGTCACGTCTGACATTTTCTGTCAAGGAGCTGTCTGGGTTCTTTATTTCACAACAATGTAGCGATATTTTCTGTCAAGGAACTGTCTGGGTTTCCTTTCGCACAACAATGTAGCAATATTCTCAGTCAAGGAACGGGAAGTGTCAAAGTGTCAAAGAAGGTTGAATGAAAGAAGTACACAGCTGTGACGTGTTCGTGGGAACGGTGGCGGGAAAAGAAAATCGTTGTTGTTTAACTTCTCGAGGTTATTTATCTCAAGAAAAATAAATAATTAAATAAATAAATAAAAAAACCAAAAAATAATAAACAAACAAACAAATAAATGTGGCATGTATATATACTATATGGATGGATGATTGTTGGGTTAAATGAAGCTCCGAATTCATGCGTGATATATTTTAAAAAAAATGTACGTGGTAACTGAAGTCTGTGGTATCTTTTTTTCATTCACGCATATCTGTTCGTTTACACCGAAGTTTGTGGAATTTTTTTGACTTACAAGACGTCTGTATTTTTAGATCGAAGTCTGTGCAATTTTTTCAAGTTTACCAGATGTCTGAAGAATCGGATCAAAGTCTGTGTCCTTTTTTTAAAATTACAAGATGTCTGTTCGTTTACACCGAAGTTTGTGGAATTTTTTTTCATTACAAGACGTCTGTATTTTTAGACCGAAGTCTGTGGAATTTTTTTTTCATTACAAGACGTTTGTAAGTTTAGACCGTAGTCTGTGGTATTTTTTTTTAAAATTACAAGACGTTTGTAAGTTTAGACCGAGGTCTGTGGTATTTGTTTTAATTACAAGATGTCTGTAAGTTTAGACTGTAGTTTGTGGAATTTTTTTGATTCACAAGATGTCTGTATGTTTAGACTGTAGTTTGTGGAATTTTTTTAAATTACAAGATGTCTTTGTTTTTATTTATTTATTTATTTTTTTTTATTATTTATTTATTTATTTATTTTTCTTCCTTAGACTCGTTACGTTTTCGCGCGAAAAACAACTTGTTTGTTTACGCAGACCGCGGAGAACTTTCCAGAACATTCCAAAATCATCAAAACAAACACCTGGCGCTTACGTGACTTCACGTCTGCAGTCTGTGTCATTTTAACAACAATGTAGCAACATTTTCTGTCAAGGAGCCGTCTGGGTTTCCTTTCACGCAACAATGTAACAATATTTTTTGTCATGGAACGGGAAGTGTCAAACTGTCAAAGAAGGTTGAATGAAAAAAAGTACACAGCTGTGACGTGTACGTGCGGACCGTGGCGGGAAAAAAAGTCGTTGTTGTTTAAATATATTCTCAAGGTTATTTATATCGGACCAACTAGGTACTTGTTTATCGAAAAAAATCATAAAAAAAAACAAAATAAAAAAAATAATAATAAACAAACAAACAAACAAGTAAATGTGGCACGTAATTTTAATATGGATGGATGAGTGTGGGGTTAAATGAATCTCCGTATTCATGTGCGATGTAGTAAAAAAAAAAAATCCCGACCAAATATGTATTAGTATTCTTATTTTATACATATAGTTTATTTTTATTGTGCGTAGCCAGCCTGTTTGTTGTTGTTATTATTGTCGGTATTATTAGCAGAAAGGTCGGGTGGTTCGAACCGATGGAGTTTGTACGTATTGTTTGTCTATTTGTTTGTGTGTTTGTTTAATTTCTTTTTTTTCTTCTTCTTCTTCTTATTATTATTATCATCATTCTGTCAATACTTCGGTAGCTCGGTCGGTAGGTTTCGTGGATTCGAACCCAGGATAGTGACGAGGTCCCCTGTTACTGTAGGTTTGGCAATACGAAGAACCCAGCTGTGCTGTGCTGTGCTGTGATGTATGATGCCATCAGCGCAACGCAAGGATGTCAGGCAGGCATAATTTCTGCACCTTCGCCTTTGTAGCTGGCGACGTCTCGATATATGTAAAAGTGAAATATTCTGGACCGGGACGTTTTAAACACACCATTTTTTTCGACTGAGACGTTAATCACCCCGACTTCTTCTGTATCCGTATCGGTATCTTCTTGATTTTCTTCTTTCTTTTTCTCGATTTGATTCTATTCTTCTTTGTTGAGTTGCTTCGAAGATGATGAAACAGAAGGACGAAAGAGAGAGAAAACCACCTTTTTGTTCATTCGTGCCTCTGAAGGTGCAGAGAAGAGAGAAAACCACCTTTTTTTCAATCATGCCTCTGAAGGTGCAGAGAAGAGAGAAAACCATCTCTTTTTTTTATGCATCGTGGGGAGAATGAGGAGGAGAGAAAACCATCATATACGCATCAAGCGAATTAAAACCCCCCAAAAATATAAAAAAAAATAAATAAAACATAACCAACAAAGTATTTTGTTTGTTTGTGTTTTTTTTACTTTTTTTTTTACTTATTCGAAAAGAAAATAAGGAATATTCCTGTTCACTGTCCTTCTCAGTATTTCCATCAGTTCGTTGTTTTGTTCTCTTTTTTGTGTGAGGGCTCTAATAATTCCTTCCAAGCATGCGAATTCAACCGGTCCTTTACAATGAAATGAAAACATGTCGTACACACCTTTGTTAAATTCAAACAAGGATAGATTATAAATTCCAGTCAAGAAAGAACTCGCATTTTCAAACTTGAACACCTTGTGTTGAACGAACAAGAAATAAACAAACAGTTCCAAATCTAAGTTTTCTTTACCGAAATTCATCTTGACCATGGACGGTTTGAGTTGTCTTCAACACGCGTATGGAACTCCACGATTCCATTCACCATTTGCTTGAGTTGCATTTGCCTCCGAATTGATTCGGTTGTTGAATTATGGTTTTCCAAAAGATGGTCTACGATGTCATTTGGCAATTCCCCGCGGAGTCCAACTATTTTGTTCCTCATGCCTTCATCAGTGGCAGCTTTGGTCCATCCTCCATTTCTTTTTCTCAAAGTGTCTTCTATCTGTAAATACATGAATGGAATAAAAGAAATTAAATCGAGACGTATTAGAGAAAATGAACAAAACAAAACAAAACTCGCTCGCAATTTCGACGAAAACAAAGATTTAAACTTGCTCACGATATTAAGAAGAAATCTTTATTTACATATTGAATTAAAAAAAAATTCATTGTTTACCTTGCGGGTCGTTAAGTCGAACAGAGTGCTCTTTCTCTTTTTCCATTGATCTTCCGTCTTGATTCTTTTAAAACTTCCATCATTTGCTTCTTCAAACTTTCTTTTAACTTCCATTTTAAATAAGTTGTTAATTTGCTGTTATATTTGATTTAATTTAATTCCAAGTTTGCTCTACGAAGGTTGTCTGAGTTGTGAGTGATCCGTAAACTAGCCGCCGAGCTATTGGGCGCGCGGTGGGCGGGATTTGTAGACAGCCAATCAGAAGACGGCTCGGTTGTCATGGCGTCGTCCCTCGAAGGTAGTGAAATGGACCGGTCCGTCGGCAGCCAATCACAAGATTTTGAGTTTTTTTGTGTTCTTTTTTTTTTTACTTATTCGTAATCGGTAGCGTAAAAACACATTGTAGCAATCCTACACAACAAGTTCATTAGTTCAAATTCAGGTCCATGTTCTCTCTGCATTAAGGATCTGGTATATCCTAGAAAGACTTCGAAGTTAACTTTCTTCTGGTAGGGAAAACAGTACATATTGTACAAAGGCCGACTCAACTCAAACAGTGCCTCATTAAAAATTCCAACGAGAAATGAATTGGTTTCCGAAATGTTCAATATCTGGTGTTCGGCAAACAGTAAATGAACAAACATGTTCAACGGAAACTGCTGAGCTCCAAACATAGCTTTCGCTTCCGACGGCGACATTCGGTCCTTTCCGATATTGGATAATGCCGTTAACCATCTGTTTCAAGTGTTTTTGGTGTCTTATAGTCTCGGTAAATGTCTCGTCCAAACACATTAATTCTCCGACTGTTTCATTTGGAATCACACCGCACAGTTCCCCATCCATCTTCCCCTCTTACGGTATCGATAATCTGTAAAATACATAAGAAAAAGAAACGAAATGAAAAAATTGAATTGAAATGAAATGAAATAAAAAAAAATTGAAATGAAATGAAATGAAATGAAAAAATTGAATTGAAATGAAAAAATTGACTTGAAATGGAATGAAATGGAAAAAAAATTGAATTGAAATGAAAAAATTAACTTGGAATGAAATGAAAAAAATTGAATTGAAATGAAATGAAAAAATTGACTTGAAATGGAATGAAATGAAAAAAATTGAATTAAAATGAAATGAAGTGAAATGAAATGAAATGAAAAAAATTGAAATGACTCATTTACCTGCCCAGACGTCATGTCGAAAAGTGTCATTTTTTTCTTCCTCCACGGATCTTCTGTCTTGATTTTCTTGTTAGAGTCAACATCCAATTCTTCTTTTAATTTTCTTTTATATTCCATTTCGGTTGTAAAATTTGCTGTTCTATCTAATTCGATTGTCAGTAAAGTTTATCCTTTGAAGGTTGCGTGAGTTATGATGTGATCCGTAAACCAGCCGCTTAAGTAGCGCGGTGGGCGGGACTTGTAGGCAGCCAATTTGAAAACGGCTCGGTTGTCATGGCGTTGTCCCTCGAAGGAAGTGAAATGGACCGGTCCGTCGGCAGCCAATCACAAGAAGGCACCCCCTTACACGTGAATGGACGTGACCTCCCACGTATCCGACGATATCAAACAACCAATCAGAATCGCGTAACGATCCGTCCAATCAAACGAATTGGCGGGAAGTGCGGGACGACGTACATAAATGCCCACCCTTTACTAATTCATTATAGTCATTTCTTTCATGCTATAAATTTGAAATAATGAACACAGAAAGTAATTTGAGAAAAGCGGAGAGATTGTTGGCGGCCATAGACCAGTATGTGGACAGCAGACCGAGAGAAAGAAGAAGACGCAGACCCCAGCCAGTCGAGCTACATTGCAGCAACTGGGTCCGGCAATTAGAGAGAAATCTTGCCGTCGACCCGCAATTCGTCAACCGGCGAATTGCAATGTTACAGGAAAGTACCAGAAACCAGCTTTTCTTCACGGAAGACAGGATTGATGAATATTACCCAATCTATCCTCTCTTACCCAATCAGCCAGCATTGGCGCATAGATTTTTAGAAGACAAGAATTTCGAGGGAACTTGCGAGATATGCTTAGAATCGTCACCGGCGGGGGGAAGATTTGTGTGCAAGATCTGTAATAACTGCTGGTGTGGATCCTGCGACATCAGAATGAAGAAATGCCCATTCTGCAGGACCGGGACCAACTAAGGCGGCGGCAGTAAAAGAAACCCCCCAAAACAATCCCGGCTTGTTTTTGCATTTAAAACAAGCCACCCAAATATTTAGAAAAGATCTAACGTTGTTTGTAATCATGACTTATCAGATACATACCTAGATAAAAAAAAACAAAAAAAAAACACATACATTTCCCTGCACCCTATAACTTTCCATAACAACATTCATTTTTCAACACGTTCTAATTCCGACATGTTTTTTTTTATATATATAATCATAAACATAAACTCCTTTAGAGTCTGCATAGATGAATCTTTCGAAATCTGCTTCGGTCTTAAACCATATAGTATATTGAAAACAAATTGAACAAACTCTATTAGAGGTTTGAATACAACGTTGTTTTTTTTTTTTTTTTTACAAACAATACCATCTTTTTTTTTCTCACGCCGTCACAATTAGACACGAATGCAATGTCATGTGTATGGCATGTTTAATTGAAAAAAAAAGTCATTTACATTGCCTCGCTGGTGAAGGCCCGAGCGATCTCCTTCGGTCAATATCTAAATAAAAAAAAAGAAAAACAACAATTACTCGGGGTGGGCACGACCCCACTTAACCGGTGAAACAATGTAAATCTATCTGCTCGGTCGTGACACGTCGGACTTAATCTTTCTCTATTTCTCTCTCTATCCCTCCCATTAAAGTTTTAAAAGCTTATTTGAATGTACTTTAAGACTGAAGTTTGTGAATCAATCTTTTTTTATGCTCAAGATGTCTGTCAATTCACAACCTTCCGCCTTTTCGACCCGCTTTATTTCAGAATTGCGCGTGCAAAAAATACCTGAACTGGACGTGTTAACTAAGACTATGTATTATACTTACCGTGTGAGGCACGCGCGACATACGAATCGGATATCGAATTCTGTGACTTTTTTTTAGTCTACAAGATGTCTGTAGAATCGGAATGCAGTCTGTGCATTTTTTTCAAGTTTACAAGATGTCTGAAGAATCGGATCAAAGTCTGTGTCCTTTTTTTAAATTACAAGATGTCTGTACTTTTAGACCGAAGTTTGTGGAATTTTTTTTAAATTACAAGACGTTTGTATTTTAAGACCGAAGTTTGTGGAATTTTTTTCGATTCACAAGTATCTGTACTTTTTGACTGAAGTTTGTGGAATTAGATTGAAGTTTGTGCAATTTTTTTAGATTACAAGATCTCCGTGCGTTTGTGGAATTTTTTTTTTTAATTACAAGATGTCTTTGTTTTTTTTTTTACAGTCAATACATTTTCGCGGGAAAAAAGACTCTTTATCGGACATTCAAGAACTTTCCAGAAACCACTTGTTTACGCAGACGGCGGGAAACTTTCAAGGACATTCCAAAAACATCAAAACAAACACCTGGCGCGTACGTGACGTCACGTCTGACATTTTCTGTCAAGGAGCTGTCTGGGTTCTTTATTTCACAACAATGTAGCGATATTTTCTGTCAAGGAACTGTCTGGGTTTCCTTTCGCACAACAATGTAGCAATATTCTCAGTCAAGGAACGGGAAGTGTCAAAGTGTCAAAGAAGGTTGAATGAAAGAAGTACACAGCTGTGACGTGTTCGTGGGAACGGTGGCGGGAAAAGAAAATCGTTGTTGTTTAACTTCTCGAGGTTATTTATCTCAAGAAAAATAAATAATTAAATAAATAAATAAAAAAACCAAAAATAATAAACAAACAAACAAATAAATGTGGCATGTATATATACTATATGGATGGATGATTGTTGGGTTAAATGAAGCTCCGAATTCATGCGTGATATATTTTAAAAAAATGTACGTGGTAACTGAAGTCTGTGGTATCTTTTTTTCATTCACGCATATCTGTTCGTTTACACCGAAGTTTGTGGAATTTTTTTGACTTACAAGACGTCTGTATTTTTAGATCGAAGTCTGTGCAATTTTTTCAAGTTTACCAGATGTCTGAAGAATCGGATCAAAGTCTGTGTCCTTTTTTTAAAATTACAAGATGTCTGTTCGTTTACACCGAAGTTTGTGGAATTTTTTTTCATTACAAGACGTCTGTATTTTTAGACCGAAGTCTGTGGAATTTTTTTTTCATTACAAGACGTTTGTAAGTTTAGACCGTAGTCTGTGGTATTTTTTTTTAAATTACAAGACGTTTGTAAGTTTAGACCGAGGTCTGTGGTATTTGTTTTAATTACAAGATGTCTGTAAGTTTAGACTGTAGTTTGTGGAATTTTTTTGATTCACAAGATGTCTGTATGTTTAGACTGTAGTTTGTGGAATTTTTTTAAATTACAAGATGTCTTTGTTTTTATTTATTTATTTATTTTTTTTTATTATTTATTTATTTATTTATTTTTCTTCCTTAGACTCGTTACGTTTTCGCGCGAAAAACAACTTGTTTGTTTACGCAGACCGCGGAGAACTTTCCAGAACATTCCAAAATCATCAAAACAAACACCTGGCGCTTACGTGACTTCACGTCTGCAGTCTGTGTCATTTTAACAACAATGTAGCAACATTTTCTGTCAAGGAGCCGTCTGGGTTTCCTTTCACGCAACAATGTAACAATATTTTTTGTCATGGAACGGGAAGTGTCAAACTGTCAAAGAAGGTTGAATGAAAAAAAGTACACAGCTGTGACGTGTACGTGCGGACCGTGGCGGGAAAAAAAGTCGTTGTTGTTTAAATATATTCTCAAGGTTATTTATATCGGACCAACTAGGTACTTGTTTATCGAAAAAAATCATAAAAAAAAACAAAATAAAAAAAAATAATAATAAACAAACAAACAAACAAGTAAATGTGGCACGTAATTTTAATATGGATGGATGAGTGTGGGGTTAAATGAATCTCCGTATTCATGTGCGATGTAGTAAAAAAAAACAATCCCGACCAAATATGTATTAGTATTCTTATTTTATACATATAGTTTATTTTTATTGTGCGTAGCCAGCCTGTTTGTTGTTGTTATTATTGTCGGTATTATTAGCAGAAAGGTCGGGTGGTTCGAACCGATGGAGTTTGTACGTATTGTTTGTCTATTTGTTTGTGTGTTTGTTTAATTTCCTTTTTTTTTCTTTTTCTTCTTATTATTATTATTATCATCATTCTGTCAATACTTCGGTAGCTCGGTCGGTAGGTTTCGTGGATTCGAACCCATGGTAGTGACGAGGTCCCCTGTTACTGTAGGTTTGGCAATACGAAGAACCCTGCTGTGCTGTGCTGTGCTGTGATGTATGATGCCATCAGCGCAACGCAAGGGTGTCAGGCAGGCATAATTTCTGCACCTTCGCCTTTGTAGCTGGCGACGTCTCGATATATGTAAAAGTGAAATATTCTGGACTGGGACGTTTTAAACACACCATTTTATTCGACTGAGACGTTAATCACCCCGACTTCTTCTGTATCCGTATCGGTATATCTTCTTGATTTTCTTCTTTCTTTTTCTCGATTTGATTCTATTCTTCTTTGTTGAGTTGCTTCGAAGATGGCGAAATAGAGGGACGAAGGAGAAAACCAACTTTTTTTGTTCATTTGTGACTCTGAAGGTGCGTAGGAGGAACGGAAAAACCATCTCTTTTTTTAATGCATCGTGGGGAGGAGGAGGAGAGACAAAACCGTCTCGTTTTTTAATGCATCGTGGGGAGGAGGAGGAGGAGGAGAGAGAAAACCATCATTTACGCATCAAGCGATTTAAAACCAAAAAAAAAATAAAATAAAAATAACCAATACATTTTTAGATTTTTCCTGTTTTTTTTACTTATTCTAAATCAATGTGATAAATTCTCATTTTCACTGCACTCCTTAAAAGTTGCATGAGTTCATTGTTTTGGTCTTTTTTCTGCGTCAGAGCTCTTATAAGTCCTTCCAAATATTCGTAATTAACAGCGCCTGCAGATGGCATCGCAAAATGTCCATACACTTTTTTGTTATATTGAAACAACGCTTCGTTGTAGAGTCCAATGATGAACGAATTGGCGTTTTCGTATTTCAAGATTTTGTGCTCTGCTATCATCGTAATAACAAAGAGTTCCAAAATGAAATTCTCTGTACCGAAAAACGGCTTGATTTCCGATGGTTTAATATGGTCCACATCTTCGAAATAGGTGTGAAACATCCGTTTTAAGTGCATTTGGCGCCGCGTTGTTTCATTATTTACATCGTGGTTGTTAATTAAATGGCCAACGACAACGTCTGGTAAGTCCCCGCGGAGTCCAACTATTTTGTTCCTGATGCCTTCATCAGTGGCAGCTTTGGTCCATCCTCCATTTGTTTTTCTCAAAGTGTTTTCTATCTGTAAATACATGAATGGAATAAAAGAAATTAAATCGAGACGGATAAGTCAAAATAAAGAACAAAACTCTCGATATTGACGAAAACAAAACAAGAATTCAAACTCGCTCGCGATTTCAAAGAAAAATCTTTATTAAAAAACGCATGAAAAAAAATTTCATTCTTTACCTTGCGGGTTGTAATGTCGAATAAGGACATCTTTCTCTTCCTCCACGGGTCTTCCAGTTTCATTCTTTTAACATTTCCATCATTTACTTCTTCTTCTTCTAACTTTCTTTTGTAATTCATAGTTGTTGTTTTGTTGCTGTTGAATTTAACTTAATTTAATTCCAAGTTTGCTCTCTGAAGGTTGTCTTAGTTGTGACGTGATCCGTAAACTAACCGTCGAGCTATTGGGCGCGCGGTGGGCAGCCAATGAGAAGAAGGCTCGGTTGTCATGGCGTCGTCCTTCGAAGGTAGTGAAATGGACCGGTCCGTCGGCAGCCAATCAGATGAAGGCACCCCTTACACGTGTGTTATTATTCACACTTCTTCCGCAATACGAAGACCCGACCGTTAGGGAGGGTCGCTTTATTTCAGAATTCCGCGCGCAAATGGCAGTGGAAACGTCGTCTATATTCAACAGTTTGTCTGTTTGTTTAATTTTTTCTTCTTTTTTCTTTTTCTTCTTCTTCTTCTCATTCTTCTTCTTGTTGTTCTGGCAAGACGAAGAACCCTGCTGTGCTGTGCTATATGATGCCATCAGCGCAACGCACGGGTGTCAGGCAGTTATAGCTGGCGACGTCTCGATATATAAAAGTGAAATATTCTCGACTGAGACGTTAATCACCCTGACTTCTTCTGTATCCGTATCGGTATCTTCTTGGATATCTTCTTTCATTTCTAGATTTAATTCTTTTTTGTTGCGTTGCTTCGAAGATGGCGAAACAGAGGGACTAAGGAGAAAACCAACTTTTTTTGTTCATTCGTGCCTCTGAAGGTGTGAAGGAGGAGGAGAGAGAACCATCTCGTTTTTTTAATGCATCGTGGGGAGGAGGAGGAGAGAGAAAACCATTTCGTTCAACGAGGAGAGAAAACCATCTCGTTTTTTATGCATCGTTGGGACGGGGAGGAGGAGAGAAAACCATCAATCGAATTGAAACCAAAAAAAAAAAGAATAAAAAAAATAAAAATAACCAACAAAGTATATATATATTTTTTGTGTTCTTATTTTACTCATTCAATATCAGTCAAATTAATCCTCGTATTCATCGTTCTGCTTAAAATTTCCATGAGTTCAGTGTTTTGATCTTTTTTCTGCGTCAGATATCTAATGTGTACTCTCAAGTATCCATAATTTACCGATCCTTTGTATGGCATTGCAAAAATTTCATACACCCGTTTGTTGTTTCCAAATAGCGCTTCATTGCGAAGTCCTATAAGGAAAGAATTTGCATTTTGAACCTTAAACACCCTGTGCTCTACAATCAATGTGTCAACAAATCGTTCCAAATCAAAGTTTTCTGTACCGAATATCTGCTTGATTTCAGATGGTTTTATTTGCTCAACGTCTTCAAAACAACAGGTATAATAATCCATCAATCCATTAATCATTTGCTTTAAGTGAATTTGTCTGCGCGTGGTTTCAGTTGTTATGTGATGGTTTTCCAGAAGATGGTCAACCAAAACATCTGGTAAGTCCCCGCGCAATCCCAGTAGTTTATCGTTGATGGATCGATCAGAAACCGCTTTGGTCCATCCTCCATTGTTCTTTCTGAATGTGTCTTCTATCTGTAAATACATAAATAGAGACGGATTAGATAAAATGAACAAGACAAAACAAAACAAAACTCGCTCGCGATATCAATGAAAACAAGAGTTTAAACTCGCTCGCGGCATTAAATGTAAAATCTTTATTTAAATATTGATGAAAAAAAGTTCATAGTCTACCTTGCGTGTTGTTGAGTCGAATAGACTCATCTTTCTCTTTTTCCATTGCTCTTCAGTCTTGATTCTCTTTCTAGATTCAACATCCACTTTTTCTTCTTCTAATTTTGTTTTTAATTCCATTTTGTTAAGTTTTTTATTGTAAATGATTTAATTGTTATTATAAGTTTACGAAGGTTGCCTGAGTTATGACGTGATCCGTAAAACTAAACTAGCCGCCGAGGTATTTCGGCGCGCGGTGGGCGGGACTTGTAGGCAGCCAATGAGAACACGGCTCGGTTGTCATGGCGTCGTCCCTCGAAGGTAGTATTAACCATGAGGTTTTTCTGGACCCCCCTCGTTTTTCGGGGGTGGTGGTAGGGGGGTTAGCGAAGGGAAAGGACTAACGAGTCGGTTACGTAGAGGTACCCCCAATGTCTGTTCTAGGTAGCGTATTGGAGGTTGTTACGTTATTATGATTATCGTTGTTATTTTTATAGTTAGCCGAATGGTAGGTGGTTCGAACCCTTGGAGTTTGTACGGACACACGCATAAGCATATATTCCCAATGCTGCTACGATGTAGTGTAGTTTTTTGTTGCTTGTGTATGCTTGTGCGTGCATGTGTTAGTGACTTCTGTAAGGCGTATCTGTCTATACTGCGTTAGTACGTACGTACGTTCGGTATGAAGGCCGTAAGTGTGTGTGTGTTTGTGCGTATCGTGTGTTTGTGCGTATCGTGTTTGTTTGTTTATGTCTTCTTCTGTAGTTCTTCTTCTTTTGTCACCACTGCGGTAGCTCGGTCAGTAATTGGAAGTTCGTGGGTTCGAACCTTGAAGTAGTCGCGAGGTCCCGTGTCGTTGTCACCACTGCGGTAGCTCGGTCGGTAATTGGAAGTTCGTGGGTTCGAACCTTGAAGTAGTCGCGAGGTCCCGTGTCGCGGTAGACTCGGCACGACGAAGAACCTTGTTGTGCTGTATGAGGCCATCATCAGTGCAACACTCGATATAAGTGAAATATTCTCGACTGGGACGTCAAACACTGTTATTCATCTCGACTTGACTCATTTTTTCTTCTGTATCTGTATCGTAACTTCTTGGATTTCTTCATTCGTTTCTCGATTTAATTCTTCTTTGTCGCCTCGAAGATGGCGACGACACTCGATATAAAAGTGAAATATTCTCGACTGGAACGTTTAACACCATGACTCGACTCGACTCAACTCAATTCGACTCGACTCTTTCTGTATGTCGGTATCTTCTTGGATTTCTTCTTTCATTTCTGGATTTGATTCTTCTTTGTTGCTTTGAAGATGGTGACACAGAAGGACGAAGGATAGAGAAAACCACTTTTTTAAAAAAAACAAAATCATGCCTCTGAAGGTGCGGTGGAGAAAAACCATCTCATGCCACGTGGAGAGAGCAAACCATCTCGTTTTTTTATGCATCGTGGGGAGGAGAGAAAACCAACTCGTTTTTATGCATCGTGGGGAGGAGAGAAAACCAACACGTTTGTGCATTGTTGGGGGGAGAGAAAACCATCTCGTTTATGCATCGTTGGGACGGGGAGGAGAGAAAACCATCTCGTTTATGCATCAAGCGAATTAAAACCAAAAAAATAAGAATAAAAAAATAAAAATAACCAACAAAGTATTTTGTTTGTTTGTTTTTTTTTTTAATTATTCGCTATCAATTTTATATATCCTCATGTACACTGTTTCTCTCAATAATTCCATAAGAGCGTTATTGTTTTCTGACTTATGCATGAGGAATCTAATGTATGCTTCTAGGTAAGCCAAATCCAACAATCCTTTACAAGGCATTGAAAACATACAATAAACACGTTGGTCATATTGAAATAATGACTCGTTGTACAGTCCAACCAAGAACGGATTTGCCTTTTTAAATCCCATTATCTTGTGCACTGCACTAAACACGAATCGTTCTATTCCGAAACTGTGTTTGATTTCCGAGGGTTCGAGCTCGTCCGTGTCTTCACAGCTACACCATTGTATCAAGCCATTAATCATTTGTTTTAGATGCATCTGTCTGCGTGTTGTCTCTGATGTTTCCCAGTGCGTGTCCAGTAAATGTCTCACGATGACATCTGGCACTTCCCCGCGTAATCCTAGGAGTTGGTTGTGGATGGATACGTCAGAAGCTCTGTTCCATCCGTCGTTCAGGTCTCTAAATGTGTCTTCTATCTGTAAATACATGAATAGAGAAAAAGAAATTAAATCGAGACGGAATAGAAAATCAAACGAAACAAAACTCACTCGCAATATCAATACAAACAGATCTTTATTTATATATTTATATGGAAAAAAGTTCACTGTTTACCTTGCGGGTCGTTAAGTCGAATAACGACTTTTTTCTTTACTTTCACTGGTCATCTACCTTCATCCTCTTACTAGATCCACCATCGACTTCATCGTCTAATTTTCTTTTACAATTCATTGTTATCTTGTTGTAAAATTTGATATTGAATTAATTCAATGTACAGTTTGATTGTTGCGTGAATTATGAAGTGATCTGTAAACAACTCAACGCCTAATTATGCAGCGGTGCTCGGGTCTTGTAGGCAGCCAATGGGAGGATAGCTGGATTTTTTTTTAACGCAGACCGCGGGATACTTTCAAGGACTTTTAAAAAAACATCAAAACAACACCTGGCGCGTACGTGACGTCGCGACTGACATTTCCACAGAGTGCAGTCTGTGTCATTTCACAACAATGTAGCAATATTTTCTGTCAAGGAACTGTCTGGGTTTTCTTTCTCACAACAATGTAGCAATATTTTCTATCAAGGAACGAGAAGTGTCAAAGAATGTTGAATGAAAGAGGCTCATGGTTGTGACGTGTACGTGCAGACCGTGGCGGGAAAAAAAGTTGTTGTTGTTTAACTTCTCAAGGTTATTTGTTTATCAAAAAAAAAACAAAAACGAACAAAACACATGTAGCACGACATTTTTATACGGATGGATGGGTGTGGGGTTAAATGAAGCTCGGTATTCATGTGTGACATATTAAAAAAAATCCCGACAAAATATATATATATCAAAGTTCGTGAAATTTAGAAATAACACACGGTTTTTCGTGATAATTAAGATTTATTGGTCTTTCTTATTCGTATTGATATGTACGGACACGATTGTAGCAGTGACCTTTAAATCAACATTGACAGCATTGATACCCCCGGAGCTTATATGTAGGCAAGGGGATTTTGTGGTACGGACATTGTATTATTGAGAGTCTATACCAATGCCAACGGGGATGCTTGATGTATATTTTTACGCAACAAATAGATTGGAGACTCCAGAATACGTGGTTATAGACAACTGTGCAAGTGAATTTTACCTTAACTCGATCGATATAGATCCCAGGCTATACCCGAACAAGAATGTCGGTGTTCTTTGTCACCGGAATGGCTTAATGTTTTGGTACAGAGTAATAGGTGCTGAAAAAAAGTAAGATGGTGTGTTTATTAACGGACTCGATTTACCGGGGTCTCACTCTAAAATACCAATAATTTATCCCCTTTCAACCCCCCTATTGATTGGAGACATTGAAGTCGATCCCGACGGCCTTCGAGACGACCACTGTATCACAACTGACGAACAACGGTTTATGGATCTGTGTTATAGGTATAACGGTGAGGAGTGTCAATCTTCGGTATCGATATGCAGATCTTTTGTATCGACATTAAATTTTTCTAATGAATGCGTGTTATAGCGGATATATCAGAGACGGTAGATGCATTGACGTAAACGAATGTGGTGGGTATCACATTTGTATTCCCAGAACTGAAACCTGTATGAATGTGGAGGGGTCATATTGGTGTAAACCGAAGACGACTGCTGTATCCTCGAACAACACTTGTAACTCGCCAAACGAATTAGATCTAAGTGTGGATGGTAATAATAACTGTGTCCCGAAAGTCGTAATCACGCCCCCGAGATATTTTGTACCATTGAACCCGGCCTGACTGCTAAAATCTTTTTTCCCATAGGGGCTTCACCGGTTTCCAATGTTCTTGCGAGAAAAAAGGTATCGGTTTTTATAAGTTTCCTTAAGTCAGAGAATAATGGTGGGTCTTATTTTATAAACTCATTTTTAGACTTAACCTGTAAAAACTATCCCTACACGATAATGGGTCCAAAACTCCTTCGGACGATAAACCCTTACTCCGTCACGGATTCGATCGACTTGCCCATGGATATGATGTTAGATATCATAGACCGCAAAAACAGAGACGTCGGTGATCCGCTGGTCGAATGTTACTCTAATGCGATTTTAGTGTGGGGAATGAATAACGTCAGTTTTTATGATCTGGAAATATAGTTTGCCGAGCTGGTACCGGGTATGGAAAAGACTAGTATGAAATACTTTGGTATCGGTAACGGCCGAAATCAAAGGGTGGACACACGTAAGTGTAAAAAAGTCGGTTCCGCGGACGACTGCTTTTGGTACAATTCATTCCGACGGTGTGATCGGGAAACCAAAGTATGTGGTAGAACCGGTGCGGAAAACGATACCCTCTCTGTGGGTTGTAAGTGCAGATCGGGATACGATATGGCAGAAAACGACACCTGTGTAGATACCACTCTCTGCATACCCGGCCTCAGATGGAAATCGATGTGTGGACATAGACGAATGTGCGGAAGGGACGGCCACGTGTAAAACCGGATGTAGAAATGTATACGGAGGTTACGAATGCGTGTCTCGATTTCAATAAAATGAGATGTTGCAAGCACGGGTCGGGCGGTTCGGCGTTTCTTGTGAGAGGTCGCCTGGGCGGTTTACACGCGAGGTACTCCGAGATCACGCCAGTCGCGTGTATAAGTGTGACCGACGTAGATTTCACACATATCCCGTGGACATACGCGAAGCCCTATGTTGTGAGTGGAATGGGAGAGAACAAGTCCAAACGCTTTTGAATCTAGTCGACTTTATAAGGGAAATGAAAAAGGAAAAAAGAATTCTCGTCGAACTGGTTTATAAAGTCGGATGTAGACACACGTTCGCTTTAGGTCACGGGAACAATCGAACCGAACCACCACCGAAATATTACATATCATACACTCCGGTTACATACACGTATTACGATCCCAAAACAGGTCGTTTGACAAATGTCGAAGAAAACTAGGCAATAATGTCGAGTGGTTGAGTCAAAATCTATGGACACGCAGGACCACGTCCACGACATACGCGGCTTGTGTACAAAACAACAACGGGAATCTGGTCGGACCCGCAGAAATACTGATATTGTTTGCCTTGGTTTTTGTTTGGATGATCGTTTGTTGCAATATTTCTTAAACAGAAGTTTAATTAAATTTTAATTTGTAACGTATATATGTATTGATATAGTTTTGATTTCCAGCGACTATATTCCCGTTTTTATTTCGTCTTTTAGCACGTTTTCCTCCCCTTCTTTTCAATATCACTCTTTCAATATACCCATAAGTAACGATCGAATTCACAATTCTCTATATAAAATGATAACAAAATTAGCCCTTAAATCACCACCATCGCCCTCCCGTTTTCTTTTTAAAAAAAACACACAATTACCGGTAATAATTTCGATCATTATTTACGGTTACATAGAGTGATGTTGTTTCCAAGAACAAGTTATTTTCAGCGACAACATTCCGTTTTATTTCCACCATACGGCACGTTTCCGCCCCTCCTCTTCTTTTCGTTATCATTCTTTATACCCGTTAGTAGAGCGATGTTTTTTTTCAAGTACAAATTATTTTCAGCGACAATGTTCCGTTTTTTAGTTCTTCATGTGGCACGTTTTTCTCCTCTTGTTTTCATTATCACTCTTTGTACCCGTAAGTAACGATCGAATTCATTTCTCTAAATAAAATGACAACAAAATTAGCCTTTTCACAACAATCACCCCCCCCTTTCATTTTTCTTGTATAAAAAAACCACACAATTACCGGTAATGAATTCGAACATTATTTACGGTTACATAGAGTGATGTTGTTTCCAAGTACAAATTATTTTCAGCGACAATATTCCTCATGGCATGTTTTCCTCCTCTACTTCTTTTCTTTTCATTATCATTCTTTATACCCATAAGTAACGATCAAATTCATTTCTCAAAACGAAAATAAAATGTGTACAAAATAAGCCCTTTACACCACTACCACCCTCCCGTTTTCTAAAAAAAAAACACACAATTACCGGTAATATTCTGATCGTTATTTATGTTTACATAGAGTGATAATTATTGATAGTTATGTAAATTATAATGATTTAAAAAAACTAATATTACAGTTCAACAACAATGTTTAATAAACATGTTTGTTTTACATTATTCAATAAATCATTTATCGTTAACAATATTTCATTATAATGTACAGTCCGTAAACGCACACAGAGTCTGCTTTTCGAGTATAATCCATCGCTTTTCATCACAGAACAAAAAAATTAAAATGCTTTATCACAATACACATATTAACACATTATCCCATTTTTGTTTTTTGTTTTTTTCACAAGTTCATACATAAGAGCCTATTTTCAACGAAGTGAAATACGATTTCCCATGGAAAGTAAAGTAGATTTTTTGACCGTTACTAGCATACCCGGGACTGAAAAGCGTGTCGTCTACACATCCGGAACATCGTTCTGCAACGTAAAATCCTCCGACCATGGTTACCGTGTTGACGAATCTCTCTTTGTATTTGGAACATATTATTGTCTTTGTCCCCCAATTGGATTTAAATCTCGGTATGCATTTTGCCAAATACTGTGCTCTCACAAGGTTCTCGTGTGCATCGACAGTCAATCGTTCGAAAAACCAATCATTCTTCTCACAGATGTTGCGTATTTCATCGATAACGGGATCGTAATTGATTCCTTTATTAAACCCTCGAGCGAGGCAATTTATGTGTTCCAAAACAGAGCTTAAATGAAAATGTTCTCTGCCGATCGCTTCCATCCACGTCGTATTTGGCGGCATGGCATTCAGAAAAGCAGTGTTGATGTTGTGATTGCTGACGAGCTTGGGGGGACTCACGTGAACTGCTGCCGAATCCGGAAGTTGTTTGAATCTAATCACAGCACAGTTCGTATTTTGTCCACACGATTCACAACCGAGATGGTTCATACATGCCTGGCACCGACTCGCCATCCAGCAGCTTGTGCAAAGTTCGTTGGCCACAGACGAGTTACACAAAACGCATCCTAAACAGTCGAAGCTACTGTAATCGTAGCCCGAATAGGCATCCAAGAGCATCTGTCCGCTGTACACTTTTTCGCAAGAAGAAAGGTATCTTACTTTGTGGTATTTATATTCCTCCGGCTTCATAACACGAGCCTGCTGTCCTATGGTAATCATCAGCTTTCGCACTCTATCCAAAATGTTTAAATTGTTATCGTCCGAGCCAGAGGCTATCCAATCCTTCACAATGTCCTCGTATTCCTGTTTCACTGGATAATATAAAATGTCCTCTAAAACCGTGAAATCGTTTCTCCTCAACAGGTGTCGCAGTTCCTGATGAAGAAACTTGTACAGTATTGCTTCCGAACTCTGGGAAGCGTAACTATAAAAAGGTGACGATATGACTTTCCTTGGCCGAGACACCGTTTTCGAAAATTGTCCTTCTACATTGAAATCATTTGCGTTATATTCTACGGCAACATTGTCCACATTTGAATGGTTTTGCACAGTGTTGTGTTGAAACTGTTGCGTCGTCTGATCCTGGTAAGAATCTATCGCCGAGCCGAACGGGTACTGTTGTGTCGTCTGATCCTGGCACGTATCTATCGCCGAGCCGAACGGGTACTGTTGTGTCGTCGTCTGATCCTGGTAAGAATCTATCGTCGAGCCGTATTGTATCGATAAATGTTCTTTCGTCTGCTCATTGTCTAAATAGTCCGTGACACCGTATTGTGCTGCTAACTCCTCTATCGACTGTGTCTGGTTTGTTCTAACCGACAACTCGTATTGCACTTGTTGTTCCTCTACCAACTTCTGAACATGGCTTGCAACGCAAGACTTGTTCACTGCATTGACCGTGTTGAATTCCTCTATCAAATTATATAATTCACTATGTTCGACGTTATAATTAGTGTCTCTGGGAAAAATTGTTTCCACTGCCATCGCTAATATGTCGTTATGATCTTCATCCATGTTTCTAACAGTAAGTAACAGTTTATAAATTCAATTCGGACGGTAAATAATGAATGAAGTTCGTAAATGAAACACAGTTTTATATGATTCCCGCTTTAAGACTATCTTCGTTTTGATTGGTTGATTGATCGATTGGTTCAAACATGACTTGAACACACCTCCACATGCGCGCGCATCATGAGTGACATCAAGGCGGAGTCCAATGTGACGTCATAACGCAGATATCGAAGTAGCTTCACTTGCGTCTAGAGAGCCAAAGTAAGCACATTGGATTTATTTCGTCTATAGTTGATATATGCTACGTTTTTGAATAATACTGTGATACGATTTTTATATTTTTTTTACTTTTAGATGGAAAATCTTCAGAAAGAAATCGAAAGACATAGAAGAAATGGTGTTGAGAAATGGTGCCAGGAATGCACATCTCCGTTGTACAGGAAATTCAAACACATCGTCAATGGGGATTTGTGTAAAATATACAGAAAGATGATAATGACCAACGGCTTTGACGATGAGGAGGAGGAGGATGAAGACCCGTTTGTAGTAAAGAAGAAAGAAAGTGAAAAGAAGTGTGAAGAAAAGCCAAGACCGGTACTAAAGAAAAAGATAGTGTTAAGACCGCCTGCAGGTGTTAGTTTAGTTAAAAGAAAATCGAGTGAAGAGGAAGAACCAGCTAAAAAAAGGAGATGTGAGTAAGGACATCCAAAAAAAATATTCCATCCACCACCTCACATGTAACATCGACCCGTAATGGAGGAGTGAGGTGTAATGCAGCCTACCTTTGTGGTAGATGGTAACAAGCCCGTGTAAATGCAGAGTCGCCTCTTATTCAAATAAAAAGTGCTAGATCCCTCATGATATATTCCACATATAATTCATATTATTACTTTTCCTTTTCACACACACAATAAACCCCCCCCCCCATTACGACACATCTTGCTTACTTTGTAATGATATATTCCACATATAATTCATATTATTACTTTTCCTTTTCACACACACAATAAACCCCCCCCCCCCATTACGACACATCTTGCTTACTTTGTAACAAACAACCAACATTCCAAACATGCCCGTAATGACAAAAATAAACGTAACCACGATATACACGTGTCTTGACTTGACTGAACAAGTGTAACCAAGATTATTATAATGCACAAACTTTCGTCAGTTCAAGTCTAAACACGTATTAGAAATAAAAATTCACAAACATGTTGCACATTGAACTGAGACAAATACAAAATTCGGGAATGAACACATTAATTGACGATCATTTTAATACAAATAGCAAGGCCATGCGGACTTTGGAAGACGCCGCAATTGAAAGGGTAAAACAAATCTTTTTTATTTTTAATCATTATTAATGTAGGTTACCTCAGTCTACATATAGATTGCGTGGTGCTAATAACACGAAACGAAGCGGTTGTGGGATGGAAATCATCCCCTATTGCTGGTCATCATCACGTTTGGTGTAATAAAACACCGAGGGTATGTAATCTCTCTCTGTCGAGTGTCCCGAGGTGCCGTTTAATACATAATTAATTTTTATTTTTTGAAATACGATATATAGTTTCACTTAATTATACGAATTTACATTCATATTTTGTAGATCATTTGCAGTTTAGAACACGGGCGAAATGTGTTTAACTCGGAGCAAGATGACGAAAACGGAAAGAAATTATCCCAGTTGATGAATCTTAAACGTCTCCCTCCACCGCTAACGAGACGTTTGCTAGATTTCGACATTGCGCGTACTGCTGCGATTCGGAAAACCATCCATTCAAAGCAAAAAATCCACGGACTGATCAAGTATTTCGGAGAAAAGTTGGGATGTTCCATAAAGCCGTCCAAATCGAAAATTAGGTGCGAGCCGCCGCTATTCATCTCAGAAGGAACGAAAATCGGCGAATACCACGTTGGATTACACAACGAGGAAGTATACCTTAATGCCGAAAATGCCTATCATTACGGACTATTGCGTTTACCGTTAAGAGGCGACTGCGACCGTGCTCGATATTTCATCCAACGAGGAAAAGTGTGTGTTTTTTCGTACGTTGATTCGTTTATGGAATACATGTAAACCCAACCCTGATGTAATAAAAAAAAGTTGTTTTTTGTTGAAAATTTAAAAAAAAATGTGTTTGTTTGTTATTTCGTTTCCATATACGTAAATATGATAGCTAAGCAGGGGGCTATGTTATATATCGTATTGCGTTTGAGTTACTGGGTTCGATTCCCAACCTAGCCTGTTGATTTTTTTACACGGTACGAAGGAATTTAGGCTAGTGTCTTCGCTCAAACTTTAACAACACGAAACCCACCCCCCCAAATATATATATATATATATATAATTATATATATATATATATATATATTCATGCTACCCCGGAGGTTTCCTTCATTTAAACGTAAATTAAAAAGGTTACATGAGTAATCAACCGGTTAGCAAAACTTGGTTACCTCGGTAGCCAAATTATTCGTAATACCTACTCAGGTGACAAAATGTCGTCTTATTAACCCCCTCGGGTAACATTTTTGGTAAACCAGAAAGATGGACAAAAGAGGCTATGTCAGGCGCTGTCCAAGACGTGAAACAGGGAATGTCCATACGAAAAGCGTAAAAAAATTACTCAGTTCCAAAGTCGACACTCGCTGATAGAGTGAGTGGGAAAGTTGAAGAAGGTGCGTTTTGGGGAAAGAAATCTGTGATTGATAAAAAAGATGAATTTGATTTGGCAGAATGTACTTAAAGTAGAAGTGACATGGGAATAGGGTTTTCAAAAAGTAATTTCCTTAAATTTGTTGGAATTTTTGGGAAACACAAAGGTATTAGATTTAAAAATGGGCAACCGTCTGAAATGTTGTGGCGTAAATTTAAAGTTAGGAATCCTGGGTTCTCTTTGAGGGCAGCAGAAGCAACAGCCAGTGTCAGACACGACGCTATGAGTAGACCACGTATTGCCCGGTATTTTACTGAATTGAAATCCGTTATTGATAAACATAATTTAGCATCGTTTCTAGAGCGAATATGGAATTTGTGATGAAAGAGGTGTTAGTTTAAATCCTAAACCTGTTCGTGTAATTGCTAAAACAGGACAAAAACCGTACACAGCAAATGCTCAAACTAGAGAGACAATAACTGTTATTGGCTGCGTAAACGCTGCTGGAAGAGTAATACCTCCCCATTTTATTGTACCTGGTATGAGCAGGAAAAAATTAGACGGGTATGATACATCCTTTTAATCAAAATGCCATCCCAGAAGATGCATACAAACCAAATGAAGCAGTTTCAGATGAACTGACCGTTTCTAATATTAACAATGAGGTCCAAAGTGCCAAGCCAGATGAAGACACCAGTCTGAAAACTGTTGAGAACCAGACAATTGCGTCTATCACGTTGTCTCTGCCTATTACTGAGGAGTGTCAGGTTTATGATTTGCCTTTGGTGCTAGAGGCTATTTCTGATGATGGTCTCGACTCTTTTGGTAGTTTTAAGGAGGTAGTAACAAATTCAGAAGAAACATTTGTGAAACGTCCTGACATAAGTGAATGCAGTGTTTTTCAAAACGAATGCACTCCGACCCAAGCTCTAGAAGTTGTAGAATCCACTTTAAGTAGCGAAACACTTACGCTATACCATGCTGGTCTTTTGAGTAATGTTGGCATACCAAATGACCCAATGTTTGCAACATGGAAAATGTATAAAGATAAAAGCAATTATGTAACAGGAACATCTCCACAAGAACCATTACGGAAACTTTCTGCAAATTCTTTGGCCAATAAAATATATCCTCTTCCAAAACCAAAACCCACAGCAACTCGGAAACGTAAACAAATGCAGCATTACTTTGTCTTAACATCAGATGAAATTTTTAATAAAAAGAAAAAAAGCACAAGAAGAAAAGGCTAAAAAAGCAGAAGAAAAAGAACAGAAACGGCAAATAAGAGAACAGAAGAAATTGATGAAAATGCTCGAAAAATTAAAAAAAAAAAAACTCATGAAATGTTACCAAATAAAATAAACAACAACAATAAAATTCTTATCATGAAGCAGCCACAATAGGGCATAGTTTGTACCAGAAACGTATTACAAACGTGCACGTTTGATATTTATTTGCATTAATATTATATTCCATAATGTTGAAATTACCAATTGTATAAGATGCTTTCGGTTGTATATATGTCAGAAACAATATTAATATATATGTATTTGTTAGATGTTAGTTTTTTAATCCAATAACTGCAAGTTAAGTGGGGTGGTTTGGTTTCTAGTATCACACATAGAGAATTTAATTCACAAACGACCTTTTACTAGTAGTTCTACAATTAAGGACTCGAGAGGTTGTTTTACCACACCACAGAGCTCTGTAACCGCCTTGATGACTCGGTGATAGAGCGTTCACCTCTAGAGCGGGATGTCTTGGGATTGAACCCAGTCCGATTCGATTCATACACAAGACTTTTAAATTTTAAATACTGCTTTATTGTCTGGCGCTCAGCATTAAAAGGGGTAATGACTGGTTTACCCTATGTCAGCATCATGTGATTGGGGAGTAGTATGCTTTGTTTGAAGCACACTGTCTCTATGACATCTCTGTGCACAACATTATGTTAGATTTTTTGATGTCATATAGCTCCGTGTTCGTTTCATTTTCAAGTATTGATTTCACACGGAGAACCCGGCCTCACTTCTCTTGGTGGAAGTTCACGTGCTTTACATAATATTAGTCAGCCAGTTTTCATAGGCATTTTTTCTGAACTGTGGGTACTAGCTAATAGCGACAGTTTTAAAGCGATAACATACTGCTCACATTATTGCAAAATTCATATGGGGTTCGCCAGGGTACCAATCACTGTTTCATTGGATATGAAGTTACATAAGTGGGTGTTTTCCCGTAAAAACGACGTTATTTTGGGAAGTTGAAACGTAAACATTTTCTATGAAAGTTCTGAACCAACATTACGTGGTATATTGAGGGCAAACAGCATGAAAATATGGAAAGTGAAGCGCATCTAGTTACTGTGTGTGTGTGTGTTTCTTTTCTCGATGTCCAGTCTATTTTTCCACCATGTGTTAATGCATATTCAAAGTGTCCGATTCACGGGCGATTTCGCATATGGTTTAAATGTTAAATAACACGAATGCTTTATTTGGTACCAAAAGACAAAGAAAACTACAAAGACAAAGAAAACTACAAAGTTCCCCAAAGTAGTATAGAGGATGTAGGGGAGACTATTAGAGTTGAAATTTTGAATCCAAACCAAAAAGGTGTCCGACCTACGATCAGTTTACCCTAAAATATAAATAAATGTAATAACAAAGCTTTAGAATTTAGAAATCAAATTAAAACAAATAAAAATGCGTACAGCTTAACACAGTTATGGATACATTAATTGATTTTCCTGTGATATTCTTCAACCGGAAGAACAATTATAGGCGATAAGTTAATATTTCTTCACTGTGAAGTTATTA
This sequence comes from Tegillarca granosa, assembly GCA_029721355.1. Classification (NCBI taxonomy): domain Eukaryota; kingdom Metazoa; phylum Mollusca; class Bivalvia; order Arcoida; family Arcidae; genus Tegillarca; species Tegillarca granosa. Next base: position 291,551 of record JARBDR010000135.1, read on the forward strand.
GAAGTCGCCTATGTCATCCTTCTGCTTCTCTTTATACACTTGCACGCCCGTATTCGTGTGTGCCTTCACAACGTACATAATCCCACTTTGCAACATGTCTGCTATTCAATGCTTCCCATTATGACCAACATTGTTTGCCAACACTCAATCGCCGATGTCAATACTTGCGCCCCTGGGGTCGTATTAAAAAAGACATCTTAAGTTTCAAATAACTTAAAATCACAAGATATTACTTGACTTTGGGAAAATTTTCTTAGATTTTGAGAATAATCTTAAGATGTATTCGGGACAGATATATATAAATACCTGCTAAATGTTGACGTGCCATATGTGCACATTTCGGAAAATCATTCCTCGTCAGTGACACTAAAGGCCGAAAAGTTTGATTCAGCAAATTAATTGTTATGGCTAAAAATAAATAAACAGTGAAATACAAAAGAAATTGTTTCCTGTATTTGCAGAATCGTGAATAAATTATAATATATTTATAAAACTTTTGTTGATTTTTTTTAAAGAAAAGTCTTAGAAAGCAGCTTGACTATACACAAACTTTAAAAAACAAAACTAGTAGATGAAAACCAGAATATATTGCTCCAAATTCATGTTTAATTAACCATGCTGTCACACAAAATAAAGCTTTACCTACTGAAGATGAAGGTGTACCTGCTGTTCCTGCACCGAGTGATTTCTATAAGTAACAAAGTTCAGCTTCCAGTATTTTGTATAGGCATTGTTGGTGTGATGTTTCATTTGGGCTTAATGTGGGATTTCAAAAGTTCAAGATCTACCCCCTTTGAAATACAACAATTTACCAAGTTCAATTTATCTTTATTGAAATTGATTCAGTTTGACACTTTTCCTTTAATACCTAATGAAATAAAACTTTTTTTCTTAAATAAAGGAGCGTCTCGGTTAGCTCAGTGATAGAGAGTCCGCTGCATGCGCGGTAGACTTGGGTATGATGCAAGGTCACATCATACTAAAAGTAGTAAAATTAGAAGTTTTCGCTGTCTAGCTTATCAATCTGCGTTAATGGGTTAGGGAAACGATCGACATATCTAGTGTCAGGATAATGGACAATGGGAAATAGTAGTTAAATTGCGGTACTGTCTCAATGTACTGGCATCTTAAAGTCAGCAGAAGTCCACACTATTCACTGCAGTCTAGATACCCAGGCACCCCTAATCCAATGCGAAAAAATAACAAATGAGAAATTAGACTGTTTAAATTTTAACGTCATGAAATGAATGAAAAATGTTGAAACGAATTTAAAATTTAACAAAAATAAATCACTCGGTCTAAAATTAAGATAATTGACCTGCGGTGTCTTATTGTTCACATATGGCAAGAGGGAGGGTCTTTGCCGTTTGATTTTAATGGAAAAACGGTAAAGCATAAAACTTGTAAAATAGTATTAATTTAAAAAAAATATCAGTGATAAAAGAAATATTTTCTAATTTCAATAACGTATCGGAGATAAAACAAGTATTTCAAGATATGCGTTCCAAATAAAAGTCCTTAGTAGAGTAGACTGCCATTTTTTTCTGGTACATTACAAAGTTATTAATATTATCAATAGTCTGAGAAATGGTAATATCCCTTACTGCATATGGACACTTTATTTCCAGTAAACCACATTCATTTTTATCGCAAACTTTGAATCTTGTGATGCAGTCAGAAGTGGAAATTCGTTATTGATAACAAGACCACAATCATGAAGTTTGATATTGTTAATCGACTTTTCAACAGTATATTGTGTTTTCGCCGTTTTCTCACTTGTTATGTCATATTCTGTTGCTGCAAAAGTAATTCCTTGCTAAAAAGGGATTTAAGTAGAGCATCTGTTGGTTTTTTTTCCGTAGCACTACTTGATACATTTGAGACGCTGTCATTCTTTCACCCCTCCTGTACCTCTGCCAGTCAGTTTTGTGCTGACCTCTAGTACTCTGCTCTATCCGAATACTGTTTACAGGATTAGATTTTAAACAATTGTACCATAGTGGAAGTTTAACTTTTGCATCTTTTGGGAAAGTATTATTGCCACAGGTCACAAATTCACTGTTGTTGAATTTTAATGTGTTTTGACTGAAAAATTAAAAAAAATTATTTATCTAACCCTAACCCTGTGCACATATGGCACATCAAAATTTAGCAGGCATTTGTTATATATTTACTACTCCTGAGTGGGTACCGCTGCTGGTGGAGTAAAACTCTCCGAGGGTATTCATAACTAAGTAGGCAGTACCATGTGACGTCAGAAAATATACCATAAAGCAAAATTTTTAGCCGTCTTAATTTTTGAAATGTAAAATAAGGTCCGTTCCCTCATGCAACGTATTCCTTAGCTGGATTTGAATTCATATAATTTAGGAAGTTTAGATTCATTATTTTTCAACTATTTGGCTTATGTTTTTTATATATCAAACGATCGGCCCCTAGTGTCGCTGATAAAGAATGATTTTACGAAATGGGCACATATGGCACATCATAATTTAGCAGATATTTGTTATATATTTACCTTATAGGCTCACTATTAGCGGTGTTATCTGCTGCAGCAGAGATTAAGGAATTTCAAAAAATCTCGAATCAAGTAAAAACCTAAATTACTTAAGTCTTGGAAATTCAGTCTTGCTGGCGGTACTTTCCGTGCAATTTGGTTTCTTCAACCATTCATTTACCGATCTAGACATTTTTAGAAATAAAAGTTACGAGGTCCTTCTGGTGAGACCTATAAACCCGATGTCATGGTAGGCAGTATTTTGTGTTGTTAGAAATGTCATTTAGCAAAATTTTTAGCGGTTTTAATTTTTGAAATTAATTGAAAGCTAAGGTTTGTTAACATCATGCAAAGCATTCATTGGCTGGATTTGGATTCATGCAGTTTTTTAACTTTAGATACATTAATTTTTAACTATTTGGCTTATCATTTTAGCTCACCTGGCAAAGCCAGGGTGAGCTTATGGTATGATAAAGCGTGCGTGCGTCCGTAAACTTTAATCTTCTTCTCTGAAACCAATAGGCCAATTCAAATGAAATTTGGTATGAAAGGTCCTTAGTTGCTATAGATTAAAAATTGTATCCGACTTGTCCGTCTTAAATCCAAGATGGCTGCCGTTACTATAAATAGCAAAAACCTATGAATGGCCATTGTGGGTTTATTTATGTACCGATTTTGTTGAAATTTGAAACATAGAAAATAGATGTCGGGGGATAAAACATATATAACGGGTTTTTCCGTACGATTTTTCGTTTTTTCAATAATTACGTAATATGCAAATAAGGTTTATTTTTAGTTTAAAAATCTTCTCTGAAAGTACATGGCCAATTGAAAGGATATTGAGTGTGGAAGGTCCTTGGGTGGTATAGATTCAAAATTGTATCCGACATGTCTGTCGGAAATTCAAGATGGTTGCCGTTACTATTAATAGCAAAAATCGAAAAATGGCCTTTATGGGTTTATTTATGTACCGATTATGTTGAAATTTGAAACATAGAAAATAGATGTCGGGGGATAAAACATATATAACGGGTTTTTCCGTATGATTTTTCGTTTGTGCAATAATTACATAATATGCATATAAGGTTAATTTTTAGCCGAAATCTTTGAAAATCGTCTTCTCTGAAAGTACATGGCCAATTGAAAGGATATTGGGAGTGGAAGGTCTTTTGGTGGTATAGATTCAAAATTGTATCCGACATGTCTGTCGGAAATCCAAGATGGCTGCCGTAACTATAAATAGCAAAAAACCTATGAATGGCCATTGTGGGTTTATTTATGTACCGATTTTGTTGAAATTTGAAATATAGAAAATAGATGTCGGGGGATAAAACATATATAACGGGTTTTTCCGTACGATTTTTCGTTTTTGCAATAATTACATAATATGCAAATAAGGTTTATTTTTAGCTTTGAAATTCTTCTCTGAAAGTACATGGCCAATTGAAAGGATATTGAGTGTGGAAGGTTCTTGGATGGTATAGATTCAAAATTGTATCCGACATGTCTGTCTGAAATCCAAAATGACTGCTGTTACTATAAATAGCAAAAATCGAAAAATGGCCATTATGGGTTTATTTATGTACCGATTTTGTTGAAATTTGAAACATAGAAAATAGATGTCGGGGGATAAAACATAAATAACGGGTTTTTCCGTACGATTTTTCATTTGTGCAATAATTATGTAATATGCTAATAAGGTTTCTTTTTAGCCATAATCTTTGAGAATCTTCTTCTCTGAAAGTACGTGGCGAATTGAAAGGATATTGAGTGTGGAAGGTCCTTGAGTGGTATAGATTCAAAATTATATTAATCTTGTCTGTCGGAAATCCAAGATGGTTACCGTTACTATAAATAGCAAGAATAGAAAAATGGCCATTATGGGTTTATTTTTATACCAATTTTGATGAAATTTGTAACATAGAAACTAGATGTTGGGGATAAAACATATGTTATGGGTTTTTCTGTACAATTTTTCATTTTTGCAAAAATTATGTAACATGCAAATAAGGTTTATTTCAGCCTAAATCTTCTGAAAATACATGGCCAATTGAAAGGAATTTCATGATAAATAGTGCTTGAAATAATAGTAAATAAGGATATTGCTAGTGAGTTTGTTTACATTTTACTGATTGAATATATTTAAAAAGAAAAAGCAGAGAACAAATAAGGATGTGCCAGGTGAGCGATACAGGCCCTATTGGGCCTATTGTTATAGATCTATCAAACTTTTCGGCCCCTAGTGTCACAGATGAGGAATGATTTTCCAAAATGTGCATATATGGCACATAAAAATTGTACAGGTATTTGTGTAAACGCAAAAGTCAAAATTTCTGTCACTTCAGCTATAGATGGTGACGTCTCGATAGAAGTTATTATTCGTGACCGAAATGTAAAACCCCATTAAATCAATCAATTCAATTTTTTAAACTTTGGCAAAACCTTATCCTGAAAATTTAGATTTCTTCAGCAAAATGAGATTCTTGTATGATCAAGGTTTAAAATGGAGATTAAACTGGATATATTGTTAGTGTATTTAACCATTGAACAGCATAGCTATGGCAGTTATTGGATTATAAATGACATAATTTTGCCAGGCAAACTAAATAACGCGCATGAACACTCTAACAAAACATAGAATGGTTGAACAAACACCACAAGACATGGGGAACATCCATCTGGGTACATTTTCACCAGATACAAATTACATATACATGTATGTTGAACACACTATACTAGTTACCATGACCCTACTTTAATTTAAAATGATGTCTTCAATATTTATATATGTTAATATAGAAAATTTAAACTTAAAAGGTGTCCATTATACGAAAGTGTACAGTCTTCATTATGGGAGAAATGTGAAGATATATGTCACATTCATTGAAGATGGAGATGATTAATTTTATTTTTCTATTTTATTTTGTTAATACTTAATGTCACATCGACAATTTTCGTAAAAATCTCAATCATAACAAATGCTTACAGTCTATATAATGTTGATACTCTCATTACTTCAAATATGGCTCACAAATTTGTGGAAAGGAAGCAAAAGCAAGAAAGTCAAAGACCAAAGAAGTACCCAAACTTGTAAGTAACAAATTATTTTTATTTTCTGCTAATTGTTGGACTCAATTTCTGTTTGTTTCAAAATATTAATATATCTTACTGAGAACAGAATGGCTGAAAATGTGCACTTTGTTTTTTTACAGGTCCAAAAGTGTAAAGAATCCAAGGTACATGAAGAGACTTCGGGTAGTGACACCGAGACAATCTGGACATTCGTGGGAAGAAATCCGCAGAATAATGGAATCAAGGTTTAGTACAATCGTTTACCGTGGGTGAATGCAAACAATGTGGATAAATTACCAAATGACAGGGTCTCTTGTTGAAAAACCATTAATTGGACGCCCAAATATTCTTTCAGAGAGAGACGTCAGGTTGGTTAAAAGAGGGGTTTTAAAAAAGAGATATAACTCTGGTCAGAAAATGAAAGAGCAGTTAGGTAAAAATTTAGGATAGGAGATACTAAGACAAATATTACACCGTGTTGGTTTAAAAAGCTATGTACCAGAAAGGAAGCCATTACTAACAAAAAAGAACAAATTAAACCGTCTGCATTTGGCAAGAGGTCATTTGCATTAAAACTCTTATTTCTGGAATACAATTCTATTTACTGATTAATCTTTTTAAAGACCAACTGCAATCGTAAAAAAAAATCGAGTTTGGCGATATCGTCAGGAGAATACAGTCCAAATTGCATCTAGTGTACTGTAAAATATCCTGCTCAGGTTCAAGTTTGGGGCGTTTTCTATCATTTTGGCCTAGAAATTATGAAATTGGTATATAGGAATCTTAACAGTGAACTTTATCAAACTCAAATAGTTAATGACATAGATGCTAGAGGTAAATTTTTGGTGTTTCCGAGTAAACCATACATATTTCAGCAAGATTACGCCCCCTGCCATAAATCCAAGTCAACAACAAGGTTTTTTTGCCAGAAAGGGTATTTGGTGTCCCAAAACATGTGCTTACACTTTTAAACTGTTGGAAAATTTTAATACCTTCAGTTATATTTATGAAATTTACAAAATATAACAAAAAGGTTTTTAATTTTTTGTTAAGCATACATTTGTCACAGTTTTCTTATTAATCACCAAAAACTTTCTTTGAAGAAAAATACAAAAAATGTATGTCAATTTACAATTAATGTTTCAAATGACGTCCTTTTGCCTTCAACATTGTTTTTTATCACAGCTTTACATGTACCAACAGAGATCGATCTAGTTTCTCGTGTAATTGCTGTTTTTAGTTCCTCTGTTGTTTGTGTGGAAGGATAGTACACTTTGTCTTTTAGGTGACCCCACAAAAAGAAATCAAGGGGGTTCAGATGGGGAAAAGCGGCAGAACACCTGCAGTGTGTGGCGTAGCACCGTCCTGTTGATACCACACATTATCCAAATTTACAACTTTCCGTCTAAGAAATTTAGACTTCATTTACCTTAAATATCATTCAGAATTTACGGTCACTGCATGACCTTCGGAGCCAATTATTCCGCTTGAACTTAATGCAGCCCAACAGTAATTTTCTCACAGTTGAAAGGTTTTTCCACATAAAAATTGGGTCTCTCAGAACCCCAGAATCTAAAATTGTTTATTGACAACATTATTAAGATGGAAGCGGGCTTCATCGGAATATGGAATCTGTTAAATTCTCGGAGTCGGGTCGACTTAAAATCCAATGGCCAAAGTCTAAACGACTTCTAATGTCCGTCTCTTTTAAATGCTGCATCACACTTATCTTTTAAGGAACCAGTTTTAAATCAAATTTGAGCATTCTATGAACACTATATTTGCTAGCAGTGATATTTAGTTCATGTAATACCCGTCTAACTGATTTTTGTGGAGTTTCAGTAATAACGCTGTGAATGGCCTCAATGTTTTCTTTGGTACGGGCACTCTTTGGTCTGCCAATACCAGAATTGTGCCTGTCATTTACCGTGCTTTTAACATCAAACTTCCTCACAAGTATGTAAATTAGCATTTTGTTGAGCACTTTCATTCCTGGATGTCGTTTTCTCATGGTTCTGATGACTAAAGCAGCAGATTTATACTCATAGTAAAGTTTGACAGTTTCTGCCAGCTGATCACTTGAATCCTCCATCTTGAATATATGATGACGTCATTATGACTTCATAACTACCTGAATGTTTAACAGATTTTCCCGAAATTTTGTGAAAAAAATTTTTATACTAATATACTAGATGTTGGCAAGATACATTTGTAATTGCTTTTGATTTGACAAAGTTATAGATGATTAAAAGTGTAACACATGGTTTGGGACACCCTGTATAAAAGTATTGGCCTGGCCCGCCTCATTACCTGATATGTAACCAATTGAAAACGTTTGGGACCATATAGGACGCAGAGTTGCTGAAGACTCGCCTCACTACCGAAGAGCTATGGAACTTGGTTAAGAAACACTGGTACAATATTGACAGAAAATATTTAAGAAACATGTATTTCAGTATGCCTGCAAGGATTCAAGAACTACATATGTCCAAGGGGTGGTCAAACAAAATATTAACGTGAAAAACTTTTGTTTAATTTAAAATAAAGTATGAAATGTAAAACTAAATGTGTGTTTTGGTGAATTTATAGGGGGGGGGGGGGCTCAAAACTTTCGGGTTGGACCTGTATTTCAACAAATACTTGTTCAAATTTCTTTGACAACTCGTCAATTAATAATTACATATTATACCAGTTATAATTTTACAGCACTATAAATATATTATAAATTCTGAATTATTACGTTTATACTCTATACTTATGACTGATTGGACCTGTCAATTAATTAACTTTGGTCAAAGTGAGTGAGTGAGTGAAATATTGTTTTGAGCCGCATCAGCAATTTTGCAGCTATTCGAGGCTAGAAAAATGTAAAAGATACAATAGTATCAATAAAAATCTAAATAAATGTAAATCTTATTGTATAATCAAATAAAAATAACCTAAAAGTAAACAAATACTAGTAATATCACAGACAAATCATATATAAAACACTGGAAAATAAAAAGTAAAACAATTAAATTTTATCAAATAAGTTAATTTCCGGAAGGAAGTTTAAATATGTGCTGAATAGATAGTTGACTTTGACAAGGGACACATTGTTGAGGTTGTTCACCCTTTAAAATAAAAGAGTGTGTAAAATAACCATGGCCGATTCTACACCGCCGAAGAACAATACTATCACGCCTACTGTACTGGAATAAAGGCATGAATCCCAGACAGGGCTGAACTGAATGAAGCTTATTGTGTGTGTTCTTGGCTATTCCAATGACTTGACCATTGATCATTGATATAATAAAAAATCAATGGCTTTAAATCAGTGTAAGGAACAAAAGAAGTAGTTATTTGTTTGGATAATGCTGCTTTAGCAGCTAAATCGGCTTTACTTTTGCCTTTTATTCTAACATGGCTAGGCAACCAACAATTATTAATAATTTTGTTAAAATCTGAAACAGAATATGTAATAGATGTATGTAGTTCCAGAATTTCACGAATTAGGGGATGATCTAATTTCTTGCCCGAAGGACTGATAAAGAGTCAGAACATATTAAAAAATTCGTATGAGGCGATTTTGAAATATATTGTAAAGCAAGTAAAATTGCTTTAGCCTCAGCTGTAAATATAGAACTTTGGAAGACGAATATTTATTATTTCGTCTCCAAGAATGGCAGCAGCAGCTACTCGACCACTATCTTTTGATCCATCAGTATATATTAAAAACCATTCTCGAAGTTCCTGTCTAATTACAGCAGGAATCAGTTGTGTATATCTATCTTTAATGAGAGCGAATTCCTGCTGGTAAACTTCTTCACTTGTTTCCGACTTTTTAAACTTTATAAGATCCAGATTGACTTCCGGTTTATCCAGAAGCCAAGGATTTTGAATAAGATTAAGGTGTAAACCACATTCCTCCAACTAGGGTTTTAAACGAATACCGTAAGGTGCAATAGCCTTGACCTTTTTATTGTGATCTTGATAAGGAGGATGATAAACACAATCAAATGCTTGATTAGTTGGATTTGCATATAATTTTGTAGCATACTGCAGAGATAGTTTAATGCGCCTTAAATGTAATGGAGGCTCATTGGCCTCAACATATAAACTATCGATTAGAGACGTTCTAAAAGCTCCCAAACAAATACGTAGACCTTGGTGATGAATGGCGTCAAGGTCTTTTAAATATGATTTGCGAGCAGATCCATATATCAAGTTTCGATCTAAAAAGCGATCTGTACAAATGAATTAATGTAGGCTGATCACCACCCCAATTTGTATTGGATAAAACTTTTAAAATATCTAATGCCTTAAGACATTTAGCCTTAAGGCTTTTAATATGAGGGATAAAAGTTAATTTTGAATCAAAAACGATTCCTAAAAACTTAGCTTCTTTTACAACTTTGATCAGGCTGTCATTGATGTACAGCTCCGGTTCATTATGTAATTTGTGTTTGTTGCAAAAATGCAAGCAACATGTTTTAGTTTTTGAAAACTTAAAACCGTCATCAACGAAGAGAAACCCATCTATATTATTATTTAAAACTTTTGCTAAGCTGTTGATTTTTATACTAAAAAGAGTAACTGATAAAATACTACCTTGAGGGATCCCCATCTGTTGCTCGAAAACATCAGAGAAGGTGGACCCTAAACGAACTTTAAATTCTCGATTTTCGAGAAAGTTTTTAATAAAAGTAGGAGTATGGCCTTTCAGACCTATTTCATGCAGATCTTTAAGAATGTCATATTTCCAAGTCGTATCATATGCCTTTTCTAAGTCAAAGAAGATTGAGACCGCATGTTGTTTATTAATGAAAGCATTTCTGATGAATGATTCCAGGCGAACTAAGTGATCCAAGGTACTTCTGTTGTGCCTGAAACCACACTGAATATGAGTGAGAAGGTTGTTAGACTCAAGATAATAAACGAGTCTATTATTAATCATCCTCTCCATGGTTTTACAAACACTGCTAGTTAAGGCAATAGGCCTATAATTAGATGGATCAGAGTGGTCTTTACCAGGCTTTGGAATAGGAATAACAATTGCTTTATGCCAGGATGATGGGAAAGTATCATTCTGCCAAATATCATTAAAGATATCTAACAGAGTGAAAAGACATTGAGGGGGTATATTTTTAAGAAGTTGATAATGCACATCATCTGGACCAACTGCCGTATCATGTGCTGTGGAAAGTGCATTTTGAAGTTTTTCATATGAATATATCATTATATTGCTAAGAATTGTCTGATTTAAAGGACAATTTATTTTGTCCTTGGATCTTTTGATATTTTTGAAATTCTGAGGTGTAATTACCTGAAGACGAATTTTTTTTATATCGTCTCAGCAATTTTTGTTAGAAATGTCTCTTTAGATGTTAAAATTGTATAATTTATTTTAAGGTGTTTAACATTATCTGAAGAACCTTTACCTTTAATTTTACGCACCATATTCCAAACTTTATTTAATGGGGTGCGAGAATTGATCGTGGAGACATAATTTCTCCAAGAATCTCTTCTGCACTTTTTAGCAGTTTAATATACAGAGATCATTATCTGAAAGCAATGATTCCATTATTTTTCCTTTATTATCAAGTCGAGGACTTCCCCAAAGAGGATTATGACCATTAAAATCACCAACTAAAAGAAATGGCTTAGGTTACTGCTCAACCAAGTTTTGCATTTCAGCAAGCTGTAACGAAATAGACGGAGGAATATAAATTGAGCATAAGGTTATGGTAATTTGAAGCGTTAGGCGGACTGCAACAGCTTGTTTGATTTGTTGTCAAAGTAATTGGACTATGAATAGTGCCATTACGTACAAAAATTGCTGCACCTCCGGAAGCTCTATCGGTATTTGGTGAAAAAGAATGATGCTGTTTATAATATCTGAATTTTAACTCGGTATCCGATTCTTTAACATATGTTTCTTGAAGACAAATTGCTACAGGGTTAAAATCTTCAGCTAATAGTGCTACTTCATCTAAATTATTTCTAAAACCTCTGCAATTCCACTGAATGATATTTGTATTATTCATTTTTTTGGTGTTCTTATTTGGGAAATTGGCTGCGAGGATAAAGCGCATTACATTTCTTCATCTGATGATTCATCCCTTGCAAGAACACGAAGTCGATGAACAGAATGTTTCGACTTCACGGTCGTAAAACCATCTTTATCAGGAAAGTCATGCTTTAAAGTTTTCTTTTTATTCTTTTTTATTTTTTTCTGATGCAGGTTTGTCCTGATCAGGTGTTACTTTAGTTTCACCTGCAGCAGAATTATTCTCTTCCTGTGATTAAAGTTTTACATTTTGTGTTAATTTATTACTGTTAACATTTTTTTCTGTTTGAGTTGTTGCAGTAGAAGTGGTAATTTTCTTTCTAGTTTGACTTAAGTTTGTTGTATTTGATAAACTAAAATCTGTTTGACAGGCAATACTTTTATATGTTTTAGAAGCAGAACCCGATGTTACAGCAGCATATGATGTGCTTGGACCTTTCTGCTCGTTCATATTTAAGGTTTTAACTTCACCATAAGAAATATTTTGATTAATCTTAAGTTTTAAAATTTCATGTTCTCTTTTCCACAATGAGCAATCCCTGGAGGAGGCCATATGATTTTCCCCACAATTTGCACATTTTGGAGTTAGGCAACAACCATCAGCAGTGTGGTCTTTTGAACCACAGCGACAACAGGTTACGGTATTTTTGCATGTACGAGAACCATGTCCATATTTTTGGCATTTATAACATCGCAGTGGATTTGGAATATACTTAGCCACTGCAATGTTATAATACCCAGCTTTGAGTGAGGACAAATTAAAGGTTAGGAGGTATGTGTTAGTTTTAATAAGTTTATCTTCCCTTTTCACCATAAAACGCCGAACTTGGGTAACACCTTGTTCCTTTAACTCGTCAGCAATTTTATTTTCTGACATGTCAAACATAACCCTTTCAAGGTCTCTAATAATGCCTTTGCTACTATTAAGAGTTTTGTGCGGAGTTACTTTAACCGCAATATCCGCAAAATGTTTTGCTGCTAATAAATTCACTTACTGTTGCCTGTTCCTGCATTGGATCAGTAGCGACCCTGAACGCAATTTTTTAATACTTTCTACTGAACCAGCAATACCACTGACACACTTCTGTACCACAAAAGGATTTATTTTTAATGTTTCGTCTGTGGCTGAATCAACAACTACAAACTTTGCCCATGATAAATTAATTTCATATATTTCATCATCACTATCCTCTCTTAAACTTTTTGAACTATTCTGAATTTTTATTTTTATTTTCCATAGTGGTGTAAGATGGTTCATCTTCCTTGCTCCCCACCTGCCGATATGGAGTGCCAACGAGGGCGATGCCTTAGTTTCGGGGATCTCCTCTCGGAACAGCACCAGGGACTACAAGGAAGACAAACATCCCAATAAAATCGCAATGCCCAGATTGAGAACATCACAATAGAACAGGATTTGACCCATAAGTCACCGCCTTCTACAGACAAAAGAAACAAGACCAAGGTTAAGCACTACGAATGTTTAAACGTGAGCAGAGCTAAAGGAAAAACCATATCTTGCCTATATGGCTTGACGTGACCTGCCGATTTGTTGGACACGGGCCGATGCCAACCGTCCTTCTAGGTGAAGTAAGGGTCAAAGTGATGTATTGGTCCAAAGCAAGCCGCAACCCACATGGTCCTCAATCACCAGAATTCCGTCCTCCACCATTAAGGATCGCATTCCACGGCAAACGGAATGCCTCATTTTAGTCGCCTTTTACGACAAGCATGAGGTACTTGGGAAACTTTGGTCAAAGGTAACATTCTACAAAGTTAACTTTCTCTTAAGTCTGGTATGTTAGTAAGAGCAGACATGATAGCAAGTTTACTTTGAAAGCAGACCTACCATTAAGCTAACTTTGTGGACTACATAGGGTGGACCTCGGACCACGTCTGCTTTTTAAGTCAACTTGTTTGAGTGTGTCATTGCAGTTTATTCATATAACTGATGTAGGGTTAATACTGCCATGTGCTACTTTTGAATTTTTGGAATGAATTAATGCATTCAAAAGCAACACATGACAAACATTAACCTCATCTTTTTTTATTGTTTCGGTTAAGCCGTTTTACTGCAATGTTTTTATTAAATGTATTATTCTACTTTCATAGTCCTAAAAATAATATTCCTCACTTATTTTATAGGAAACTGTTACCTCAAGTGTGGGACAAAATAGAAGAATCAGAAATTGAAAGTGATATAAGTGCTGGTAATTTCCAAGATAATACAAACATTTCAAGTGAAAGCAATGTTCGGAAAATTATCTTGTGGATTTTGTCATCAATATTGTTCATCCAGAGTGTACATATGCTTAGTGATAGTTGTTTTGATATTTTACTCACTTTATATATATATATATTAAAAACAAATTTTTCGTGTTTAAGCCCATTTCATCATATATGATGGCAAATTGTTTCCTTGAACACTTTATGGAGTAAGAAAATTTATGGGATTTGATAGAGATAATTTCACAAAGTATGTTGTATGTCAAAACTGTTACGCCTTGTACAAGTACGATAATGTACTTGTCGAGGTCAATGGCGACACAATTATACGAAAGTGCACCAATTTGGTATTTGGATGTCAAATAGCAGATAAAGAAAAGAAAATAAGGAAAAATGGAAAATTTCAATGTGGCGGCCAACTAATAAGAAAAGTAAGTCTATCTAGTGGTAAAAGTGTATATGATCCTCTCAAATTTACTAACTCAAAAGGCGAAAGGAATTGTGGTGGATTTGATTTTAAGACATGGATCCCATGAACAAAAGACCATTAAAAACACTTGCAGCGAATGAAAAAATGCAAAAACCTTGACAACAGAAAATCATAGAAAAGGAATTTGGCTACAGATATACTGTCTTTGTAGAGCTTGATTACTTTAAGCCATTACGCTTTCTTACCATTGATCCGATGCACAATCTTTTTCTCGGAACAGCGAAAAAATGTTTTCTTATTGGGTTAATGAAGAAATTCTAAAGAAAAAGGATTTAGAGAAAATAACAGCTAAAATGAAATCGTTGAACATGACGTGACGTCTGATGTTGGAAGATAAAGGAAAATATTGCGACAAATTATGGCCAATTTACAGCAAAAGAATGGAAGAACTGGGTAATTATATATTCCATGCAAGACTTACTTCCAGATTCGGACTTAAAAGTTTGGCAAACATTTGTTTTGGCATGTATACATTTGTGTCAACCATGCATTTGCTTGAGAAACATTGAAATTGCTCACATGTTGCTTGTGAAATTCGCAACCGAGGTTGAAAAAAGTATGGATCTTGTTCATAACGCCAAATATGCACATGCATTGCCATTTGAAACAATCGCTTTTAGATTCTAGAAGTGTTTATGGATTCTGGCTCTTTTCATTTGAAATATATAATGGCCTATTGTCGAGCTTACCGTCAAATAAAAGAGCATTAGAAATAAAATTCATGAGAAAGTTTGCGCAATTTTCTTTTGTTTACAAACTTCGCTATAGAGATTTCGGAGACTTAAAACATTTTTTCGACGCTTTGATTTATGCACAAGAAGAGAATAAAAATGATGCAATATTATAGCGGAATTATTGTCTCCGTCTGTAGAACCTAGTGACAAAATTGCGCCTTCGGTTTGATCAAATTTAGAGTTGTGTAGTTTTAAGCAAGAATCCTATGAATTATACAAATTGAATAGAGAAGAAAAGTCAAAGCTAGCAGAGATGTACTCTTTTTTGTGTAGTAAGCATGTTGCCATCTCTCTTCTTGCCATTTTGCAAGAAATTTTCATCTTTATTATATTGATCAATGACATCTTCAAAACTTGGAAATTACAGCACGATACTTGCTTCCTGGGCTGTCGAAAATACAAACTGCATTACGACTGGAGATACAAGACCGGCGAAGGTGAAGTATTACCTGATGCACACGCTCGAAATTGAAGAAGGAATATATATCGATTATATGATTGCGTAATGGTTCAAGAACACAGAGTGTACCTTTAATTATAAACCACCTGTTTTTGTTTGGCAAACTAAATGTCAGAATGATGGACAGGCATCATATTTGCCAATACCGAGAATATATAAGAAGTTTTCATGGAAAGTTGAGAAAAAGGGTGGCGAAACTTATCTCATTTTGTGCCCAAGTGTACAGAATGACTATTTATAATTTTATTGAATCCGATTTTAAATTCATTTTTAATTTTTCACCAAGGTCTCTTATTTTAATATTTTTACCAACCGCCTATTTCAGACAGGTGTCTCATTAATTTAATTTAATTTCATTTGATTTATTATGTGAAATTAAATAATTATATACTTATATAATTCAAAGTAGCATATGAAAATTTTATTATTATTATTATTATTATACCTTGTTATGCTCAAGAAATTACTATAATTAATAACACATTAACGATTTTGTGTCCATGTAATTTCCTATATTTAAGTTCAGAAGAATTTGAATTTTAAACCTGAACTTTGTTCCATTTTGAATTTCATCTTAATTTAAATTATAATTTCTTAAGAGATACATATAGGAAATTTAAAGTTTAGAATACCTTTCTCATTTATAAACATTTATTTAGAGAGATAGTAAAAAGACAGGAAACAACAATTATCTTTATTGTTTTCATGTGTCACCCGTCTCAATAGACTAACGCCCATTACTAGCCCTTGGGGATTTGCTATAATTGCTATCGGGTGTTCTTTTAACCCAGCCATTTTTAAACCGTGTTATCGATAATCTTGACTCCTGTCACAAAAATGTAGATGGGTATAAGACATAAATAAATTATGTCGGTTTTCTTTTCTTTTATATATTATTCTAATGCGTTTCTAAACAAAAAGTCATATTATCACAACAGATCTAGAATTTCTTTAAAACCGAAAAACAGTATTCGAATATCGGAATATATATTTATTCTATCGGATCAACGATTTATTTTGAGTACTTAATTTTAACCGATGAAGTTTTGATAAGCAGACTAATACGACATGCATAAAGTACATGTACATGGCTTTTCTCAAACAAATAGAACTAAGGATTCGCTATTACTGACTGGATCTAGTACCTCCAAAAAGTTCTGAATTCCGACGTGTGTATAAAACCATATACAGACCCTTTTCCGACATTATTTAGCATATGTACAATAAAGAGGTTATTGAATGTGATATAACTGAAGGAAATTTTGAAATATTGTAACCTTTCATGAAATCGACAACACAAACAGACAAGCTTTCTATGCTACAGTACTTTGTCTCGTTACACTTAAATGATAAGGCCTCGGAGATAGTGACTCGTAGATGCATAACAGAGGGGATAACTTTCGGTGTGTGAAAAGACGGTTGGTGCCCAGAGATAGTGTCGGATTTTGCTATCTGAAGGAACGAATAAGAAATGATAAAAAATATAACCATCGGATAAGTCTAAAAAGAGACCAACAAAAGTGCCTTTGTCATTTTTTAGACGAGATAAGTCTAAAAAGAGACCAACAAAAGTGCCTTTGTCATTTTTTAGACGACAGCGTTAAAGGGATGTCAAGTTCTGTATTAGATGGATCTGGTGAGGTAGAGGATGAAAATATGGAACACGATGAAACTAACCATGAGCAGGACTAGTAATAATTTTAATAATTTCAATATATGGTCCAGGTATGGTCTACAGGCATGTACTTATTGAGTAATAGATCGTTATGTAATGCTTTCTGATTAAGTCACCCTAAGAAAATTTCCTCGACTTACTGTAAACCAAATTTTATTTGCCTGTTTTTTACCTTCGCGCGTTTTGCGAGGACAGTAAAATCGCGAAAATAATTCACCGCGAATAAAACAATTCTAGTTATTTCTTTGGAGTATATAATTTAATTGCGAAAGTTTATAGACATTAATTGTTTTTGTTTTAGACATCGCAAAAATCAATGGCCGCGAATAAAAGTTCGTTTACAGTACTGAATAATACATGTCTTTATTCTTATTTTCCCCCGCATTTTTGTTCACATCATATCTCAGCTGCTATTGTGTATGTGCCTACGAAACATTACGCACACATAGACCTTAATTCCTAGTCGTGCCTTTTTCGCTGGGTCGTGAGTTCGAACGCGGTCGGAAAACAAATGCGCTGGTATTTAGCACCTATACCATACTTTTCTCACATACCTGCCAACCCCCTGGTGACCCATACAAGATATATTTAAAATGTAAATAAATATATGAATGCCCATGAACACTTATTTCTTTCCCCGGGTTCTTAGAGTAAGGGTTAGGGGGGAAACATCTGATGTTGTGACGTGTTGCACCTATACTGTACATTTCTCCACACGTACATCATATATATTTACAATTTAAATGTTTTTGTGTGTTGCACATGTACCATACAAATCTCAATATATATTTACAATGTGCAGGAGCACATAAATACCAAAGCACAGCAATTCTTTCCTTGGGGGTTTCGATTTGTGAAGAGGAAGGGAATATGTCTGATGTTGTAGTGTTTACAATGTACATGAATATATGAAAATCCATGCACATTCAATTTTTACTCAGGGTTTTCGGGTCTGGGTCAGCGGGGTCGTAAGTTCGAAGGGAAAGAGGCGTTTAATGCAGCATTATTTAGCACCTATACCATACATTTCTCCCCAAAAAACTATATTTATTTACATTGCATTTCAATACATGATTGTCGATTGAATTCTTTCACGTTGGTTTTGGTTTGGAAGAGAGTATGGGAAATCCCTAAATTTTTGGTAAGTATCACCTATGTCGTATATATCTACACCAATAATGACCCATACATTTGCCTCTCTTGACTTAGGGCAGTCAAATAATGATTATTGGGGGTGATTTTTCTAGCGAGAGTCTGCTTCATCGCAATGTCTAATCGCAAATTTTATCAGAATACGACTGATCGAAAAATTTCCAAGCAAGCTAATTTTACCGTGTAAATGAATGTAAAATTATATTCCGATAGAATTGTGGTCTTGTCAAGTGCTGGCGGACTACGCAAGAGCCCGTCTACAAACCTATCATGCACGTCAAATTTATCAACAGCAAACACAAGCTCAATAAGCTTCAGTTGCAAACAAGTATTCAGACTAAGGCTGGGGGTAACATGGTCGTTTACCACGTAATACTCAAGCGACGCAGTACGGTCTTTGTATCTGCATCTTAAAATGCACAAATCTCGCTTTTCGATTTCACCACCGTTATAAGCAGTTAGGTGTTTACTGGTTTAGTTCCAGGACGTCAGACATGTTGATGTATCTCTGAAAATCGCAAACAAAAAATATTAGTATTTTACATAAAATGTATATACAATTTTTCTTTTTTCATATCTAGAAATAAAACAAACATACCAGTCCATGTCCACATCACAATCCCAAAAACAAAGTAAAAACTTTGCAAACTGGCAATTATACACGTGAACTTCCATCAGGGAAGTGAGGCCGGGTGCTCCGGAAGGGTAAGCACCTCCTGTCTAGCTAGCTACACCCGTCACGTGCAAGTCAATCTTGAGAATGAAAGGAACAAAGAACTATGGTTAGTCAAATATATCCAATATAAGTTGGAATACAGTGCCTACATACTTATCAACAATATTGTGATGACGGCCATAAAACTTTTTAAGGGCCCTGATTAGCCTAGGCTTGCAATATCCTTGTGTCAACAATTTAATTGTAAGTAATTTGCTTCGTTGCAGAAAGTCCCCATAGTGGGAACAAGCTCTACCGTACCGTATTAACTGTGAAACATATACACCATACGCAGGAGAAGCAGGGATATTACTGCAAAGAAAACTTAGACTAAAAGACTTATTGTATGTAACAACATCTATGATTTAACTTTCACAAGAGATGTATCTAGCAGTTATAAAATACGTAAACATACCAGTCCATGTCCACATCACAATCCCAAAAACAAAGTAAAAACTTTGCAAACTGGCAATTATACACGTGAACTTCCATCAGGGAAGTGAGGCCGGGTGCTCCGGAAGGGTAAGCACCTCCTGTCTAGCTAGCTACACCCGTCACGTGCAAGTCAATCTTGAGAATGAAAGGAACAAAGAACTATGGTTAGTCAAATATATCCAATATAAGTTGGAATACAATGCCTACATACTTATCAACAATATTGTGATGACGGCCATAAAACTTTTTAAGGGCCCTGATTAGACTAGGCTTGCAATATCCTTGTGTCAAAAATTTAATTGTAAGTAATTTGCTTCGTTGCAGAAAGTCCCCATAGTGGGAACAAGCTCTACCGTACCGTATTAACTGTGAAACATATACACCATACGCAGGAGAAGCAGGGATATTACTGCAAAGAAAACTTAGACTAAAAGACTTATTGTATGTAACAACATCTATGATTTAACTTTCACAAGAGATGTATCTAGCAGTTATAAAATACGTAATGCTGTTATATTATCCGACCCTGTGTTTTCATAAAAAAGGGTCCCCATAAGTCAGAAGAGTCATTTTTATTAGTTAGCTCTAAATGAAGTACCAAGTTTCAACACAGAAAGTTAATCCTTTTGCATACCTTACCAAATATGCTGTATTATACCAATATGCAGTCTAAAATACCCGGATTTACCTGCATACATAAGCTTTCCTGTGTTGAAATTTTTCCAACAATATTCGTACAAAAACAGGTTTCAAAGCTGTTGGCAAATCAACTTCTTCCTATTGCATATAATAAATAATGATTACGAGAGTACTTGAAAATTGCTAAAAAGTACAAAATGTACCATAAATGTCAGTAAAATTTAATCACCATATTCTAGGAATTTCAAGAAATTGTCCATATGAGTAATTATGTTACCAGACAATTAAGGATATAAGGTTGACGTATGATGAGATAATGCTCGTATGTCTAAAAGGTATAAAGATAGGTATATATTTAAACTTGATTAACTTAATTACGTTATCAATTTTACTCAAATAAATATATGTATACTAAAACCTATACTTAAGGGTGAGGGGTGTTTTTTTTACTTATATGACTAGTCTGTTTCATTTTTTTCGCCGGACCAAAAATGTAAAAGGAGATTGCTGAGTTTTAACACATAATACCATTTTTGCGGGACCAGTTACTTGTGTGGCAAAATTGAAGAATAAGGTACAAAACAACAGCCAATTCTGGGGCCAACTATGTTAAACACCAAATGTGACCAGAACTGGCTGTGTTTATTGTACAATTTCATACCTCCATGAAAAACAGGTGGTTCAAATAGGATCTTAGGCTATGACTAAGGCAGTACACGCCATTTAAAAATGTTCTAGGAGTAAACTAAGAACTAAACATAAAACTACAAACATTTTACCATTTATTTGGCAATAATGCCAAAACATGAAATTTAAACATAGTTTACACAAGTTAACATGTGTCACAACAGAATCTGGAGGGAAGTGTACCGGTGATAAAATTGACCCTAAAGCAAATATTCAAACCCTACAACTATTCATAATTCAAAATAATATTGGGTTTAAGTAATAAAACAACATAATTCCTAATGCTAACTCCAAACAAATCAAAAGTTGAGCAGAAATATATATGGACCCCTCGATTTTAGATTATAGGCCTAAATATTAGAGAAATATTAATCATTTGAACTATAATTCAGGAGAATCAGTCTTACCCAGCTGTTAATCTCCGTGTAGAAGACTTTCGTGAAAAATTCACTCGCTTATATACCCGCAGTTCAGGGGCGTGTCCCAATTGACCAATCAAAAAGCAAAACCAAAGTCAAGAATCTTTATTTTACGAATGATTTTGTATACAAATGGCGGACAATACGAAAGACTACGGTGCTTCTACGACATAAATAGATAAAAGACGGTTTTACTAAGTCAATCAACAAAGAATAATGTGAAGAATAAGCCAAATAACTTAATAGAAAGTGATAAAATAAATAAATAATCGTATACGAAGCTCAAAGAACGAGCTATAACAAACATCGACAGTTAAAAAGGAACAGGTACATGTAACTAAATAATTCTTAAAATCACCGCTGCAGAGAGAATATTCGTGACGTTGTGCTCTGAATTGCATTTTCAAGAGTCAATTTGTCCCCTTCCTTAATCAACTCTTCGCGAACTTTGGGCGATATTACTCCGAAAAAAATCCGGTCATGGACCATCTCGTCCGGGTTCTTGTATGAACAGTCATTAACTAATAGTTTCAGTTTTGTAAAAAAAAATTGATCAGAACCGTTACTTTCTTGAATGGCATTGTTAAACTTGTACCGCGCAAACACGGGATTTTATTTTGGTTGGATATAATTCTGGAAACCATCATAATAAGTTTTTAACTTTTTGCCGGCATCTTCCGGAATATTCCAAGTATTAAAAATGTCCCTACCTTTCTCTCCGACCGAGAGAAAGAGATATGATATTTGAGATGGCTCATCTTTCTCCTTGAGCGATCCACTGAAAATCAAATCGACATGTTGTTTGAACTCTTTCACGCTTCTGGCAAGTTTGAAGCATCCCAATTCATATGCGGGTGTGGTATACCTGATAAATCCATGCTGAAACTCTGACACTATGTAGAATTACTGGATAAATGAATAACAAATACACATAAATGTAGATAAGAAATGACTGTATTGCTCTAACTCATGGATATACTCCAGGATGTACATCATCATCTAATAATAGATTCCCGCTAAAAAAGCTAAAGAGGAGATCACTCTCATATGCTTTCATTATGTGGGGTCATATCAAAATTACAAATGTAAAATATATAACAGGTATATTAGCCCATAGTACCTCAAACATCCAAGTCAAGTCGCTCCAGTGATCCCCCCATAGCAAATCAAGTTACTCTTCTTCTTTCGGGTGGCGCAGTTGATTGTTGTCCTCGGATACAAAACAGATCCCTTAGAGGCGCGATTTACAAAATCGGATGATACAAAATAGACCCCTTAGAGGCGCGATTTACAAACTCGTATGATACAAAACAGACCCCTTAGAGGCGCGATTTACAAATTCGTATGATACAAAACAGACCCCTTTAGAGGCGCGATTTACAAATTCGTATGATACAAAATAGCACCCTTAGAGGCGCGCGATTTACAAACTCGGATGAACTATGTAACTTGTTAACAAGTGAAAAAAGGAGGACATTAATTATTCCAAATATATTCTAAATATCTTTCTAAAAGCCAGAGAAATCTTAAGGGTATATAACGCAATTCCTGTTAATTTTTGATGTACCATATGTGCACATTTCGAAAATCATTCCTCTTCAGTGACACTAGGGGTCGAAAAGTTTGATAGATAAAACACATGAACGAAACAGTTGAAAATAATTAATCTAAAGTTCCAAAATTATATGAATCCAAATCCAGCTAAGGAATGCTTTCATTGAGGGAACAAACCTTAGTTTGAAATAAATTTCAAAAACTACTGTAAGACGACTGAAAATTTTGCTGAATAGTGTTTTTTCTGACAGCACAAAGTACTTCCTACTGAGTTATGTATACCCTTGGGGAATTACTTGCTCATATCTAATATGAAAATCGTCATGTAGAAGATTTTCAAATTACAGTGAAACATTTAAAACCACAAATGAGCTATTAAACCTATCAAAAATACCATTCAATTAGGAACACATAAATTTAAAATCATTGTTGAATAATTTGTCCAGACAACCGTAACACAAACAATTATCATCAATTAGCATTTTTCTAGTTTACATTCAACACACAATACCAACAATTTATAATTCACACATTACCCAGACAACAGTCACTTTTCATTTTTTTTTTACAAAAACGGTAAACCAAGATATAAATATCTAGTGCTCAACAGGGATTCTGGTTATTTTGTAAAACACCATACAGACTGCAAACAAAATATACTGAAGATACCATCAACAAAATGTTAGAGTTTTTTAAAGACAACATATCAGTTGTGTTTGGCAATATTATCTTTCAACAAACAAACGGTATACCAATGGGCACAAACTGTGCACCTTTGCTTGCTGATTTGTTTCTTCATTCATATTAATCAGAATTTTTACAGAACCTTGTCAAATCTGGAGAAAAGACTGTCGCTAAATCATTCAACTACACATACAGATATATAGATGACGTTCTATCTCTAAATAATCACAAATTTGGATATTATTTGAATGTCATCTATCCAAATGAGCTTGAATTAAAAAGACACGACAGATTCTCCATGTTCTGCTTCATATTTGGACTTATACCTCAATTATGACATCCACGAAAGGTTACATCTGAAGCTATACGACAAACGTGATGACTTCAATATTTATATTGTCAACTATCCGTTTCTTTGAAGTAATATTCCTGCATCTCCTGTGTATGGTGTATATGTTCCACAGTTAATACGGTACGGTAGAGCTTGTTCCCACTATGGGGACTTTCTGCAACGAAGCAAATTACTTACAATTAAATTGTTGACACAAGGATATTGCAAGCCTAGGCTCATCAGGGCCCTTAAAAAGTTTTATGGCCGTCATCACAATATTGTTGATAAGTATGTAGTCACTATATCCCAACTTATACTGGATATATTTGACTTATCATAGTTCTTTGTCCTTTCATTCTCAAAATTGACTTGCACGTGACGGGTGTAGCTAGCTAGACAGGAGGTGCTTACCCTTCCGGAGCACCCGGCCTCACTTCCTTGATGGAAGTTGACGTGTATAACATATTTTGCCAGTTTGCAAAGTTTTCACTTTGTTTTTGGGATTGTGATATGGACAAGGACTGGTATGTTTGTTTTATTATCAGTAGTCGGGTCACGATGTCCACATGTCTCGCATTCCGTTTCTTCGTCGCTGTCAAGGCCATTATCTCGGCGTCAGTCGCGTCACCTGCTGGCCGAATAAATCCGTCTTTCAAAACCAGAATTTTTTCGTATTCAGTCCGGAATTGGTGATTATTTTACGTTTTGCTCTCACAGGCGCTTGAAATTCCGGTTAAAAAAGTGTTCATATAAAACATGGCGGCACCGGACAGCCCACCGTTACCAAAAGGAAAAAAGGGAAAATTGAACACAGTGTTTCAAAGACGAGTAATCGTACATATTTGATTGTTTTACTTCCACGGCAATAGGAAGTTCTTAAGTGTCAATAAACTTCTCGTGTGTCAAAATCTTACTGGACTGATGGAAGTTTTATTGTACGGGAAAGAATGTACATGCGTAGAATTTGTTCGGTTCTTTGAATCAAACAGCTTTTATGTTTTTTACTGACAGACATACTTGGAATTGTTATATGATATATTTATGTAGCTTGTAATTCAATTAAGAGCTGAGATGTAGGATTAGTTCAAGAACAGCATTGGATGAATTGCCACCATGACCTACCGTAGAAATTTTAAAGTAATACAATTTTGAAATTAGGCAAATAAGCTGGAAAATATATTTTTTATGTAAATTCATACGAAATCAAATTCTATGAAATTTTATTGTGAAACAAATGACAATGACCTTCAGTATAGTATCATCAACTTCAACACTTCAATTGCACAACCAGTGAACTATTTCTTCCTTTTATGTGATGGTAGAATGCAACCACGCCTTTTTACTAATGTTATGGAATAGGGCGTTGTCAAGAACTATCACTGACGGATCGGTAAGTGAAGGTGTTAATATGTTTTCAAACCGATCCAAGAAATGTTTCCAATACAAAAATACAAATAAATCCAAATCAAATTTTAACCATGTAACGGTCACAAATTATATAAATACATCTTAGCAAGCCACTCTGGACACGTGTAACATGTAACGTTTAAAACTAACAACTGTGAGTAATTTAGCAGATTATACCGGTCATGTGCGAACTAAACTTTTGCACTTACTCATATGAATTTTCAATATTACGCACAATGCTTTATTAATAGGGAAATACAACTCCTTGAAAGTGTTACCATTTTTCAAAGATTTTCTTTCTTTTTCTTAGTTAGCTGGATGACCAATGCGTATATGATTTAAGTACCATCTAAACAGACATTGAGACTTGTTGGAACAGGCAAACATACATTATTCAAATCAACTTTTTGGAAAACTTAAAAATTGTTAGCATGTTTGTTACAGTTATCATCACTTATATCATTATGTAAACCTCTTAGTACATCTGACATCATTGCTGCAGGTAATACATATTGCTCCAATTTCTCACTATCAACGGAGGTTTCACGTACCAATATCCCATGACTAAACTTTAATTGGTGAAATATTTTTGACATTGTAATATCAACTGGTGATAGTTTTTTCAATCTCGGCTTCCTCCCCTCTCTAACACCATTCATTCAAACCGACAACATTGGGTCTCTAGACTGCGCTGATCACCAATCACGTTAAAACTGAAATCTGATATATCTTGTCCACTCTGCATACTTGGCTCTATCACGTCCATTAAATTGCTGTTACAGCAAGGCAATGTTTCAATTAACGGACCAGAATCCATTGCGTGACAAATGGATTTGATAGCATCCAAAGAAATCTCTTGTGCATCCTGTGTATTATTATTATTATATAAACGTGACAAACAATCCGCATCCACATTCTTTTTACCAGGTCGATAAATAATTTTGAAGTCATATCCAGATAATGTAGCCAACCAACGATGTTTTAGGTTCTGTCACGATAGGTTATTTTATCTGTTAAATGTTTATTAATTAATACTGTGTTTTATATATATATATATATATATATATATATATATATATATATATATATATAAATTTAATTACTGTTTATAAACCATTACTTTATAAATAAGGTATCAGGGGCCAACACAATTTTTTTAAACACTAGACCAGTCGGGCTAGTTTTGGGAATGCTAGCCAGAAAAAATTACCATAAGATGGACGTATTTATCATATTTTCCACAATTCACTTATTCAGTGGACGATTTAGCTAGCTAAAAAAGAGAAGCTTTCTCTTCAGAGGCACCCAGTCTCACTTCCCTTGTGGATTATCTTTAACTGGCCCGGTAAAACCAAACTTGAAGAGAGACAAACTACTTATCGCTGTTGCCGTTGCTACATAAATGCCGGAAAGCATGTGTTCGCATCTTTATCATATCGGCGCTTGACTAAATTAAGATTTCAGTAAAGCGCCTAAAGGACTCCGATTTGTTTATCTTCTCGACTTCAATATTTTGATGTAAAGATGACACAATTTTTATTTAGAATAAAAAGAATCGATGTGAAATGAATAAATCCCAGACTGTAACACGACCAGTCGGGCTATTGATCAGAATTTTCACTCGTTCGGACCACAATTTTACAAGACAATGTCGGTCGGTTAATGTAGAACCCTTTTTTTCATTTATAATATTTAATTTTCAGTCGGTACAGGTTTCCACATATTAAACGAAATATCCCATGGTTGAAAAAGCAGAAAACTCAAGCTAACAAAACGGAAGTCAGCACAATCAAGGTAAAGGTAGTATCGGATGAGTTCATTCTCCAGTAGGTAACGTTTGGCGCCAAATTTATTACGGTGTTATCATGCACGACAAACATCTTTGAATTGTTCATTAAATAATACTCAAAATTTTTGATGGTACAATCACATCCCTATAATGAAAACAACTGAGAATAATTAGTACTATGAACGCATAGTTCCTATCCTATCTTTATAAATGAAATAATGTTATCTACTTCCGACAGGTGGCGTATTTGTCACATGACTGGTTTAAAACAACAGTATCAATCTTTATTTCGATACACGTTATTTCTTACACTGAAAATCATATTTATAGGAATTTTAAACTGAATTGAATGTTACTACGGAATAAAAAAAAATATGTTGGCTTTTGAAAACAATTATTTACATGAAATGTTGAAGTTAAAAAATCAAAATAAAATCGTTTACAAAGAAGGCACCTACTGTTACGTGATGCGTTTTGGAATGTAAAAGCACGGAACACTCGTTACTTTAAATGGCTTTAGCAAGATAATAAACATAATCTACCCAGGATATGGTCGCAGGGACTCCTTCAAAAAAATACATACATCAACTCATCTGTACAACAACCTGAATGATAGAAAATGTATATGTATAAACAAAAGGTTTTTACATATCAACACAACAAAAGTAAATTTTGTATATTTTTAGTCTTAGACATGACAAGGTCGTGACTTTTCCATTTTATATAATATAAATGACTAAATTGCCAATATCCAGTGCCTTTTTCACATGTATAAAAAGGAATAAAATGGAATATAAATGACCAGACTCGCATACAAACAACCTCACCCAAGTAGAAATAATTCAGTCAAAATATATACAGTATCATGAAAAATTGGAAGTAAACTAGAGAATATGATTGAGATATAAGTGTTATGTTTATGTATTGCATTAAGAATATGTTATTAACATTTACCTTGAACTTGTAGAAACTATGCAAATATTGCCAAATAATGTCTGTATCAACTCTAACACAACCTTTCACAAAGAAATCAACTAAATCAAGTGACAACCACACCTTAAACCCAACTGACCAGTATAAACTGACCAATCACAAAACACCTAATACAAGGGCAGATAACTAAACTAAGACACTAGACAAACACAATACATATTTGAAATTTATTTAAAACTAAGGTTTGTTCCCTCATGCCCAGTTTCCTTAGCTGGATTTTGATTTGTATAATTTTGGAACTTTAGATTCATTAATTTCCAAATGTTTGGTTTATGTTTTTATCTATTAAACTTTTCGGTCTTGCTGTCACTGATGAGGAATGAATTTCCGAAATGTGCACATCTGCCACATCAAAATTTAACTGGTATTTGTTATATATTTACATGAAATATTACAAGATATGTACAAGTAACAATACCGCATCTAAAAACACTAAAGCAAAACATTACTGCAACCTGAAAACCACATTTCATTAAAAATATTTACAAATGAAGATGTAAAAGAAAAATCAAAATTTATAATCTCTATCTTTAAAAAAAATGTTTTATAAAAAAAAAATAACACACTACCACATGTTCATTTTAAATCCGGTACATTAAAAAGACCAGAAAATTCTACTCACTACTCACTGCAGTATGGAATATTCTTACCCTAATAAAGAAAACTAACCAACTGTATGCATTTGTTATCATTCTTTATTCTTATGAATTGGTTGAAGAGATTAACTTTCTAAGTGGTGCTCCGATCAAATGGCGAAACATTTTAACAGAAAAAGAAGAAGCTCTTTTTTAAAACTTGTCGTCTGTCGTTCTTTAGTTTGCTGTTTTAATTTATGCTGCAAACAATCGAGAATTTTTGTATTCAATCAGATTCCTAACGCAGATTTAAATATTCGCGAATGAGACCCATGGTCTTGACGCGAAATTTTCTACTCGCGAAAAGTAAGTGATCTACATTAGTCGAGAACAGAATGATTTGGAGATAGCAACTGGTATCTCCAAGTGAAATAGACTTGTATACTGTTTGAATATATACTAATAATCAAAATTGTATTCGGAATGCTACGACAATTAAAATCAATGAGGAAGATTTTCAAGTCTGGTCTTTATTCGACGATAATGCAAGTAAATATTTTTGGAAAATAGTATTGAAGCATGAAAAAATAAAACCCACTGGCATCTAAAACGAACAAACCGTGAATCCTTTCCCGAGGGTATGTGCCTACTAGAATGGTAACATTGTGGCATAATAAGGCCAATTGGCCAACTCTTTAAGCGTCCGTCCTCTAAGAAAATGAGAAAATTTATTTATTGTATTCTTAATTAACATTGCAATAATCAGGATATAACATTGACATTGCTTTGTTGAAATGCTTCACTGTCGTGTACAAATGGAGAGGTGTTTCGTAGTAGTAGTAGTAAAGAAGTTTATTTACGTGTCATAAATAATATCAAAATACATATAACCATTTTTCATTTAAAAATAAGTATGAGATTCTGCCTTTCAGACGTAAAATCATATTCATATATATATATATATATATATATATATATATATATACTTTTCTAAACACCGTGTAGCGGAATATTTTATATGCCTCGTACCAACGTTGTGGACAGCATAGGTGGTTTATGGGATTTTATATATGTGCCCATAAACCATCATCCTTAAAATTGCTCGAGAGCTTTTTTTTTTGTAGACAAAAAATTGTTAAAATCTTTTTTTTGCATCCCACAATCGCATTTTGTATAATATCACACAAAGCAAATCACCTGGTCTATTTTAAGAATACTGTCGCAAAAAAACTTTTCTATTCGTCGGCCGCCATTTATATTCTTCATGAGAATGAAGATCCCACAATGCGCGGCATATATATTGTTCATTTTGATATGTAAGGTAAGTTATATATTACAAATACATAAAACAATTATTTGTTTATATATACTAGGACAAAATTAATATATTCAGCCTTGGTCACTTAAAAAAATCGTTATTCAAAATATTGCGGAAGGGGGGGGGGTGGACGGAGTGTGATATAATCATATATTCTGATTCTAGGGTAAATCGACTATCGCGGATACTTTTTGTTAGTGTACTATGGTAAAAGGATAATAGCGCGTTTGTCCCTGTTCCATAAATTGGATATCATTTGTTCGAACTCGGGATAGAACGACGGGGCGTTGCACGTGTTTATGGGCAACAAATTCGATAGTCCTATCTAAGTGTTTGTTTTCTAAGTTCCTGCTGTCGGTATCACATCTCATTCACTAACTAATTTGGCTAATATTAGTGCCTTTTCTGGTGGAAAACAAGCTGTAAGCATTTTTGCATATTTTTTTTCTCAATATTACAGTGCCATAACAAAAAAGTAAAAAGGCTCATCGACCCCTCCCAGTGACTAAGTGGTCAACAATGTAAACTCATGGATTGAAGTGTCTCATTGCCTAACTTCGAATCCTAGTTGAGTGTGAGAAAGCTTGTTAGTCCACTTCAGATTTCCTTCACAATCCATTAACTGACTGCCTTTATATAAGTTAAGGAATTTTGGGAAAAGAAACTCCAACGAATACCTTTCCTGAATGAGAAAGTTTCACACTTGGCTTGCCATTCATCTGTATGTGGTATACTCTGGTTGCCCCCACCAACAATAAAGAACTGATTTCATGATACAAGTGAATTTATTTTCACTGTTGTGTAAACACAATCTCTCTTCCTCCCCCTTTTGGAATGACGGTGGGAACTGAAGATTTTGTTTAGGGATTTGGTTTACACAGGCTAATTCATCATGAAATATAAATAATGTGTCCTTATAAAATACTTAGTAAAGACAGGTTTCTGATAAACTTAGTGTTTTGACTTAACAAGGTACCACCGTGCTGTAGAAAAACGTATTTCCGCATTCATTTTTGTGAATTGTTTAATATATTTTATCTGTAATTGATATTTATATAATTAAAATAAAACAAACATACCAGTCCTTGTCCATATCACAATCCCAAAAACAAAGTAAAAACTTTGCAAACTGGCAAAATATGTGATACACGTGAACTTCCATCAAGGAAGTGAGGCCGGGTGCTCCGAAAGGGTAAGCACCTCCTGTTTAGCTAGCTACACCCGTCAACTGCAAGTCAATTTTGAGAATGAAAGGAACAAAGAACTATGGTAAGTCAAATATATCCAGTATAAGTTGGGATACAGTGACTACATACTTATCAACAATATTGTGATGACGGCCATAAAACTTTTTAAGGGCCCTGATTAGCCTTGGCTTGCAATATCCTTGTGTCAACAATTGATATTTAATGATGAATGCAATGATTGTTTGTTATTATTAGAAGAAATGATGACCGTTAACAAAGAAGTGAAGTTAAATTAAATCAAACTCTGATTTCAGCTGAAGGAAAGTTTTGAAACAGAAATAAAAGTAAGTTGGATAAGCCCTACTTTTTTCATTTTAAATTTGCCATTTATTTTTCATATATGATTGTTGGAAAATTTCCTAAATAGATCTGTAAAAGAGACTTATGTTGGGAACAGGCCTTCACAAACGCCGGTTTTTGGTTAAAAATGCCACTTCAAACTTTGATTGAAAAAATATCTCAATCGGCGTTTTCCCATTAAGAGAAAGACGATATCTGACTACAAAATCTTTAATGTCTGCTTGTTATCAATTAAGAGTACTCAGGACAGTGTCACAATTCACTGAACTCCCCTATTCACAGGTAATTACGTTATACATCACAAATTAAATGATTACTAGTGGCTTCACCTGTTCATATCACTTCTACTAGAATATACAAACTTACAGTCATACAAATGCTTGATCAATCCAGTTTATTAGTTTAATAACCTCCCCTGATCTCTATTCACAAGAGCTGACTAGATTGATTACGACCGATTTTTCGGTTTCCAAACAACAAACATAATCATGACATTACACGTGGTTTTAGTTTTTGGACAAATGGTCGTTTCTGTTATATGTCGATATATTTTAGCTACCAGTGATGATATTTTGTAAGATAATAATTAGCGGTATTTATGAACATTTATCTATATTTATTTATACATTAATGTATATCACATTGTCACACATCGACATATAAAATGACAGATATCCAAACCTATGTCTGTAAAATCATTACCAACATATCAACAGAATTCAGTTTAATTTTGTCGCATTGCAAACGATGTGGCAGTACGTGAACACCATAATTTAAGGGCAGGGGAAGTAGTTTTTGTGTAAGTTTTGGTCAAAATTGTCACATTGGTTGCTATATGGCTATCAACATCTAAAAACAACTTGGAGCCATTTGTCTTTGACAATATTGTTGCCTTGAATTATCATTTTAAGCCTTTTTGTTTCATTTGTCTGTCAAGTCTGCCATAGTGTTTTTCAGGTACACTGTATATCCTACATTTCTCAATAAATTTTAATAAAGCTTGGCACACATGCACGGAAGTGTCATGAGCCAAGTATAGTTAAATTGGTCAAAGTTACAAGGGCCCCCCTTGTACCGTATAACTGGTAAATTTCACGGTATGAAATTTTTGCGATTGTTAGTAAAAAGCCCTATCAAAATTTTTTATTTTCGCGGTTGAAGGTGTTTGAGAAAAATTATAACTATCTAACCGTTTTGGCTGTCCCAGGTCATTCAGATCAAGAAATGTAATTCCAACTTCCGGTTGGTATAAAAGTGAAATCGAAAAACGTAAATCTAGACCTTTAATTCCATCTACCTTTGAACAATTTCATTAGATTATAAATACACATTATACGTAAAATTTACCCCTTAAATGTCAAAAAGTTTATTGAACTTGAATTATTTGAGAAAATAATATTTGATCCACTGAATATATATACGATACAAGGTATCAATGTGGTTTACCCTTGAACACATAGTCAGCAACTTTCGAAAGACCTGCTTTTTCAAAACCTTTATAAATAACACCTTTAACTGATCGGTTATCCTTGTAAACTTCCACAAGCCAGCTTGCAGCCAATGGTTTTAAGACAGTAATTGCTCTTGGACTCAAACATGCTAACAATTGTCCGTTCGGGTTGGGTAGAATTCCCCCCGTTTCATCCTTTTTTTTTTTGACAAATCTTAAGTATCGACATCTTATCCCAGCTAAACCAAAATAACTTTTGAGCTGACAAAAACTGCTTGAGAATAGTATTCACTGCATTTATTTTAAACTAAATCGATACCCTCATAGTGGAAAGAGTTAAAAGTGTTCACTATCTTTAATTCACCATTTTGTACGTAACCAGAGGTGCGTATTAAAACAAGTAACGGCCGGTAATCAAGTTACTTTAGTAACTCGGGTAAATTACGCGATTCTTATTTTCGCGGTGAGGATGTGACCGCGAATATACGCGAAAATTAAATAACTGCGTAAATTACCAGTTATACGGTATATTTGAATCATTTTTATGTCCACCCTGTATCCTACATTTCTCAATGGTTTTTATTGAAACTTGGTGCGCACCATTATAAGAGGGTGTGTCATGAACAAGTCTTGTGTTTATTCTGTCCCACAAATGTTATTAAAATAACAAGGATATAGCTTTTATTTTAATCAATTTGTAGTCTTTGAAATATACATGGGTGTATTTGTTTTGAAATTTTGTACAGACGTAGAACAAAATTGATTTAAAAACTATTTTACCTACTAGATTTAAATATTTTTAGTAACCAAAGGTCATGTAAGCTTATGGTATATTGCAATATGCGTATGTACATGCATGCACATGTGTGTCATTAACACACTTTTTCAACTTCTCTAAAACTGTTGGACAGATTTCAATAAAAGTGTATAGATTTAACAGTTATGCACTTCCCATCTTTTTCCTCCCCAACCCCAACCCCACCCCAGTATTTTGTTTTCTAAAAAGTTTTCTGGATAACTGGGAAAAAAAACCTTCACATATCGTTGGTGTTAAAAGTTTTGATGGATAAAAATTAGTTATTGAAGTATAAAACCTGAATTTTAAGAGTATATTACCAGAATTTTTATTTTGAGGTTAAGCTCTCAATTTTAATTTTTGAATGCATTATAGATTTATAGCTTTCGAGGACCTTAATGATTATTTCATTTTAGGTATACTGTTTATTTTCATACACATTTTTAATTTTCATTTCAGAAACGGAGACTGTCCCCTTAAAACAAAGCAAAATATTATTGTCAAGCCGGAATTGACCGAGATTGTTTTGAGAAGAAGTTTGTATCGAAATTTGTTGGTAAGTTTGTGGAAATATTGTATGAAATTGTGCCTGTACAGTACAGTACAGTACAGGCGCTTTGGGGGCTTATTGGTAGAGTGTCTGTCTATATAGTGGGTGTTTAATAATTTTGCTCTTGGTCAAGTCTAACAAAAATTTAAAATAGGGCTGAGAAGAAAATTAGCTTTCCCGTTGTCAATATAATTGACTGCTACCGAATGGAATAATATGGCAGGTCTGTAATACTGTTCCAGTGAACAAGCACCTTAAAAAAAATTTGTGCATATTAATACAAGGCAGACCTCAACTGAAATAGATGCTTGTAACAAAAGTGCACACACAAACTTATAAGGATCAAATCAGATTTTAAAACAGGGAGAAGTGATTTCTCTTTCACCCAAAGTTAAGGGGAGAAGTTTTTGCGCAACGCAATTCACGACACTTGAATTTATGTCCTCCTGTCGCGATCATACATTTTATATCTTGTGTTGCAAAATAGACATTGTAACATGCTGGTCCATCTTCAGAAATATGCAAGAGATAATTTAATGAAGTGTTTGAAAAGATGTCCAAAACTTTGATAAAATCCTATTTTGGTAGAAAAACCCCTTATACAAGGCACACTTGAAATTTGAAGCAAAAGTGCTATCTTAAATAAACTGCTGTTTGTCATCATCTGGCTCCTTAATGTTAAAGTTGGCTAGTGTTTGGCTCATACTTTTCAAGAGCAAGATCTCAACCTGATTTTGTTTCAAATGTTATTTATTTATTTATTATAAATATTTTGAAAATGTTTATTTATATTATATTTATTTATATGTTTTAAGTATTTGAACTCTTTTTTAATAAATAATGATAATAGAGGCGAGCAGTTTATAATTAGATTGTTATATAACTTTTTTCATATGTAACATTTACATTATACAGATGGCAATATAAATTATATGTGAAATTAAATTATAAAAATATTGTTAAAAGAATTTTGAAAGTTTATTTTTATTAAAAATAAACTGATATTTTCACAAAATAATTTTCCTTGGTGAATGTAATTTTTGAGGTGTCTTATCTATGAAAGGAGAACGACCACCTTACATTCCAAAAGCATCACTTTGTTCAATTTTAACCTGACCAATGGAATGTGTCGAATTCATATGTTGGTAAAATGGCGGCATTGTAAACAAATCCACAGGTAATGTCTCATTTTCTAATGTTGATACTCGTGTTAAAAATTTTGAAAATAAGTTATCTGTCTTTGATATCACGGTTGTTTTGATCACTTTCAATTTCAATGAAAAATTACAGGCGCGATCCCATACAAATATCGCCGAAAATCCATAACACAAGGAATACTGTATCAGATAATCAGTGTATACTCGGACTGTAAAACTGCCTATTATCTTAGGCGCGTGGAAGAAGCCCTTTCGTGAAGCATTAGTCCGCTAATTACTCAACCTATCAGGATAATTAACATGCATCATGACACCTGTAAATCACATAGCCAGCAGCCCGAGCATCTCGAGTTTTATTGTTAGATAATGGGTTTCAAAAATGAGGGCGACTTCAACTTTGCTTTTTTCGAAGATATAGGGCGAAGTTTTTTTTAAACAGGGCGAAGTTATCGCCCAACTTCGCCCTTATTTTGAGCCCTTTTTTATATTCTACTTTACTTGACTAACTGAAAAATTGTTCATAAAATGTAAAATTACAATAACCAATCAAACCAAGCATGTATAGTACAGCCCAGGCGGATTCTGTAATTTTCAAAAGAATTGTAATATTGACTCCATAATTTTGGCATGGATTCTGTTAAAAGCATTGCACACTGTCTGCCAACTCTCACCTTAGGGAAAATGGAAATTACAAATCCACTGCAGCTGTAATATATTGTCATTGGCATGTTGTTTTTGTCTCATTTACAATAGTTGCTACAACCTTAATACATTTTGTTAACATTATTACCAAGTCTTGTTCAAGACTTTGGAATGTTTGTTTCTTTTAACCTGTGGAAAGTGACTTAGGTGAGAAAATATAGATTTTTCCATCAGACGGTAGCAATAGGAAATAACTAAGTAGGTTTTTGATCAACAAAATTTGTGCAATAACATAAAAATGTGAATTTTCATTGTAATTTTCCTGAAAAACATTCTAGAGAACTTCTGCTTGTCATGCTGTTAACTGTCATTAAAAACTTAATCTTCTAAGATTATTTTATCTTCTGCTTAGGTTTTGGTATTTTTACAACTAAAAAAATTATAAAAGGGGAGTTTAAATTGGAAAATGTTGGAAGAAGGAAAAAAGAAAGTAGGGCTTCATAATTTTTGTATGAAATGGTTGTTTTCTCGGAGCTTAACCTGAATGGGAAGTTGGGTAGTTGCAACCACATAAATCAAATACCTCTATATTCATATGCCATTAATGCACATCCCAAGTAATGCCAGTATTGCCATTTAGGTATTGGTCTCGTGCGTTTGGTGATGTCTGGCATGTTTTGAATTCTCGTTTCAGCACACTTTTTGTCCCCCGCTCCAACGAAGTTGGCGGGGGATATAGAAATGGGTTCCGTCCGTTTGTCCGTCACAAGTACAATGTTAAGTTTTTCTGTTAAAGTTTTTCAAACAGTTAAAATTCTTCAGAATTTTTCATTCTGATTTAAAGAAATTATTATTTAATTATTTTTAAATATGTGTATATGTTTTTACATTTATTGACCAGACAACCTATATAGAACACAATGTTAACCTTTTGCGTTAAAGTTTGCAACATGTTTTATATTATGATTTAAGAATAGCAAGTTAACAATAATAAATTCATACCAAAAAGAAATGGTGAGATTACTTCAAAAGTGTTAACATATTTTTCTGCAACATTTTTATACCTGCAATTTTAGTATTTTTTTAATTAAAATGCATATTTTATATGAAAAATGTACATTTTGAGAAAATGAACTTGCTTATTTGTTTAATAGGATTTTCTATAGAAACTCTAGATATTATGTAATTATTAAAAGAAGTTTAACATACATACATGGTTTTTTAAGTGGTTCAGTATTATTTGGATAAATATGTCAATTTTAAAAAGAAAACACTAATTTTGAGAAAATTCTTTTTTATGGCTAATATCAATTTACTGTTATCTTTGATGGATTTCTTTATATTGGGTGGGTATTTTGGTGTAGGATTTTATTTTTCTGAAAAAAATATACATTTTTTCATTTATTATAAAAATATTAAAAAAGGAATGATTATACTTCTGCTGATGACAATGATGATGATGTATGCTGCTGATGTTGAATTTATGCTGGGGATAATGTTGAATTTTCTTAATGATGATGTTGATGATGATAAAAACTTGCTCTTGATGATTTCCGTACAATGGGACATACTTGTAATTAGGGCTGTGTATTGGATGACATTTTCCGATACGATACGATACGATACGATACGTGTTGGATTAAGCAAGATGTGATACATGATACGTATTGACGGTAGATATTGTAAATTTGTTTTAACAATGTGTGTATTGTTTGCAATAAAAGAGTTTAAACATTATATAAATGCCTGTTTGTTTTGTTTTTTAAAAAATAGATGAATATTCTTAACGAAATCTGAGGTATTTTTATAAAGTAAATTTACAATAATAAGCCACAGAAGAAAAACCATGTCACTTAAATGGAGAAAGTCTGAATTGGACACTCGCAGAAAAACAGCATACAAACAACACATGATTGTGTGAATTATGTGAGGCATCTTGCCACTTAAATTATTAATAGTAAATTATTTTTCACTATGTGTGTGTTCGTGTGTGATTGCGAGGCTTGTGGACGATGCAGGCATAAGTATTTACGACATGATGTTTACAGCAGGTTTAGTTTTTAGCTCACCAGAGCACAAAGTGATTATGTGAGCTATTGGTATCAATAGAGGCAGACCCTCCGTCGTCCGTCCGTCCGTCCGTCAACAATTGCTTCAAACGACTTCTCAGAAGCCTCTGGTCACATTTGTTTAAACTTGGCATCTATCCAACATTGCCTTTTTTGTGTTTTTGGTTGCCATAGCTACCAAATGTAGATCACAATGACCTACATAGTTAAAAACCTAAAAAATCTTCTTCTCCAAAACCACTTCACTGAGATAAAAAACTGATGTGATATTTTGAATCTACGGCATCTTATATACCAAGTTTGTGAATTTCAATAATTTTTGTGAAAAATTAGGTTACGCGTTTTTGCGTTTATTTATTGTATTTTGTAAAATAGTCCTTTTTTACAAAAATTACAATAATGAATGAATTTAGGTGAACTCTTTTCCCAAATATCATTTTCTTATGTGAAGAAACATATGTTTGATAATTTTCATGAAATTCTGTAAAATACAAGTCGCTTTTTTCGGCCTTTTTCATTTTCAATTCTAGCAACCCAAGGGTCGAGGGTTCAAATCCCAGTGGAGCCACTTTTTTTTTTATTTTTTAGTTTTTTTTTTTTTATTTCCTGATTTTTTTACCTACCATGGTGCCTGGAATAGATTTTATTAATTTTTAGTGTAATTGTTTTTTTTTTTTGAAATACATGTGATACTGCAACCCAAGGGTCGAGGGTTCAAATCCCAGTGGAGCCACTTTTTTTCTGAATTATTATGACAATGGTGCATGGAATAAAGTTTTGATTATACTTTTTAGGTTGCCATAGCTACATTGACCTAAATAGTTGAAAACCTAAAAATTCCTTCTCGAAAACCACTTACTGAGATAAAATCTGGTTTGATATTTGGCATCTAAAGCATCTTATAAACCAAGTTTGTGAATTCCAACAATTTTGTGAAAAATTAGGTTACGTGGTTTTGTGTTTATTTTATACATTTTAAATACCCCCGATTACCTCTCGGCATTTTAACACATTATCAACAGTGATTTCCACGCATAAGTCAATAGTGAATTAAAGTTTTAAATAAAATACAAATAGATTTCACCTTTTGTGTTGTTTATTTCATTAATTTTTATTTTTTAAAGTGTTTGTTGATCAAAAATCATGATTCTGTAAGTAATACACATCGAGGTCGCCATTTGTTTACAAGTAAACGATGTGACTTTTTTCATTAACTACCAACGTTTGAGGTGCACCAACATGCCGCTTTCTATTTGTAATTGTCTGCAGTCAAATTATTATTCTTCGTGTGTTACATTATTTGTGAATCAAGTTCAGAGAATTTCGTTTCAAACATTCAATATTTTTACACGTAGGCCTCAATGTATATGTACATTTTAGGAAATGGCAATGCAAAGAAGGAAGAACAAGTCCCGGATTCCCACAAATAAAAGGTTAAAAAATTAAATTATTTTAAATCATATTTCAAACATATTTTAATGTAATTCTCATCTTAGAAAGGCATTTTTTAATTGTGTCTGTCGGTTGGAACAATCACATGGTCATATCGGGAATTCCCATAACAAACACTAAATTAGATTAAGTGAAAAACGTCACTTCCTGTTTTCATCAGAAAAAATGTCTTTGATGTTGAACTAGTGTACCAACAATAATCTGTCATACGATTTTCTCGGCAGTAAACATTAATTTTAATCAACTTTCATAGAAAATTAAAACACTTATTTAAGGTATGATTTTATTGAGTTTACTTAAAAACGTAAATACATTGCACATACCTGTTTCAGGTTACGATGCAATGGCGCCAATACACAATGAAATAATTTATGAAAACAACAATTTATTGTTTAAATAATTGAAAACAACGAAGTTTCTTTTTGAATTTATTAAATCTTTATTTCAAGCGCTCTGTATCACATGCTGCAACTGCATTTCAGGAAAAACGTGTCCGTATTTAGAGGTAAAAAATTGCCATCCGAAATTAGAAGAAATTTAAAAATTATTAAAATTAAAAAATTAGGGTGTCCGAAAACATAGAGGGTCCGAACACATCGAAGGATTACGGGTACTACACAAATGTACTTTTTACCAAAATTGCAATATTAATAAACTTAGGTAAACTCTTTTTCCAAACATCATTTTCTTATGTGAAGAAACAAATGTTTAACAATTTCCATGAAATTCTGTAAAATACAAGTCGCTTTTTTCGACCTCATTATTTTTCAATTCTAGCAACCCAAGGGTTGAAGGTTCAAATCTCAGTGAAGCCACTTTTTTTATGACTTATAATGGTGCATGGAAGTGATGTTATGAAATTGTACTTTTTAGTGAATTATTATTTTTTGAAATACATGTGATACTGATATGTAGATTTAGCTAAAACCTTGAAATTTTTTTTTGTTATGGATAGGAACTCTGCCATCCATCCATTCATCCATCAAAAGACTTCTTCTCGGATACTACTGGTCACATTTTATTCATATTAGTCAATAGCACTTAAGACCATTGTCATTCTCATTTGTGTTTCTGATCGCTTTTGCTACCAAAAGTAGGTCACAGTGACCTATATAGCTAAAAACCAAAACAATAAAAATAATGTTATCTGAAACCACTTCTATTGAGGCAACATGTTATGACTTAACCAGGTATTATCAAGTACATTTAAAATATGTTACACGTTAAAATATGTTAATGATACATTTAAACACAGGTGAGCAAATTAGGGTCATCTTGGGCCACTTGTTTAATTCTTTGTTTTAATTAAGGTACCATTTCTTGCGATAATTGATAAAAGCGAATAAATTTGACAAAAAATATATAACATGCCTTTTCTGCTGGCGATTGCGACGGACCTGTATCCACGGGTGACGGCGCCGAAGTTGAACCTTTGTAAATGGAATATCATATTCGTTGTCCCACCCGAAGTTGCAACTTCTGCATCACAAAGCATGTATTTAGCTGCTTTACTTGCTGTCTGCTGAAAGTGAATCCAAACCTTGGATTTTTTTTGCGTTTGACATTGTGCAGACGATGTTTGTTGGTAACTTCGCCAAGACTTCCTTCGGCATTAACCCGAAAAATTATCGCCCCTGAATCGTTTGTTATGGAATATATGAAGTTGAATGCATAAATCTTTCAAGTGATTGTCGATCGGCACGTTGTTTATAAGGCTATGTTCCATTTATTCAGATGTTTAATGATTGAAATAGAGGAGTATAAGCTGTAAGAGAGTAAAATAAACGATACGCGATACACCGAGGTTTATGACAGTGAAATGCGATACTCATATTGCTCTCAAATACCAGTATAAACCGGTATATCGATATATCGTAACAATACTATTTGTAATGAATATCATTGAGTGAGCAAAAGTAGTGATATTTAATAGTAATTCATACATGTGGAATGTTTCAGCCAACAACTTGTCTCTGTGTTGATGATGATGATGAACAAATTTTCTCTTTGATTTTTTCAATTTGATGTAATATATTTTAACATATGCATTTAAATTTTAACATATGCATTTCAACCTAAATAGC
This sequence comes from Tegillarca granosa, assembly GCA_029721355.1. Lineage (NCBI taxonomy): Eukaryota > Metazoa > Mollusca > Bivalvia > Arcoida > Arcidae > Tegillarca > Tegillarca granosa. The sequence goes on from JARBDR010000135.1 coordinate 333,196, forward strand.
TTATAATTGCTTTTGTTTACAATGAGTACAACATTAAGAACAAAAATTGAAAAAAAAACACGAGAAAAAGAATCAATTTCTATCCATGATATTGTTGATATTTTGATTATATATGAAATGTCATTTAAAAAACATTATAGTTTTCCAGTCATTTTTAAGATAACAAAAGACTTTATCAGTTAAACATGATAATGAATAGAAGTTGTTATCACTGAAACTATTGGAAGAAAATAGAAAATTAGCAGAGCGGGGGATCTGAATGACAATGTCTTCTTCTCTCCTGATTTTTTCTAAGTCTGTTACATTAATTTCATTTCATGATATTCCCTATCAAGACTGACATATGTTATGGTCTCCGATATAATTATAGAAGTCATGATATTTTTTGTTTTGAAATATTAAGCAGTTTTCTTCTAACTTCTGTGACTTCTTTTCACACAATCTCCTTTGTCTTACATTTTTGGGAAAAAAAACTTTAAAAGAGAAATAAGATTGTACAATTAAATAAATGCCAAAAGAAAAAGCTTAGCAATGAAATTATTCATTCATATGAAATCTGCTATTGTAACCAGAAGACAAGAAAACTCAGAAATATTTGTAATGTCATCAGGAAAAAATTGTCTAGTAGATGAGTATTTATTCAATAAAATAAAAGAAATACTTGTATCTTTTAGCAATCCCTGCCATCTTTGTTTCAAGTTCTAATTACTAAAACGGACATTTAAAGCTGCATTATGTTTTTCAAGGAAAAAATAAAACGGTGCTGATCTAATTAATGATGTTCCTAATGAACAATGTTAAATTTGGTTCACCGATAATAGCTCGAGTGAATACAGAAATTACAGTATTTACCCAGCGAGATGCAGCATTTGGGATCTAATATTAGAACATTGTTACGTCATCAAAACCCGGGTCATTTAAACACAATTTCAAAATGGTGAAATACAATAAATTTAACACAGAAATCCATTGAATTTGTCATTTGTTACTAAGTAAGGGATACATAACACCATTTCAAATACATCTGGGTATTATTGAAGGGCAATTAATGCAATCTGTCATGTTTCACCTTCGATTCTAGGGATTTTCCGTACATCCGTGCGCATGCTCCAAGCTCATAATTACCATCGTAAAACAATGACCAACCGGTCAGAGGATTTCGTTTATTTACAGCTAAAAGAAATAAAATTTTAGAAAATGAATGTCACAGATCGTGGTTAGAAGATATCAATTTAAAAAATTATATTTTTTCTATATATTATAGAAAATCAAAAATAAATTCAAAAAATTAAAAAACTTAATGTAGATCGAATTTGTATGCATTTCATCATGGATATTAATAAATATGTTGATCCTGCTTTATACATGTTGTACTACTTTGATTTAGGATTGACAGTTCAGAAACCGATCGAATTTGCAAATTCGTCAACGGTGCTAAAAATGGCACTTTAAAATGTTATTGCAAGATGAAAATTAAAAAGTTCAATACTTATCCCAGATTATGCCTTTTTGCTACTCGAAATATCAGTGCGGGGAGGAACTAAGATATGATTATTGGGACAAACCTTATTTGGAGGCATCAGGTAATGTTAATAATTCTTATACACATGTACTAAAAAAGAGTCCATAAGAGTTGTAGAGGTGTATGCCTAAAATTGTATTGTGTTATATTGCAAAATTACTAAACTGTACTGCAATACATATTGACTATGTATTTTTGTACTGGTATATTTTTATCTAAATCATGTTGAAAAAATAATATTTATGTCATAAATAAAACCCAAAAGCAGTATCAAATCCTTGGTTTGCTGAGTTTCTTGATTTTTAACTTTGATTGATTACGACTACCTGAAATATTAGTCAAATCAATTCAGTATAACAACAAAATTGCTTGACAACATAAATGTACCGTACAAATGTTTATAACATACAGGGAAATTTCAGTGTTCAAGATACGTTGATTTTTGCAGTAACTTAATTGTGAATTACGATTCTGTTTTGACTTTTTTTCTGTAGGGTACATCACGTTATTTGAAACTTACCAAAGGTGATTTTGATACATGTATGCAAATAAGAATTGTTTATTATTGCAAACTTAATGAAATAACTCATGTCAATAGATTAAGTTTCAGCAATTTTCTTTAAGGTTGAGGATAAACTGAATAAAGGTCAGTATAGGTTTTAAAATTCATAGTTGTTAAATGTTTATATTTTAGTGTTAAAAGTTTAATAAGTTGAGGGCTAACCACCGCAATTTTTAATAAATATAAATACCTGGTTATGAATTCCACTAGTAAATGCATTGCCATGTTCATATACAAGCAAATTCTAGGTTTTACTGCTATTTTATATGATAAATACACATGTTAATTATTGCTAAAAACTGAAGGACAGAACATGTTCTGTAATTTCCAGTATCATAAAGAACAATAACACATTTGAAATAATAAAGAGTAAAACTGAGGAGAAAAGAGTCCATTGCACAAATATCGATATTCTAAATATACAAGTAAAACAGCCAAATACACGTTTAAGAACTTGAGTTGTGTTCATGCAAAAGCTCAACAAATTCAAAAGTTCCAATGTTATGATTTTAAGTTCGTTAGAGATGATGCTTTAAAAGATTTATTTCATGGTCGAAACTTAAACCAAACAACCCCTGACAAGTAGATTCAGAGATGTCAAAAATGTGGGGTACAAACATCACATCATGCCATAAGATCAAATGGCCTTTAAGGCCAGGTGAGCTTTGAAAAATAATGAAAAAGGATTCCATAGAACACATACATAGCAATCCAAAAATAGCTTGGCAAATTCACATTTATCTTATGTTTATATTATATCATGTCAGTTTTCATTCATCAAATTGAACTTTTCAAGTTTTTGCTGTATTTAAATACAGATTCTTTTGGATCTTCAGGCATGTTAAGTAGGGGTGAAACAATACACATGTGTCACGGTACGATTTGTGCTGCGGTATACTAGCCTCGGTTTGGTTTGTATTGCGGTGCAATATGTTAATATAGGAAAATTAGGGGCAACTGTAAAAGAAATAAAATTACAGTAACTAATCAAACTCGTCTTTAGAGTTAATCTGCAGTAAAATTTACCTTATTCAACTATTAAACATTAACATAAAACTAATTACCGAATGTTTTCAGTATATGATACCACTGCAAGTACTTACATCATTGAATGTGTCATTGTTATCGATTTGATGAAATTGAAGGTATTTGCAATAAATAAGTAGTATAGAACAATCAGATAAAGCGTCTCACATGTCAAGGGAAATAACTCAAACAACAAACCGAATGTCATTTTCAAAAGGTACTTAAAATAAAAAGTAATATTTGGTGAGTTTTCTTCATTCTAATTGTAAGACCACAGCGTAAGCTTTATTATTCACATACTTCTTTAGTTCAGTTGTTGGTATTCCTGTACACATTGTTTTTGTGGGCTTTTTTTATTGCTGTAAGCTCTCTTTGCAGCATTTTTTCCTCTATTCTCTATTTATCTCACTTACGACAACACAAAATGCACAGGTTAACAAACATAGAAGTAACAGACACATTAGTAAAAGATCATTTCCAAATATATCAATTTTTATACACATCATAGATTGTACAAAATTGATGTTTTTCATGTGACATAAATTTTAATCTGTGAAATGCTGATTACATTGAGTTTTTTGTAGAATTGATGCATCAGTTAAATATATGGTTATAAGTTTTTTTTATTTTCCTAGTTCATCTTTTACTGTATATTCATTTCTTTTTTGTTTTCGAGAGTGGATGGTAAAGATTTTGATGATGATGACGACAGTGACCCGTTCGATGTAGAAAATTGGTATCTCTTAAAATGTAAAAGGAAAATTGGGAATATTAAAAGGCAATAGGAATTTAGTTGGATAGTGCATTTTGCATGTTTGCCCTTCAGAGCTATTTCAACTTCTCTGAAACTATACATGCTATTTGACAGAATTCAAAAGAACTTGAAAAGAATTATGAATGAGCCAGTGCAATTCAAGTTCTAAATCCACCAAGGATACCAAAATTAGGTTCACCGTAACCCGAAAAAAAGTAGATATTAATTTTTCATGTTTTAAAGCATTGTTTTTTCTACATAAAGCTGAGGTCAAAGGTTTGATATAAAATACAAATACCAGTTAAATTTTGATGTACCAGATGTGCACATTTCGGAAATTCATTCCTCATCAGTGACACTAAGACCGAAAAGTTTGATACATAAAAAATATAAGCCAAACAGTTGAAAATAATGTTTCTGAAGTTTCAAAATAATATAAATCCAAATCCAGCTAAGGAATGCTTTGTTGAAGGAACAAACCTTAGTTTTAAATAAATTTCAAATTTTAGACGACTGAAAATTTTAATAAATTGTACATTTTCTGACCGCAAGCAGTACTTTGTGCTGTCAGAAAATGTACCATTTAGCAAAATTTTCAGTCGTCTAAAATTTGAAATTTATTTAAAACTAAAATTTGTTCCCTCATGCACAGCATTCCTTATTTGGATTAATATAATTTGGAAACTTTAGATTCATAATTTTCAACTGTTTGGCTTATATTTTTATGTATCAAACTTTTCGGTCTTAGTGTCACTGATGAGGAATGAATTTCCTAAATGTGCACATCTGGCACATCAAAATTTAACTGGTATTTGTATTTTATATCTTAACTTTTTCTTTCAACAGAATAAGTCCATTCAAGCTGTTAAAAGAGACAAAAATAACAACTCTATATTTCTATATTGATCAGTCTGTTGACAAGAGGGGAGAATGTGCCGTGAATGAACATTCTTGTAATGAAAGTCGGTACCCGCTGAGGGGTTGTAAATATAAAACAAATACCAGTTAAATTTTGATATGCCAGATGTGCACATTTCAGAAATTCATTCCTCATCAGTGACACTAAGACCGAAAAGTTTGATAGATAAAAAACATAAGCCAAACAGCTGAAAATAATGAATCTAAAGTTCCAAAATTATATAAATCAAAATATAACTGAGGGAAGCTTTGCATGAGGGAACAAACCTTAGTTTTGAATAAATTTAAAAATTAGACGGCTGAAAATTGTGTTAAATGGTAGTACTGCCTACTGAATTATGGATATCATCGGGGGAAAAAGGAATTCCGGTACACTATGTTATGGATGGGTCATTTGTAGTAATATAGATATGGGGCATATCATAAATGGAAGTAATTCACAGTGACGAAGGAACATATCATGTTACAGAAAGACACTTTTGTAATGATAGCGATATAGAATATATCACATGGAAAAATTTACAGTGATAAAGGAAAACACAATTTCACAGATGAACAGTTTTTTTAATGTTACAGGTGAGAAACATTTTATGAACAGTCTTGTGAAAATGAATCTGTCATTCTGATGTGATAAACAAAAGGGCTGTTTACCATTTAAGCAGTTTATGAAATATCTTCTTTTGTTGCAGTTTGGTTATATCTTTACAAAAACAATGTTTTGGATGCACTTGCAACTGCATACAATTATTGCAGAATTTTGAAAAAAGTCATTGTGGTCACTTATTCCCCTAGGGTGCTTTTTAGGGGTCATGTACTTTTTTCATTTATAAAACTGAAATAAAACATTTATTTGCATACTTGCGTGTATTTTGAAATTTGAAACAGCAGTTAAGTATTTTGAGAAAATGTTCTGGTCTTTTTCTTATTGACATTTGATGTTCAGCATCCTATTAAACCCAGACAATTATTTCATGCTAGTCAAATTGTAAACTTTCACCATGTAGTTTACTCTTCAATAAAAAGTTGGTCTTATGAGACATAAAAGTATATTAGAACTTTTAATCTTAAGTTTAGAATTGATGACATATTTTTTGTTCATGTTAATTTGTTGAAATATATATATTTAAAATTTTTTCATTTCAGAAGACATTGAAAATGAAATTTCAGATACAGAATCTATGGTCTGGCCTTTCCTTAGTAAGGTAAGCCGGTTATAAGTTTTAATGCCCTTGCTAGATGTAAATACATAATACAAAAACCAGTTAAATTTTGATGTGCCAGATGTGCACATTTTGGAAATTCATTCCTCATCAGTGACACTAAGACCGAAAAGTTTGATACAGAAGTGCACTTTTCGGAAATTCATTCCTCATCAGTGACACTACGGCCGAAAAGTTTCATACATAAAAAATATAAGCCAAACAGTTTAAAATAATACTAATCTGTTTTTGTTAAATATGATCTGGTAAGAGGTAATGTGAATTAACCAGTGGTGAACAAATAATTGCAGCACAACAATTCAATTGCTATTCTAGAAAAAAGCTCTAGGTAGTTCCTAAAAGAACTGAAAATACCAAATGATTCAGACTTTTCTAAAGAATCATAAAGATTTGAAATGATAGGCAAATAAACTGCATAGTTTGTCAAATTCTTAGTTGTCTTTCTGCGATGTAAGAGCAAAAGTGAGACTAAGGAGCAACTTTTCTATTGGCAGCATCAAACTTTGCATTTAGACCCTAAGTTTTTGTTTATATTTGGTTATATTAATGCCAAAGTGGGAATGGTGAGACATAAGTTATACTTATTTTAAAAGATTGTATAGGCAACAGACATACTGTTATATTTTTTTTATTTTTCAGATTTGCAAGTCTGACTTCAAGGAAAGTCAGAGTTCAGCTGAATTGGATATAGATCAGCTTATATACTATGAATGTTATCAATATTTTGAATATACTAAAAAGGATGATGTTATTTATACAAAAAGTTAAGATCTGAATGCAATCAGATATTTCCCTGGCTTAGAATTCAATTCTTGAAGCAAATAAATCATTTTAAACATAGCAGAAAAACAAGATCTATTAATTTGAGACAGGATTTACATCATATCCGTGAATACAGTTGTAATGATATACCAGGACAATGGTATATTGTTGTATAAGATTTGTATTCTACTGTACATTTGGTTTATTGTGGCATAAGATTTGTATTCTACTGTACATTTGTACACTTTCTTGTTTTTGAAAGATTGGAACAATCATTCCTAAGGCACCGGGTTACAGACCCGGATATTGCAGCTTCTTCACTAGGTTCTGTTCGCTGTGATATTTTACTACGCATAAACATGTTGTTCCTACATTGCAAGGAACTATTGCAAAGAAGTAGCGTTTGTTGTGCCGTCGATGTTTTAACGATTGTTTTCTACTCTTATCAACTGTCAAATATTGTAATCTACATACATATTTGAATTGCGGAATGGGATATAATTTTTGTTAAACGACGTGGTAGAATACAATTGAAACACAGGGGCTTGGTGTTAGGATTTTTGTGTTTTTTGTTTTAAAGATTATTTATTTGTGTTTTTTTACATATAAGGTTGATACAAGTTCATACAAAGTAGATAAATATTTTATGTAACTGAAAAGGTTTTGATTTTGTAGGGCATATATTTATTTAATTGGTATTATTCAGGAAGAAAAAGAAGGAAATCATGAAATCAAATGTGAGAAGGACCTTGTACTTTGTCCAGAAACTGGTGTGTTTTTCCTGCCAATGCTGGAAAAGGTACTTTTTAACTCGCTTGTATGAAAGAACAGAAGGGCTTACATCAAACTTCCAGTAATAATAGAGTAGGTCAGTTAATAGTGGTTGCTCTGTAAGTGGGAAGGCGTATGTTAGATCTTGGGCTGGGTAAAAATTGGTAATGGTTGTTTCAACACTAAGGAAAGAAATGATTGATCTACATGTATGTAAAGACCTTGAAAACCAGATTCCTGTTTCATGGACCACACCCAGTTCTCAATGATATCAATATACAGCATAGCTCACTATATGTTCATTAGCACTTTCAATGTTTCTTACAATTTTACAATTACAAATTACAATGTGTTTTAATTTTATACTCATGTTTACGTGCATATTTTATTAAGACATACATGTGATAACTCCATAATGATAATAGGGAACAATGGCTAATATATACAAATATCACAAGACCAACCCCCGTCTTAAAGGATCTTTAAAGATCCGTAAAGATCCTTAAATATGTCCTTAAAGATCCTTAAAGGGGCCTTAAAGCCTCCTTAAAGCCATTCCATCTTTAAGGATCTTTAATGGACCTTAAAGGACTCTTTAAGGACATACTTAATTATCTTTAAGGAGGCTTTAAGGATCCTTAATGGAACTGAAATTTTAAGGATCTTTAAGGAGGCTTTAAGGATCCTTAAAGATGTTTCATAAAAACTCAATTTTTTTTCAATTATTAATGGAACGATGGCTAATACATTCATTCAGTTTAAAAGTATGATTTGTTTTTAGTATATTTAGAATTTTTATAGTTTATACGACATAGGAGTCAGATAACGCCTGTCTGAATTCTAGTTTCTACATTACGTTCTTGTAGAGGAGCCGTATGTAGTTTCCTAATAATACTTGTTTCTTAATTCATAAATGAATTAGATAACAAATGTGAAGTTTTCACAGTACAGGTAAACAACCCGTAATTTAATTAGATCGGCAGTAAGCATAAAGTTATTAACGGTATTTGTTAGCTGTATACAGAAATACTTGTTTGATTATATATCCCAGGTGATTTCACGCGCGGCTTTTGACTTTGATGTACAGTTTCTTATCTAGGTAGCAGATCACTATAAAGTGTAATAACATGTTAAAATGATTACCTAACCCTAAACTCTGGGTGTTGGAAATAAAGGTTAGTATTCGGAAGTGATTTTAAGAGACAATTTTAATATTAAAATATTTAAACATACATTAACTAAAGAAATAAAAGTACTCGCAAAATAATCTTCTAAGCATGTCATATTTTATTTTATTTTATTTTAATTTTCATTTTATTTTATTTATTTTTTTTGGGGGGGGGAGATAGTGTTATGCATATATGCAAATAAAGCATGAGAGAGAGAGAGTACATTTTAGTGTCTTTGAATTGACATATATGGAACAGACACATGATGATATCGCATTTCTAATAATTTCAAATCCTAATGAAAAAAAGTTGGCAAAGTAAATATTTAAAACAAAATAAGAACAATAGCGAAAAGGTTATTCTTTTCAAACATAAACAGTTTCGAAGTGAACATATCGAAGAAAGAAACCAGTCACAGAAGAAAACCATTAACTGATAAACTTTACCCAGTTTGATGTGAATTTATGCAGTCAGGATAGAGTGCATTGGAATAACGGCGATAACCCCCCCCTCTCTCTCTCTCTCTCTCTGAATATTCATAATCATATACTCTCTCAATGTATTCACACCTCCCGATCTTGTTCTCTCTTTCTAAAATAGTTGGCACTGACCCCTCTCTCTCTCTCTCTCTCAGCATATTCAGTCTGCTCTCTTTCTCTTTAAAATATTCAGTTTCCGCTTATCTTCCTCTATCTCTATCTCTCTTTCCCTCAATGTTTTCAGTTCCCGATCTCTCTCTCTGAAACACAAGTGGATACTCTCTCTCTCCCTCCCTCTCTAAAATATTCAGTCTCCGCTAACCCCCCTCTCTTTCTCTCTCAGCATATTCAGTTCCTTTTATCTCTTTCTTTAAAATATTTAGTTTCCGCTGATGCCCCTTATCTGTCTCTCCCTCACTGTAATCAGTTCTCTCTCTCTTACATTGAATTATTGACTTGCCCGTAAATTATTTTTAAACAAGAGTTCCGCATGGCAGAGCATGATACGCCCGTCAAATCTGCAAGTCATTTATGTGGATATTTTGTTTATTATGAACTGTAAAGGGACTTATACAGTTCATATGAGCTGTTTATAATCAATAAGTCAATTCAATTATTCATCACAATGATACAAAATGCAGTGCACAAGTCAACAAGTACAATAAAAAACAATAGTAATTATTGAGATTTTGGTATTATTTTCAGTAACAAAATAGACTTACCACCAGCCACACCATTTATATACTTTTACCATCATGTTCTTGTAACCTTCATCACAAAATTGAGGTAATCTCTAGTATACTGGGTTGTTTCAAAGACAGCAAGTTCTTCAGCCTACAACTCTATGTGTATCTGCTCCCTGGTGAATAAATTAAGGAAGCTAGAGTTACGGTTCCTGAGCACTGCACTTCGGATCATCGTGGTAAGTAAGCATACCAAGTTTCAAGTCATTCTGACCATAGATGTCAGAGTTATGGCCAGACAAACCCGCCGCGTACTCTGGCAGCACACAAAGGGGAATAACTCAAAAATTAAGGAAGCTAAAGTTACGGTTCCTGTGCACTGCACTTGGCATCATCGTGTAAGTAAGCATACCAAGTTTCAAGTCATTCTGACTATAGATGTCAAAGTTATGATCCGGACAAACATGCTAACAGCATTCAAAGGGGAATAACTCAAAAATTAAGGAACCTAGAGTTACGGTTCCTCAGCACTGCACTTTGCATCATCGTGGTAAGTAAGCATACCAAGTTTCAAGTCATTCTGACCATAGATGTCAGAGTTATGGGCCGGACAAACCCGCCGCCAGTACGCCCGCCCGCCCATCCGCCCGCCCGGACGCCCGCCCGCCCGCCAAGGGTGATCCCATAATACGCCCCGTCTTTAACGGGCGTATAAAAAAACAGCTCTCCCTTTCTATTTCTGACTATTATCTCTTTCTTTTTTTAATTCGCAACTTGCCGGTGAAAAATAGAAAAATAGGTAATCCCTCCACACACACACCGAAAATTTCAGAATGATAGTACTAGTACTTTAGTATATTATTACTGTTATTTTTGTTAGGTTGAAAAATAGACTCGGAAAAACCATATTTATTTATTTATTCAATTAATTATTTTATTTTACTTTATTTAATTATTCATCTTTTTATTTATTTATTTATTTTGGACATTATGGCCAATTATTTTATTTAAAAGCTGTTTGTATAGTTAACATACTGCTTCTTCTGTATCAATTACATCTCTATTACATATAAATAATAATAATTTTCAATTAAAAAGAATTAGAAAGGACGGATGTCATCAACATTAATTAATTAAGTGATTAATACACTTGATAATCAAACACCATCTTGCTGATTAATGTTAGAGATACTAGTATATTACAGGTAAAGTTTGGAATGCATTCCTATCAACACATATTTTATCTACTGCAATTAAAATTCTATATATAGATAAAAATGATGACTGCAGGAAATTATAAATGATTTTTTTATAAAAATGAATAAATAAAATTAATTTGATCCTTTTGTTGTAAGAGATATTTTAAAAAAATAAAAAAATGTCCCACTAGCTTTCTTTCAGTCACGTGATCTCATTTGCCTATTGTTAGGGACATATTTGATAATTATCAACATCAGTATCATCTCTTCCATAGATTCATAGGTAAGGTGATGGACTCCTAACTCCTAACTTGAGGAACCAGGGTTCGATTCCCAGTGAGAGCGGATTACAAATGAAAATTTTTATTATAAAATTTCTTGTAATTTTAATTAGCATCCAATTAGACTAAATGATGTAATAAACAAATAAAAATATAATAAAATAAATAAAATTAAAAACTTGAGATTAAAAATTATATAAGAAAATTAATTTATTATCACTTTATATTTTCAAAATTAATAAATGCAAAAGTTTTTTTTTTTCAAATAAAATTTAAAAAAAGATAATGATAAAAATAATATTTCATTGATTTAAAGAAAAAAAAAGAAAAAATATACATTTTTCCTTAAAGATCCTTAAAGCCTCCTTAAAGGTCCTTAAAAATTCAGTTCCATTAAGGATCTTTAAGAAGTCCTTATAGACTCCTTAAAGGCATATTTAAGGGTCCTTAAAGCCCCCTTAAAGGTCCTTAAAGAGACATTTTAGGCAGCTTTAAGGATCCTTAAAGATGCCTTTAAATCATGTGTTTGTAGTATAACATGATAATAATACTAGAATATATAGTTTAATGTGTTTATGATGTACAATTGTAAATTATAATGCAAGAATGTAATTCCTATAAATAATTTAATCAATTATGTCTCTGCAATTGCTGATTGCTAATTTTTATCTGATTGAACATCACTAGTACAGAAAAAAATTACATGGTTAGCTTGATGTGGATGATAATTCTGTAATATAATGACAAGTTCAGAGTGCATATGTTAAATCTGTGATAATTGGCCAAATAAAAACGCCATTCCATGCATAGTGTCAATAAAAAGAACATATAGGTGAATAACTTTGTTAGGCCTGGGGAAAAATGAATTGTGTTTTTTCTTCTATCTTGATTTCTGTTTACCCTTTATAAATAAATCCTGGTTTTTGTAATTTTTAGGGGATTTCAAGTTAATCTTCTTCTCTTTTGGCAGTTTGATCTATTAGGCTCCCAGCACCCAAAATACCTTTGTTTTACGGATTATGCTTTATCAAAAACATGGCGAACATTTCTACAATAGTTCATTGTTTGCTACATGCTTGATACAGGCTATTTGCTTTATCATTTTCTTTTTCAGGAATTTGATGAACAAAAGGTGACTTATAATCATAGATTTGATAAACAAGAAGATACTACTGACAAAATATCAGGTATTGCCATTTTTAGCTCACTTGCACATAAGTCAGAAGAGCTATTGCTTTACCCATATGTGAACATCACCGTTGTATGCCATTAGTTTTACTGCTTAATTACCTGTAAACATTTTTCACATTAACATTCTTTCCTCATGTAGGTAGATGATATATTTCAAAATTTGTAATCCATTAGTCCTTTTAACTTGAACACTTTTAACTTGAACATTATATTGACACTGTACAATTGTACAATGGATGAGTATAATTGTGTTTTGTGCAATTATAACTTTTTAAACTTTTTCTTATTGTAATTGGATGCTATTAGAATGCTACCCAAATAGAAAACTTTGACTTAAAATCATGTATCTTACTTGAATAAAAAATCTTCTCCATACCATAAGTGTCTTTGAAAATATCAAATGTTATGGCACCTATCAAGCCTAGTTTTAACTAGCTTCATTTCTTCAAATTGATGATAATGTGCACTATTTACATGAATAATCTGAAATGATTTATCTCTTTCCTTGCAAATTATTAAAGAATATGAATTTCTTTCACAAAAACTCATTGACTTGAAGTATATGGCTACCTTCTTGTGGTAGTGATGAACATCATGCATGCAGTCATTCCTGAAATAAACACTTATGGGTAATTTAACACTGTCTATATTATAACTAATTTAATAAAATCACACATTATGCTTTCATTAAAATCTAAAAACAATTTCCATATTGGAATAAGGATATTACAAGTCTAAATCTAATTACCACTTGTTAATTGGTTGGTTTTTTTTTTAGGTAAATTTCGACGAGTACTGCATATTGACGGAAAAAGAGTGTACAACAAGCAACTGACCTGTTTATATTGCCAAGTAAGCAAAGCACAAATTCTTCAGAGTACTTGCCTTGTGTATACTGCTTTGGGTTTTTTCATAGAAGGGAACTGTGGAGACACTGTAGAAATTGTTCATGTAACCAGACAATCAGCTCTTCCAAACAAACTAGTATCATTGTTAGAGCAAAACTTCTTCTATTAGGTGGAATGTAACTGATGGAATTGACTGTGGAGCAGTAGAGACTGATGTTGCTTAAGTTCTTCAGGACCAATCTTTAGCTACAATGAGACATGATGAAGTTTATGAAGCATTTCATGATAACCACATAATTTTGTTATTTTTGTTATTTACCAAAGCTCTTTTAGATAAACTTGGCTCAAGAAGAGCTCATGACATTGCACAGAGAAAGCGTCAAATGAGTGTTTAAAACTTGCACTAAATACTATCAATGTGGAAAAGCAACCTCTATCATACTATATAACTGGCAGTGGCTTTGATAAAATTGTAGAATGTGTAAAGGATTTAGCAGGTTATCGTAGAAATGAAGAAAGTTTACAAGTCATTGCTATACCATCACTAGCTCTAAGACTTGGGTACCATATTGTGAAGTGTGCAGAGTTAAAAATTCATGTGTCATCTGTTGCACTAGCCACATTGAAAACAAATAAATTCAACACCCCAACTGTCTTGTCTGTTACCAGTGATCTGATGTGTCTTCGAAATGAGTTTAAATGAGAAAATGTCAGAGTATGAAAGTGTAGTGAAAGAAAATCCAAGTGCAAATGCCTGGAAGAATCTCGCACAACCAACAATGATACAAATACTTCTCTTTAATAAAAGAAGGTGGGAGGTAGCAAAGCTCTTGCTGAAAACGTATGAAAACAAGCTGGACTGGAGGAAATATATATGGTTGAAGAAATTATGACTAGCATGAAACCAGTTGAGAAAGTCCTTCTTGAGAGGTAATTAAAACACAGTCGGCATTATGTTGACTATAAATTAACATTTCCTGTAGGTTATTAATTGATGATTTCTGTTTTGGCTTCCCTTCATTGATAAGATAGATTAAATGCATCATCTGCGGTACAGCTCATTATCAGACCTTTCGGTATGGAAATAGGCAACTATTGTAATTCCAATAATGGGTGGCACCAACATTGTACTAAATATTTATAAACATTTTCAAAAATATTTCCAGTGATTAATTTAAAAACACTAACCAAACTAATTTATTTCTTTTTAATGAAAAAGCATTACTAGATTTTTCTGTATGAGAGAAAGTTTGGAACACTCTGGAATTCTTTGTTGGTTTGAATATTCTGGTAGGTTCACGTACAAGTTGTGCCTCGAGTACTACTACCACATCACGGTATTAAGATAGTCAATAATATTGAGATGTAAATTAATAATTAATTTCTTGTAAGCTTGCTTGAATGTAAGTGAAGAACACTAATGTCATATCTCTGGGGTGAATGTTTGCATGGACTGAGTTTAAGAGAGTTTTCTGACATCTCTTGTTTCCAGGTTTATAGAACTTTTCCTAACATCACAGTTTTACATATGTTAGAACTTTGCTTCAACTGATGCAGGAGCCCTATAGTAGTCACCTTGACTGTCCGTCCGTCAGCACTTGTTGTGTCCTTAACTCCTACCGTGTTCTATTGATCTTTCTGAAACTTGACACATTTGTATACAAGTATACACATGAAAGATGTACATGTGACAATTTAAATTTGATGGATTTTCCCAAGTTTTATCAGATATTGACTGAAATTGTCATTTTATCACAAATAATTCAAAAGGCTTTACTGTAGGGCTTATGTTTTGTGTAATCAACTCCTAGAATTTTCCATTGATCTTTCTGAAACTTGGCACATTTTAGTAAGCAAATTGAAGATATGCATGTGCCTGTTTCAACTTAGTTAGTGAATTTTTCCCAATTTTACCAGATATAGGACTTTGTTATTTTTATCATATGTGGATAAATGTTTCCACCCTTAGAATCTGTGCAGGTTTGGACACACCACAGTCATCACCAGCAAATATTCATTGATATTCGCCAGTAGATTCTCATTTTTGGTAATTTTTATCACTATTTCATATAACTGCCTTATTTATATTAATACATGTACTTAAATTCAGATCACAATTACTGTGTACTTGGTTTTTTTCATGATTTTTTTTTCACATGAAATTTGTTATGTACAAGTTATGGCCATTTATCTTAAACTTTTGTCACCGTCATAACATTTACACTAAATACTTAAAACATTTTGTCTCAATTTTATACTAAAGCTAGTTGAAACTTTGGGAAAACAAAACAAAAGAGTTCCAATACTTTTGACTAAAGAGATGAAAAATGCCCTAGACTGCCTTGTTGATCATAGAGAAGCATGTGACATATCCAAGAAAAACCCTTTCATGTTCGCGACACCAGGTGAAGACTCGTACCTTGACCCTTGGTACTCCATGAGAAAATGTGCAATACAAGCAGGATGCAAGCAACCAGAGGCTTTGTCCTCAAGTCAACTGAGGAAGTACATGGTAACAGTTTGTCAAATATTAGATCTATAAAACAATGAGCTTGAATGGTAATCAAGGCATTTGGCACATGACATAAATACGCACAGACAGCACTATAGGCAATATGATGCAACAATAGAGATAGCAAAAATTGGTTGCTTAGTCATGGCTGCAGACGGTGGAGTGTTGTCTAAATATGCTGGGAAGAACTGTCAGACACTGGTATATATATATATATATATATATATATATATATATATATATATATATAACTTAAACAAGTGCTCTCTCTCTATCTCTCTTTTTTTCTTTCTCTCTTTCTCTCTCGTGTGTGTGTGTGTCTCTGTGTGTGAATGACGGAGTTTTTTGAGAAATGTGACCGATGTCTACCGATTTTAATTTTGGCAAGACAAAGACATGTACATTGTTCTATATACATGTATGATTTATATGAATTAAATAATCTGAAGTTTTCTTATAACTAAAATTGTTCAAAGGAAGTTTGGAGTGGAAAGACAAAAATGTAGCATATTAAGTAAATTTATTTAGGAAACATTTAGTATTCGACTGAAAAATATGATGTACATTTTAAAAACTTGAATTTTCAGACTTCATCAGGCTGAAAAATTCATTAATCAGGATGGCTCAAGTAAAGATGAAGATGATGAAGAAAATGAATACAAAAAATTTGGATTTATATAATTTTGAAACTTTAGATTCATTATTATCAACTGTTTGGCTTATATTTTTATGTATCAAACTTTTCGGTCTTAATGTCACTGATGAGGAATGAATTTCCGAAATGTGCACATCTTGCACATCAAAATTTAACTGGTATTTAGATTCTTTAGACAAGGAACTGTGTGATAAAGGTAACAAGATACATTTTGTCACATTTTTTAATTCGCTTTTTATGGCCTAGCATGCATACATGTATACATCTGTTTAACTATCCATGCATTCATTTTTGCATCTGATGAACTTTGTGAAATGTATGTCCATCGTGCTGTTTATTGTATGTATTTTGTTCATTATTTATGGGTTCCAACAAAAATTTGATATATAGCTGAACCATAGTAATATCTTGTGTAAGTTAGACTTGTTTGGATGTTTTTCTTGGTAATATCTCGTGCAACTTAAATTAGGCATAAGTATCCAACGTTCAATTTTAGTATCAAATGTTAAACTTTCAGTATCTAATGTTAAAGTTTTTGGTTATTGTTTTTCAATTTTGATGTTTTGCATATATTGGGGTATGGGTCAAGAAAGCATTGTTGTCTTCTGACAACTCTTGTTTTATATGGTAGAGACTGCTAAGATAGTTTATAATTAAATAAGATTCACTTTGCAAATACTGGATTTATCTTTTAAACCTTTGTAAAATAAAAATTTTGCATTCTTAGTTTTGGGATAATTTTATTAAATTGTTTAAAATGAAATTGAAACATTTGGACAATATTTACTTAAATTATATAATTTATCTTAAGTTGGTTTGATTTGTTCATAGATATCAGATCTTAAAAATTAACAAACGTATGGTTGAAAAGTATATAATTCTTTTTTGTATTTTTTCCAGAAAATTATGACATTACGTTGAGAAAAAGAAATACCAGAATGCCTTTAATATGTACAAGAATATACCATATATATATCTGAATGTTTAAAGTTTTTTCTAAAGAGAGAATTACTTTTTTCCATCAAACATTGTTTTCAAAAGGGTAAATTAAATCTTTGGAATATTCACTCAATCTCTTAATCTAGAATCTTTCAATTTGCCAGATGTAAAAATAAAGATCGATTTAAAAAAAGAAGAGCAAATATACTTGATCTCAGCCTTGGCTCATTGTAGGGCTTGCTTTCGCTGGTGAAATTAAATATCGATTATCGTTTTTTTTATACCGATAACTATCGATACATATCGAAAAATAATTTGTAGCGACAAAAATCTTGATACATCGTATATAACTCCGTAAAGTGATGTCCTCGTGAAGCAGTCTGAGCGTCATATTTCCGATTTACTTTTGTAATTTGCCGTTTCGGAATATCCTAGAAATTATTGTTTAAAGCAGAGTGGAAACTCTGGTTTGTGTAAAATATACTTATTCAGTTACAACTTCTAAAGTCACACAGTACACCTGTATCTTGACTGGGATGTTAAACCCCATAAATTAAAACTAACACACCTAAACTCGTGACGTCACAATATTTTGTGTGCTATCTGTATTCTAATGAAATTTCTTTCTCATATAAGGACTTTAAGCGTGAATAGATTAAACATTCAACATTTGCACAAAATCAAAATTCATTCTCTGGATCGGAAGGATTTCGCATAATTTCAAATCTTACTGTAATAAGGTGCGCTCAAGTATAGGAAGGATTTCGCATCAGAGGTGCCCGAGAATTGATGACTTACTTACCTTGTATGTTACTTTGTTACGACAAGTAGCTAATTTGAAAAATTTAAATTTGAACAAGTAAGGCATTGTTTTAAATAAATGATCTTTTTATTGTTTTTCTGAAGTTTTGGATTTTCTAGTAATCTATCGATATTTTGAAAAATCAATATTGATTATCGTCGGGAGTAGCAAATCGATCGGTATACTGATATATATCGTGCCATCCCTAGCTCATTTGTCTTCACTTAAAATGGATTTAATAATTTTTTTGTCTGGAAAAAAAGAATATTTAAATTAAATTAAATTGAATAGACCATTCTTTTTCAAGAGGTACTAAAGGTTTCTCTGTTTGAAATGATGTTCTGAAAATTAATCATTTTGACACAAGTTTCAGTTATGTTTCGATTTTTACAAAGTGTTAATACACAGAATTGTTTTATTCTGTATGTCATATAAACTATGCTACATAAACATTACATATGTCAGTCAGGTACCTTGGTTTGTGTTTATTTAAATTTATAACTTTATAAATTTATAGAGTTGTTGATTTCATGTAAGAGACAGTTTCACATCAACATCTTTCTTCCAACTTAATACATAAAACAGTGAAATTAAGTGATGTATTTTATGCAATAACAATGAGTGGTTGCTTCATATATAAAATTGGTTAGGACTTGATAAAAAAAGTCCTGAAATCGTCTGAGTAGGCAAACTGTATATGCGAATACATGTATTGCCTCTTGATTTTAATTGACAGAAACAGTTTGACATTCAAAACCTACAAGAAACATGACTTAGGTAATAGATCATCATGAAAGCAGAAGGTGCAAAGCTAAGTATACCAGACACAAAGATTTGAAATTAATAAGGATAATGAGAAAGAGCTGGCTTATTTGCTTTAAGTACAGTGGTCCATTAGGCCAGAGGCTACTATTGTGTTGATTTAGCACCTTATAACTCTTTAGTTTAGTGTATTTGCCTTATCAAATGAATGCAAAAAGTTATTCTCCGTAACGTTATGTTTACAGTTGCAAAAAAATTAAATACGGCTAGTGTAGAAGAATGCGCCATTTACCTAACTTTTTTATGGAACTTATATACAAGAACTGAAAAATTATTTTCTTTTTCAGAATGTTCAAATGCTGAAGAATATGAGTCTTCTTGTGACAAATAGAAACCAGAGACATATAATAAAAAGAGTAAAGTTATAAAAGGTATGATAAAAACATTTAAGAAATGACTTATTCTTGAACCTTCTTACGTTGTATAGCTTTTTACAGACTCCTGTATATGTGCTTGTTTCGGGCCACATAAAAAAACAAAACAAAAAAAAGTTCCAAGTTTATAACATATTTTAATGCAATATATGCACAATATATCGCGATATTTTGGAAGGTTTATGTATAAACATTAACACGTGCTTTGACATGTGTTTTTATAAATAGATCAGGAAATCCCTGACATCTGTTTACTAATTTTTGTGTATTCCTACGCCCTTAGTTGTTACGTCACATCGACCTTAGTTGTTACGTCACATAACTGCACGTTCTATACTGAAGTCATGAAGATATGAACTAGTGAGTCTAACAAGGGATCACATAGTACAAAATATTAACTATTGTAAATATTTAAACATTATTTTTCAAAAAACATAAAAAAATTGCTGCACTTTAAAATGGGATTTGAGACTCCTCTGCCTCTCTTTCTTTTTTTTTTTGGAAAAAATCCATTTTTGTTATGAAGACGCAGAAAAACATTTGAATTCCTAGGCCACAGCTGCGCTAATTACCCCCCACCACCACCACCACCACCACGCACACGCACACCAGTGGTTAAGGGGAGGGGATATAGTAATACTGCTGTCCGTGTATGTGTGTGTCAGTTGATTTGGAATGGATGGTAATTGGTATATGATTTGTATAGGACAGGCTAATTATGCATCCAAGATAGCCACTATTACTTCAAACAGACTTTTTCACCAGATTCATGGTTTCCATTCCAGTTAATTTGTTATGGCTTTGATTGGTATGCAAATGATCAAAAGCAAACTGTGCATCCAAGAGGGCTGCTGTGACTAAAAACAGACTTTCCACCCAAAACATGGTCTCTGTATAGTTTAAAGAAAACATCCCATTAAGCTGAAATTTGTTTGTTGTTTTGTTATGGAAATGAATACCATTTTCTACAGCATTGTGGTCCATTTTTGTATTTTGCACAGAGTATAATTATTATAATTCCTATTTTTTTGCTTTTTTTTTTTCCACCAGATCCAAAAAACTGGCTTTGTATTTCTTCAGTAACTTAACTTATTCCATTGTCAGTGTTTTACCTGCGTTGCCAGGGTCGAAAGCAGGTCTAGAAATATGTCAACTCCGTCCGTCAGTCTGTCAATCCGTCAGTCCGTGACATCTCAACTGTGTATAAAGTTGTGTAATCCATAATTCCTTCAAACTTTATCCAAATTAAATAAAATTTCCCCCGTTTGTTTTGCACACATTAGTGATGTGAACCTCCAATTTTGGGGACATTTGATGATTTTTTGGTAAAATTAATGATTGTTGAACTTTGTCATTTTTCACAGAAAAACATATGAAGGGTACAAAGACTCCTTTCAACTTTATCCAAATCAAATAAAATTTCACTCATTTGTTTTGCACACATCAGTGATGTGCACCTCCTATTTCTGTGATATTTGAATGGTGCATAACTGTGTAATCCATAAGACAGATATGTTAAAATTTGATAATGCAGCTGTATATGCTTTCAAGATACTCACATAAGGAATAAATATGTTGTTAAACTCATTTTGTTAAAGTATTTAAAAATAGTAGTTTGTTACTTTAAAAACATGTACATAGCAACAGCACAATCAAGAAAATAATACATCATTATTGTTGAGGAAAAAACAGGCAATATGTTAAGAATAATGCATATTGAAACACTGATTATAAATGTACGTAATTACTTTGGATTGACAGAGTAATTTCATGCCATAAAATCTTTTAATTTACAAATTGTCATTTCATAAATTGAGAAATTGATCTTTATTCGCAAAAAGCCTGATTTTTGTAATTCCCACATTATATATTTGTATATTCACATATTGTATTTTGGAAGAATTAATAAAATTAATCACTTTTTTACATATGAATGTTTTATCAAGGGATTACACAAACTACCTCGTCTTTCTGCTAATTTAACAACAATTCGGAAACATCCAACCCAATAAAGCTATTTAGACTATTTTTATGCTATGTTCATGTAGCTACTATGTTCTTCCTTACTTTCAATATATTTTCACAACAAAATGACAACCTCAAATTGCTTGCTGCAGATAAAAAGTTTAGTTTTATGATTCAAAACTTAAATTTCAACACCAAATTGGTAAGATATAATCATTTCATGGTGTTTTGGTGACCTAAAATGGTTTATACATGGTCAGCAATTTTCATACCTGCACTTGGGAGTACATTTTATAAAACAGCAGTATTTGACACATTCATTTCACAGCTGTTACAAAATCTGTAGCATAAATATTTCTGACTATTGTAGCAGACACTTCTTTCTAACATTATAAACTACTAAAGATATACTGTTTCTTAATATCAGAAATAAGTATCTGTGGTAATAATGCCCTGGCAACGGGGGTTTGGATCCCGTATTGGTATTGTTTGAGTTGGAAATAACAGGGATGTGGAGTTTTTTCTCTTGACAATCTTCCATATTTTTATAAAAACATGTCTGCATATACATGTAACAGTACCCAATGACAAAAAGTAAGTACTTTATTAATATTACTCATCACCTGGTCACATATATATAAACTAATTTTTATAACAACTTTATATACAAGCAGCTTAATTCAGATATATTACAGTCTGGGTACAAGTGTAAATTTTGAAGACCCACACAGGGTAATGAATGTGTGGCTGCACTGGTGTGAGGAATTTGACTTGTAATAATTGGAAGTATGATATCATTTTGTTCTACAAATTAAGTTTTATTATTTATTCCAGATAGGTCCTATGAATCTGACAATGACACTCGTGTTCCTATGAACAAAGGTATGTCTATGTTAACTTTTATACAACTACTTAATTACCTAGGAAAACAATTTCTCAGGTAATTGACAACATTAAATCCTTCAGTTTAATTCTATTTAAAATAACAGATCAGAAAACATAGTAATGCTGCGATTGTCAGATATAAATATTAACTGCTGGAATGAAAAAAGCAGGTACTATATACCAATTCAATGGCGACATAGTGCAGTCTGGGAAGTGAACTAAAAAAGGTAGTAGTTTACCAAAGAGTTTGTCTCATTTTGTGCAAATTAGTTGGCGAAGCTTTAGCATTACTGTCCATCAGCGGCAACAGTGAATGTTTTTAAGTTTTTGCAAAAGCTTATATCTTCTACAATTATGAATTGATATTAATGAAAATTGACATAAAGATTATTTTGATGTATACTATGTAGGTATAAACAAACAAATTTGATATTCTGTTAATAATTTTGGGTAAAAACTGAAATCATAAATTCGTGTATCTGCTTTAAGATTTAATTATGCAGTTACTCCCAGAGGCAAACAGTACAGTTCCACGGAACTTTTAGTATTTGTACAAAAAATGGTACATAGGCTCCTTTTGACTAGAATATCGTAGGTATTGATATTACAACCATTTTGTTATGAGGTTCAAGTTCATATGTTCAAAGGTCAAAACCATGGCTGCATAACCATATGGTTGATGATTGGTAAATTTTTCATTGTTCTATAGTTAAATCATGCATACGAGCTATTTATAAATGAAATGTGAATAGACATTTCTGATTAATTTCTTGTCATTCACTTTCCAGCCAGTCACTCTCCTCCTCTGATGATTCTTCAGCTGTGTCTTCTGTCTGGAAATCTGGATCATGTTCAGAGTCATCGTAACTTCATCAGACTCTGGGTGAAACTGTTCCATGTGTTCGCTCAGATCACTTGTCTTAATGTGGCACTGTGGACACCTCATCTAAACGAAAATTGTTTATTTTTGTAATAAAGGTAATAAAAATACACTCGGTATACATAAATAGCATGGGAAAATAAATATAAATAACATGGGAAAACTAAATATAAAGTATCGTCTACCAATTCATCGAAAGAGAAAACAAAAATGGAAAGTTTAACATAATGAAGTAACTATGAATTTGTAATTAGGTAGCATGAAGTTGTTACAATTGTTCCGGGGGGGATGACCTATTAAAAAATTTATCCTTTTACTCAATAATTGGTAGTTGTTTCTCGTGAAAATTTCAAAATCCTGGTCAACATTTTTAAATTAATGACTTACCGTCTGCCACAAGACGGAATCGCATCTTTAAGCACCTTTAAGCCGAGCTTAAAGATGCTTAAAGATGCGCGTAAAGATGGCTTAAAGGTGAATTAAAGACACCGCCATCTTTAAGCCATCTTTAAGCCTGGCTTAAAGATGGCTTAATGGCACTGAAATTTTAAGCTCCTTTACACCATTTGGCTTCAAGATGGCTTAAAGATGGTATGAAATGATATTAAAACATAAATCTATGATTCATTTATGGTCTTTTTAAAACAGAAATCAGAAATAAAAAGGAAACAAATAAATAAATAAATAAAAGGTAAATAAGTTAATAAATTAAGAAATCGGATTTGGAAAAAAACAAACACTGTCATATATTTAAACATGTCACAATACAGGTAAGTAACTTGTTTTGATGACCAAGGTATTATCTAGTTCAGTGCAAGTAGTATTTATGGTTAACTATGTAACAAATTATACAAATCACGGAAAACAAATTGAATCTGGTTTGATATGCAAGTAGATAGTTTACAAGTGATTTGTTTGGTTGACTCGGCAAAATACAATTTTACTCGGAAACATCATATAATTTATTGAAGTCAATAAGTGATACGAAATTACGGAGCCCGTTAGGTGACATGGTAAATATTTTTTTTATTTCGTTCCCTCGAAATAATAATTCGTTATCTCGAAATAATATTTCGTTACAACGAAATACTATTTCGTTATTTCGAAATAATAATTCGTTATCTCGAAATATTATTTCGTTCCCTCGAAATAATAATTCGTTATCTCGAAATATTATTTCGTTCCCTCGAAATAATAATTCGTTATCTCGAAATAATATTTCGTTACCACGAAATAATATTTCGTTATTTCGAAATAATAATTCGTTATCTCGAAATATTATTTCGTTCCCTCGAAATAATAATTCGTTATCTCGAAATATTATTTCGTTCCCTCGAAATAATAATTCGTTATCTCGAAATAATAATTCGTTATCTCGAAATATTATTTCGTTCCCTCGAAATAATAATTCGTTATCTCGAAATATTATTTCGTTCCCTCGAAATAATAATTCGTTATCTCGAAATAATACATGTGTGTTGTTTACTTTCCTACGAGCGATTTGTTTCAGTTACTGTTTTACTTTCCTACGAGCGATTTGTTTCAGTTACTGAACGGTGAAACTAAGTCTAGGAGACAATTAAAGCACAGTAAGTACTTTAAACTTATGGTACTGTTTTATCAAAGTTAATTTTCAAAGAAGATATTGAATCATAAACTAATATTCACTTGTCATATACCTTTTTTTAAATTTAATCACAAAATACATTCAAAAAATGGTATATGACACACTGATCTTTAGTTTTGCGTTTTTTGAAATCAAAACCACCATTTGGCAATTTGGTTCACATTTGAATTGATCAGAGAGAGAGAGAGAGAGAGAGAGAGTTGTATGTGGCTGCATATTGCTGAATAATGGTGCAAATAAAGATTTATAAAAATTTTCAACGAGAAACATTTGCCGCGATACAACATTTTATCCATACATGGTCGTTAATCTGCAGACGTAAGAGATCCCGACCAGTATTTAGAATTTATTGTATGAGAACCACAGTATGATTTGATTATTGTTTAAACAAGGAAAAATCAATAAAACTTTATTACTGTTGGATGATTAGAGTTTTTAAAGGCGCAGTATCTGAAAAAACTAATAAAGCAATCTATCTCTCTGAAAACCCGGAATAGGTCTAATTCTGTAACTCCTTTTTGTTTTCTATTTGTAAATTATGCTGTAACTTTGTGTTCCGATGTACGTTACTGCGTAGTATGCATTTTGTTGCATAGCAAAATTTAATTTTCATGTGAGTATTAAGTGAATGTGACCAAAATGTAGTATTCCAATACAGAAATCAACTTATTTTGATGAAATAATATCTGACATTGTTTATCTGTTGTCAGATCACGAAAAATGAGTGCATTATTCACTCACGCAGTCAAACGTATCGTGGGCACGTGTGATCATTTACTATTTCATTATTTTACCTTTTATCTTGATTCACACTGTTTTAAGATTATTTCGGAAGCATAAAAATGTATTCATATAAGTTTATACTTCTTATTTTATTTTGCTTTTTCAGAAAGATGGAAGATTTCTTAGAAGAACGAGGGGTTTCGAAAGAAGATATTAAAAGAATGAGAGATGATGGGGTAATGTTATCAGTGATTTATAAACTCAACTAGCTAAAGCAAGCTGAGCGTATGTAATTGCGAAGTGTGCCGCGTGAGTAAACTTCGATTTTCCTCTGTGAAAGTAGTGGGCCAATTTCAATGAAAATGGTTCTTTGAGGTCCTTGTCCTTAACAAATTTGTCAATCAAGACTGGTCGTTGTTACTACAGATTGCAAAAACACATAAATGTCCATTAAAGGTTTATTTTTTGCCATATTTGTTCTAGTTTGGTATATAAAATATATATTTTGGGGAATTAAACATATGTAATGTTTTTTCAAGATATTTTCTGTTGACCCAATTTTGGCATATTTTGCATAAGGTTTGCTTATTAGCTCACCTGAGCCATAGGGTCAGATGAGCTATTGCAATGGTTCACCTTCCGTAGGATGTCGTGCGTCGTCCGTCGTGCGTAAACTTTACATTTTAATCTTCTCCAAAACTACTGGTCCAAATATGATGAAGCTTCATGGTTATCATGCCTAGGTAACAGCCTTTAAAAATTGCACTTGGGGTTTGGCCACGCCCAACAAGATGGCTGCCATTACTAAAAATAGCCGAAAACACCAAAAAATCTTCTCTGAAACTGAAAAGTGCAGGAAAATTTCGATTAGATATTTGGATTCATGATACCTAGATACAATAAAATTGCATTTTTCATTCAAATTCGACGAAAAATAGGTAACGCGTTTTTTTTTTTGCGTAAAATTTCATGGTTTTTAAAATTAGACATTTTTTGCTATAACTCAGTAACAGCTGAAGATAATTGTATGGGTTTTTCACTGTTGATCTTGTCTTGCTATTTTCTTTGATTTAATGTCAAGGTCAAAGTTCAAGGTCATGTTCCAGTTTTTGACCTTTGATAAAATGTCATATATTTCCAAAACTATAAACTTTTTGTATAGGCATGTATATTAAAATATTGTAGTCATTAACCTAACAATAATTTTGATACGTCATTGAAGGTCATAGAAACTTAAGGTCAAGGTCACAGTTGCAAAAGAATACTGAAATGGTTAATTATCTTAAAAACTATAAACATTTTGTATATGCATGTATATTAGAATGTTGTAGGTATTGGCCTAACGATCATTTTGATACGTCATTGAAGGTCACAGGAACTAAGGTCAAGGTCACAGATGCAAACAAAAACTGAAATGGTTAATTATTTCAAAAACTAGCAACTTTATGTATATGCATGTATATTAGAATATTGTAGGTATTGGCCTAACAATCATTTTGATATATGAATGAAGGTCATTAGTTCAAAGGTCAATGTCACATTTGAAAACGAATACTTAAATGGTTAAGTATCTTAACATGTATAAACATTTTGTATAGGCATATTAGAGTATTGTAGGTTATGGCCTAACACATTATATATACATTGAAGAAGGGTCATGGGTTCAAAGTTCAAAGTCAAAAATTCATATTAATTTTTAAAAATTCTTTTTTATTGATGTGATTGACCATTGAACATCTGCATGAGATATATTCACAGATTCAGGTGAGCGTCAAGGCCCTATGGGCCTCTTGTTTTAACTAACCCTTTAAAAATCTTCTCAGAAAATGATGGGCCAATAAGAGTCAAATTTGGTCTGCTAGAGCACTGGGTAATGTAAAGCAAGTCAACCACAAAAATTTAAAGTCCAGATGAAATTCAATGGTAGGTTCATGCATTTGAAGCCATTTGGGATATAAATTTAAAACTTATTGAACATTCTTATATTACCACAATTTCCTTTATAACCTTATAAAGTATTTGTGCAAAAAATAGTGGTTCAACAATCTGAAGTTGTTGCAATATGCAGAATATGTAATCTGTCATAATTTATCCTTTTGATGATTTTATAACATTTTAAGTTTCTTAATCTTAAAGATTAATAATAAATGTATTTTTTTTTTTGGTTCATTATGGTCAACCCAATTTCTTATTCAATCTTATCAATATTTAAGAAATGACTTCGTGTTTGGTAACGTACATGAGGGTATGAACGATAGTGAAGCACGCGCAAATTGCATAATCTGCGAAGCAGATTATGCTTAATTTGCGCGGAATTCACTATCGTTCATACCCTCATGTACGTTACCAAACACGAAGTCATTTCTTATATTTACAATTCTTGGCATATTCTCATGTAAAATAATAATTAACTATGTATAAAATCATGATGTACCATATTTTTGAACCTTCTTACATTGTATAGCTTTTTACAGACTCCTGTATATGTGCTTGTTTCGGGCCACATAAAAAAAACCAAAAAAAAAAGTTCCAAGTTTATTACATATTTTAATGCAATATATGCATAATTAACTCAAATACATCGCGTTCTCGTGATATTTTGGAAGGTTTATGTATAAACATTAACACGTGCTTTGACATGTGTTTTTATAAATAGATCAGGAAATCCCTGACATCTGTTTACAAATTTTTGTGTATTCCTACGCCCTTAGTTGTTACGTCACATCGACCTTAGTTGTTACGTCACATAACTGCACGTTCTATACTGAAGTCATGAAGATATGAACTAGTGAGTCTAACAAGGGATCACATAGTACAAAATATTAGCTATTGTAAATATTTTCCTATGAATAAACAAAGGTCTTTTTGTTAATGCCATGATTTACAGATAAAACAGGTACTAGTTACATACCAGTAGCATAATCACAGACCTCAAGTGATACATAGTGATAATAACATAGATCTTGTATCCTTTAATAACATAAATACATATACTTCATGCACTATCTACCTGTAAATATCCTTCACCTGTATTCATATTTACCTTTTTACCAATATTAATGCCAAAATTAATGAGTAATAACCAGTTGTTATCTTTTATTAATATTTATTGTTTTGCAAATACTTGTATTAATCACTCATTAGTGTCCAATAATTGAGAGTAAATACTTTTACACTTTAAATGAATTTTAAAATGGGCTCTAGTTTATTATCTTTTATTAACCAGTAGTGACCAACAACAATGAAATTTATACAAAACAGTATTGACAAATAACATTAAAATTCAATCGACCAGTAATGACCACTTCGGTTTAATAGTTTTATCCAGCTAACCCTGTGGCCAGGAGTTAACACTTAATTGTTTTCACAACACTGTCCAAAATTTTGAATGATAAAAATGAATTTTTTAGAGTAGGTTAAAATCGTGATTGTCTTGGTTGAGTTTTGTTAGTCCCCTGCCGGTAAAACAGGAGGGAACTATAATGTTGTGCTGTGCTGCATATTCAAAGATGATTGCTGTGGATTAGTCATGTGACCAGATTGTGCATTCTGATTGGTCAAGATAAAAATGTTGATAAAAATCAAGTTGTAAAGCCACTGTACGGTAATTTGATTAAAAATCAGGTTTTAAAGCCCCTGCCGGTAAAACTGGATGGGACTAAAGTGTTTGTTGTTGTCCGTCTGTCTGTCCATCTGTCTGTCTGATTCAAAGATGATTGCTGTGTCTGTCCAGAGAACTTGTATCCACAACTCCTCCTAAACTACTGAAGGGATTTGATTGAAACTAAACAGAAATGATAAGTTGCTAGTGTTATGATGCATATTCAAAGATGATTGCTGTTGATTGGTCATGTGACCAGATTCTGCATTCTGATTGGTTAAGATAAAAATGTTGATTAAAAATCAAGTTTTAAAGCTAAAAGTTTGAAAGTTGGTATGCAAGTGGAATGTATTTGGGGACATCATAATTCTGTCCGTCTGTCTGTGAGTTGATCTGTCCATTTGTCTGTTCGGAGAACTTGTATCTGCAGCTCCACCTAAACTTCTGAAGGGATTTCATTGAAACTAAGCAGAAATGATTAGTAGATAGTGCTGTGTTGCATATTCAAAGATCTGTCCATCTGTCAGTCTGTTCAGAGAAATATTTTATAGTATTAAATGAATATTTGCCTGTATATCATGTTTACACTTTTATTTCACAAGCCAACATAGCCAATATTGAGCATTATTTACATGTTTGGTCTTTTAACTACCCACTTTCACCGGCAGGGGACATGTATTGCTTGCAATACTAACTGTAAGCTTGTTAATCAGAAATTTGTGTTCCTTTCTGACAGAATTGCTGTCCTGAATATGAAAATTTTGGGGTTGAACAAACACAATGTTACTGTCATATTTTGATTAACCATGGTATACAAGATGAAATTTAATTGAAATTATTGCATTCCAGTTGTATCACTTTCTGTAAAGGCAAAGAACTGTTTCAGTGATGCTACTTCCTCCAAAACAGCTAATACACAGATTATTTTTGAAATTTGCTTTTTGTTTATGTTATTTTTGGTCAAGAATTCAGTTTTAAGTAATTGTATACATATTTTAAACAGAAAGTAAAATATTTTTTGTCATTAACAATAAATACTTTTGTCATGTATATTTTTAATAAGAGTTCCTGTACCACAGATGTTCTGTATAAAGTTGTTTCTGGAAATTTGAAATATAGGGAAATTTTGAGATCAAAATTAACTTAAAAGAATGATGATGTTACTTGAATAATGCCAAACAGGAATTCAAGTTATGGCATTTTTCATTTCCCTCAAAGTTGTTACCCTATCTTCTTAAAAAAAGGCGAAGGCTCTTGTCCTGACTCCAGTTTCTTGTAATGTGCCCCAGAAAGACTTGTAATTTGCTACTTAAATTTAAAATTACTGATGCACTTGTTATGTATGTTCAAGTAAGTATTTGTAGGTATTTATGCCCTCATTTCCATATTTAACTTTTAGAATGAAGTTATTTTAAATTGATTACAGATAATGAGACTATTCGTTTATTTTGTAAAGATAAATGAATAGAAACTAAAAACAAATTTCATCTGTTTTTAAATTACATAAATGAAATCTTTTGTAAAATTTATTAACCATTTATTTTGATACCTTGAAGGATGAATCTCAGTCAAGCTATTAAACATTATAAATACAAACTTGACTTTTATTTTGAACACATGTGCTAAAGATATGATGTGAGTTTTTA
The DNA here is from genome assembly GCA_029721355.1 of Tegillarca granosa. Taxonomy (NCBI): domain Eukaryota; kingdom Metazoa; phylum Mollusca; class Bivalvia; order Arcoida; family Arcidae; genus Tegillarca; species Tegillarca granosa. The sequence continues at coordinate 364,012 of JARBDR010000135.1, forward strand.
GATTGTTTGTACATGTATTAGGTGTGTGTGTGTGTGTGTGTGTGTGTGTGTGTGTTTAAAGTCCACATATAAAAAAATTACTAATTTGAAAAAAAATTGTATTTACAGATTGATGAACAGGTAGTTGCTGAATTAAATGCAGAAGATCTGGGAAAATATCTAAAAAGATATGGAGATTGTATTGCTGCAATCACATTTGCAAAGCAGCTAAAAGTATTAGAAGAGAAGCCTTCAAAAAAGATGTCTCTTCGAGAAAAATTATTCCAAAAATTAAAAACAAAAGATCAGAATGATGAACATGTCAGAAGGTCAATACCACAATCAGGAAATTCCAATGCCAAGAGATCAAAGAGGAGTGTAGAAATTGGATGGCTTCACTCATATGGAACAACTTTAAAACAAGTCAGATCCCAAAATGGAGGAGGAACAAGATGTTTAGAAATTCAGAAAAGTGCTACTGTTACTGAAATAATGAAAGAAGCAATAATTCTATTTTTTCCTGATGGAAAATACAAAAAAGGTAGCAGGGAGGATTTTGACTTCTACCTTGCTAATCAAACAGATACAGGTAAAAAGCTAGAAGAAGATACAACATTAGAGGACATTTATTTGAAAACAAAGAAAAAACTGCTGCGACTTTACTTAGTGTCTGTTACTAAAACCAAGCAAGTAACAGCCATGAATACTGACAATAAGTCATCTGTTGCTGAGATAAGTATGTGTGAGGGTTTAGCAACTGGTGGTAAACCAGTGCTAGAAATAAACTGTCCACAAAATTCTCTTTTGCCTTCACCTAGAAGTGAGGGACTGGAAATATGTCCCATCAACATACCTGTTGATATAGGAGGTTCATCAGAAAGTAGGAAACGGGATGAATGTCCTATCAACATACCCATAAACATAGGAAATTCAGTAACACTCTCCAAAGGTGTATTGGACATTCCACTCAGTGTCTTCTTAGACACAACACAAAGTGCTTGTTTGGATCAACTGCAGGCTTGTGATGATATGGAACTTAAAAGTATTCACTCATTTAGTTCACAAGATGAATTGTCATTAGTAAATCATGATTCTGCAAGCCTTCAGACATTAAATGAGCATGAAAACATGTATTCAGTTGCTGATGAATCATATGCTGAAAACCCTACTGATGTAAATTTCAGTATCGTTGAGAAAAATAGTGTAACTATCACACTCCATCGTACTTTATTACAAGAAGAAATGTTGCAAAATTTTAAAACAAGGAAATTATTTACACACCACTTAACTTTCAGTTCATAAATGAATGTGGTCAAGATGCTGACGGGGTTTCTAGGGATGCAAATTCAGCTTTTTGGGAATCCTTTTTTCTTAGAAATGCAGATGGAGAGACCTACAGGGTTCCTGTTCTTTCTAAGGATTATGGATAAGAAGAATGGGAGTCTGTTGGTAGAATCATGATAAAAAGTTTCAAAGATCATAAGTATTTTCCCATTACCTTAGCACCTGCTTTTGTAATAGCTCTTGTACATGGGGAAAGTGAGGTTACTCCACAGATATTGAAAGAATCATTCCTTCTTTATATATCACCTTCAGAAAAGGAAGTAGTTGAGGCAGCAATGTCAAATTTTCCTTATGACGAAGATGAGTTGATCTTCTTACTGGAGCGTTTTCAGTGCCACAACATTCCAAAACCTGATGAAATTACCCAAACTTTGTTGCAGATTGCACATAAAACACTTATCCAAGAAGTTAAGTATGTCATAGATGTGATTGGTCATATTGGAGAGGATATGTTGAAAACTTTGTTTCCTGATGAAAAGTCTATTTTTTTATTGTATGAGCAGCTAGAGCCATCTGTCTCCCGTGTGCTGGCACTTTTAATTGTAACCCTGTGACAACAGAGCAGAATAAATGTCTGGGATATCTTCAGCGTTTTGTTCGTGGAAGGAATAAGAAACAGTTAAAACAGCTTTTACGTTTCCTTACTGGATCAGATATTATTTGTGTTAACAAAATTGATGTTTCATTTATTATTCGCCATGGAAAGGGAAGACTTCCCAGTGTGCATACATGTGGCCCATTACTTGAATTGCCATCCACCTATGTGAGTTATCCTGATTTCAGGTCAGAATGGGAGAGCATCCTTGAAAACAAAGACTGTATGGAAATGAATTCTGTTTAGAAAGTCATTTTAAATTTCTTAGAAAGTTGAACATTAGTTAAAACTTCAAAACCACTTTTTTAAATTTAGTTGTTTAATTGCTTATACAAATATGTTTGGTTCTTTACTTTAATTACACCTGGATTAAAAGCTCATGGCATAATACGGCATGTGAGTGTGTGTGACATTTTATACATGAGCAGAATTTTTAACAAACTCACAGATGCAGGTATAGGCCAATGTAATTCAAGTCATTTCATTACAATAGCTAAATAAATCAAAATGTTCAAAAATCTTTAAAAAAAAAAAAAACATTTTGTCCAAAGGGACAATAACCAGAAACTTTAAAGCTGCATAATGTTATCACCAGACAGGGAACACCTAAGTTTGTTTGAATGTTTGATTTTTATATCATATACAAGTTTCTGGTCTATGTTATTGCTATATCTTATTTAACAAACAATAAGATCACATATTGGTTTTTCTTTTCTTAAAAAAAGTATTAAAACTTAATTGGAAAAATAAAAACTGTTTTATTTATTTAAACCTCTGCATGTTAACTATTAATGAAAGATATTTACCAGGTGAGCATCACATACCTATTGAGTTTGTTATATTGTTTTCATATACAATTTTATGAGAATTCTTTAAATTTAACTACCAGACTGGTAAGAATAAATAGTTTTATTGCATTGTCAGGAGGATTTTGCAATGTTTTTATTTTAGTAATCATGATACTTTAATCCAAGGGAGAGATAAGTACTCATACTGTTTATATTGTGATCTTTGTAATTTATATCATCATTGTGTACACATTTTTATAGGTTATAGTGTATCTGTTAATGTCAGAATTTATATGATGTCTTGAATGTTTTGGTTAAAAACATCTGAATTGTTATTTTGCTAATTTTAATAAAGAAATATGAGCTGAAGGCTCTTTGCAATACTTTATCTTTCTCCATGCATTGATCAAATTTAATTAAACTTTGAAATCAAAAGGGACAATCTTAAAAATTTTGCTTAGAATTTTTCCATTGTCAGTTTAATTCAGAATTGGTTATGACATTCATGCATAATCATGAAAAATACCTGTGACTATTATACTTAATGTATAAACTTTATATTTTGTTACTTTCAGCTTTGTTCGGATTATAAGGTTTGACACTAGAACAAGGACAATCAAAGTAGAACGGCCTTATAAAAACTTGTTTTTATTAAAAGTGTGATGTCATATGTTAAATGAATGATCAGTAATTAAATGATATTTCGTTTCCAATATATTTTCTTTTGCATTGACTCCAAGTCACAGTGTTCATTTAAAGTTAATATTTTAAGTTATTTTTCCTGTAAAAATGTCTACTTACAAAAACTTTAAGTATGGTTAGCAAAACATTTTTATTACGTAATAAATCCTATTTAACAATACTTTAAGTAGGACCCAGTTTTTGTTTTGATAGGCAATTAGAAAAACTGGACAAAGCCAAAGTTTTAGCAAAACTTTTAAATTTAAATAAAGTCTCTATGACCGTTATAACTGTTCATTCCTATTGAACTGATTAAGATACTGATGCCTCATACACGACTTTTAAAAGCAATTAGTATTGTAGGTTTATTAATAGCTTCTAGGCATAAAATACTAAAAAAAAAGTCAATGCTAACATCCAAGGCAATAGTTTTGTTAACATTTTTTATCAAACCAGAAAGGTAAATTTTAACTGATATAATTAACTTTAGATAATGAAGTATAAGATTGTTTTAGTAAAGTTATCTAACCTTGTTTTAAAACATATAATCCAGGTAAGGATTTTGGGTTTTCTCTGTTGTTTGTTTATCTTGTTATTTTTGTTACCAAGGAATAATTAAAGCCATATGTTTTACATTTAATACTCTTGTTTTTATACGCCCGAAGGAACGTATTATGGTATACCGTCCGTCCGTCCGTCCGTAAACATTTTCCGTCAAAGTTTTCTCCGCTTCTGTCAATGGGAATGATTTGATATTTAGTATGTAGCTTGGTGATTACGAGTTGTACGTTGTAAGAAACTTTTATGTCCATAATGCTACCTCTTCCTGTTTGCCGATACTTTGTAGCATTTTGTACTATCTTAATTTTCCGTCAGTAGGCAATGTAATAATAAAAGAATAGCAAACAAAGTACTATAAAAACAAAATACCTATATTAAAGTAAATTTAGATTCTGTAGAAGTTCCAAAACAGTAAAGCCAAGTCATTCAAATAACATCGCCAAGAATACAGAAGCCAAAAAATCCAGTCATCAAAATAAAAATCTTATCAAACACACATAAATGTAGATTTATAAATTGTTCAGAATGTTTTTGGAAAAAGTTTTCTAAAACAAATCCTTCGGACTTATCATGCGGCTTTAGCGCAGCCTCTGGTTCTCAACTTTAGTCTTTTCTTGCTTTCTGTAGACAGAAATTACAATGCACATCTACGCGTGTTTTAGCTAATCTGGCAATAGAAAAATAAAAAAATGTCTGAAACTTGGTAACTTGGAAATGATTAACACATTTTAAGAGCAAGAGGTTGTGGACTTGATTCCCAGAAATCAGATAAAATTGGTCGTTAATTCGCTTCGCGCTAACTGACTGACATGCTGGGAGTCTAAAGACCAGATGGTATGGTTGGTTAGATTAAGTTGGTTAAATGTTGCTTAACGTCGCTTCAGCAATATTTCAGTTATTCGCAACGAGAACGATTTTTATTAATCTTATTCGTGTATGCATGTGAAGTGCGAGTGCATTGTATGGTCTGCCATGTACTAGCGTGCACTCGGGGCGACTTTAATGTGCTAGCTCACAGATTCGGTACGCCGCAGACAAGCGTATCCCTCCCCCAGTATCATTTACTGATACCAGGTAAGGGAAATTTACTTTGCCACATGTGGTCCGAGCGGAACTCGAACTCTCAGCGGTAAGAGACCCTGATTTTATAGACTGTAGCCTTCTCCATTAGGCCACCGCGGCCTCTGGTATGGTAGGATAACCTACTACATCTATCTTGAATTATCATCCGTGGTATACCTCTGGCGAGCAGATGTCAATCAATACAACGCGTCTTTTGCATATCTCACCGCACCGATATTGAATATAAATAATGTTTTAGTGATAAACATTTAAAAAACTTGACGTAATTAGTACCATTAATCGATGACAAAACCGTGTTGACACCGATATATGCGAATTATTTGAGGGATATCTTTTTCACATATAGAATACCACTGCGGTAGCTCAGTCGGTGGAGTGCTCGCTCCGGAAGTGGGTTCGATCCCTGGCCGGGTCTGACCCAAGACTTGAAAGTGGGCAATGGATGTTCTTTCGTCAAGCACTCGGCATAACGAAATAAAAGTCACGGTTCTTTCGAATGGGAACTTAAAATAAAGGAGGTTCTGCGTCACGGTGGGCTTGGCACGCTTAAGAACCCTGCTGTATAATTTCATCAGCGCAACGTACAGGCAAAGATTTCTGCACTTTCGCCTATAGCTGGCGACGTCTTGGCATAAGTGAAATATTCTTGACTAGGACGTAAAACACAATTAATCAACTCGACTCTTAACCTAGAAGAATTTATTTTAAAAAAGAAAAAAGTAAAACCTTCATGTTTTATCTATCTATTTCTTTTTCAATTGTTTTAAACGACGGTTATGGCAATAATGAAATGATTTTCTGTCGCAATTCTAGATAAAGATCCAAAGCCTGATAAGGATCTTTTGGAATTAATAAGCTATTCTCAGCGATTATTTGAATACACATATTATAAATGTCCTCGTCACAATGTAACCCACTGCGAAATGTAGCATGTTCCTTACATATTTCTATTTCTTCATCATCAATTTCACATAAATAATTGTCTGTTGAATACAACTCTGGAATTGAATACATTATATTCGGACGACCAGTAGGAACATTCGTATTTCTGGATCGACGAATAAGATGTGAATCCCATACTTTCGCAGTTTCATCTAAATCTGTCTTCAAAAAATAAAAAAAGATAAACGAAAATAATAATTTTAAAAGCAACATGTTTAACTTGCACACTAAGATATTGTCTTACTCTTGCGATCTGAAATTCAAAATGGACAATCGAGATTGTTACAGGAAAAATGTCACTTTTAATAAATAAATCAAGTTAATAATAGTAATGAAATTGCATGCCTTAAACCAGCTTTTAGTGTTAAGCAAAATGTTCAATGTGTGCAATAGAAAGGAATTTTGGGTTCTCATCTATACAATTTTAACCCTATTTACCAGCTAGTTCTAACCATTTTAAGATAAGATGGTTGCGAGTAACATTTCATTACGATGATCATATAATTGTTCAACATGTAAAACTGTTTTAGAAATTTTAGTTTGATTATGTGTAATGTTTTCCCATTGTTTTATAGCCACTCAGGCCCTCTGACGATAATTTGTGTATAAAGGGAATATAATTTTCCAGTAACAGGGTTAAAAAGTTTTATTTAAATATAATTCAGGTGGAGAACAGATTTCATTTGACACTTGTTTTTTAAATTATTCTGCAAAGCACTTGTATAAACGCAACAATTGCCCTAAAACCGAAACAATTTTGTTATTTATATGGCCAGAGCGTCAACAACAAAAATCATCACAGAAATTTCGGGTCTGGTTATTTTTGAACACACTTGGCAAATTCAATAGTCGAAGACGAACAAACAGTTTGTTTTATATGGGCGACCAACCTGTTGGACTAGTGGAAGAGCGACCGCCTACCGAGTGGGAGGTCATTGGTTCGATCCCAGGCAGTATGCACTGAAAGGCGATAGAAACACCCAGTTCTTTGCTTCCTCATCCGGCGCTCGTCACATAACGGAGATGGAAAAAGGAATGGCTTACTCGTCGTCAGAATAAAAGACCGCTTAGAAGTCTCTGTGTGTGTGTGTGTATAAAAAGCTGAAAAATTAAAAAATTGCTGATGCGACGTTAAACTTTTATAACAAACACAATATATGAAAGGGCATATAGCGCTCTTGATCTAAACGATTACATGCCAGGTCCGCTCTGATCAAGGTTATGCTCCTATTAATTGAAATAGAGACATGTGTATGTTATTTCTACTGACCTGAATTAAACTAAGGAAGGAAAATAATACGAGATTCTTATCTAAAAATCCACCATCAAAATGACCAGCAGCCTTCAATTAGTCAAATAATGCCAGCATAAATTCTATGCACTCTTTTCGTAAGAATCCCCACCAGTATTCTATGCGCTGATTACTTGTACTGCAGCCGTACATAAAACTTTTATCGCCAAAAAAATTGTCGTCCCCATTGCGACGAAAGAAACGCTGAAAGTGCACACATGTGAATTTTCTGTACCCTTGTCTCCTCTGACAATAATTGGACATCCGCCTAGGGATTGTATTGTTTCCAGAAAGTATCCACCTATCACTTTTGGATCACTGTTGGTGTAATAAGCATTTAACCACATAATTTTTCGAGGGAACGAAATAATATTTCGAGATCGAAATAACGAAATACTAATTCGTGGTAACGAAATATCATTTCGAGATAACGAATTATTATTTCGAGATAACGAAATAAAAAAAATATTTACCATGTCACCTAACGGGCTCCGTACGAAATTAATTAAAATTTACAAAAAAAAAAAAAAAAAACGAATTCAATAATACATAATTTAATTAAAAATAAATAAATAGATAGATAAATAAAGGATGGATACTTAAATGAATGGATGTGTGGATGGATATATAAATCGATATAGAAAGAAATAAATAAATGGAAAAAAAGAAAAGAATGGGTGGGTGGTTGAATAAATAAATAAATAAATAAATAAAGGATAGTTGGTGAATTGATGGATGGATGGATAAATCAATAAAGAAAAAGAGACAGAAAGAAAAAGAAAAAAAGGAGAGAAGGAAGGAAAGAAAAGAATAGGTGGTTGTTTTAATAAATAAATAAATAAATATAATGAAGTAATGGATAATAAAGCAACATGTTGTTTTGATTTAGTAAATAAATAATTTATTTAAATAAATAAAGGATGAATAAATGATAAAATAAATACATAACGATGGATGGATAGATGGTTGAATGGATGGATGGATAAATAAATAAATAAAGGATAGTCGGTGAATTGATGGATGGATGGATAAATCAATAAAGAAGAGACAGAAAATAAAGAAAAAAGGAGAGAAGGAAGGAAAGAAAAGAATAGGTGGTTGGTTTAATAAATAAAAAATTAAATAAATAAATAAAGAAAGAAAATGAAGAAATGGATAATTAAGCAACGACATGTTTTGATTTAGTAAATAAATAATTTATTTAAATAAATAAAGGATGAATAAATGATAAAATAAATACATAACGATGGATGGATGGTTGAATGGATGGATGGATAAATAAATAAATAAATCAATCAAATTGAATGGATTGTTGGATAAATAAATAATGACATAAATAATGACATGATAGACGGATAGATGAATGAATTGGGGATCAAAGGTTATTTATCTAGCCGAAGTATTTGTTAATTCTGTGCCAGAAGTACTAAAATATTAATTAATATACATATAAGACTGAAGATGATAGGAGTAGTATACCTTGTAAAGATCGGCGGTAATAACCTATTTGTTTGATGGGATAACTTTTAAGTGTTTTATTCATGGATGATTGATTCTCAAACTTTTTATAAATCTGCAGTTTCTCTCGGAAACAAAATACTTCAAGTAAATTCCTAATACAATCAATTAACCATGAATGGCCCGCTATTTTGAACCTAAATACATGGCCATAAAAGGTTTTATTTTTAAATTGGAATAAAATTTAACACAGAAATGGTAATTCGTTCTCGATAATCAGTCCAAACATGTGTACAAGACACAATTTTTAAAATTAATTAAAAAAAAAAAAAAAACACATAAGAATTAAAATAGTAAAAATGCACGACAGGACTGTGAACGCTACATTAATACCCTTCATTTGAACATGTTCAATGTTCAACATACGTTTATTACCATTTCAATTTCTTATATTGAAATTGATAACTTTAAGCGGGTAGGGTAAAAATAAGGATAATGGTAAACCGTCCTGGAACTTGTTGTTTGAAATCTGCATCGAAAGATTCAGGCCCGTGATTTGTAATTATTATTATTTAACAATCGCTTATACATATAAATTTGATAATAATTTGAGGACACTTTTTTTACTTAAAAATAAATCTATAGCTTATAAGCTATTTATAAATTTTATTTCTCCTTACTGCTGTTTCTTTATATCTTTATATTTCGGTATCCATTATACAGATCTCGATCTCTCTACGCCAAGCCTCTCAGCCCCTAGGTCCAAATACCACTCGGGACAGAACCTAGTGCGAGAAAGTTTGTCAGTTCGCTTGCCGAAGGTCGGTGGTTTTCTCCGGGCACTCTGGTTTTCTCCACCAACCCAGAACTGACCGCCTCGAAATAAGTGAAAGAATCTTGACTTGCATCGATGTTATATTATAAATTTATGATGATATGAATTCACTAAATGAAATATCACAAAGATTACATAATGACGACATAAAAATTGTTTGAAAATATTATAGTTTGCGTGCCGCTTGTCGGTGGTTTTCTATGGGCATTTCAGTTTCTTCGATTCCTGTAATAACCCCCCCCCCCCCGAGAGAAGTGTATAAACTTATAATTTGACAGGGCATAACCTCTCTCTCTCTCTCTCTCTCTTATACAACGTAAAAGCTATCCCTGATTAATTCACAATCTTTGCTGTCATAAAAAATCGAGTCTATTTTGCTTCATTCGTTCTTTTTTCTTCCTTATTAGAAAAAGGTTATTCAATATATTTATTTCTAATTTTTTAAATATTTCTATTTGTCTTGAAAAGTATCTGTGTATCCAATATTATTATTCATTTCAATTAAAAACTAAATTAGAATTTTTAATTACAGTAGAAGTGCTCGGGACTGGGCTGGGGACTTCGAGTTATCGAAGTTGAAGAATGATGACCACGAATGGTGTCACCTTAATATATGTTTCCGCTATAGAAATCTTGATGTTTTTAAACAGTTACCTGTACTCGAATGTAAAAAAAAGTAAAAGATAATTTTTAAAGAAAATATAAGAAATAATTTTTAAAGAATTGATATTGACGGTAAAAGCGTGCGAAACGTGTTATTTTATTTTAAAATCATGATATATACGAACAACAAAATCGGAAATCAGATATATGTACATATTTATCAAAATGCTTAATTTTTACATTCGTTAGACAACACGAACAGAAAGTAAATGAAATTATAAAGCAGTGCAATAAGTTATTTACGATTTTAATGGAGTCGTGAGTACAACTGAGTTAGTCGTTTTAATTAAGCTTGGAGAAGTTAAGTCGTTTTAATTAAGCTTGGAGAAGTTAAGTCAAAAGTAATCGACCGCGGCATATTAAATGGTTTCTTTTATTAGAGTAGGGGATTAGCGTGCATGTTAGGCTTAATTGTCCGTGACGGTACTGAATATTAATCCGTTAATTGATACTAATTAATACGGTAGATAACAAGAACTACTCGGTTCATTTTTCTACTATAACGGTAGCCTAATTACCGATATGTGATTTCTCCATTGATCATACATTGTTACAAAAAATTCGAGTTTTTGAAGTTTATTTTAATAGATTTTTAAACTACAGACCAAATTTGTACTTCGAGTTATCGGGGGTATTCGAATTATAGAAGTTTGAGTTATCGAAGTTTTCTAAATATAGTTTATATAGAAAACCGGTCGGGACAAAATAAAGACTTCAAGTTATCCGTGGTATTCGAGATATCGAAGTTTGAGTTATCGAAGTTCTACTGTATAAACAAAGTCAATTTACAAAATAGTCTCAAAAACTTTTTTCTGTATCAAAATTGAATAAAACAATTTCAACATCAGAAATTACATAGATTAAGATTCTACAAATGCATATTAATGTCAAAATAACTATTTGCTAATTAACTGATTTTGTCAGTCAGATAAATAAGTATATTACAGGTGAGGTTTGACATTCCTGCCTTCCTTTGATATATGAATGATTTATTTTTCTTTGGAATAAAAGATTGATTAATTTATTCTATAAAATTAAAAAAAAATTAAATGAAATATTAAAAATGGAGTAAAGTTACATAATCTTGCATATTTTCTATTCAAAATCTGAGGTTTTTAAGAAATGGTCACATGATCACATTTTCTTAGGTTTATATAAAATATTTGTCCCAGTATATACATCCTACCCCGTAGCCTAATGGATAAGAATGCAGTGCCTGGCAACCAAAGGATAGTGAGTTCCAGCCCCGCTCAGGACAAGTGTTATAGGTAAGATGTAACGCATTGAGTTATGATATAATGTGATGTAATTAATGAAGATAATAATGACAAAATAAATGTATAAATAAACAAATTAAAAAGTAATATAAATAAATAATGAAATATAACTTTTACATGTAAAAAATAAACAGGAAAATAAATAAAATATGAATTATAAACTTTTTAAAAATATCATTTTGTATATTTTTATTTAAAAAAAAAAAAAATTTTTTTTTAAAATAAAAACATTTGAAAATATATAGGGTAGTGAATAAAATATGAATTATAAATGTTTAAAAATATCATTTTTATAATTTTTCTAAATGATTTTTTTTTCATAAATAAAAACAAATATTTTTATTACTTCCTAAATAAATAAAGTAATTAAATAAGCAATAAATATTCATTTCTACCAATAATAATTTTCTGTGCTTAAAGATGGCTTAAAGGTAGCTTAAAGATGGCTTAACATTTCAGTGCCATTAAGCCATCTTTAAGCTTGGCTTAAAGATGGCTTAAAGACATCTTTAAGCAACTTAAAGATAGCTTAAAGATGGCTTAAAGACATATTTAAACCATCTTTAAGCCGCCTTTAAGCTAGCTTAAAAATGATATTTCGTCTTGTGTGCGCAGATGTTAACGACGTAAATTTAAATATAAAAAGTAAAAATTATCTTGTTACCATCGAGTTATTATTAAAAGTAACCTTAAAAAGTAAAATCTTTAAGTCGTGAAAGAAAAGGCCTAGAAGCTTGAATCCTTGTTTATAGCATTGAATCCTTGTATATAGCATTGGATCCTGTATATAGCATAAGGGTATGAAGCTCTACCAAGTTTGTGAAGCAGGTTGATCTTGATCTACTTTCAAGGTAACAGTGACCTTAGGGTGAAATCTTTAAACATCTTGTCATCAAAAAGGCTTAGAAGTTTGGAACCATATAAAGCATCATGTAATAAAGCTGTAGATAAACTTAAGTTTGCAAAGCCTGTTTGACCTCAACCTATATTAAAGGTCATAGTGACCTTAGATCGTAAAATCTTTAAGCATACGTTTCATGAATGAAAAGGCCTAGAAGCTTCAAACTTTATACAAAACATCATTGTATGAAGCTCTACCATGTGTTTGAAGCAGGTTTACCTTGACAAGCATTTTAATACAAAAATTAATTTTTTTGAAAACGAAAGATTTGTGTCTGAGTATTTTTTTAGAATTCTGTAGCCATTTTGTATCCGAACACAAAGTCTACTCATCTGGATGATGAGATGAGTGACTAATCTGAACCCTGTATATGTTATTTGATGGATTTGGTCATAAAACTTTCAAAAGTACAAAAACTCTGGTTTTGTCTCTTAAATTAATAAAAAAAAAAGGAATTTTTCTTTAATGTATTATTGTTTTGTTGCATGTTTATTTCTAAATTGGTTGAATTGCATATAATTTAGGAAAAAAAAGACGATGGAGTGAACAAGACCATGACCTCTGGAAGAGATAAAGTTTTGGTAAAGGCCCTTCCTGGAAGAACTGTTGTTAATATTAGAGCCAAGGTGAACAATTGCATTCTTGGAAAGCAAAATTTTGATGTATAAAATAGATCATCAAGTAATATGCCAAATTGTTATATGCTGATATACAATGTAGATTTATCTGTTGTGAGTAATACAGGCCAGTTTTATTGAAAATTGCTTGTGAAGTATCAGTATTGAGGAAATGCAAATTATTATTAGACAAACATAACCTTTATTAAATTCTCTTTTACTTATTAAATGTTTCTTTGTTGACCACTTTTAACTTTGGTGTTTTCCACCTTAAATATTTATTTGGCACTTTATTACTTTTTGTTGGAAAGGGAACATTTTAATCTTCTCCTCCAAAACCAGTCCGGGGCCTTGATGGCTGAGTGGTCTAAAGTGCACACTTACGGATCACAGCACCTCTCATCGCCTGGGTTCGAATTCCACTCGGGACTGATCCTTGTGTGAGAAAGTTTGTCAGTTCACTTGCCAAAAGTAGGTGGTTTTCTCCAGGCACTCCAGTTTCCTCCACTCTTCCAGAACTGATCGCCTCAAAATAAGTAAAAGAAACTTGACTGGGGCATAAAACACCATCATTCCACTCCACTGAGCATAAAAACGATTATTCCACTCCACTCCTCCAAAACCAGTGGGCCAAATTTATTGAAACTACTTCGTTGCCATCATGCCTGGGTGAAGACCTTTGAGATTTCCACAAATAGAATAATGTCCATTTGGAGCCTCTAAAAGGGGGAAAATAGTGAAAAACTTTAAAAATCTTCGAATCTAAGAATATTGTACGTATTGACATGATGGTTGTTTTGATATATGCTTCAAGGTCATAGATTCAAAGGTCAAGTATATAGCTGCAGAAGACAAGTTAAAATGTTAATTATCTTGAAAACTTAAGTATGGGCATGTATATTGTAGGTATTGATATGACGATCATTTTGATATATGCTTCAAGGTCATAGGTTCAAAGATCAAGGCCATAGCTGCAAAAGATGGCTTAAACTGTTGTCTTAAAAACTATTAATCATTTGTATAGGCATGTATACCAGAATACTGTAGGTATTGATATGATGATCATTTATATATAAAGTTCGAGGTCATATGTTCAAAAGCCAGAGCCATAGCTGCCTAACCATACTGAAATGATTAAAGGTTTGGGAATTATTCATTCAGGTATCTCAGTAGGTAGACTGCTCGCTCCATGATTGAAAAGCCGTAGGTTCGAACCCCGACCGGGTCTGACCCAAGACTTGAAAGCGGGTAGTGACTGTTCTTTTGCCAAGCACGAAATGAAAGTCACGGTTCTTTCGCATGGGAACTTAAAACAAATGAGGTCCCTTATCACAGCAGGTGTGGCACGATAAATTATCCGATATATAATGCGATCAGCACAACGCACTGACAAAATTTCTGCATTTTCGCCCATAAGTGGCAAAGTCTCGATATAAGTCAAATATTCTTGACTGGGACGCAAAACACCATTACTCAACTCAATTCAACTCGAAATTTAGTTACTACATGGATATTAGCTACTTATGAAATGTAACTAAATATTTCTGAAAGTATTTTAGCATCAATTCATTGTATATTGCCAACAATTTTGGACTTATCCTCAGGCGAGAGTTAAGGCCAATGGACCTCTTGTTTATTTGAACAAGTAGTGTTTTCAGTGGTGTACTTCGTGAACTGATTTCTCTGTAAAAAGATTTTATTTTTCAATTAATACACTAGTATCTTTGAAGTTATAACATTTATTAGCTAACCCTGAGCAAATGCTAAAGGTGAGCTATTGTGATGGTAATTTGTCCGCTGCCCGTCATCTGTTGTACGTAAATTTTTAACATTTTAATCTCCACCTCCAAAACTACTGGGTCAAATTTATGGACAAGGACTGGTATGTTTGTTTTATTGATGAAACTTAGTGATAGTCATGCCTGGGTGAAGGCCTTTCAGATTTGCACAAATGAAGGAGTTATGGCCTCTTGGGGTCCCAGAAAGTGGAAAATAGTGAAAATCTTTAAAAATCGTCTCCTATGAACTTACAAGAGATATGACACCTTGTTTCAAATTTCCGAAAATCGTAGCTATGAGGATCAAAATGAGCAAATAGCAATGTACATCAGGGGGAAATTACTAAAATGTGTATATTTGTGAATGTATCTTAAAAACTATTAACTTTTTGTATAGGCATGTATATTAGAATATTGTATTTATTGATATGACGAAAATTTTGATATATGATTCAAGGTCATACGTTTAAAGGTCAAGGTCATAGGTACATAAGACAACTGAATTGTTAATTATCTTGAAAATTATCGTCTTTTTGTATAGGCATATATATTAGAATATTGTAGGTATTGATATTACAATGATTTTGAATTACAGTTAAAAATCATAGGGTCAAAGGTCAAGGTCATAGCTACATAAGACAACTGAAATTGTTTATTATCTTGAAAACTGTTAACTTTTTTATAGGCAAGTATATTAGAATATTGTAGGTATTTAAATGTTGATCATTATGATATATGATTCAAGGTCATACATACAAATTCAAGGTCATAGCTGCAGAAGAAGGCTAAACTGTGTTTTATCTTAAAAACTTAACTTTTTGTATAGGCATGTATATTAGAATATTGTAGGTATTGATATGACAGTCATTTTGGTATATGTTTTTAGGTCATACATACAAAGTTCAAGGTCATAGCTGCAGAAAAAGGCTAAAGTTTTGTATTTTCTTAAAAACTGTTAACTTTTTGTATAGGCATGTATTTTAGAATATTGTAGGTATTGATATGACAGTCATTTTGATACATGTTTTAAGTTTTAAGGTCAAACGTTCAAATGTCAAGGCAAAAGCTGCAAAAGAAGACTGAAATTATGTATTATCTTGAAAACTATTAACTCTTTGTATATGTGTATATTAAAATATTGTAAGTATTGATATGACAATCATTTTTAAATTGATGTTTCAAGGTCATACGTTTAAATGTCAAGGTCATAGCTGTAGAAGAAGACTGAAATTGTGAATTATTTTGAAAAATATTGTCTTATTGTATAGTAATGCATATTAGAATATTGAAGATATTGATATTGTGGCTATTTTGATATAGTGTTCAAGGTCAACATCATGGCTGCATAAGCATACTGAAATGGTCAATGGTTTGGAAATTATCCATTGTACTCTAGTTAAATCATGAGTTTAAGCTATTTATAAACAAAATGTGACTAGATATTTCTGATTATTTATTGTGGTATTTCTAAACTGAATGAATTTTGTAAAGTTTTTGTAATTAACTTCTTTGCAAGTTTTTGGACAATTCCTCAGTTGAGCATTAAGGCCCATTGGCCTCTTGTATTTGGTATGTAATGAAGATTTGTAGGGCAAAAGAATTTTGATTTCTTACGATTAGAGGAAATTAGACTTAGATTGCAGGTCACAGACCTGGTGTTCTGTGTTTTGGGGCATCATTTGTGTCTGTTCCTCTTAAACACTTGGTAGAGTGCTCGCTCCGTAAGTGGAAGGTTGTGGTTTCCAACCCGTGCCGGGTCTGACCCAAGACTTGAAAGTGGGAAGTGACTGTTCCTTCGCCAAGCACTTTCGGATGGGAACTTAAAATAACCGAAGTCCCGTGTCAAGGCAGGCGTGGCACGATAAAAAACTCTGCTATATAATGCCATTAGCGCAACGCACAGGCAAAATTTCTGCACTTTCGCCCAAAGCTGGCGACGTCTCGATATAAGTGAAATATACTTGACTGGGACGTTTAACACCAAATTCTCAACTCTTAAAAACTAATTTCTAACTAATAAACTTTGGGGGGGACCCTTCTCTGTTTTATAATTTTTATGATTTTTTAAATTGATATGTTATATATGGCAAGGCCTCAATTTTTTCCCCATAATTTTGACTACGTAGCTTGCCTATCAGGAGGTGCTTACCTTTCCTGATCACTGGGCCAAACTTCCTTTATGGAACTGCAACTTTATTTATTTATTTTTTTTTTTTTGCAAAATTGCCATCATCTACAGATGGTGGCGTTTTGATATGAGTGAATAATTTTGACCAAAATGTAAAACTTGGTAACAATTGATCGTAATCAATACCACTAAATAATCGTCAATATTTGATTATATACCGCCCTTGATGTTCTTCAAAATTCAAAGGATTTGCAACTGAATTTCATTGTACTGATTGAAATGAAACAGCTATTAGGAGACATGGCAAAACGTCGTAATTAAATTAAATTTAACAAGCATATAGTGGTTTTACACCTCTAGACAACATAGTCTTCCCTCCATTTACTGGAGGTTTACGTGTTAAATTTAACATGCATATAGTGGTTTTACCCCTCTAGACAACATAGTCTTCCCTCCATTTACTGAAGGTTTACGTGTTAAATTTAACATGCATATAGTGGTTTTACCCCTCTAGACAACATAGTCTTCCCTCCATTTACTGGAGGTTTACGTGTTAAATTTAACATGCATATAGTGGTTTTACCCCTCTAGACAACATAGTCTTTCCTCCATTTACTGAAGGTTTACGTGTTAAATTTAACATGCATATAGTGGTTTTACCCCTCTAGACAACATAGTCTTCCCTCCATTTACTGAAGGTTTACGTGTTAAATTTAACATGCATATAGTGGTTTTACCCCTCTAGACAACATAGTCTTTCCTCCATTTACTGAAGGTTTACGTGTTAAATTTAACATGCATATAGTGGTTTTACCCCTCTAGACAACATAGTCTTCCCTCCATTTACTGGAGGTTTACGTGTTAAATTTAACATGCATATAGTGGTTTTACCCCTCTAGACAACATAGTCTTCCCTCCATTTACTGGAGGTTTACGTGTTAATTTTTACCAGACATTTTGCACAATTTACTTATTTTCGGACGTCAATTTGGATTATAGATGGATACTATTGTATGAATTTGATATGAATAGAAACCAAACAGAAGCATCGACTGTAAAGGAAATAGGGTTGAGATTGTGTGTTTGGGAATTTGAGCATTTCCAACTCTCATGCATCCTATGTGATAAAAGGTAAACTACAGGTCAAATAAAGATTTGTTAGTGAATAAGATGTACTTGAAAGTCAGAACCACAGAAAATACACTGGCTAAAATACAAAAGTTCCTGAAAAAGTAAATTTGATGGGAACCAACAATAATATTTTTTCGATATAGCAAGTTTTCTGCTGGTCCTGTTTAATGAAAAGTTAAGTAATTTTAAAATCATTTAGTTCACATTTATAGCACATTGATTAAATTTTTAATTATTTTTGGCTAAAGTTTATTGTCGGGAGAAGAACCTTTTTGAAGTAAATCGAAAGTTCAGGTCATATTCATTTAATTGCAATTACATTGAATTCAAAGTATGCTAGGATGCAGTGGCAGCAATTTGCAGTGCATTTTGAATAATTATTAAAGCCTGTGCACTTGTGTGAAAGCAAGTGGGATGCCGCGTGTTCTTTCCCAGACCAGGTCTAACCAATACTTGAAAATGGGTAGTAACTGATAATTTTCCAAACATTGAGGATCAGAAAGTAAAACTTGCGACTTTCAGTGAAACCAAATTGTTATCTCTGTATAGTGTTTTCTAGGTAAGTGATATGTAAAGCGGAGTTGATCCAAATCGAGCCCGTCTTTTGCCAAACCCTCTTTAAAAATAAAATCCGCAAGTATTTCAGACGAGACCCTCTAAACTGAAGATTTGTGTCAAGGTAGGCGTAGCCCAAGAAAAAGGTTCTTTATAACAATGCAACCGGAGGTTTAAACCAAAAAATGCACCTTCGCCTATAGCGGATTAACAATTTTTCCTGGGATTGAATTCCCAGTAATCTTTCCGGTGATATCTTGAAACTTCACCTATTTGGCGACGTCTAGATATTATTTATATATCCTAGAGTGAGAAAAATTAATCTGCAGATAAAAAAATGCACATACATATAATTATACAATTATACTGGTATGCTATAAATAGAAGTCGTTATTAGCATGTGTCATTTGCTTGATAGAAATACAGTCGATTTTGAGTGCCTGTATACTCGGCTGATAGGATTTAGACATGGTACAAAGGCGTAAATTTACTATATATAAACATTTATTTGTCTGTAGGTAATCGGACATGATATAGAAATACCCACAATCTGATATATATTACGCCTCTGGTTTGTGGGACATATACAAAAGGCCCATAACGCAAGGTTTGGTTTGTGGGATATTATATACAAATGTCCCACAATGTCAGCATCCCAACAACGCTTTAATAGCGGAACTTTTTAAAAAGGCCGTACCTTGAAATGAATTATATATATATCAATTCTCCGTATAAATCTGCATACCTTTTGTAAAATTCAACTATCTCTCATGCCAAGATAAAAAGGTCACACAATACACCTACTGGGCAAACTCCCCATAAACCGCCATTAGTGTCTATATATATATATATACAATTCTTTCAGTAGGTAAAATAGAAATTTCAAGTACAACCTTTAAACCTTTAAACTTCTACTTTTTGTTTCCTATTCACAACTTGCCAGCCTAACTCACTACTTACTGCAGCGCTAGGAAATTTTTTAGATGATCCCAGAAAATATCTACATGCACGATTTTATATTGCCATAAGTTTCATATTGTGCTTCCAACATCTACTTAAGAAACTCTTTTTTATAACCAAATTATTAATCACCTTAGATAAACATCGCGTGTGGCTATAAAATCTGTCATCTATTTTCAAAATCTCTTTCCTTTCCATGGAATTTATTAGAATTTCTTATATTTTAAGGAATCTTCTTACAGATGACAATGAAAGTCATATATGTCGTGTTTTTTCTAATTCTTCCGTTAGTCATCACAGTGTTGCCTCTGAAAGGCGTAAAAAAATAAATATTTGTATTTCAAACTTGTCGGAGTTCTTTCGCACATTGTCTTTTGTTCATAGTCGTCGTATTTCAATAGATGATGACCGCCTGGTTGACTAAGTGGTAGAGCGTCCGCCTTGAGAGCGGGAGGTTGTGGGTTCGAAGGCCGGTCGAATTAAACACAAGACTTCCAAATCTGATAAACTCCTCGGCATTGGGTGGAGGGGGGGGCAGAGTATCGACTGCTTCATTCAGTGACAGAAAAATGCAACTGGGTTAGTGGAATTGCTTTTCTGTGGTATACTTCTTGGGTGAGCTAGCATCTTACATAATAGTCGCCCTGGGTGCGCGCTAGTTTACAACAGAATATAATACACACTTGCACATTTCAGTCATATCCAAACGACGTTCTTGGATTATAAGGGATTTATAACCTTTGTCTTGTCGCGAATAGCTACAAAATTGCTGATGTGACGTTAAACAATATTAAAACAGACAATTTGTTCTCAAAAACAATCAATTAAATTGCCATCTTTACTTCTATAGAAATAGAAATGCCATAAACTTAATTCTAGGCAATACAAAATGGCATTATCAACACACTTATACTAGTGGAAAAGTATCTCACCAGCATCTTATTCGTTCAAGATGTCTAACTCCTACCATATATCCCATGCCTAAAACGGAATAAAAATGAAAGAAAATGAAACAGAGTTTTTTTCTGTTTTTATTACTAGATGGTGACTGGCACTTGTAAGTTTCTCACTTTCCCTAGAATTTTAAAATAATGGCATCGTTACATGGTCAGGTTTTGCAATCATCATGGATGCGTTGGATTCATGATTTTCCTGTATGAAAGATTAAAAAAACTACCGTTGGACATCTATAGCAAATCATCTGGATCCATTACTAGCGTTGAAACACACCTTTCTTTTGCAACGGAATGCTTTGCAGAAGGAAACAGATTTAAGTTTTAAATAAATTTCAAAAATTAAGACGGCTGAAAATTTTGCTAAATGGTTAATTTTAGAAATAATGCTAAGGTGAAATTATATTGTCTTCTGTATTGTGTTATGATCAGGCATATTTTCATGATATGCCATATTAACCGATAGTTGTATACATGTGCATAAGAATTATCAAATGCTTCTGTATATCTATTGCAATCAACCACAAAAAGGATGTCATATAAAAGAAATGTATTTTGAATTCTTTTCTTTCAAAACATTGGATATTTAGATATAACATTAGTTGCAGCAGACTGGCTTCATATATGTCTTAAAACTAGCAGTGGAATGGTTTTTAAGTGAGCCCAGGTAAATTAGGCCGAGATTGCTCTGTCGTCGAATAAATTTTAATATTTGGATATTGTCAATTCGACGGCAGAGCGCTATTTTCTTATTTTGCCAGCAACATTAATTGTCGATATCAGACGTTTTAGAGTAGCCATCGACTGCATACTTTCCAGATCACTTGCCGTAACTGTCCTTAGTTGGAAACCATCAATAAGTTATCCTGGATCTGGATTTTTAACGTGATTTCAGTCGTTTAAATCACTTCAGGTTGTAAATCTCGGATCTTACTACCGCCATATTGTTTTGAAATACGCAAGTCGATTCTCATTGGCTATTCCATATATGGAATGTAAGGTCGAATCGGGTCATTCCATATATGGTATTACTTACTACAAACTGTTTTCATTCATTTTCTCTGGGAAGAAAGCTTCATTACCTTTCCATTACTGTTTAAAAACTTCCATTTTATTATGTACAAGAGTGAAATTTATTTTTCACAGAAGTTAAACGGGTCAAATAAAGTTGTCAAAATAAAATGGATCTGATTTTATTATTTTTTATTGTCATTATTGAGACATATATTACACGGATTGGCAAGTACAGCATTTTACAGAAGGGAGCCTGTAAATTCTCGCGGCGGTAAAAAAAATCTCGCGTGATCTGAAGAAAGTACCCATCGGCCATATTGAAAAATTTCGACTTTCCGATAAAACTTGATAAAAAAATGTTTTGACAGCAATCAAGCTAAGTATTCTTTAAATTCATTGACATTGAAAATAAGGATATCGATCTACGACTATAGGATTGTAATCTTATAAGTTTTAAGCAGATAAACGGGGTATAATTTCAATAAATTTTTCACCAACAGAAAGAAAAAAAAAACAAAAAAAAAAAAAAAAAAAAACCGGGAGAAAAATTAAAAATCTAACATTCCCTCGGGTAAAGTTTATGAACTCGTAGTTTACGACAGTTTTATTGCCATATTACATATTTTTAAATTCTGCAGACTTTTTTCGGTGCAAATTTATTTGTTTTATTAAAACAGAGTAACCACAAGTAAGAAAAAACGGTTTTTAATATTGATATTTTTGGTCAGGAAAATGGCGGACCGGAGTTGGGAATCATTGAAAAAAATCGAACATTCCCTCGGGTAAAGTTTATGGACTCGTAGTTCACGACAGTTTCATAGTCATATTACATAATTTTAAAATCTGCAGACTTTTATCTGTGCAAACTTATTGTTTTATTAAAATAGAAAAACCACAAGTAAGAAAAATAACGTTTTTAAAATTGGTAATTTCGGTAGGAAAATGACTGTAGTTGTGAATAATTGAAAAAAATTGAACATTCCCTCGGGTATAGTTTATGGACTCGTAGTTCACGACAGTTTCATAGTCATATTACATTTTTTTAAATTCTGCAGACTTTTTTCGGTGCAAACTTAATTGTTTTATTAAAATAGAGTAACCACAAGTAAGAAAAAACGGTTTTTTAAATTGATAATTATGGTCAGGAAAATGGCGGACCGTAGTTGTGAATATATTGAAAAAATTGAACATTCCCTCGGGTAAAGTTTATGGACTCGTAGTTTACGACAGTTTCATAGTCATATTACATATTTTTAAATTCTGGAGACTTTTTTCGGTGCAAATTTATTTGTTTTATTAAAAAAGAAAAACCACAAGTAAAAAAAACGTTTGGAACAAGAATCGTCTATCTTTGCTTTTTTTGACACAAGGGGTCTGTTTTCATCATCAACTTTACGTTTTGATGGACTTTTTTTTAGCTACGACCAATCCGTCATTACTGCAATTAAAATCAGGATCGTTAATGTCTTCATAACCGGTTTCAAAATCGGTATAATCTTTCAGTAAAAAGTCCAAATCTATATCATCGTCTCAGGAAAGAAAGTCCGATTTCGACATCTTGTATTGATACTGAGACGGAACATAATGATCTCTGCATACCTTTCAACGTAAAAAGTCGTCGTCTATAACCGATTGACTGGCGACAAAAAAAACTTAAATTCTCACCATTTAGATCTTAATAAACGGGATATACAATATATTATTGCAATCAAAACAATAATACACCGACACCTCACAGGTCAATCCAATCCCGAATATACCTAAGTGAATTGGCTTCCCTGGCGACGCGCAGACTCCGTTGTGATTTCAACCGGATCTTAAAGATGTAGGTAGCTAATTTGCATATGAATAGCCGCCGCGTGACGATCAATAGAGTGGGCCGAGTTGCCAATCTCTGTAATATATGTCTCTGATTGTAAGAAATCTAATTTTGATTTAAAAAGGATAATTTTTTTTTTGCAATATTTCAGAGATGTTTGTTTGTTAACACTGTGATTAATAAATATATATTTATTCATGGTAATTATTTAGCATTTTTTCAAATATTTATATTCTAAATGTAGTTTAATTTGAATTGTCAGATTACCAAACTGTTGAATTTGTACTCTTTTACTATTTAAGACTTCCAGTTATTAATATTATACAATAGTTGGAATTTATTTAAAACATGAGAAATAGATGTCAAATAATAAAAAGAAAATAAAACATCTTTTGCAATTTATTCTATGATTGGTGGTTTTCCT
Organism: Tegillarca granosa; assembly: GCA_029721355.1. Taxonomy (NCBI): domain Eukaryota; kingdom Metazoa; phylum Mollusca; class Bivalvia; order Arcoida; family Arcidae; genus Tegillarca; species Tegillarca granosa. Next base: position 387,789 of record JARBDR010000135.1, read on the forward strand.
CTTAGTGTTATAAATGTGTGTGAAAATTATATTCAAAATAATCAAATTTACCAACTGAAGTTAAATTTAACTGAAGTGTAATCAAATCAAAACTGAAATTCTACATATCAAATGTATAAGTTTGTTTAAAATCATTATTATTTTCAGACTTGGATACTATTTTTAGCTCACCTGAGCTGAAAGCTCAGATGAGCTATTGCTATCCATCTCCGTCTGTCGTGCGTCGTCCGTCGTGCGTCGTGCGTAAACTTTTTACATTTTAATCTTCTCCAAAACCACCAGGCCAAATTTAATGAAACTTGGTAACCATCATGCCTGGGTGAAGCCCTTTCAGATTTGCACAAATGAAGGAGTTATGTCCCCTTGGGGCCCAACAAGGGGGGAAATAGTAAAAAACTTTAAAAATCTTCTCCTCTGAATCTACAAGAGATATACCTTAGTTATTTCATTTAAAACATCCTTAGGTCATCTATTTTCAGATTTGCACAAATGATAGCCATGGGGCCCAAAATGGGGAAATTGTAAGGCACTGAGTGGGGAAATTGCTAGAAATGATATATTTGTCACTATATCTTCAAAACTATCAACTTTTTGTATTGGCATGTATATTAGAATATTGTAGGTATTGACATGACAATCATTTTAATGTATGGTTCAAGGTCATATGTTGAAAGTTCAAGGTCACAGCTGCAAAAGAAGACTTAAATTGCCAATTATCTTGAAAACTATTAACTTTTTGTATAGGCATGTATAATAGAATATTGTAGGTATTGCATCAACGATCATTTTGATATAAGGTTCAAGTTCCAATGTTGAAAGGTCAAGGTCACAGCTGCAGAAGAAGATTTAAATTGCTAATAATCTAGAAAACTAACTTTTTGTAAAGGCATGTATATTAGACTATTGTAGGTATTGAAATGAGAAACATTTTGATATATGGTTCAAGGTCATATGTTGAAAGGTCAAGGTCACAGATGCAAAAGAAAACTTAAATTGCTAATTATCTTGAAAACTATTAACTTTTTGTATAGGCATGTATATTGGACTATTGTAGGTATTGACATGATGATCATTTTGATATATGGTTCAAGGTCATATGTTTAAAGGTCAAGGTCACAGCTGCAAAAGAAGACTTAAATTGCTTATTATCTTGAAAACTATTACTTTTTTGTATAGGCATGTATATTAGAATATTGTAGGCATTGCAACAACGATCATTTTGATATACGGTTCAAGGTCATAAGTTGAGAGGTCAAGGTCACAGCTGCAACAAAAGACTTAAATTGCTTATTATCTTGAAAACTATTAACTTTTTATATAGGCATGTATATTCGACTATTGTAGGTATTGACATGACGATCATTTTGATATATGGTTTAAGGTCATATGTTGAAAGGTCAAGGTCACAGCTGCAAAAGAAGACTTAAATTGCTAATTTTCTTGAAATCTATTACTTTTTGGTATGGGCATGTATATTTGAATATTGTAGGTATTGCAACAACGATCATTTTGATATATGGTTCAAGGTCATATGTTGAAAGGTCAAGGTCACAACTGCAAAAGAAGACTTAAATTGCCAATTATCTTGAAAACTATTAACTTTTTGTAAAGGCATGTATAATAGAATATTGTAGGTATTGCATCAACGATCATTTTGATATATGGTTCAAGTTCAAATGTTGAAAGGTCAAGGTCACAGCTGCAGAAGAAGACTTAAATTGCTAATAATCTAGAAAACTAACTTTTTGTATAGGCATGTATATTAGACTATTGTAGGTATTGAAATGAGAAACATTTTGATATATGGTTCAAGGTCATATGTTGAAAGGTCAAGGTCACAGATGCAAAAGAAGACTTAAATTGCTAATTATCTTGAAAACTATTAACTTTTCGTATAGGCATGTATATTGGACTATTGTAGGTATTGACATGATGATCATTTTGATATCTGGTTCAAGGTCATATATTGAAAGGTCAAGGTCACAGATGCAAAAGAAGTCTTAAATTGCTAATTATCTTGAAAACTATTAACTTTTTATATAGGCATCTATATTCGACTATTGTAGGTATTGCAACAACGATCATATTGATATATGGTTCAAGGTCATATGTTGAAAGGTCAAGGTCACAGCTGCAACAGAAGACTTAAATTGTTAATTATCTTGAAAACTAACAACTTTTTGTTTAGGCATGTATTTTCAACTATTGTAGGTATTGACATGACGATCATTTTGATATATGGTTTAAGGTCATATGTTGAAAGTTCAAGGTCACAGCTGCAAAAGAAGACTGAACTTGCTAATTATCTTGAAAACTATTAACTTTTTGTAAAGGCATATATAGTAGAATATTGTAGGTTTTGCATCAACGATCATTTTGATATATGGTTCAAGTTCAAATGTTGAAAGGTCAAGGTCACAGCTGCAGAAGAAGACTTAAATTGCTAATAATCTAGAAAACTAACTTTTTGTATAGGCATGTATATTCTACTATTGTAGGTATTGAAATGAGAAACATTTTTATATATGGTTCAAGGTCATATGTTGAAAGGTCAAGGTCACAGATGCAAAAGAAGACTTAAATTGCTAATTATCTTGAAAACTATTAACTTTTCGTATAGGCATGTATATTGGACTATTGTAGGTATTGACATGATGATCATTTTGATATCTGGTTCAAGGTCATATATTGAAAGGTCAAGGTCACATATGCAAAAGAAGACTTAAATTGCTAATTATCTTGAAAACTATTAACTTTTTTTATAGGCATCTATATTCGACTATTGTAGGTATTGCAACAACGATCATATTGATATATGGTTCAAGGTCATATGTTGAAAGGTCAAGGTCACAGCTGCAACAGAAGACTTAAATTGTTAATTATCTTGAAAACTATCAACTTTTTGTATAGGCATGTATATTGGACTATTGTAGGTATTGACATGACGATCATTTTGATATATGGTTTAAGGTCATATGTTGAAAGTTCAAGGTCACAGCTGCAAAAGAAGACTGAACTTGCTAATTATCTTGAAAACTATTAACTTTTTGTAAAGGCATATATAGTAGAATATTGTAGGTTTTGCAACAACGCTCATTTTGATATATGGTTCAAGGTCATATATTGAAAGGTCAAGGTCACAGCTGCAACAGAAGACTTAAATTGCTAATTATCTTGAAAACTATCAACTTTTTGTATAGGCATGTATTTTCAACTATTGTAGGTATTGACATGACGATCATTTTGATATATGGTTCAAGGTCATATATTGAAAGGTCAAGGTCACAGCTGCAACAGAAGACTTAAATTGCTAATTGCTAATAATCTAGAAAACTAACTTTTTATATAGGCATGTATATAAGAATATTGTAGGTATTGAAATGAGAAACATTTTGGTATGTGGTTCAAGGTCATATATTGAAAGGTCAAGGTCATAGATGCAAAAGAAGACTTAAATTGCTAATTATCTTGAAAACTATCAACTTTTTGTATAGGCATGTATTTTCAACTATTGTAGGTATTGACATGACGATCATTTTGATATATGGTTCAAGGTCATATATTGAAAGGTCAAGGTCACAGCTGCAACAGAAGACTTAAATTGCTAATTATCTTGAAAACTATCAACTTTTTGTATAGGCATGTATATTAGAATATTGTAGGCATTGCAACAACGATCATTTTGATATACGGTTCAAGGTCATAAGTTGAGAGGTCAAGGTCACAGCTGCAACAAAAGACTTAAATTGCTTATTATCTTGAAAACTATTAACTTTTTATATAGGCATGTATATTCGACTATTGTAGGTATTGACATGACGATCATTTTGATATATGGTTTAAGGTCATATGTTGAAAGGTCAAGGTCACAGCTGCAAAAGAAGACTTAAATTGCTAATTTTCTTGAAATCTATTACTTTTTGGTATGGGCATGTATATTTGAATATTGTAGGTATTGCAACAACGATCATTTTGATATATGGTTCAAGGTCATATGTTGAAAGGTCAAGGTCACAACTGCAAAAGAAGACTTAAATTGCCAATTATCTTGAAAACTATTAACTTTTTGTAAAGGCATGTATAATAGAATATTGTAGGTATTGCATCAACGATCATTTTGATATATGGTTCAAGTTCAAATGTTGAAAGGTCAAGGTCACAGCTGCAGAAGAAGACTTAAATTGCTAATAATCTAGAAAACTAACTTTTTGTATAGGCATGTATATTAGACTATTGTAGGTATTGAAATGAGAAACATTTTGATATATGGTTCAAGGTCATATGTTGAAAGGTCAAGGTCACAGATGCAAAAGAAGACTTAAATTGCTAATTATCTTGAAAACTATCAACTTTTCGTATAGGCATGTATATTGGACTATTGTAGGTATTGACATGATGATCATTTTGATATCTGGTTCAAGGTCATATATTGAAAGGTCAAGGTCACAGATGCAAAAGAAGTCTTAAATTGCTAATTATCTTGAAAACTATTAACTTTTTATATAGGCATCTATATTCGACTATTGTAGGTATTGCAACAACGATCATATTGATATATGGTTCAAGGTCATATGTTGAAAGGTCAAGGTCACAGCTGCAACAGAAGACTTAAATTGTTAATTATCTTGAAAACTAACAACTTTTTGTTTAGGCATGTATTTTCAACTATTGTAGGTATTGACATGACGATCATTTTGATATATGGTTTAAGGTCATATGTTGAAAGTTCAAGGTCACAGCTGCAAAAGAAGACTGAACTTGCTAATTATCTTGAAAACTATTAACTTTTTGTAAAGGCATATATAGTAGAATATTGTAGGTTTTGCATCAACGATCATTTTGATATATGGTTCAAGTTCAAATGTTGAAAGGTCAAGGTCACAGCTGCAGAAGAAGACTTAAATTGCTAATAATCTAGAAAACTAACTTTTTGTATAGGCATGTATATTCTACTATTGTAGGTATTGAAATGAGAAACATTTTTATATATGGTTCAAGGTCATATGTTGAAAGGTCAAGGTCACAGATGCAAAAGAAGACTTAAATTGCTAATTATCTTGAAAACTATTAACTTTTCGTATAGGCATGTATATTGGACTATTGTAGGTATTGACATGATGATCATTTTGATATCTGGTTCAAGGTCATATATTGAAAGGTCAAGGTCACAGATGCAAAAGAAGACTTAAATTGCTAATTATCTTGAAAACTATTAACTTTTTTTATAGGCATCTATATTCGACTATTGTAGGTATTGCAACAACGATCATATTGATATATGGTTCAAGGTCATATGTTGAAAGGTCAAGGTCACAGCTGCAACAGAAGACTTAAATTGTTAATTATCTTGAAAACTAACAACTTTTTGTATAGGCATGTATATTGGACTATTGTAGGTATTGACATGACGATCATTTTGATATATGGTTTAAGGTCATATGTTGAAAGTTCAAGGTCACAGCTGCAAAAGAAGACTGAACTTGCTAATTATCTTGAAAACTATTAACTTTTTGTAAAGGCATATATAGTAGAATATTGTAGGTTTTGCAACAACGCTCATTTTGATATATGGTTCAAGGTCATATATTGAAAGGTCAAGGTCACAGCTGCAACAGAAGACTTAAATTGCTAATTATCTTGAAAACTATCAACTTTTTGTATAGGCATGTATTTTCAACTATTGTAGGTATTGACATGACGATCATTTTGATATATGGTTCAAGGTCATATATTGAAAGGTCAAGGTCACAGCTGCAACAGAAGACTTAAATTGCTAATTGCTAATAATCTAGAAAACTAACTTTTTATATAGGCATGTATATAAGAATATTGTAGGTATTGAAATGAGAAACATTTTGGTATGTGGTTCAAGGTCATATATTGAAAGGTCAAGGTCATAGATGCAAAAGAAGACTTAAATTGCTAATTATCTTGAAAACTATCAACTTTTTGTATAGGCATGTATTTTCAACTATTGTAGGTATTGACATGACGATCATTTTGATATATGGTTCAAGGTCATATATTGAAAGGTCAAGGTCACAGCTGCAACAGAAGACTTAAATTGCTAATTATCTTGAAAACTATCAACTTTTTGTATAGGCATGTATTTTCAACTATTGTAGGTATTGACATGACGATCATTTTGATATATGGTTTAAGGTCATATGTTGAAAGGTCACGGTCACAGCTGCAAAAGAAGACTTAAATTGCTAATTATCTTGAAAACTATTAACTTTTTGTAAAGGCATATATAGTAGAATATTGTAGGTTTTGCAACAACGGTCATTTTGATATATGGTTCAAGGTCATATATTGAAAGGTCAAGGTCACAGCTGCAAAAGAAAACTTAAATTGTTAATTATCTTGAAAACTATCAACTTTTTGTAAAGGCATGTATATTGGACTATTGTAGGTATTGACATGATGATCATTTTGATATATGGTTCAAGGTCATATCAACATAGGAATACTAAAATTATTAATTATCTTGAAAGCTATTATTTTCATGCATAGGCATGTATATTAGAATATTGTAGGAATTGACATGACAATCATATATGGTTTGAAGTCATATGTTCAAAGTCAAGAACATAGCTGCATAATTATACTGAAATTGAATAATGATTGCACTACAGTTACTTCATGCATATTTTATAAGGTACTTATAAATGAAAAGTTAGTGGATATATTTCTGATTAAGTTTTGTGGGAGTTCTTAACTTGAGAAAACTTTTAAAGTTTCTGTACTTAATATATTGTCTATTGCACTTTGCAAACAATATTAGACATATCTTCAGGTAAGCGTTAAGGCCCATGGGCCTCTTGTTTAACTTTTTTTTACATTGCAGGTAATTAATGAATTTTTCATTGAAATTGATTTAATTTTTCATCTGGTTTGAAAAGAATTTTGAAATAGTTGAAGTTTATCACTTGTATATTGTCTTTTCTTAGACAAATTATTTATTTCTTGTTTATTCCAACTAATGTGTTATTTTCTCCTTGTATTTTATATATCTATTGTTTTGCTTTACAATATTACAATGATATTCTATCTATTATGACATTTAACTCAGCATCTCTCTATCTCCTGGTCACTCTCTGAAATTGTAGTTACTTAATATATGCCCTGAATATATAGATCTTGCACAATTCACTACACTGTGTACTAGATATATTGACAAGGAATGCTGACCAGTTCTGAGTCTCAAGGCTTGTTACATAACATACACCTGCACAATGGACTTTGACCCCTGATTATACATGTAGATATCTACTTTTGAGAAAGGAATTTTATCTCAATATGTTTAAATTTTATTATTGATAATTATTATTTACACATTTTTTTGATATACATATTTTTAATTTTTTAAAAATTAGGCACACTAGACTTTACATAGGTTCTTTGTAAGTAAAAAAAATGATAATTTTTAAAGAATTTTTTATTTCATTTTCATCCATCAATTTGCCTGTTGTTATTTTTCATTTTTTTCTGGTAATATGATTTTTAAAATATATTTGAAAAGTTTCAATAATTTTTTATTTAAAACTTTGTGACTTTTTCTTGCATTTTCATTTCTTTTTATGATTTTTTTTACATAGGTTTTTTGTAAGTAAAAAAAAATTGATTATTTTTAAAGAATTTTTTTTTATTTTCATTCATCAATTTGCCTGTTGTTATTTTCTTTTTCTGGTAATATGATTTTTAAATAATATTTGAAAAGTTTCAAATATTTTTTATATATAACTTTGTGACTTTTTCTTGCATTTTCTTTCCTTTTTATGAATGTTTTTTTTTTATAAAATGTCAGTTTTTTCGTAAGTTAACTTTTTAAATCATTCTTATAATATTTTTGATTACTTGTTGAAGTTATGTTAGCTTAGTGAAAATTTCTATTAAAATGAACGCTAGTGGTTGTGTTCATTGTGGGAAAGACTTTATAAAACAAAAACATAAAAAGCATTATGAAAGGAGAAGTTTGGGGAACACATTTAGAGTGCATAAGATGGACAAAAAATATTAATGTGTTGAAGGAGGAATTTAAAATTGCAATTACTCCATCATCATTAACTGCAAGATTTTTATGTGAGGAATGCATAAAGTTAATATTCAAATTTCAAAGTCCAAGAAATGTGCAAGAGAGGCAGAATGGAAAATAAAAGACACCATTGATCCAACAGGCTACATTGCCTTAAACATGGAAAAGAACAAACCAGCAAAGAAAACACTGACACCTGTAAAAACACTCAGGATCATTAAGAAACGTAAGGTCTCTGGATCACCCTTAAAGGTTTGTAACTGTTCAACTACAATTATTTTAGTTTTCAGAAATAGTTTTTCCAAGGATGAATGAAAAGTATGAAACTTTTTACATTACCAACCAAACACACTTTGAAAATAAAATTCATTAATTTGGGAAAGAAGACATGCACATATATGTACTGCAGATTTTCTCTGTCTTTTGGTATGGTTATCCTTATTTTAAACCGTCACAATCCATATGGTATATGTGCAATAAATTCATTCATTCATTCATTCATTCATTCACTCATACATTCTACTTGTATATTAATAACTGTGAAAAGTAGCTTTTAGACAAATTTTTACTTTCATAAGCTATATCATTGGTTTTCTCATATTCATATAAACTACACATAAATGGATATAAAAGATACCAGTACTTTGAGTCAGTATACATTCTTGCATAAAAATATAAGTTATATGGAAATTGCAAAAGGTTAGAAATGATCACCGTAGCAAATTAAGAAATGTTTTTCTTTTTATCAGAAAACAGTGACACTTAGTCAAACCACAATTGTGCCTACCCAGAGAAGTTCCAAAGGGAAGAAGGTAAGTATTTGGATGTGCATCTATTCTTTGGTCAAACAACATGGTAGATATATTTTTATGTGACAGAATTTACATTTTTGGTACTAAATAGGAAAAGGTAATTACACTGATGTTGCTACTGTCATATCAAAGTCTCTTACTTGTGTGTGTGTGTGACATGCTGTTTCAGTTAACTAGCACCATAAAACTGATCAATGGCTGGGTTATTACAAACAGTTCATTATTTTTGCCTACACTCACACACTTGTTCTTTGGAAATGAATTGATTTGCATGTACAAACTAACAGAGAGAGGGAGAGAGTCAAATATGTTAGAGGGATGACATAGAAAAATGTGATTTGTGTGATGCCAACATTCACACTTATAAGGAATTGTGTACATAGGCTAGCACAATATATAATAACTTCATTTTTTTATGTATTTGTTAAGTGACACCTTGTTTCATCATTATTCTTAAGATATCAGTTGAAAATGAAGTTGACAGAGCTGTAAAGTATATAAAGAGCAGGCGTTATGAGACTGGTATGGAAATTCTCCTGAAGAACAGAACTGGGGCTAAAAAAGCTTTCACACATATCATACAAAAAGAAGTGAGAAAGGAAATGTTCAAATTGTTGAATAATAAATCATCAGGCGTGAGATGTGAAGGCACTCTTTCACAGATAAAAATTTTTAACTGGAATAATATATTTCAAGAACTTAAAACTGAATGCCCAATGTTAACATCCACACTGGTAGCAGCCACAACATCTGAAAGAACTGAAAAAAACCTTGGGCCTTAGATATAAGCCAGCTGTCTCTGCAATTTCAACAGTAGGAAACATTCCAGCCATTTTAGCCTACAAAGGAAAACCATACACATATAAACTAATGCAGCGAATGAACTCAATACAAATGTGGCTGTCTGAATGTAAAAGAGAGGTATGTATGATATTTGATTTCTACGTTAAGTTTGATATCATCAATCAGATAGAACTTGTAGACTTTATTTCAAATCATAAATGAAGGGGTGGGGATCCCTTATTTCCACTGCCCTCCCCCTGACTTTTTCTTCCCTCCCCTGGCACATTCCCTTACTCTGACTCCTGCTTCTTTCCCCTCTTGACTACCGCTTCCTTTTCATCAAACCCCGGTTCCCTATTACTCCCAGGCTCCCTCCCCCTGTCCACATGATGACAAATGCACAAAAATGATAATAAATATAAATGTCATGCAATTATAAAATATATCAATGTGCAAACAGAAATAACAGGAAAAATTGCAATTTAAACACCCTTTTTTATATTTATTTCCCAATAAAGGCATTTGGACGATTTAACCATTTAGCTTGGTGTATGGGAATGAAAGGAACAAGAAGTATCATTGACAAGATTAGGGTCAACTTTGATAAAAAAGTAAAAATATGGAAAGAGAATGTGTCAGACAAGATGCTGATGGGGTATATTGACATCAATGGCTTGGACAAAGGGGATATTGACACCAATGGATCCAGTTCAGAAACTTTTCCATATACAGATAGTTCGGATGAATCATCTGATTCGAAACAACCAAAAGTTGCCAAAGATGCCACACTGCAATTCCAAGGTAAATCTTCAGATATGTAGAGTCAACCTGCATTAAAGACCACATCTATATAAAGCGCAGTTTTATAGTTCCTTTTCTTAATTATTGTAATTGAACCTGTATATAAGGACATTCGCTCATAAAGGACATTTTTTCTTTCTCCCCTTGTTGACCTTTATATACAGATTTTACTGTATATCATGCAAAATCTACATACAATATTGATAAAATTTGTAGCTGTGAGCTAGCACTGAAAAAATAAAGGCTTGGCTATTAGTAGATGAAATACATTGTATATAAAACTGTTCATGATAAGATAAATGTAATAGAATGGTGAATAGCTAAAATGGCTGAAGTGATTTTATAGTAATGTTACACAGCAACATGTAGATTTAATTATTATTGACATGTAAAGAATTAATAGAATTGCTTTATTTACAGATAAATGCGGATTTTCTATTTGCTTTGATAATGTCAATCAAAAAGTTACTGTGCGTCACCAAAGAAAAGATAGAAAGAACAAGATGTTCAATATGGTACAAGCTTATTGTGCAAAAGATAGAGTACCAACTCTTCATCTTGATGACATAGCCTTCTCCTGATGTGGTAGAGCACCTTCCAATGGAAAAGTTTATGCCCTCTGCAGATGACGAAGAAAAACTAAAAGGAGAAATGTTAGTTACAATAGAGAGAATACTTGTTCAGACTGTCCCAGCATTTAAGCCGGTTTATGGCGGAGTAAACTGGCACATTGAACACAAATACTCAAGGAAGATGTCAAGGAAGAGTGAAATGGTGAGAAAAAATTTTTTTTCTTCAGGACACACAGCCTAACACACACACACAAACACACACACACACTATGTGCAGTACAAACTTGGTATTGTTTTGCCCATTTCCATGAATTAAACACAATGTGTTTCTGTGCACAGATTGTCAACACATTTTTCCAAGAAAAAGTGGGGATTATGTATTATTGTCCATCTGTCTTTCTGTCCACATCTACGAGTATTCCTTCATAATTCTTCTTACACCTTAATGGCTAATGTATTAAGTATTAGGTATGTGCATTGGACTTTGCAGATGTGCAGAGTGGTCTCAATAAGGACCCATAGGAGTTAAATCATGTTTCTTTAAAAACATATAAAAAGAGATACATAATAGGTAGCAAATTTAACTTGGTACTTGTTATATGATTTCTCTAAACACATAACAAAAATATGTAAAACATAAAGATTTTTAATTTTGCTTCTTTTCATACCTTTTAGGTGTCAAAAGGAGCCAAAACGAATTATGCTCAGCATAATGTGGATGCATTATATTTGTTGGCATCAATTTACATGGTTTTTGTGGCTATAATCTATGTAAAAAATTTATGACACAACCAATAGAAAATCTATTATTTGCAGACATGTTAGTGATTATTAAAAACTAATTTAAAGCCCACAATATTTGGTCATTTCCACAAAAACGGGTGCTAATGAAAATAAATCCATGCAACATTGAGTCAAACACTAAATTTTTTTGAAAAATTAAAATGAGTAATATTCATTTCATAACAGTATACCAGCAAATTTTAAATCACAAGGGTTTTAAAGGATGAAATTGGGGTCAAAATGGAATTTCTTTTAAACAAAGTGATATGACATATCATTTCAAATGCAAGTTTATCATAAGTGATTGCAACTGTATTATGTTATGACTGTTTAAGATTGATTCCTATCACACCTGTAGTAACATTTTTTAATGCAATATTATGATACTCTTTTATTGTGATTTGCCGTGAAATATGTGTCTTATAGTTGTTTGTATTTTTTCAAGGTGCCCCTTGGTGTGCTGGATAAACATGAATCTAATTGCTGATATGGTGGATATATTGGATGAATACATGAAATATATTCCTATGCATCCAAATGGCTTACCAGTTAAGATTCCTTTGCATGCAGATGGGTTAAGTTGTGAGAGAACAAATGATGCACAGAATGCCAGAATAAATGGTACAACAGCCTGGTCACAGCTACAGGGTTTTCAGTCCAACATACAAGAATGGCACAAACGTTGTATACTTTATCAGGTTTGGAAATTATGTCACACTCAAAGTTGATAATGCAATTAGAAGTAATTTTCATTATCGAATACAATGCTTTTATACATTCTGTGTCAATTTAACTATATTCACCATAGTGTTTAAGGTGCCATGGTGATCCAGTGGATTAAATGATTGTGTCTAATCAATGTGTGGGACTATGTTGGCCAAGTGGTCTAAAACACCAGTTTATGAATCAATGTCTCCCACCTCTGAGGTTGCAAATTAAAGTCCCAGCATCATAATTACTTCATGTGGAAAGTTTGTCTGTTTACTTCTGAGTGTTTGATAGAATTCTCCCCACACTCTGCTTTTCTCCAACTTTTCCAAACTGACTATCTCTGTATAAGTGAAATAATCTTGAGTGGGATGTAAAACGCCTGTATCCTAAACTAACCTAACTTCATATGGCCCTAGCTGAGTTTGATCCCCAGCTGGTCAGTTGAGAAATATGATGTTACTTATCATGGTTCCTTACTGATCTGCTCTGACTTAGTATAATGTGTTAATGTTGGGTTTGTATGTCCATCTGTAGTTTGCTGCTTTAGGGAGCTAGCACTTTAGCACTGGCTAATGGCAGGGCTAGAACAAGTAGATTATATCTTGGGTAGTCACATGAAATCATAAACTTGTCTTGTCAAAAATAACTGAAGGCTTATTGTTGTGCTACAATGTAAATGGAAAAACTGACTTCCCATGTGTATTGACATAAAAATGTTTTCAGAAAAAGTTTTAAACCTGAGTTTAATTTCCATAAGACATCAAACAATTTTAAATCCTTTTATTACATTTTATATTTTTACTTTATTTTTCAATGTACTTAAAACACAATATTATACCAATATATGAGAAGGTTCAAATATATCTTTCTTAGTGACACTTTTAAAAACACATTAACGTACAGCATGAGACAGTAATTAGCACTCTACACAAACTTTGTTTTCCACCACATAATACTGTATATGAAAATATTTTACACAAAATATATGTACATAAAGAAGGATTAAATTAATTGTCCCAATTTTTTTTAGGACACAATGATGACCTTTACAGTGGTAAGAGCTCTCGTGACAGAGGAACTTTATTTCAACTGAAACATTATTTTGGTCACCGAAATCTCACAGGAAATGTAACAGAGTCCTTCAGTTATGTTGACGAGTTCCTATCCTTTGTAACAATGGGGTATGTAACCCTGGCAGCCATGCATTTCATGTACCTTGAAAACTTGGACCAAATACCAGTTGACTTTCCTCAGACATTAGATGGAAAATTAACATTACTGAAAAGTATATTAAAGTCTATTCTTGACATGATTTTCATTTCATGTCAGACCCTTGTAAAAGGAATCATGCATGTCTCTGCTAATGCGGAAGATAAAGAATACAAGTATTGTCAATGTAAAATAGAAAAAGCAGGTGAAATGATGATATTCTGTGACAACAGAAAATGTCCAAATGGTCAATGGTTTCATATGGAATGTGTAAATGATGAAGAAGATGAAGTTCCTGAAGATGCGTGGTTTTGTTCTAGACAGTGTAAAACAGCAAAAACAAGTACGAGCAAAAGAAAGAAAACAGTTTCAAGTTGACTGATGGATGGCAGGAGAGTATGCAAGGGCTGTAATATGGAGAGGTCTAAATCATCTGGTTAGGAAAGATGCTAAGAAAGATGGAAATGGGGAAAGGATGATTATGCACTGGAGATTTGACCTCCTTGAATTTTATAATAAATCCTACCCGAAGTATTTCATATTTTGTTTTAGGATACTGGCAAACTAAATGGTTCAGCTTCAGAAAGGTTGAAACAAACACTGATTTGGAACAGAACTGTAAATTCAAAGGGTTGAAAAGGGAATAACATCCCAATGGACCTGCAGATGGAATTCTTTAACAGAGAATACAAAGGTAAGTATTAACAAGTCAAACTTTACATCTTAGATTTAATTTCCTACAGTTAAGTCACTGCATTTATCTTCCATAAGAAAGTCTTTAAAATTCTGTTATTTTCTATATGTAGACTCATGTAGCACATTGCATTCTTTAAAAATATACTCCCCATCCTAGAAACTAATTAGCAATTTCCAATTAAAATGCTAAAATGTACTTAACAATATGTATTTGTGTCTCTATTTTACAATATAGTTTAGATAAAGCCTAGAATCGACTAAGTTTAAGTACAATCAAACCTGCGTTAAAGTCAATCTCTATATAAAGGTCACCTAAAGGTCAGTCTTGTAATGTACCATTTCTTACTGAATTATTGAAATTGAACCTTTATATAAAGGCCATTTTTTCTTTCTTACTTTGGTAACCTTTATTTACAGGTAATCCAAAAAGTTATATTACATTTAGAGAGGAAATGCTAGCATTATTCTTATGTATTCATTTTCTGTATCTTTTTCTCTTTGTGCCTTTGAATTTCTTCTACTAAACATATTTTATCTTCACAGAGAGCGTTAAAGATGCAGCGGGGCAGCTTACAGAAGCAACCATTGCCAGACATAGCCAGATGGTAAGTGTAGGGAAAGCACTGACATTTGTTTATGATCAAAATGTGGCATCAAGACCAAGTCACACAAGATCTTCAGGGAAGGTTGACAGAGATAAAGACATAAGGGACATGATTGAACTACTACATCCTGATGATTTGTTTTCAGTGAAGCCAAGGACGCTGTCATAACACTTTTGAAATTTGAAATAAATGAGAAAGTCATTAAGAAAGCATTTAAAGCTAGGCTAAAAAAACATGTAAATTTATGGCAGACAGAAGGAGAATCATACTATCCAACAGAGAACATCTGACTTAGTATATGAAAAGACTTGTTAATTTTTTTTGGAATGGTGATGTCAATTTGAAAACTTGAAGATAGGACCTGGCCCTGGTTTCATAATCATACACAAAGTTGTACAACTGAAATTTAGGATTTAATATGAAGGATTTTCATTCAAATAAACAGTTATTTTTCTGAAAAAAATGTATATTAAAGCTATTAGTAATATTGAAAATGGAATGAAAATGTCAGATGTGAGAGTGATTCTGAAACTGGTGTGTTTAAATACATAAATCATTAGAATAAGATAACAGTCAAATACATATAAATGACATGAAATGGTTTAATTCTGTTTGATCACAAGTAAAATTCCCTACAATTATTGGATTTTGCTTTACATCTACAAATTTTCCAACACACACAACAACAAGAACAAAACTGACATCTACAAATATTTTCACATAATTGGTCACACTCTGACTTAGACTTCAAAACATCTAGTTGATCCTTTTTCATTCCCTTTAGAAAGAAGCATGACAGAATGGTGAGCCTTAAGCATTTCCCACCTTCTGGACACGACTTGAGGACCTGATCTTCACACTTAGTTATACTTCGTTGATATGCATAGCAAACCGCATATCCCTCTCTTCCATCCCTCGAACATCGTCCAGTCTCTTGCCAGTAGGACAAAGAAGATGACGGCAGTCCCCAGTGAATTATAAAGTCAATGTTGGGTATATTTACCCCCATGCTAAATGCAACTGTGCAAATAAGAATTCTTAGGGCACTGTTTTCACGAATGTTTCAAGGATTCTTGCTTTGCTCTCCTCATCTGCGTTTGCATGGAACATTTCTATCAGTCTTTTTTTTAGGTTTTTTTCTCCATCAAATGCATCATTCCCAAGCATAATGCACAACCAAAGATAAATTTCAAAGCATGTGTTATGCTCCTCACATATATAATAGATTTCTTACTCCTTACATCATTAGACTTGAGCATCTCAACTAACCATGTTAATTCTTCTTTGAAATTATCTTTGACTTTCACCATATCCATAAATATATTAGGCCTACAATAAGACAAAGTATGAAAATTTAAGCATCATAATTTTTTTTAATGGAGTTAAGACACCCGTACATGATTTTGTGTATGGTAGTTAATGGAAAAGTATCATTTATTAATTACTTAAAATTTTCTATGTTAGTATTGGGTTTTTAACAACATAAACTTTATAAATAAGACAGTATTGGGCTGGCTATAACATTTTAAACAAATTTTGTTCATTTAAATTAGCTGATTGACATTAGAAAACTTTAAAGGAAAGTTTTTGAATTCTAAGGGATTCAGAGGGTAAAATTTGATCTATATCACCATATAATTGAATATTGGCCATTCTTTCAATGTGTGGATTTAAATATGATCTGTCGTTCATGTCTGCCTATAGTAACTTCAGTTAAACATATTAAAAGATATTGATGAAAGTAAGCTGGTCATGATGTAGGCAAACTCGCACAAGAAATGAATGATGAATGAGGATGAAATTGTGAAAATATGCATAAATACAGCATCGTGATCATGATAAATATCATTACCATTCAGGTATACTTGCTATAATGTTTGTTTTATGATCCAGACTCAAAACATCATAGATGTCATCTTGAATTTTGGAAGTGGCAGTTGCTGTAAGTATCAGAGTTGGAGCTGTTATGTAACTCTGTATCTCTGACACTCTTCTGTAAGGTGGGCGAAAGTCTAGTCCCCTAAAATTATCAAATAGATACACTATAAATTAAGATATACTTATGTTAAGTTACTGAAAATATGTTTCCAATTGTAACATCTTGTTAGATTTGTTTATGTAAAGGCCTTTGAAAATTGTACGTGAATTTATTAATGACTTTTGTGTTCATTAAGTAGATCAACTACATAGAATATTAATTCTTTATAAATATTATTATTTGATTGACTAATTAATATCATGCAGGGACAGTCAATAATGAGAGATATTGACTTCCTGCTGAGTCAATAACTTTAACATGATGTCATAGACTGCCAACATCATTCTGTTGTGTTGTAAAAATGTTTTACATGATTAATCAAGATATATGGTCAACTTTCATGAAATAGCAAGAGAATACATGTATTTTTTTCATATCATAAAAAAGTTATTTAATTTTGATTCGAATATGGTGTTTTTTTCAATTTGGTCAACAAGACACCATAGTTCTTGACAAAAAATTAGAAAATTGTTTAATATCAACTGATATTACCAAGATGAAATGCAGTAAGTTTCGTCATAAACCTGAAGGCATATGCTGTCTCGATACTGTTTTATAAGACGTGTCCATCTTGGAAGAAGAATAGCCTCAGGTGATGCTAGAACAACTGTGATATTTTCCTTGATATCTTCCAAAAATAAAAGGAAAAATTAAAAATTATTAATTGTGGTAAATTAACTTATAACAGTGTTTTATCATTTACTGTAATATGAAATTCAAGCATGACAAAATACAAAAAGAGAATTATGTTTATGCTACACTGACTAATGTATAATGGTTACAGGCAATTTAATGTGCAGAAATCCTAACCACCATATAATTTTACATAAATCCAAATTTATATACTACAGAACTCATTGTTAAGAAATAAATTCTAAAATCATTTGTAAAACTGTATAGTGTTTTAATTTTCCATTAATTATTGCAATTGTACAACTACCTGTTAAATCAGATGAACCACCAATTATTGCCATAGCTGGAACATTAAGTGCATTCATAAATGCAAGCTGATCTTGAATATAGGCCTTGAATGGAGATATAACAAGTGTTATGTGTTTTTTGTCTGGAAACAGCTAAAGTATAAAAATGGAAAAAAATAAAATAAAAACTTTTTGTATCAGTGAATGCTTTAAAAACAAAAAGGAATAACTAAAATGTGGAATTAAGAACTTATTAAATGAAAGATCACTTCAAAAACATAAATAGATAAATTGTATTTATAGGATTAGATATATATATATATATATATATATATATATATATATATATATATATATATATATATATATATATATATAAATATATATATATATATTTATATATAACAAACATACCAGTCCTGTCCATATCACAATCCTAATATATATATATATATATATATATATATATATATATATATATATATATATATATTATGAATAAATAAATAAATATATATATATATATATTTATGAATAAATAGATAAATAAATAAATATATATATATATATATATATATATATATATATATATATATATATATATATATTTATGAATATATAAATAAAATTAAGAACTTTTCATTTGGAGATTACTCCTAAAGAGCAGAAATAAATAAATATATAAATGAATAAATAAATTAAAAAAATTGTGAAATAATAGTTTGTTTTTTTTTTCAAATGCTACGTCAAATCCAAAAAATCAATACATGATATTGGGAACTAATCATTTCAAAGATCACTCACAAAGAACAATAAATAATTTTTAGATAAATAGATGAATAAAAAAAAATTGTGAAATAAAATGAAATTATTTCAGAGATTACTTCAAAAACATTAATAAATAAATAAATAGATAATTAATACAATGTGAGAATAAGGGTGTAGAGAAAATATGCAAAATAAAAAATGAAATTAATGTGCTTGAAAAGATATCATTTCATCTGAACATTTTGATAATTCAAACTTTTTCTTTTAATAAAATAATGAAATCAATTTTAAGTTAAGCTACAATTAAAATTAAAGACATTTACTTACCTTGTTAATTATCTGTGATGGAAGAATAAAGCAAACACTTTTCCCAAATCCTGTCTTCAGCAAACAAAACACGTCATTCTTACTTATTACATTTTGAATTACTTTAACCTGTTCTTCTTTCAGAGAGAAATAAAAATTATGAACATGTTCAATTTGTTCATAAATTTGCTCCACAGTTTCTAGGCTTACACTCATTATTGACCACAAGCACACAAAAATTAGAAATTGCAGAAAGTGAAAAAAAATGAGATGAGGATTTACAATTCTACTTGTATGAAGAAAAAATGGAATGTTACAATAAACATTTTAGGTGTTGCTATAGAGACCTGTCAAGTTAACCCCATGTGCTAAGATAATTATAACACTGAGAGGAAAACCACCGATCATAGAATAAATTGCAAAAGATGTTTTATTTTCTTAGACTTAAACCACCAATCATAGAATAAATTGCAAAAGATGTTTTATTTTCTTTTTATTATTTGACATCTATTTCTCATGTTTTAAATAAATTTCACTATTGTATAATATTAATAACTGGAAGTCTTAAATAGTAAAAGAGTATAAATTCAACAGTTTGGTAATCTGACAATTCAAATTAAACTACATATAGAATATAAATATTTGAAAAAATGCTAAATAATTACCATGGATAAAAATATATTTTTTATTCACAGTGTTAACAAACAAACATCTCTGAAATATTTCAAAAAAATTATCCTTTTTAAATCAAAATTAGATTTCTTACAATAATGACAATAAAAAAATAATAAAATCAGATCCATTTTATTTTGACAACTTTATTTGACACGTCTTACTTCTGTGTAAAAATAAATTTCACTCTTGTACATAATAAAATGGAAGTTTTTAAAACAGTAATGGAAAGGTAATGAAGCTTTCTTCCCAGAGAAAATGAATCGAAAACAGTTTGTAGTAAGTAATACCATATATGGAATGACCCGATTCGACCTTACACTCCATATATGGAATGGCCAATGAGAATCGACTTGCGTATTTCAAAACAATATGGCGGTAGTAAGATCCGAGATTTACAACCTGAAGTGATTTAAACGACTGAAATCACGTTAAAAATCCAGATCCAGGATTACGTATTGATGGTTTCCAACTAAGGACATTTACGGTAAGTGATCTGGAAAGTATGCAGTCGATGGCTACTCTAAAACGTCTGATATCGACGATTAATGTTGGCAGCAAAAAGTGACGGCATTGTGCTCCATGTTTAAAAGGAAATAGCGCTCTGCCGTCGAATTGACAATATCCAAATATTAAAATTTATTCGACGGCAGAGCAATCTCGGCCTAAGGTTGATGGGTTTTAAAGTGGGAGTGCCTGCTTTTTTTTATCAAATGTATGCCTGTGTAAACGGTTTACTTGCTTTCAGAATTAATGATAAAAAGTTCAAGCTTAAGTTTTAATTTTATGAAGATTGGGTTGACAGTGGTAAGTCACTGCGTACAATGATTTTCAAGTTGCACTGATTACTCTCGCTTGCTTCCAAAGTAAAGAGTTGTTGGTTCAAACCTCACCTACAACTGTACAGGTCTTACATAAAATTTGAGAATGCTACCTTGTCTAGTACATGGCTTTTAAGACGTCAGAGTATAAATACTTGTTTATCAATGATATTATAAACCGACTTGTTTGAATACACGAGCTTTGTTAATGTTCCGTACAAAAAAGATAATGAGCAAAATCTACTAAAAAGCAGACTATAACAGGTACTAGCACATTTCACACAAACACGAATATGTTTTCATATAAATTTTTACCAATAGCTGAAAAACTGCTGATGCTACATCAGTTAACATCTCCATTCTTATCTAAGTTTTTGACTTGTAACCAGTGGGAATTTTGGGATAGTAGAGGAAACTGGACTTTCCAAGGAAACATAATGACAAAAGTTTGGGACTACACTATCAAACTTTTTCAAACTAGGTCCTTCAAAAGAGGGATTTAAGTCTAAAATAAGCAGTCAAATGTGCTTTGATCTAAAAAGCTGGCGTTTTCCACAGAAAGATGTAGAATTAATGGTATTTAAGAGCATTTATTTTTCCTTTCGCATACGTTTGCATGATGTAAGTACGTTAATTCCGTTACTTACAAACTGACAAGTCACAAGATACTAATAATATGCCGGTTACGATAAACAGTTGAAGCTGTTCACAGTAGACATTATAAATATCAATTCAATGTAGTACCAGGTAGTTTCAGTAAAATGCTGCAGGGCAAATAAAAAAAGGGCCAGAAATTTCTAGAAACTGTTTATCTTTACCCAAAGGATCATGAAGTTTTTCAACATTACCGTAGATAACATCCCATTATTTAACATGTATCTTTTTACACTGTTGAAACAAATGAAACTTGAAAAATAGGGCGTACTGATGCATTCTTACCTTGTCTCAGCATTTCTTATCATGTTTTTGCTATATTGAAATAAACATGCGGATTAATTCCACTGAATTAAAAACCACCTCTAATTGATGTATCGATGTTTTTGCGTTCGAGTTGAAGACTCACATGTCCTAACTTGACCCTCGCCAAGAGGTCATGCACCATTAATGAAAGAAATATAGGTAAATATGACTTAGTTTTATCATTAAATTTTAAAGAAAAGATTTTAAAATTAAAAGACACATGTGTAAATATTATATTGGCTACATTATATATTTTTTCTATAAAAGATACATTTATGGTTTAATCAAACTAGAATGAATAATAAGAGAAAATATTTTTTAAAAACAGAAGGATATCAGTCACTTAAGGTATTAAATTTCATTATCATAACTTATCTTGAAACGGTAAAAAAGTATCAAAACAAATAACCTGACTTTTTCGGATTTTTGGATTTTACACAGTATTAGGATAGACTGTTCTTTATGTTACTGTTTATTTTATCAGTGGATTTTATGAAGTACAGAATACTGTCCAATGTTGATGAGTCTGCATTTTTTTTATACATGAACCGTCTAATATGTTTTGTTTTTGCCTTCATAATAACGTTGCTTTGTAAAGCTCTACAATCTTTTCATGCAATAAAAAGTTTATTAACAACATGTGCAGACAAATTCGAGTTTATTCTGCATTGATTGTGCCTGATTATATGCTTTTTTATTTCCAGATGAAGATAGTTCTGTTTTTATGGTCAGCAAGTTCACTATGTTCCTCTATATCATTATGACTTACACTTGAGGTAAATTGTGATCGATGAAAAATAGATTATCCTCCTTCAGTATTGCTCTGTTATAAAAAAAAAGATTTTACTAGGTTCAGAAGCGTTTCGTCAAAGAACTTGAATATAAATAAGAGGTTAATCCTACAATTTGTCATCATTTGTTTGTAACGGGAGTTATTTCGCTTTGCTGCAACACTTGTCGTCTGCTAACCAGAAAACTTGAATCAAAGAAGCGTATTTTTGTTATGTTTGTTATGATAGTTGAACCATGTGTAATGGATAAATCGATGAATGTTGATGTAATTCAAGAAAATCTTCCGGTGATCTTTTAACTTATCATAACAAATCTTTGTTGCCTCTGGTTTTTACTTTTCGTTTTGATCCATTTTTTTTTTTTTTGTTTTCCAGCTATTTTTATTTATAATGAAAGATATTACATTCTTCTTTAAATCTATAATAAATATCAAAAAATAGAATTTCCTAAAGCTTGTCTGTAAAGGCTCACAAAAATTGTCCCGATCCCCTTAGTTTCTGTCCTTTTTAGCTATTTTGGAACAATTTTGATCAATGTTAAGCTTCAGTGCAATATATATATATATATATATATATATATATATATATATATATATATATATATATATCGACAAAAGAATTCGGCAAGCAAAAGTACGATTTTCGAAAAGTTACCAGTGTGGCATGATTTAAAATAACAAAAACTAAGCAGACTATTAATCTGTCTATGACATTCTTTGGCTAAAACCCTTTATATGCCCTTAAATTCTGGACAAGGCGTGTTTTCATCTTATAATGTTTTACGGTTACTTTAACTGATTATTTTAATATGGTTTTAAATTAAACTCATGAAATGAATTAATACATTCATTTACTTACAATTGTCGGTTTGAGTAATCAAAATAGTCCCCGTTCTCTAGAAACGGGCCTTTCTTTTCCAAGCCTTTGGCTAAAAAGCCAATATATTTCCCTAAAAACGTGCACAATTCTGAAGTAGTTTTTATTTTAAAGCTATCCCATACCCCAATGTTTTATCAGGTTTAGGTGCGTTTTTGCCTAATAGTAAAATAAAAATTATAATTTATAATACCGGTAAAAATGAAGCAAAAAGGAAAATAAAAGTAATAGTATACTTATATTTTACCTTATCAAGCATATATTTAATTTTTATTGAGGTGTTGAAAAATTGTCCCCACCCCATAAATGTTAAATGATGATATTGATAATCTGTATGAAAAGTTTACACTGGAAAAATCCGACTATTTACGATAGCAGAGCCACATTAAACAGATGCCGACTTGAGCAAGTTTTGACCGCTGTATTTACAACAAAGAGGTCGTGCGTTTGTATTAAACACAAGAACTTAGCGTTGATGACAAATAAACTATTAAAACTGAATTTGGGAAAAGCGATGATGTCGCTAACAAGTTTTACGAAGATCACGCAGATTAACAGCTTAGGGACATTATTGACAACTTTGACACACAAAATATCACTTATAGTCACTGGAAACGTCTAGATATCGGGAATAGTAAAAAAAAGTCAACCTGATCGATGTTACGACATTAAAAGATGAATTTAAGACTGAGGTGATAAAACAAGCAGATATGTTACGGGAACACAAATACTTAGTTAAAAACCAGTATACAGAAATTTGACATCTGAAAGAGAAATTGCCTCCCGGCAACGTCATTGCACAACTTGACTCTTTAGAGAACAATACATGCACCTCTTACGATGAAGTACAATCCACAGATTATAAAACAGATGCTGACAAGCTGTTTCACAAGTCTTTTACAGTTATAAAGGGGCGTTAAAATTAGCAAATTTAAAATTAAAATGAATCATGTGTCTTAGCTTCACTGGGTTGGTCATTCTGATGAAAATAAACTCTTTTTAGCAGCAATGATCATTGAAATATTCGGCGACACGGGTTGATATTTTAAGGATGTTATAATATAGTTATCACGGTGTGTAACACAATACTTCTTTTGTGTTTTAGTGTTTCCTAATTGCCTGCACACTTATGTACTTATCCCCATAGACAATTACAATAAACGGCTTTATTAATATACAAGTACTTAGAAGATACAAAGCCTCTTAAAATATCTCAATGTTCATTTGTTTTGTGTTTCAGCTTACCGAGTTGGCTAGAGCGCGCCCAAAATGATTACTTAGCTACGCTTAGGTTCGAACTCTGAAACATCGTCTACCTTCTAGCTTTGTGTGGACCTAGTTATCTCTATAAATAATTTTGAAACATACCACAATGTTTATTTACTGTTAGAGTCACTGTGCTTGTGATACTGAATAATGCATAGTTGTCTTAAAAAAAAACCAATACACTCGGATAAATTTCGGTGTTTCACTTATTTGAGTCTAGTCGAAACGGGAATTTGATACGCAAATCCTCTTTTATACTATTAAATACATACTTCTGAAAGAAAATAAACTTGAGATTTGATTTCCTTCTTAAATAAAAGTTACAATGTGTTTAAAACTAAATTAAAGTTTTACAAAATATAATCAAAATAAAATATTGCTTTGCACAAGATGAAAACTCGTTCAGATGAACTAAAATTTGAATAGATGTGTATTTGACCGTCTTCGAATTTCTATTTTTATTTTTTGCTAAATAAATTTATGACATGTTATGAAATCCTATATTCAATGATATAGCTTTAAGCATTGGGGAGTTTTGACATGTTATGAAATCTTATTTTCAATGATATAGCTTTAAGTATTGGGGAGTTTTTGACATGTTATGAAATCCTATTTTCAATGATATAGCTTTAAGTATTGGGGAGTTTTTGACATGCTATGAAATCCTATTTTCAATGATATAGCTTTAAGTATTGGGGAGTTTATGACATGTTATGAAATCCTATTTTCAATGATATAGCTTTAAGTATTGGGGAGTTTTTGACATGTTATGAAATCCTATTTTCAATGATATAGCTTTAAGTATTGGGGAGTTTTTGACATGCTATGAAATCCTATATTCAATGATATAGCTTTAAGTATTGGGGAGTTTTTGACATGTTATGAAATCCTATATTCAATGATATAGCTTTAAGTATTGGGGAGTTTATGACATGTTATGAAATCCTATTTTCAATGATATAGCTTTAAGTATTGGGGAGTTTTTGACATGTTATGAAATCCTATATTCAATGATATAGCTTTAAGTATTGGGGAGTTTTTGACATGTTATGAAATCCTATATTCAATGATATAGCTTTAAGTATTGGGGAGTTTATGACATGTTATGAAATCTTATTTTCAATGATATAGCTTTAAGTATTGGGGAGTTTATGACATGTTATGAAATCCTATTTTCAATGATATAGCTTAAAGTATTGGGGAGTTTATGACATGTTATGAAATCCTATTTTCAATGATAAAGCTTTAAGTATTGGGGAGTTTTTGACATGTTATGAAATCCTATTTTCAATGATATAGCTTTAAGTATTGGGGAGTTTATGACATGTTATGAAATCTTATTTTCAATGATATAGCTTTAATTATTGGGGAGTTTATGACATGTTATGAAATCCTATATTCAATGATAAAGCTTTAAGTATTGGGGAGTTTTTGACATGTTATGAAATCCTATATTCAATGATATAGCTTTAAGCATTGGGGAGTTTTTGACATGTTATGAAATCTTATTTTCAATGATATAGCTTTAAGTATTGGGGAGTTTATGACATGTTATGAAATCTTATTTTCAATGATATAGCTTTAATTATTGGGGAGTTTTTGACATGTTATGAAATCCTATATTCAATGATAAAGCTTTAAGTATTGGGGAGTTTTTGACATGTTATGAAATCCTATATTCAATGATATAGCTTTAAGTATTGGGGAATTTATGACATGTTATGAAATCCTATTTTCAATGATATAGCTTTAAGTATTGGGGAGTTTATGACATGTTATGAAATCCTATTTTCAATGATATAGCTTTAAGTATTGGGGAGTTTTTGACATGTTATGAAATCCTATATTCAATGATAAAGCTTTAAGTATTGGGGAGTTTATGACATGTTATGAAATCCTATTTTCAATGATATAGCTTTAAGTATTGGGGAGTTTATGACATGTTATGAAATCCTATTTTCAATGATATAGCTTTAAGTATTGGGGAGTTTATGACATGTTATGAAATCCTATTTTCAATGATATAGCTTTAAGTATTGGGGAGTTTATGACATGTTATGAAATCCTATTTTCAATGATATAGCTTTAAGTATTGGGGAGTTTTTGACATGTTATGAAATCCTATTTTCAATGATATAGCTTTAAGCATTGGGGAGTTTATGACATGTTATGAAATCCTATTTTCAATGATATAGCTTTAAGTATTGGGGAGTTTTTGACATGTTATGAAATCCTATTTTCAATGATATAGCTTTAAGTATTGGGGAGTTTATGACATGTTATGAAATCCTATTTTCAATGATATAGCTTTAAGTATTGGGGAGTTTATGACATGTTATGAAATCCTATTTTCAATGATATAGCTTTAAGTATTGGGGAGTTTATGACATGTTATGAAATCCTATATTCAATGATATAGCTTTAAGCATTGGGGAGTACGCCGACGACGTGTTTTCTTTGATACATTAAAAAATAAAAAAGCGAAAGATTGAAGAAATATGTTCAACATTTTTTCGTTTGTAGTCTGTCAGAGCTGGTAGAGGAAGCTGGAGTACCTTGTGGTAAAAAAAAACTCTGGTATTAGAATCTAATCTGAATGTGATTCCTACCCAGGCTGTGACCACCTGATCACTTAGACTTCAAAATAATTTCTTTACTATATATGTCATTTGAGAATGGGGGTCTTCTTGTTACATGTAATATAAATGAATGTTTCACAAAATGATAATAAACCTTTTAAAACAAATTGGTACATAGTATACAAGATACAATTATGTTTCAGTTTTATCAATTTTGTTACGTCTCCACCAACGAAATTGTTTTTGTACTGTTTCTTCTTTTTCCGCCTTTTTAAGCACAAATTTTGTCCGACACTTTCCTTAAAAATGAAAAGTCATATCAACTTTAAACTTTCTGCAAATAACTAGCATCATCTAAAGATCTATAGGGATGACTTCAGTATTTTTATTAGTTTTTTTTTTTTTTTTTTTTTTTTTTTTTTTTTTTTTTTTTTTTTTTTTTGCAATTTACAAAAAAAGCTATTTTTATCAGATTTGCCCCCAACCACCCAACAACATATTTCTCCGTTATAACTTGACATATCATGTTAACACTTGACTGGTACATATTATAACAAATTATATAGTGGTGGGAGACTTGTTGCCAGGTGTACCTGCACAATGACATACTTGTTGCCAGGTGTACCTGCACAATGACAGACTTGTTGCCTGGTGTGCCTGCACAATGACAGACTTGTTGCCAATTGTGCCTGCACAATGACAGACTTGTTGCCAGGTGTGCCTGCACAATGACAGACTTGTTGCCAATTGTGCCTGCACAATGACAGACTTGTTGCCAGGTGTGCCTGCACAATGACAGACTTGTTGCCAGGTGTGCCTGCACAGTGACAGACTTGTTGCCAGGTGTGCCTGCACAATGACAGACTTGTTGCCAGGTGTACCTGCACAATGACAGACTTGTTGCCAGGTGTGCCTCCACAATGACAGACTTGTTGCCTGGAGTGCCTGCACAATGACAGACTTGTTGCCAGGTGTACCTGCACAATGACAGACTTGTTGCCAGACTTGTTGCCAGGTGTGCCTGCACAATGACAGACTTGTTGCCAGGTGTGCCTGCACAATGACAGACTTGTTGCCAGGTGTGCCTGCACAATGACAGTGTATAGTTATATTTAATAATGTGATACTCTAACTGTATGATATTATAAATAGAACTGTTAACATTAGCCTTAGGTTTAAAGTTGAGAATGGAGTTTAATAGCCCAATTGACATTCTTTTACATATATCCTGGTGGCCAGTAATGATGGGGTGATGGAGGAAACCAGAGTACCCAGAGAAAACTACAATAAATTATTATTGTTATATAGCAATATTTGTTTCATGTATAGAGAATGAGTAATGATGTTTAACGTCCCAGTCAAGAATATTTCACTTATATCGAAACGTCGCCAGCTATAGGCGAAAGTGTAGAATTTTTGCCTGTGCGTTGCGCTGATGGCATTTTACAGCAGGGTCCTTTATCGTGCTACTCCTACCGTCACTCGGGACCTCGTTTATTTTAAGCTCCCATCCGAAAGAACCGTGACTTCCATTTCGTAATGCCAAGTGTTTGGTAAACAGTCACTACCCACTTTCAGGTCTTAGGTCAGACCAGGTCGGGGTTCGAACCCACGATCTCCCACTTATGGAGCGAGCACTCTACCACGTTTCACATATAAATAAAATAAAACGATAAATTCAAAGGTATTAGCGTGCAATATATATATATATAGCACACCTGCAATCCCGGTCATTTTGTCCCGGGGCTTGTATCCACTGCGACACAATACATCAAGTACAATACTGTCCAAAATTGATATCCAAGTCATATAACATTTTATATAAAAATAATTTGCATTTTTCTAAAACCCTTGCATGCAACGAATTTTTTCATTCAATAATAATTGTTATTTTGTTTCAAAATGGCAGTTCTTTGTAAGGTAGGACAATAACCACACCTAAAAACAGAAAAAGTTCGATCTAAAAATATATATATATTATCAGTCCTACAGTTTTATATGATAAATAAGCCTTATTGATCTACAAAAAACATCTTTTAATATGATCAGTCTTTCCAAGGCTTGATCTATGATGATGAAATACACCTGATAACAGTCAACAAGTCTTTTGACGGGTACTTGGTGCAGTTGTTTGCAGTTATTGTTTTTACGTCGCATCAGTGGTAAATTTTACAGCTTTCTTCGACAAAGGCAAGTTTTATTATATCTAAAGAATAATTTGGAAACAATTCGTGAATTGTCATGTCTGCCTATACTAGGTGCATTTTAACGTACTAGCGCACAGATTTACTACACCGCAGACCAGCAAAAATCTCCCCAAGTCGCATTATCTCGTCATCTGTTATTTTCTCATTATGTAGAGCACAGGAAAGATTTTTCTAAAATAAAAATGTTTTATGCATGACCCGACCGGGATTCGTAACCATGTTTCCCTTTTTTAAGAAGAAAAACCTGTATGTGTAGCGGTTGTTGTAAACGAGAAAAAAGATATTGTTGTTGGTCCAGAAATCAATGAATTGCGGTTCAAACTATATCTGTGTATGTCAACGTTAAATATATAACAAACTTTACATTTTTAGCTCAACTATCTAAAGCCAGCTGAGCTTATGGCATGGCAAAGCGTGCGTGCGTGCGTGCGTAAACTTTGGTCTTCTCCTCTGAAACCACTCGGCCAATTGGAACCAAATTTGGTGTGGACGGTCCCTACCTCGGCCTGACTAAAGTTTGTACCAGACAACCCCGCCCGACATCCAAGATGGCCGCCGTTACTATAAATAGAAAAAACACAAATATGGCCATTGTGGATTCCTTTTTCCACTAATTAAGCTCAAATTTGAAATGTAGAAAGTAAATAGTGGGGGATTCAACCTATATAACGGGTTTTTGTGAGAAATTTTTCATTGACCCAATTTTCACTAATTATGCAAATTAGGTGTAATATTTAGCGAAATCTTTGAAAATCTTCTCCTCTGAAACCAATGGGCGAATTGGAACGAAATTTTGTGTGGTTGATCCCTACCTCGGCCTGACTAAAGTTTTTACCAGACAACCCCGCCTGACATCAAAGATGGCCGCCGTTACTATAAATAGAAAAAACACAAAAATGGCCATTGTGGATCCATTTTTCCACCAATTAAGCTCAAATTTGAAATGTAGAAAGTATATCATGGGGGATTTAACATATTGAACGGGTTATTGTGAGAAATTTTTCATTGACCCAATTTTCAAGAATTATTCAAATTAGGTGTAATATAAAGCGAAATCTTTGAAAGTCTTCTTCTCTGAAACCAATGGGCCAATTGGAACGAAATTTTGTTTGGTTGATCCCTACCTCGGCCTGACTAAAGTTTGCACCAGGCAACCCCGCCTGACATCCAAGATGGCCGCTCATACTATAAATAGAAAATACACAAAAATATATAACGGGTCTTTTCTGAGAAAATTTTTATTGACCTAATTTTCAAGAAATATGCAAATTAGGTGTAATATTTAGTAAATATCTTTTCCTCTAAAACCACTGGGCGAATTGGAACCAAATTTCGTGTGGAAGGTTCCTACATCAGCATGAAAAAAGTTTTTACCAGTCCAAGATGCCCGTTGTTACTAGATATAAAAAAATAGCCATTGTTGATCCATTTTAAGCTCAACTTGCTAAACCCAGCTGAGTTTATGGCATGGCGAAAGTTTGTCAGTTAACTTGCTGCTTGGTCGCGGTTTTCTCCGATACTCCAGTGTCCTCCACCATTTCCAAAACTGACAGTCTCCGTATAAGTGAAATATTCTTGAGTTAAATGTTAAACAGCATTACAAACAAAAACAAACATTGTCTTACATATGCAGCCAGTTGAGCATCACAGGCACTATTCGGCCTCTTGTTTATTTACTATTTGTTTTTGACAAAAATGAAAACAGATAAAAATAAATGATAGTACTTTCAGCAGTCTCATCGTTAACAGTTTATTAAATAAAAATCAAGCTGTTAAATATGTAACAAGAGATAGGTGACTATGTACACAACATACTGAGACATCAAGGATGGTTAATTTATTTGTACATGTCTAGGGATATATGTTTTTATTAATGAGATACTCCCGAAGTTTTGCTACACCTATATTGTGTAATTCTCAGAAATGGAGAAGCTTAACTGTTCTTCACTCGAGCAATTAAAAATCTGTAATTAAGACAATTCTCGATCTTGATGATTTTTCTTTATATTTCAACTAAACATTATATAGCGGCCATCTATCGATATGTACATTATTATTGAAGCCTTTTATATCATTCATCTTGGATGGAGGAGGAAACAGGATTCCCCGAAGAAGATCGCCAACTTCGGCAAGTGAACGGACATTTTTCATACTAGGATCAGCTCGGGCTGGATTCAAATTTAGGCAATGAGAGGTGCTGTGATCAGCAAGCGCTTCCTATAGACAACTCCGCCGCCGAGGCCCTATTGCATTAACAAGAGTTGGCCCTTTGTTTTCTAGGTGAAATCAGCTCAGTAAGACAAAAGATAGACATTGTTCATTGTCAAAAGCCTCATCGTATAACTGGTAAAACCAGTTAGAGAAATCTAAAGAGACTCAATCGTCACCTAACAAAAATATTTACGTGTACAAGTCATCGAATCTCTCGGAAGATTAATCTAATAAATTATTGCTGAACTGACAGTCCCTTATCAGCTACATAGATATCTCACTCCTAACTATCTCTATCTCGGTAGTTTTTATTTTTATTTCCAAAATCCTTTTGGTCACCCAGCGCCTCGAGCTTCTTTAATTTTCCGATCCCTTAAAAGACTTGGGGCTGCTCAGTCTCTTGTAAGCCTTTTCGGACCCCTGGCTTCGCGATCTCACATTGAGGCTGCAACAGTTATGTCATGGCTGCAGTTACTATTTAATGCATATTGTTATATCTTAGAGGCAATCTCACGAGGTTATTCAAATCAGAATCAATTTCACAAAACCTTTTTTTATTATAAATGTATTTTATTGTACTAAATGTTGTGTTCTCTACCTTCTATTTTGTGACCTTTTTTTTAAGTAGTTTTACTTTATTCAAGTTCATAAATTCAACTTACATAGATGCTTTATTTAGTAACAATGTATTATTGTTCGGCTTAGTATAAAACACTTATATTGTTAATTGGACACTAATTTCCAGCCGAGATAAAAGACTTCATTTTATCATAGATATACTTATTTACAAAATATAAGTAGTTTTACCTTTAAAGTACAAACTTCACCATCCGTAGTTGAAGAGTAATACTGTCATGTGCTGATTTTGAATTTCTATTAAAATAATGCATTCAAAATCAGCACATGACGATTTTGAATGCATTATTTTAATAGAAATTCAAAATCAGCACATGACAATACTTATTAACGCGTTATTTAACGAATACTGTGTCTACATATGTTGGAATGGATAGAACGGTGTATAATACTACAGCCAAGACTCGTTTACATATATCGAAGCGGTTAGTTTCGGATTGTGGAGGAAACCGGCGTGTCTGAATAAAACCGTCGATCTTCAGCGAGCGAATTGACAAACGTTTCACATATGGATATAGCCAAGCGAGATTCAAACTAGGCGATGAGAGGCACTGTGGATGAACCACACGACCACACTCCGAGGCCCTTTCTACAATGGTGTAAAAAAGTATGATTCTTGTAAAAATTATTCAATCTTTACTACAATTGGAGGACTTCAGTGTCTTAATCTGTAGAGGCATCATAAACGGATAAAACAACGATAACACAATTATAGTTTTATTTTATCGACTATTAAGAAAGAATAAAATGTAATGAACTTATACAAAATGATAAAAACTACTAAAGGTAAATAAATAAATAAATAAATAAATAAATAAAATTATAATTTATTAATTTGAAACAAAAACTCGCTACATTTCAATAAATGTGTCAAACAGCAACGTCATTGTCATCCATTCGTACACAACACAGTATAAGTTTTCATTTATATTTCTTTAACTTTGTTCCCCTATTTAAGTAACACCATTACGGTAGTTCAGTAAATAGAGCGTCGTATGTGGGAGATCCAGGTTCAAAACCCGGCCGTGTTGTAAATAGGTAGTGACTGTTCTTTCGCCATGCATTCGGTATTTAGAAATGAAAGTCACGGGGTCCTTCGAAGGAGACCTTAAAACCGATGCCGCGTGTCATGGCAAGCGTGGCACGTTAAAAAACCCTCTATACACATTGCCGTCAGCGTACTATAATAGTCAAAATTTCTGTATATTCGCCTATAGCTGGTGACATCACGATATAAGTAAAATATTCTTAACTGGGAAGTGAAATATTATTTAAACAAATCAAATCAACCCAATTAAGTTGCCTATCAATACAAAACCGATATTGAACTTCGGGTCACGGTGGCCAAGTGGTAAATTCACTTCAACTTAAACCCTCTCTAATCTGTGGGTTCGACCCCGGTCTCTTAAAGGTAATATATAACTACTTTGAGATTAGCGGTACAGTGGTCTGCAGTACTTTAAAATGAAATCGCAGATCGCAGTGTTTTTGTCTTTTTAACCTGTGGTTAAGTGTAATCGAATCCCTTATGGGATTTGTCAATGCGATCGTCTTTGGTTATAAGTTTCTTGACTGTGTCAAATCAAATGGATTTCAGCTATCAGGTTTTTTTTAAATCTTGTATAAACAGTTGAAAACCTTGCTTGTTAAAATGAAATATGAGGATATTAGTAACACATTTATAAGCCAGATAAGCTAAACAAACGTTATAAAAAATTAACCGCCCTCCATGTCAAAAGATGTACATGTATAAATACATGATATATGTGTCTGTCAGATAGAAATTATCGGCAATCATAAAATCACTTTAACGTGAGACTGAAGGTCAGTTTTATACACAGCAACAGCGTCTGTGTTTTAAAATTTAAATGAAAAAGTATGTGGCAGGGAATTTGTAGATTTTATCTTTGAAATGTGCTGTAACTTCATGACATGATCTCAGACTGTTTTTATTAAGTGAATATGCCTGCTATAAAATCCCAGAGCTTTCTTAACATGTCCCGAGTCCTCTGTGGTCGAATGGGCCAAAAGCGCGGTTACAGATCACAGTGCCTCTCGCCGATTAGGTTCGAATCTCGGGCAGTTCCTAATACAAGAAAATTTGTCAGTTTATTTGTCGAATGTCGATTTTTTTTCAGGCGCTCCGGTTTTCTTCACCATCTCAGAACTGACCTCTTCGATAGTTAGATACTTTCCTGACCGGGGACTAAAACACGGCTAATCAAATAAAATCTAACCACATATTTATAAACTTAGGCACATAGATACAAAAATTCTATTTTGTAGAATGCAAACTACCATTGTTTATAAAAAATATAGATTTTTGTTTTTTTTTCTTTTCTTTTCTTTTCTTTTCTTTTTTTTTTTTTGGATTATTTTAAAAATTACACATGACCTTTTCTTCAATGACTTTTGTTTTGTACTCTCCATGCACATCTGAAATTTGATTGAAAAAAAATTATAAATAACAGAATAATTTAAACCTTTTGCAAAAAAAAAAAAAAAAAAAATAGATTGTAGTTGGTTAATTTATGCAAAGGAAAGTCCTTTTTTTAATAATGATACACATTTAACATAACTTCTAATACCAGTATCTAAGGTAGATTTTGCAAACTTCTAAGTAGTTTGTGAAATAGCAATTCACGGCATCAAAAGGAATGGTGCATATTTCATCATATACGGAAACATCACAGTCCCTCCTCCCGTATATTTAAAGGAGCAATATCAGCTACTTGATAACGATATAACATATATATATATATATATATATATAACACCGGGGGATAAACACAGGCAGTACAACTCATAAAATCATGGAGGGGTACAGCTTCTTAATATTCCTCCTCTGTGTCGGATTTAGTAAGAGATATGTGGAGTCTCTGCCTGCTGATTTATCACACTCAGAGAGCACATATACCAATATTTATAATCTAATGAATTCAAAAATGAGACTTTTAGAACGAAGAATGGATTTAGATTTTAAACTTTTAAAAACTTCGCTCAGGGAAGAAATCCGAAATGGCAGACGGTGCAACTCAGGGTCTAGTTCCGAAGAGGGAGGTTCAATATCAGACTTGAAATTTCAAATTGAAACTATGCATATCGATATACGACAAATGGCTAAGACTCAGTTAATTTTTGAAGAAGAGATGAAAATCATGTTAAATAATCGAACATTTGCTATTCAGGATCAAATGTCATCGATCAGTTCGACCATAATGGACATCTCCGAACAATTCATGACAATGTCTCAAAATCTTATGGATTTACACATTAAAGTAGACATACTAGCAGGAGGTACCCCGCCACCAACTACAGGTAAATCATCTCTCTCTCTCTCTCTCTCTCTCTCGCACACACACACACACACACACACACACACACACACACACACACACACACACGTAAAGGAAGAAATTTCGGAAAATGTAAAATTAAATTAAAGTAAGTTTATTATACCGTATCATTTCTTCATACATGTACTGGCTGTTGATGTGGCAAGGCAATCTCTCTCTCTCTCTCTCTCTCTCTCTCTCTCTCTCTCTCTCTCATCACTTCAGTATAGAGTGGCCTAATTGTACTAAACAGTTGATGTCCATTGGATACACTGATGCAGACAAACATGTGGTTCGTATTATTGCATGATTGATGACCGGACAAGGGTCATTATGGGTCCGTGCCAACTGACCAAATACTAAACTAATTGGCACGTGTGGAGTTAGATAGTATCCGACAAATATTTCACCTTTTAAGTAAGTTTAATCAGGTTTTATCACTATTTTGAAAAATCTAAAATCACAATAAAAACAGAACATCTCATCTTATCAAAGCGAAGTTATATTAAAAAAACCAAAGAGTAATTTTATGTCAAAGAGAATGAATGAATGAATGAATGAACGAATAAAAAATTATTATTTCAAGTCATATCAGCGTTATTGTTTATATTCGGAAGTAGAGAATGTGAAAAACCCACAAAAGTATCAGTAATACATGTAACTAGTGGTAATTAAATATAATATTATAAAACTTACGCTCAACTGATTAGAAGCAGTAGTATCACAGATAAGCTTAAATAAAACACTAACAATGTATAGAAACAGAGAACAAGTTTATTTCTCGAAAGAAAGTTAGAATTTATTGTTCACTAGCACAGCAGAAACGATTTTGCATCGATCATGTTAGTCAAGATAGACGGGATGTATGAATTAAAATATAAAATGGAACCTTATAAAATACATCCCAAAATACAATGTAATTTTACGTTATTGTCAGGACAATATTGTAATGTCTCTGTGAGTTGAAGGAATTATCAGGGCAATATCGTAATGTCTTTGAAAGGTGACGGAATTGTCAGGACAATATTGTAATGTGTCTGTGAGGTGACGGAATTGTCAGGACAATATTGTAATGTGTCTGTGAGGTGACGGAATTGTCAGGACAATATTGTAACATCTCTGTGAGGTGACGGAATTGTCAGGACAATATTGTAATGTGTCTGTGAGGTGACGGAATTGTCAGGACAATATTGTAATGTC
Organism: Tegillarca granosa; assembly: GCA_029721355.1. NCBI lineage: Eukaryota > Metazoa > Mollusca > Bivalvia > Arcoida > Arcidae > Tegillarca > Tegillarca granosa. Next base: position 424,385 of record JARBDR010000135.1, read on the forward strand.
TCTGTGAGGTGACGGAATTGTCAGGACAATATTGTAATGTCTATGTGAGGTGACGGAATTGTAAGGACAATATTGTAATGTCTATGTGAGGTGACGGAATTGTCAGGACAATATTGTAATGTCTCTGTGAGGTGACGGAATTGTCAGGACAATATTTTAACATCTCTGTGAGGTGACGGAATTATCAGGACAATATTGTAATGTCTCTGTGAGGTGACGGAATTGTCAGGACAATATTGTAACATCTCTGTGAGGTGACGGAATTGTCAGGACAATATTGTAATGTCTCTGTGAGGTGACGGAATTGTCAGGACAATATTGTAACATCTCTGTGAGGTGACGGAATTGTCAGGACAATATTTTAACATCTCTGTGAGGTGACGGAATTGTCAGGACAATATTGTAATGTGTCTGTGAGGTGACGGAATTGTCAGGACAATATTGTAATGTCTCTGTGAGGTGACGGAATTGTCAGGACAATATTGTAATGTGTCTGTGAGGTGACGGAATTGTCAGGACAATATTGTAATGTGTCTGTGAGGTGACGGAATTGTCAGGACAATATTGTAATGTCTTTGTGAGGTGACGGAGGTGACGGAATTGTAAGGACAATATTGTAATGTCTCTGTGAGGTGACGGAATTCTCAGGACAATATTGTAATGTCTCTGTGAGGTGACGGAATTGTCAGGACAATATTGTAATGTCTCTGTGAGGTGACGGAATTGTCAGGACAATATTGTAATGTCTCTGTGAGGTGACGGAATTGTCAGGACAATATTGTAATGTGTCTGTGAGGTGACGGAATTGTCAGGACAATATTGTAATGTCTCTGTGAGGTGACAGAATTGTCAAGGCAATATCGTAATGTTTCTGTGAGGTGACGGAATTGTCAGGACAATATTGTAATGTGTCTGTGAGGTGACGGAATTGTCAGGACAATATTGTAATGTCTCTGTGAGGTGACGGAATTGTCAGGACAATATTGTAACATCTCTGTGAGGTGACGGAATTGTCAGGACAATATTGTAATGTCTCTGTGAGTTGACGGAGGTGACGGAATTGTCAGGACAATATTGTAACATCTCTGTGAGGTGACAGAATTGTCAAGGCAATATCGTAATGTTTCTGTGAGGTGACGGAATTGTCAGGACAATATTGTAACATCTCTGTGAGGTGACGGAATTGTCAGGACAATATTGTAATGTCTCTGTGAGTTGACGGAGGTGACGGAATTGTCAGGACAATATTGTAATGTCTCTGTGAGTTGACAGAATTGTCAAGGCAATATCGTAATGTTTCTGTGAGGTGACGGAATTGTCAGGACAATATTGTAATGTCTTTGTGAGGTGACGGAGGTGACGGAATTGTAAGGACAATATTGTAATGTCTCTGTGAGGTGACGGAATTGTCAGGACAATATTGTAACATCTCTGTGAGGTGACGGAATTGTCAGGACAATATTGTAACATCTTTGTGAGGTGACGGAATTGTCAGGACAATATTGTAACATCTCTGTGAGGTGAAGGAATTGTCAGGACAATATTGTAATGTCTCTGTGAGGTGACAGAATTGTCAGGACAATAATGTAATGTTTCTGTGAGGTGACGGAATTGTCAGGACAATATTGTAACATCTTTGTGAGGTGACGGAATTGTCAGGACAATATTGTAATGTCTCTGTGAGGTGACGGAATTGTCAGGACAATATTGTAACATCTTTGTGAGGTGACGGAATTGTCAGGACAATATTGTAATGTCTCTGTGAGGTGACGGAATTGTCAAGGCAATATCGTAATGTTTCTGTGAGGTGACGGAATTGTCAAGGCAATATCGTAATGTTTCTGTGAGGTGACGGAATTGTCAAGGCAATATCGTAATGTTTCTGTGAGGTGACAGAATTGTCAAGGCAATATCGTAATGTTTCTGTGAGGTGACGGAATTGTCAAGGCAATATCGTAATGTTTCTGTGAGGTGACGGAATTGTCAAGGCAATATCGTAATGTTTCTGTGAGGTGACAGAATTGTCAGGACAATATTGTAATGTCTCTGTGAGGTGACGGAATTGTCAGGACAATATTGTAATGTCTTTGTGAGGTGACGGAGGTGACGGAATTGTAAGGACAATAATGTAATGTTTCTGTGAGGTGACAGAATTGTCAGGACAATATTGTAATGTTTCTGTGAGGTGACGGAATTGTCAGGACAATATTGTAATGTGTCTGTGAGGTGACGGAATTGTCAGGACAATATTGTAATGTCTCTGTGAGGTGACGGAATTGTCAGGACAATATTGTAATGTGTCTGTGAGGTGACGGAATTGTCAGGACAATATTGTAATGTGTCTGTGAGGTGACGGAATTGTCAGGACAATATTGTAATGTCTTTGTGAGGTGACGGAGGTGACGGAATTGTAAGGACAATATTGTAATGTCTCTGTGAGGTGACGGAATTCTCAGGACAATATTGTAATGTCTCTGTGAGGTGACGGAATTGTCAGGACAATATTGTAATGTCTCTGTGAGGTGACGGAATTGTCAGGACAATATTGTAATGTCTCTGTGAGGTGACGGAATTGTCAGGACAATATTGTAATGTGTCTGTGAGGTGACGGAATTGTCAGGACAATATTGTAATGTCTCTGTGAGGTGACAGAATTGTCAAGGCAATATCGTAATGTTTCTGTGAGGTGACGGAATTGTCAGGACAATATTGTAATGTGTCTGTGAGGTGACGGAATTGTCAGGACAATATTGTAATGTCTCTGTGAGGTGACGGAATTGTCAGGACAATATTGTAACATCTCTGTGAGGTGACGGAATTGTCAGGACAATATTGTAATGTCTCTGTGAGTTGACGGAGGTGACGGAATTGTCAGGACAATATTGTAACATCTCTGTGAGGTGACAGAATTGTCAAGGCAATATCGTAATGTTTCTGTGAGGTGACGGAATTGTCAGGACAATATTGTAACATCTCTGTGAGGTGACGGAATTGTCAGGACAATATTGTAATGTCTCTGTGAGTTGACGGAGGTGACGGAATTGTCAGGACAATATTGTAATGTCTCTGTGAGTTGACAGAATTGTCAAGGCAATATCGTAATGTTTCTGTGAGGTGACGGAATTGTCAGGACAATATTGTAATGTCTTTGTGAGGTGACGGAGGTGACGGAATTGTAAGGACAATATTGTAATGTCTCTGTGAGGTGACGGAATTGTCAGGACAATATTGTAACATCTCTGTGAGGTGACGGAATTGTCAGGACAATATTGTAACATCTTTGTGAGGTGACGGAATTGTCAGGACAATATTGTAACATCTCTGTGAGGTGAAGGAATTGTCAGGACAATATTGTAATGTCTCTGTGAGGTGACAGAATTGTCAGGACAATAATGTAATGTTTCTGTGAGGTGACGGAATTGTCAGGACAATATTGTAACATCTTTGTGAGGTGACGGAATTGTCAGGACAATATTGTAATGTCTCTGTGAGGTGACGGAATTGTCAGGACAATATTGTAACATCTTTGTGAGGTGACGGAATTGTCAGGACAATATTGTAATGTCTCTGTGAGGTGACGGAATTGTCAAGGCAATATCGTAATGTTTCTGTGAGGTGACGGAATTGTCAAGGCAATATCGTAATGTTTCTGTGAGGTGACGGAATTGTCAAGGCAATATCGTAATGTTTCTGTGAGGTGACAGAATTGTCAAGGCAATATCGTAATGTTTCTGTGAGGTGACGGAATTGTCAAGGCAATATCGTAATGTTTCTGTGAGGTGACGGAATTGTCAAGGCAATATCGTAATGTTTCTGTGAGGTGACAGAATTGTCAGGACAATATTGTAATGTCTCTGTGAGGTGACGGAATTGTCAGGACAATATTGTAATGTTTCTGTGAGGTGACGGAATTGTCAAGGCAATATCGTAATGTTTCTGTGAGGTGACGGAATTGTCAAGGCAATATCGTAATGTTTCTGTGAGGTGACGGAATTGTCAAGGCAATATCGTAATGTTTCTGTGAGGTGACAGAATTGTCAGGACAATATTGTAATGTCTCTGTGAGGTGACGGAAATGTCAGGACAATATTGTAATGTCTCTGTGAGGTGACGGAATTGTCAGGACAATATTGTAATGTGTCTGTGAGGTGACGGAATTGTCAAGGCAATATCGTAATGTTTCTGTGAGGTGACGGAATTGTCAAGGCAATATCGTAATGTTTCTGTGAGGTGACGGAATTGTCAAGGCAATATCGTAATGTTTCTGTGAGGTGACAGAATTGTCAGGACAATATTGTAATGTCTCTGTGAGGTGACGGAATTGTCAGGACAATATTGTAATGTTTCTGTGAGGTGACGGAATTGTCAAGGCAATATCGTAATGTTTCTGTGAGGTGACAGAATTGTCAGGACAATATCGTAATGTTTCTGTGAGGTGACAGAATTGTCAGGACAATATTGTAATGTCTCTGTGAGGTGACGGAATTGTCATGACAATATTGTAATGTGTCTGTGAGTTGACGGAATTGTCAAGGCAATATCGTAATGTTTCTGTGAGGTGACAGAATTGTCAGGACAATATCGTAATGTTTCTGTGAGGTGACAGAATTGTCAGGACAATATTGTAATGTCTCTGTGAGGTGACGGAATTGTCAGGACAATATTGTAATGTCTCTGTGAGGTGACGGAATTGTCAGGACAATATTGTAATGTGTCTGTGAGTTGACGGAATTGTCAAGGCAATATCGTAATGTTTCTGTGAGGTGACGGAATTGTCAAGGCAATATCGTAATGTTTCTGTGAGGTGACGGAATTGTCAAGGCAATATCGTAATGTTTCTGTGAGGTGACAGAATTGTCAAGGCAATATCGTAATGTTTCTGTGAGGTGACGGAATTGTCAAGGCAATATCGTAATGTTTCTGTGAGGTGACGGAATTGTCAAGGCAATATCGTAATGTTTCTGTGAGGTGACAGAATTGTCAGGACAATATTGTAATGTCTCTGTGAGGTGACGGAATTGTCAGGACAATATTGTAATGTTTCTGTGAGGTGACGGAATTGTCAAGGCAATATCGTAATGTTTCTGTGAGGTGACGGAATTGTCAAGGCAATATCGTAATGTTTCTGTGAGGTGACGGAATTGTCAAGGCAATATCGTAATGTTTCTGTGAGGTGACAGAATTGTCAGGACAATATTGTAATGTCTCTGTGAGGTGACGGAAATGTCAGGACAATATTGTAATGTCTCTGTGAGGTGACGGAATTGTCAGGACAATATTGTAATGTGTCTGTGAGGTGACGGAATTGTCAAGGCAATATCGTAATGTTTCTGTGAGGTGACGGAATTGTCAAGGCAATATCGTAATGTTTCTGTGAGGTGACGGAATTGTCAAGGCAATATCGTAATGTTTCTGTGAGGTGACAGAATTGTCAGGACAATATTGTAATGTCTCTGTGAGGTGACGGAATTGTCAGGACAATATTGTAATGTTTCTGTGAGGTGACGGAATTGTCAAGGCAATATCGTAATGTTTCTGTGAGGTGACAGAATTGTCAGGACAATATCGTAATGTTTCTGTGAGGTGACAGAATTGTCAGGACAATATTGTAATGTCTCTGTGAGGTGACGGAATTGTCATGACAATATTGTAATGTGTCTGTGAGTTGACGGAATTGTCAAGGCAATATCGTAATGTTTCTGTGAGGTGACAGAATTGTCAGGACAATATCGTAATGTTTCTGTGAGGTGACAGAATTGTCAGGACAATATTGTAATGTCTCTGTGAGGTGACGGAATTGTCAGGACAATATTGTAATGTCTCTGTGAGGTGACGGAATTGTCAGGACAATATTGTAATGTGTCTGTGAGTTGACGGAATTGTCAGGACAATATTGTAATGTCTCTGTGAGGTGACGGAATTGTCAGGACAATATTGTAATGTCTCTGTGAGGTGACGGAATTGTCAGGACAATATTGTAACATCTCTGTGAGGTGACGGAATTGTCAGGACAATATTGTAACATCTCTGTGAGGTGACGGAATTGTCAGGACAATATTGTAATGTCTCTGTGAGGTGACGGAATTGTCAGGACAATATTGTAATGTCTCTGTGAGTTGACGGAATTGTCAGGACAATATTGTAATGTCTCTGTGAGGTGACGGAATTGTCAGGACAATATTGTAACATCTCTGTGAGGTGACGGAATTGTCAGGACAATATTGTCACATCTCTGTGAGGTGACGGAATTGTCAGGACAATATTGTAATGTCTCTGTGAGGTGACGGAATTGTCAGGACAATATTGTAATGTCTCTGTGAGTTGACGGAATTGTCAGGACAATATTGTAATGTCTCTGTGAGGTGACAGAATTGTCAGGACAATATTGTAACATCTCTGTGAGATGACGGAATTGTCAGGACAATATTGTAATGTCTCTGTGAGTTGACGGAATGGTCAGGACAATATTGTAATGTCTCTGTGAGTTGACGGAATTGTCAGGACAATATTGTAATGTCTCTGTGAGGTGACGGAATTCTCAGGACAATATTGTAACATCTCTGTGAGGTGACGGAATTGTCAGGACAATATTGTAACATCTCTGTGAGGTGACGGAATTGTCAGGACAATATTGTAATGTCTCTGTGAGGTGACGGAATTGTCAGGACAATATTGTAACATCTCTGTGAGGTGACGGAATTATCAGGACAATATTGTAATGTTTCTGTGAGGTGACGGAATTGTCAGGACAATATTGTAATGTTTCTGTGAGTTGACGGAATTGTCAGAACAATATCGTAATGTTTCTGTGAGTTGACGGAATTGTCAGAACAATATCGTAATGTCTCTGTGAGGTGACAGAATTGTCAGGACAATATTGTAATGTCTCTGTGAGGTGACGGAATTGTCAGGACAATATTGTAATGTCTCTGTGAGGTGACAGAATTGTCAGGACAATATTGTAACATCTCTGTGAGGTGACGGAATTGTCAGGACAATATCGTAATGTCTCTGTGAGGTGACAGAATTATCAGGACAATATCGTAATGTTTCTGTGAGGTGACGGAATTGTCAGGACAATATCGTAATGTTTCTGTGAGTTGACGGAATTGTCAGGACAATATCGTAATGTCTCTGTGAGGTGACGGAATTGTCAGGACAATATTGTAATGTTTCTGTGAGGTGACGGAATTGTCAGGACAATATCGTAATGTCTCTGTGAGGTGACGGAATTGTCAGGACAATATTGTAATGTTTCTGTGAGGTGACGGAATTGTCAGGACAACATCGTAATGTCTCTGTGAGGTGACAGAATTGTCAGGACAATATTGTAATGTCTCTGTGAGGTGACGGAATTGTCAGGACAATATTGTAACATCTCTGTGAGGTGACAGAATTGTCAGGACAATATTGTAATGTCTCTGTGAGGTGACAGAATTGTCAGGACAATATTGTAATGTCTCTGTGAGGTGACAGAATTGTCAGGACAATATTGTAACATCTCTGTGAGGTGACGGAATTGTCAGGACAATATTGTAATGTCTCTGTGAAGTGACGGAATTGTCAGGACAATATCGTAATGTCTCTGTGAGGTGACGGAATTATCAGGACAATATTGTAATGTTTCTGTGAGGTGACGGAATTGTCAGGACAATATCGTAATGTTTCTGTGAGTTGACGGAATTATCAGGACAATATCGTAATGTTTCTGTGAGGTGACGGAATTGTCAGGACAATATCGTAATGTTTCTGTGAGTTGACGGAATTGTCAGGACAATATCGTAATGTCTCTGTGAGGTGACAGAATTGTCAGGACAATATTGTATTGTCTCTGTGAGGTGACGGAATTGTCAGGACAATATTGTTATGTCTCTGTGAGGTGACGGAATTGTCAGGACAATATTGTAACATCTCTGTGAGGTGACGGAATTGTCAGGACAATATCGTAATGTCTCTGTGAGGTGACAGAATTGTCAGGACAATATTGTAATGTCTCTGTGAGGTGACGGAATTGTCAGGACAATATTGTAACATCTTTGTGAGGTGACGGAATTGTCAGGACAATATTGTAATGTCTCTGTGAGGTGACGGAATTCTCAGGACAATAAAAAACAAAGACCGGGGCGTGTTTCACGTACGTTTCCAAGTTCATTCTTAAGCTCGTTACTAAGTTTGAACTTAGGAAAGAGTTAGGGAATGCATAAGTTAAAACAGTCGGTTTCATAAACGTGTCCTATGCCTGTCCTAAGTTAGTAAAAACGTAAGAAAAAATTACCGGAACACCTCGTGCATTTATATAAAGATTTCAGTAAATAATGCCTAATATGTAAAATAAAATGAAATATATTCTTTAAATACATGAAACGGAGTTTACATATATCATATATGACATCAGTTACAGTGTATTGTAAATTCTTTAAAACCTTCATTTTTATTTTTTTTCCTATCATTTTATTAACATATTAATTGCTTTTACGAATAACGGAATAAAGTATTACTCAATTCTCATTGGCTACTCATACACACCTTGACGTTTTCACATTGGATTATAAAGCATGCTTATATTCAAATTATTTTCATCGTGCATTTATATATAGGGGTGTGGAATGGTATGATATATATATGAAGTTGTTTTCTGTAACCAAGCAATGAATGATTCTGATTTTCTAAGGTCCGGTTCCCTAAGTTTCTGCTGATTGTAGAAGTATTTATCTTTGAAGATATTTCTATATTTGATAAAATCTGGCTTTCAAAACATTTTTGTACATGTTGCAATATGTATTTACTTGCAATAAACGTGATTCGGTGTTGCATCATTAAAATGTCAGGATAAAATACACCGTATGATTATAGTAGCTTTAGTGTACCTTGCGAAATTTTGTTTTGCAAAGTCTGACATCGTTTATAGTGCAGTTTGTATTTTTTTCAATAAGCATAATTAGGATAAAAAGTTTCTCGGTTATATTTTCTTGAAAGTTAAAATGCGTTAAAATAACAACGAGTTAATTTTATTTTATAGTAGGATTTTTATATCCCAAATAAAAACTTTGACTCGGAATTTAATAAAGACAGCTGCATTTCAAGTGTAAATGACGAATAACTAATCCTTTCAGGTCAGACACTTTGAATGGCTGCTCATTGCGAAATAATTTCTTTGAAGAAAATGTGTTATTACGAAATTTACTCTTAAAATCCGTTTAGGAAATAGCGGGATTTCCAACACAAACTACGAAGTTGTCATCAATAATCAGGTGAATATCAAATTAATCTTATTAGCAAAGATCTGGATTCCAAAGTTACTGGCGAATGTTGCAATATTTATCTTAAAATGTTTTGTGCATTCGCAATTTGAATGAAATAAAACTTTTCTAATATACATTATTCGTGTAAAAATAAAGCAGTTTCTAAATGCACGTGTTTCAAGTACACGTATACTCATATAAATCGATCTTATAATAATTTTTTCTTTCTCGACTCTTAATATACACGCTTACGGATCACTGTGCTTCTAACCGCCTAGGGGGCCTTGGTGGCCGAGTGGTTTCAAGCGCGTGCCTACAGATCACGGTGCCTCTAACCGCCTAGCGGTCTTGGTGGCCGAGTGGTCTAAAGCACGTGCTTACAAATCACGTTGCCTTTAACCGCCTAGGGGGCCTCGGTGGCCGAGTGGTCTAAAGCGTGTGCTTACAGATTACATTGCCTTTAACTGCCTAGGGGGCCTCGGTGGCCGAGTGGTCTAAAGCACGTGCTTACAAATCACATTGCCTCTAACCGCATAGGGGCCTCATTGGCCGAGTGGTCTAAACTCGTACCTACAGATCACTGTGCCTCTAACTGTCTAGGGGGCTTGGTGGCCGAGTGGTCTTAAGCTCGTACCTACAGATCACTGTGCCTCTAACCGTCTAGGGGGCTTGGTGGCCGAGTGGTCTAAAGCGCGTGCCTTCAGATCACTGTGCCTCTTACCGCCTAGCGGTCTTGGTGGCCGAGTGGTCTAAAGCGCGTGCCTACAGATCACTGTGCCTCTAACCGTCTAGGGGGCTTGGTGGCCGAGAGGTCTAAAAGTCGTACCTACAGATCACTGTGCCTCTAACCGTCTAGGGGGCTTGGTGGCCGAGTGGTCTAAAGCGTGTGCCTACAGATTACTGTGCCTCTAACTGTCTAGGGGGCTTGGTGGCCGAGTGGTCTAAAGCGCGTGCCTACAGATCACTGTACCTCTAACCGTCTAGGGGGCTTGAAAACCGAGTGGTCTAAAGCGCGTGCCTACAGATCACTTTGCCTCTTACCGCCTAGCGGTCTCGGTGGCCGAGTGGTCTAAAGCGCGTGCCTTCAGATCACTGTGCCTCTTACCGCCTAGAGGTCGCGTGCCTACAGATCACTGTGCCTCTTACCGCCTAGCGGTCTCGGTGGCCGAGTGGTCTAAAGCGCGTGCCTACAGATCACTGTGCCTCTTACCGCCTAGCGGTCTTGGTGGCCGAGTGGTCTAAAGCGCGTGCCTACAGATCACTGTGCCTCTTTCCACCTGGGTTTAAATCCTTAGAGTGAAAAGGTCTGTCAATATGATTGCCAAAGAATGGTGGTTTTCTCGAGGAACACCGGTTTCCTCCACAGGAACTGACCGCCTTAAAATATAAATCATAGGATTTTAACTAGATCGTTAAACTTCGTTTGTCCACTTTACTCGTAGCGTTGATCGCGAAATAAATTATCAATCACGATCTTTTAGCAATATCAGTGAACATAAAATTTTGCACTTTCTTTGAAAATAAATTTGTTTAATAGAATATATTTGATATCCCCCATTGTTTGCAAAACCTATTTGTGATCCTCCTGCTTTTTATCAGTTTATCAAAAGCTTTAAAATTTTCTTTTGTATTTTGTAGTTTTAAGTCAATTTAATGATTAATTGTATCTCCTGTCTTTTATAATAAAAGCTGCAGTTATGTTGATGCGGCTTTAAAGAATAGTTCCCTCACTGCAGCGCTAAATGTTGTTCTTTTCCAATTCAGTATAAGCGGAGCAAGTACAATTAGTTATATTAAAGTGACATGTTCAAATTTTTAAATGTTTTTTTTTCTTTTTTTTAGAAAAGTTGATAATTTAGCATATGATAAAGGTTATACAAGCTTTGTAAGTTCGACATTTGTATTTCAGAATTGTTATTCTTTCCAAATTGATTGGAAAGCAAAACGACGGAAAAAAAGACATTTTTTTAGTTTTTTGGGTAGTAAACTTTGTTTTCTTTCTTTTCTTGTTTTTTACGTTACATTGTTTGTGAATTTCCTTGGTGACGGTAAATATTTCTTCGGACACTCCACCATTTTAAACCCGAGTTGAACAAAAAATTGATTTGAAATAGACACCACATTGCTCCCCTTGTACACGATTACGGCACAACAACGTGTAAATTACTCATATTTTAAAATATATTATAGAATAAAAATATATAATGTGATTGATAAGGGTTCCTAAAATAGAATTTATAGCCATTTTGACGCTTTTTATCATTCATTTGTATATCATTGCAAGACCCGATCGTAAAAACGCTTTAAAATCTTTAACCTAAAGAAACACACATGTTCTAAATGTGTAACATAAATCAATTTCACAGTTGTTTGAGTAACACCAACAATTATCATGTATTACTACATGTGGAAATGTAGATCTATCAACACACTGGTACGATGTACTGTCTGTAAATTTAATTACATATCCTTTTTGGGCTAGGTTTATCGCCTCGGTGGTTCAGTATTAGAGTGTCCTCTTCGAGACCAGGAGACCGGGGGTTATATAACCTCGGCCGGGTCATATATAAGCTTTAAAAAAATTGAGATATTGCTTTGCCGGTTCTACTCTTGAAGGGACAGAGTCTCAATTGCATAGTTTCCCGGTTGTCAGGATAATGTGAACGGTGTGTTTGTCTGTGGCATACAGACATGGTGAGCTAGTACCTTGAAATGTGACCCTAAGTGTTCTAGTACAAGACAGATCTTAAAAAACACATACTTGCACAAACAGGAACTTGTTCTTAAAGCTGCATTAATTTTTTCAATTTTCTGGATTTTATTTTGATTTCCTAAATATATTTTTTTAAATAGGTAACTTCTAATCACGATCCGTGTGATTCATTTTCTAAAATTCCATTCCTTTTAGCTGTAAATAAACGGAATCCTCTAACCGGTTGGTCAATGTTTATGGATGATTAAATTATGAGCCGGGAGCATGCGCATGGATGTACGGAAAAACCCATGAATCGAAGGTAAAACATGACAAATTGCATTAAATGTTCGTCATTAATATCCAGATGTATTTGAAATAGTGTTATGTATCCCTTACTAAGTCACAAATGACAAATTCTCACGAATTTTTGTGTTTAAATTATCGTATTTCACCGTTTTGAAAGTTGTGTTAAATTGACCCGGTTTTTTCATGACGTAACCATGTTCTAATATTAGATCCCACATGCTACATCTCGCTGGGAAATTATTGTTGTTTCTGTATTTATTCGAGCTTTTATTGTTGGACAAAATGTAACATTGTTCATTAGGAACATTATTAATTAGATTAGCACCGTTTTAATTTTTTTTTTTGAAAACTTATTGCAGCTTTAAATTATCCTTATATATTTATAACCCTCCTCTGGTAGCGAATAGCTGAAAAAATACTGATGCGACGTTAAATAGCAGTAATCAATAATCCAATCTCCTAGCAGTGGCCAATTGATTAAGGGTCTCAAACTCAAGGCGACTCACCTCTGTTTGTTCATTCTCGGTGAGAAAGGATCTGGCTCGGTACCATTAAAAAGGACTGAGTGGCCTGCTATTTTTATCTGCTACATTACGGGCGAAAGTACTAAATCCCTAGTGATCGCCATATGTTCACACTAGTTAAATGCAGTTCAGAAACACTTACACACTTTGACACTCACGCAAGACAGCAACATCACATTGTTTATTTTGGTTAAACTATTATGATATTTTAAACATTTAACTACGGATATATCATTTTATATGTAAAGAAAATGATAAAAGTTTTGCGTAAAATAAAAATAAAAATAAAACAATATACTGTATATAAATGATAATAAACATAAGAAATATTCATTGTGAAAATTTTATGGTTCTTAAAAAATGTATGATTTTCTGATATTTTTTTTCAATTTTGCAAAAAAATGTGTTATCCATTTAATATGAATGCAGTTACCGCTTACTCTGCGGGATTTCATTGAAAAATGTTCAGCAGTCGTTGCACTTTTACACTTTCTCATAATTGAGATAACTGATAGAAAGATTAAAAATGAGACCACTTTAACCTTCAAAGAAACTTACAACAGCTGTTAATCATATGGTTAAAGTCCCATTTAACTTTGATTGACATGACCCAAATAATTTGTCGCTGTAACATAACATCTTTGACCTCGGTAGGCCAGCCAGGTCTTTATTGTATAACTTTTCGTTAAACAAATTGTATAACTTTACACAATCAGGTAAACAAACTTTGTATCATGTAGCATCACTTGTCTACTAAGCCTTCAAACATGTCCATCTGCTGTGCGTTCTATTCCGGGCGACAGGGATTTCTTAAACGTAAAATTTTACCGGTTAGCTAGGTATACCAATTAATGAATTAAATGTCAGTGGTTTTTATTTGCGACATTGTGGGTGAGTGTACTAGCACTTGTAGGTCGTCAGAAGTGTTAACTTCTATTAAACCTGATCTAAACTCATTCTTTAAAATAATTAGAAAATTGTGTCTAAGAATTTTAAAAATTGGTGATGTGACAAAAATTATTCAACAAAGACAATAGATCTAGCAATGGGAGCCCCCCCCCCCCCCTTCTAAAAAACTGCTACTCGTACAAATATCTCTTATCTCTGGTAAATTTAAGATTACAATTAAACAAGGTTTAAAAGTCTCCCAATGGAACTGTTAAAAATAGCCTTGGTTACTAAATTCCTCTTCGTTCTGCTTCATTATCCGTAATAAAACTATAAAACACGTGGTCTTCAGCAATCAGGAAGTTATTTATGTCCAACTGTATGAACACGTGAATGAAGGAATAGCGCAATAGCTTCTTCCGTCCAATTGAAAAGCGTTTCTCTTATAAGAAGCTGCAACAGAGATGGTGGAGGTAATCAGGGTAAACCAACTACTTTCGTACAAAGGGATTTATTGTATTTTAAGCAAAAGGGAAATGTAGAACCTTGGATTGGATTAATGGTGTTTTACGCCCCAGCCAAGATTATTTCACTTATACCAAGACTATCAATTCAGTGTGTTAAATAACAACAAAGACCTTCGGCAAGCAAACTGGCAAACACTTTTCACAATAGGACCTGCCCGAGTGGAATTAGAAACAAGACGATGAAAGTAGGATCGTGTATTTGTCATGGACCGTCTGTTAATTACGGATAGTGTGTAAATTATGGATCTCGTGTTAATTACGGACCACGTATCAATTGTGGACAGTGTTTTGATTATAGATCGTGTGTTAATTGTTAGATCACGTGTTAATTATAGACCGCGTGTTATATATGGACCGTTATGAATAGTTATGAATTACATGTTCGTTATGTACTTGTGTTTGTTAAGGATTACACGTACATGTTGCTACTAATACTTATTATAGGTGGTCACTAAGTACTGGTTTGAAAAAAAAACTGGTAAAACACTTTTCGTCTTTGTACGTAAAGAAATCTCGGATGAACTTAAACACTTTAAGTGGATTATCTAACAGATGGTAACCAATAAATAGTGTGAGAAAATGTAAATTACACGCGAGAATTCTAAAAAATGACATTTTGAAAAAGTATATATAATAAAATCGAGACAAGGCGTTTGGTATTGGACTTTGGACTGGGTATTGTAATTCGGAATTTAATTCAAAAACTAGAAGCTTACAATTTATATTTTGAATTTTGTATTGAACTTTTAACTTATAATATGAACATTATTTAAACAGAATCTGGCGATAGACTTGACATCAGTCAGGAGTTCACGTTAAGGTCCAAATTTGAGTGTCAATCCAGGTTTTACAGTATATCAGTTTCAGATGATCTTTAAATATTTTTAAGTAAAACTAAATTCTACTTGGCACCAAAACTAATCAGAATTTTGTCAGTTAAAGATAAACAGAAATTAAAACATCTGTTAGTTCTGTAATATATGTAATATGTAATATCATTTTCTTATTTGAAAATTAAGTTTTAACAACTGTTGTTCTTCATATAGAGCATTTTGTTATTATAGATTTTATTTTATCTCTGTGTTTAAGAACTATGTGTTATACGATTTTTTCGGGTTTCACCTCAGATTACAGACTATTTATGTCACAACTCAGTAAAGTTTTAACTTTTTCTAAACATAAGTGTGTTTGCCTGCAACGTTTAACCTTCATTTAACGTAATCGTTTACGATTTTCTATAACTTTTACTTTCGATTTTATAACGTTTACCAATACATCTACTACAACTACTGCTACTGATGCTGCTGCTGCTGCTACTGATAATAATAATAATAATAATAATAATAAAGATAATGATGATGGTAATAAATAAATAAATAAATTAATTAATAAATAAATTAATTAATTAAAATAAATGAAATAAAATAAATAAATTAAATAAATAAAAATAAACCGGGCAAAAGCCGTGTCAGAGTTAAAATGTTCACAAAACAGAAATAACTTTAACCGACATCAAACTATATCTATCACAAATCGGCGAATGTCGAAATCTTTTTCAACTTTGGTTGCGTAAATATTAATATTTTGATAATTGTAGACGGGCAGATAGTAGGATATATTGCTCTGCATTTTATACAATCAACATACCATCTGAAAGGCTTTAATTCTGGTTATCTACACTCAAGTGATATATACATATTTATAAAAACGAGGTGCCATTATCAGACTGTATATATTTCAGAAACTTATGTATCTTTATCAGACAGTTTCTAAGGTCAGCATAAAAATGATATACAGAGATATTCCACATATATTCATTATACACAAATTCGTATAAATATATATATATATATCAAGGCGTGCTTCTTTATCGTGTTTACAAGAAACACAACTTTCTATTTAAACATTTTAATTACATTTGTCAAAAATCAAGACCTTAAAAAACTTAGACATGACCATCATTATTGCTTTAAATTAATGAAATATATAAAATATGTAATAAATGTCTGTCCTGTTAAAGAATTTTGGCACGCGTTCTTTAACTGATGTAGTTTGATGACTCAGCAATACAACTTCTCCACTCCAATCGGAAATCTTAAAAAATAGATAATGTGGAAATAGATGTGATATTTCTACGATATTTGTCAGCGAAAGTTTAAATTTTCATAATATGGCTAAATACCCGACATTAAAAATATAATATTTATGTATGAACATGAACACATTTCAACCGTCTTGTGTTTTCCCATCAAATGTTGATTCATAATGTATTTATCCTTTGTGTGTCAATCTGTGATGTCTCGTATGTCAACCTGACGCCTGTCAATCCGCCGTGTATTTCCGATGTGAACCCGAGGTCTGTCAATCCGCCGTGAATTTACACGTCGTACGTCAACCCGACGTCTGTCACTCCGTCGGGTTTTTACACGTCGTATGTCAACTTGTATCTCAACCCGACGTCTGTCAATCCGCCTTGCGTCTGTCACTTCGAAGTATGTCCTCTGGACGTGTGTCAACCTGACACTTTCAGCCTCTGAGAATTTCGTAATTGTTACTTTTGTTACAATCATGTTAAGTAGCGAACTCGGTGATGTCATATATATTATATATATATATAATTCATTAATTTTTTTTTCACGCGTTTTATATGTTCACACCAAGCTGTAACTGGGGATTCAAGTTAAATGTGTTGAATATTTTTTCCTTATAAAAACTGAATACAATCTTAGCCATCAAACACCATAGAGTTAACATTGTATTAAAAAGTTCTGAAGTAGAAACGGCCCTTGATCCTTTTAACTAAACGTTAGTTGAGGGTCATCAAAGTACTTATTTAAGTACCATGTAAGTACTTGTTTGAACAAGTTATTTCAAATTACTTGTAAAAGTTTGAGGATAAATTATGTCCTAGTTTTTCTTCCTCTATATACATGTATGTGTTACAAAAATAGGACAAAAATTAATTATGTTATACACACGTGAAATACATGCAGTAAGGTGAAATGACAATATTAGTCCTAACTGTTATCTCCAGAATTATTATATGTGCAATAAGAAAGGGAATTGTTATAATAATAATAATAATAATAATAATATTTTTACTGTTTATTATTATTATCCTTTTTAATCTTGTCTGTTTTTTTATGTTGTTCAGAGTTTACTCATTAATTTACAATACTTTTCACAAAGATGGCGGTTAGACTAGTTACAAAGTCAGTAAATGTCGTTAACGTTTCAGGATATTAAAGGGACTGACTAGATGGTGATACTAAATAACAATGAATTCGTGGTCTTTTAAAAGTTTGGGTTTCTTCGACAACCGAGAGGTCGAAAGCAGGGTGCTAACAGATTACAGCATCTCTTATAAATACCCTAAGTTAGAAACCTGACCGAAATGATTCTAGTGGGAAGAATTTTGTAAGTGTGCTTTTATCCGGGCACTCATGTTTCATTCTGTTTTTATAATCCATTAACTGATCGTCTCGAAATATGTATAGCAATCTCTGATTTTTTGCTTTCAGTTTTACCCGTTGAAGGAATGGTAAGATTAGCTGATGGTGAACGTCCGTCGGAGGGACGAGTTGAAATCTATCATGACGGAGAATGGGGTACAGTGTGTGATGACAACTGGGACGAAAACGAGGCTATCGTAGTTTGCTATAAACTAGGTTACCGGTGGGTATAATGTACTAAATTCATTAACTAAAAAGGGGAAAATCTGCTTTAAAAATAAAACTGAAAATTTTGGTGATTTCAGCTTACCTGAATTAAAAAAAATTTCGATGAATAATCAATTGTACATTAACTAAATACCCAATTTCAAGAGCACACAAAAATGTTCTTACTTACTGATTTGTCTTCGTTGTATTTCTTTTAATAGATTATTACAAAAAGCATGTGTATGTTCCTTTTTTACTTCATAATATTAACAATTGTGCATTCAGGATCACCTTTGTAATAATTTTCCGATCCCCGCTGATTTTACTTTTAAACGATTTTGAGGTTGTTGCAGTTATCGATTAGCTAGAACATTTGTTTTTTTGTTTTGTCTCCTGTCACGTGTAACTAATTCTTGTGACTTAGTCTGCTTCTTTAAAACATTTGTTGATTGTGCACCTCTAGATGTTTTCCAGGTTGTTGTAGTTTCTATTTTAAGGCTTTCAGTTATTAGTTTGTTGTGGTCCTTTATATGTTTTTCAGGTTGCTGGAGTTCCAATGTTTTTTTATGTCTTTCAAGATGTTTTCTAGTTTGCTAAAGTTTTTGTATTGAGGCTTTTGAACATCTGTTTATTGTGCAACTAAAGATATTTGCAAAGTTGCTGTAACTCGATATTAAAGCTTTTGAATACCCGTTAATTGTTGTGCTCTTTCAGAAATTTGAAAGATAGCTAGAGTTCCTGTTTCGAGGCTTCTCTAGGCGTTTTCAGTTTAAAAGAGTTGCGCATTATAATGTTTGCATAGTTGTTGGAGTTCCTGTTTTGAGGCGGTTTCTATTTTTACCCCTGTAATTGTTTTACACAGTTAGAATACTGTCGTTAAGGTTTACGTTTCTCTAAATACCATGAAACTATTTTAGTTGCAATTTGTAATCATATTTGTTTGAGTACATTGTGTATTTTAAAAAGTTTTCATTGAATTTCATTCACAGTGTCAATATTATTTAAAAACAAATTATTGATAATGATGAAGAGTATATTACTCCTTCCAAATATTAAAATGAATTGTTATTCAAATAGCTGAGATGAATTCTTCTTTAGGGGCGGTCTTGCAAGAAGAGAAGCATATTTTGGACCAGGAACCGGTCGGATTTGGATGGATGAGTTACAATGTGATGCCAGTGAATCTAGTCTAGCTAATTGTGAATTTGCTGGATATGGCATAACAGACTGTACACACAAAGAGGACGCCTCTGTAATCTGTAATGTTGACGGTTCGTGTTTATTGTTATGTAACATTCTGTTAGTTACTTTACCGTTTGAGAAAAAGGTGCGTGTGTGTGTGTGTGTGTGTGTGTGTGTGTGTGTGTGTGTGTGTGTGTTTGTGTGTGTGTGTGTGTGAGAGAGAGAGAGAGAGAGAGAGAGAGAGAGAGAGAGAGAGAGAGAGAGAGAGTACTACTTATTTAAAATTAGGTAGAAAGCTTAGAGTTTGTGATCAGTGTTATTTAACAATTGAACTGTTTTTAAATGATGTCCATTGTCAATATGAATGCAAAAACTTTGCAAGCAAACTGAATAACGCGCGTTCTACTTTCTTTAAATATTTTTAAAAAATTATTCATTGATTTTAAGACTTTAAAAATTTCCCATCTATAACACATGCACACCGAGAGGAGTCCAGCCACAAAGAACGTGCACGTGCATTTTAGACCAGAATATAATCAAAAAAAATATAACACTTTTGTTTTATTGATAATCAAATTATTATTATTACTATTATAATAATTATTTTATATCTTATACTCTCCAAAAATACATTATGTTAATGAACCCTTTTTGTTAAACCTCGTAAATGCGCTTTTAAATGGCGTTTGTTTACATATAATATTGTAGTCCCGGATTGTGTATTGCATTTTATATGTTTTCATACATGGAGTGACGTGGTTTTTGTAATTTATAGTCTCTATGAACGCAACAGCTCTCAAACATTGGGAAATGGGAATTTCACACAGCAAATGTAAAAACATCCGCATCTCGTCTCTGCAACATCAACAGTTTTACAATCCCGTCTCTGTCCCTAAGTACTAAATCTGCATATCTGTGCTCATCAGCAGTGTTATAACCTCAATCTTCGTCCCTAAGTAGCATTAAGCCCGCGCCTCTGTCTCGGTACATTTTTGTCATGTCTTGAATCCCGTTCAAATCGAATAATCATATCACTTCTAGCTACCTAGGTTCGAGTTACACATCATTTAGGCGGATCCTAATTGAAGAATTCTATCCACACCTTTGATTGGGAACATTTTATTATTTGTATGGGGTTCCTGTCGGGCCCAATTTGACATTCAAGGCCACATGCAGCCTAGGTTCACATACCACTCAGAAAGATCCTTGTAAGAAGTTTGTCAGTTTATTCTGTCTTCACTTAATACATTGATCGACCCATTTTTATATTCCCAATTCGGAATCATATTCCTTCACGGTGCATTCTCGAGTTTTAGATCGGCTATTCTTAAGGGTCTATTTTCCATTTAAATACTAAGGTTTAGATCTGTCCGATCTTAATCCTGATCCACATACTTATTTCTTCATGGTTCATTCACGATTTAAAATGCTAATTATTATTTGCAATTTTTTCAATGTTTCATTTTATAAAAAGATTTTAAAAAATCGCATGACACGGCGTTTCAGATGTATTTTTCTTCTGCGATTTGGTAAAATTGTTTAGCTGTAACTTGTCATGTATAACGTCCAAGTCACCAAAGTCAAATTATTTCACCAAAATCAAAGTCGTCAGTTCCTTGTGTTATCGAAATACTTTGATAAAACTGCCATGTGCAGAAGTTCGAGTTTTTAAAGAATCCTTCATGTGACTTCAGAACTCTGCACGACTGCAAAATTTAATTTTTTTGTACAAAATTTAAAATTTTTCACGTGACAAAACCACAAACCTTATCTAAAGATCAGAGATATAATGAAGTCCGTTTCCGTTTTTGGTCACAGAGGTCCATGTTCTTATGATATTCGTGGCTCTCAAAATTTACCTATATCACATCAAGAAAATATATGTACCAATTTGTTATTAGACTAATCGTTTGTTTCAAAACTTTCCTTTAGTTTTATGTGTTTTTAACTAATGAAGTTTGAGTAATTTACATTTTTAATTTTTACTAAAACTGCTCATTATCAAAAGGTTAATTTTATGATGGATTGTAAAAATAAGTTATCATAATATACTGATTAATGATTGGCATTAATATTAAAATTATTTGGTTTACAATTTTGTGCACAAACTGTTCAAAACTAGGTCTTTATGGACAGAATAAAACCATTTGTGACAACAAAAGATGGTCTGTTATCACATTATACAGGCGACGAAAAGGTTTGCTATACAGTTTAATCAGTTGTGGCCGGTACATCAAACCGGTTGCTATAGACACGTGATTTTTAAATATAGATGGATTCAATAGCTGGTTAAATTACCATCTTGTGACTCGGTGGAGATTATCCGCCTCGCAACTGAGTCAGAAGAGGGGTCTGATTCGAACCCCAAATATTAGAATACTTAAAATCCAAGATACTACTTCCTCTTCTGTTGCATGACACTAAGGCACAGTCTCGATTTGTTAATCTTATACAAATTAAGCCAAATATTTTCTGGCATTTCAAAATTATACTTGAGACTGAATTTATTACATCAGGTTCATTACTCAATTCATTCTTATGTAAATGGTTAGACAAACATTGTATAGCAGGCATCTATCTGATAACTTACATTGCATGAGGTCGACTTGAGTAATGAACCTGATGTTATAAATAAAGTCTAAGGTATAATTTTGAAATGCCAGAAAATCTTTGGCTTAATTTTTATATGATTTCTAAAATCATTACATTAAGGCAGCACCCCGCTAAGTCGAATGCGCGCTAGTACAAGGAATTCATAAACACACACGCAAATCTCACGCTTATTTACGAACTTTTTTACAGATTTATCCTTAGTAGTTGATAAAGTTGTTTACGTCGTCAATAGCTGAAAAATTCCTGGTTTGACGTTAAACAAAATTACAAGCAACCAATCTGACTCTCTTTACATTATACTGTTTATCGACAATGTACTAACTTCCCTATATCAGTGACATGGTTATCAAAGTAATGTCTAAATTGGGCTATTTGTCCTGTGGTATATGTTTTCTTTACTCTCTCAGAAGTAACAGAACCGGATACTCAAAGTCCAACACCGTCCTCAACAACAACAAGTACCACAACCGCTACCCCTACACCGCCAACACCGACTGAAGTGCGTCTGCGTGGAGGATCGTCGCCCAACGAAGGTCGTGTAGAAGTGTATCATGAAGGTGAATGGGGAACAATATGTGATGATTACTGGGGTACAGAAGATGCTAATGTCATTTGTCGAATGTTAGGATATAGGTAAGTCGAAGTCCGAATATTAACTTGGTAACAGAACGCTCTTAATTTTTTTTTCTACCATATCGATAAGTCCAAATATTTACAGGGTTAGTAAAAGCACTTTATCATTTGTTTGCCGAGTGAAAAGATATCAGTAATTCTTTATTGGTAAATAATAAATTGATTACAGTAGGCCGTACTTTGTGCTGTCAGAAAATATAACATTTAGCTAAATGTTCAGCCGTCTAATTTTTTTGAAATTTATTTAAAACTAAGGTCTGTTCCCTCATACAAAGCATTCTTTAGGAGGATGTGGATTCATATACTTTTTGAACTTTAGATTTATTATTTTTCAAGTGTTAGACTTATGTTATGTATCAAACTTTTTCGGCCCAGTAGTGTCACTGATTAGGAATTATTCTCCGAAATGTGCATATATGGCACATCAAAATTTAACTGGTATTTAATATATATTTACTACCGATGAGCGGGTACCGCTGCTGGTGGAGTAAAACTCCCCGAGGGTATCCATGACTCAGTAGACAGTACTTTGTGCTGTCAGAAAATATACCACTTAGCAAAATTTTCAGCCGTCTAAATTTTTTAAAATTTATTTAAACTAAGTTCTTTTCCATCCTGCAAAGCTTTCCTTTGCTGGATTTGGGTTCATATAATTTTGGAACTTAGGGTTAAACCATACTCAGGTAAACAGTAGTTGGGTTGCACACCTGAAAAGTAAGTTCTTCTTACGTGAACTGAGCTCAAATTACACGTGTAACACGTTTGGAAAATGACTTCAAAATCAAAATCTCGAAATTATACGGAATTACAGAAAGAAATCCTAATAAAATTGGTAGAAAAAAAGGGAAAATATTTCAGAGAACAAACAAAATGACGGTAAAAGCGTATGTAAAAAGAACGACGAATGGTCTGCTTTATGCAGCGAATTTAACTCTAGGCATGGAGTATTTAATAGAACACTGAAGCAATTGAAATCTTTATTGAAAAAAATTAAAAGCCAGGGCAAAATCTATTATAGCAAAGGAGAGGAGAGAAGAAGAGAGAACGGGTGATGGAACCCCGTCCACAAATAACAAGCAAGTACAAAAATGAACCTTTTGATAAACGAAATCTCTCAATAAACTCATCCTACGTATACGACAGGAACGGATCAGTTCTATCTCTAATTAACAATTCTCTTCTAATCAACCTTTGAACTAGATGAATCATATCAATTTCATCAAAATAATCTGTCATATTCACAGATGATCTTGACTTAAACCTGCTGATCACCAGGTTTGGATTTACCTGGGAATTTGAACTCAGCTCATGTGATTTACACAGGTATGCAACCCAAATAAAAATGTGAGCTGTACTTAATCCTGAGATTAATTTAAACCAGAGATACACAACCGGCCATTAATGTATAATGGCTAAAGAATGGTCTCAGTATATCATTCCTGCTGAAGATGTCTTATTGTATCTTATTGTATCTTGGCTGATTAAGCTAAAGTTGTCTCAATGTATTAAATTTTACTTATTTTTTTATTGTATCAAAGCTGCTGAAGGGTTCTCAATGTATCAAGGTCACTGAAGATGTCTTATTGTATCATGGCTGATGAAATTTTCTCTGTGTAACATGTCGATGAAGTATTCTTACTTTGATTTGGTTGCTTAAGTCATCTCATTGTATCATTTCTGATAAGATGATCTTATTTTGTGAAGTTTTCTCATTACTTCAAGGTTACTGAAACTGTTACAAAAGCGACCTACATATTTATATATCTAAAAGTTTTGTTTATAAGGAAGTGGCATGTGTTCACATTTGTTGTACACGTATATTAAATTACCTGGATAACTTTTATATTCTAGAGATGGCGGCGACGCCTTAATTGAATCTGCATTTGGACAAGGGAGTGGACGTATTTGGCTTGATAACGTCCAGTGTCGGGGTAATGAAACAGATATAGGTCAATGTGGTAGTAATGGCTGGGGAAATGAAGATTGTGGTCATGCAGAGGATGCTGGGGTCAGATGTAGAGGAAGACCGGGTGAGTAATTTTTTGTAAAGCCCTCTGAATATACAAGCTTATACACAGTACTTTAAAGATGGTAAGGTTGGCCCCCAACAAGAAGGTTTTAATCACATAATGAATCCCATCTTTCTAATATGTACCAAATTAACACTTGTTTAATTGTCTGTCTTTGATATTTAACGGACCGTACCCATCTGATTAATGGCTACACATTTAATATATAGCATTTTTCTTTCTTTCCTTACCTTTTCTTTTTTTTCTTTACATGAATTGATAGTTTACAAGCCTATCTTGTTAAATGATGGATTATATTTTCTATAAGAAACCTTGCTTTTTATTGTTTGCTTGATTTTTTTAATAAACTTCAGTATTTTATAGACCATAACATTTCATATTAGGGACCATGATTCCTGTTAAAATTTAAACATTCTATGGCCCATTGGAGGGAAGATAAAGGGGCCAGAGTTCCATTTTGAATTGTGTCTTAGTTACTTATATTGGTCAGTTGGTCGGATGGACTTATATATGCGAGCTATGCTTTGAACTAAGTTTTCCTTAAATAGCGCCACTTGAGGCAGCTAGAGATATATACTGTACAACCTTTGATATTCATATTGGTTCAAATTTTGCAGTTTTGCAATTTGAAAAAAATTTAATTGGGAGAAAATTTTGTAGAATCATTTTTTGTAAAATTAAATCTGATTGGTGGCGTTAGTGATTATAAGTTTTTGATGACATTAAATTTCATAGTTTTTTTTACCAAACGACAAGAAATAGCGAAATCTAATTTCCTCCACAAATATTTGTGAATTATACTATATATATATGTTGTTGTCCCTGCTGATAAAGCTTCTAATAACATTATTTTCGTTTGTAAGAAATTCTATGTTGAATGTCTTATTAAGGAGCTTGGTTTAGATAGTATATCAGAGAATCCTACTTATACCAAAACTAATTTTACAAAAGATGAAGTTCTTTCCAATCATAGGGGAGTCCTTCAGTCTTTTGGTATCAATTTAAAACAGGAAGAACTTGACCTGCCTTACTTGTATTGGATTCCAAAACTTCACAAAAATCCATACAAGGAAAGATATATTGCAGGTTCCTCTAAATGTACTACTAAATCTTTATCAGTAATTCTAACACAAATTTTGACAGTCGTCAAAGTTGGCCTTCAGACTTATTCAGATAGAGTCTATTCTACATCTGGCATCAACCAAATGTGGATTCTCAAAAATTCTAAAGAACTACTTGACCATTTTGTCTCTAAAACTCTATCTTCGGTAAAAAGTATAAAAACTTTTGATTTTTCTACCCTTTACACCACTATCCCTCATGCTAAATTGAAAGAACGTCTAAAACAAATCATTCACTTTTCATTTTTTTACAAAAACGGTAAACCAAGATATAAATATCTAGTGCTCAACAGGGATTCTGGTTATTTTGTAAAACACCATACAGACTGCAAACAAAAATATACTGAAGATACCATCAACAAAATGTTAGAGTTTTTGATAGACAACATATTTGTTGTGTTTGGCAATATTATCTTTCAACAAACAATCGGTATACCAATGGGCACAAACTGTGCACCTTTACTTGCTGATTTGTTTCTTTATTCATATGAATCAGAATTTTTACAGAACCTTGTCAAATCTGGAAAAAAGACTGTCTCTAAATCATTCAACTACACATACAGATATATAGATGACGTTTTTTCTCTAAATAATCACAAATTTGGAGAATATGTGAATGTCATCTATCCAAGTGAGCTTGAAATAAAAGACACGACAGATTCTCCATGTTCTGCTTCATATTTGGACTTAAACCTCAATTATGACACCCATGAAAGGTTACATCTGAAGCTATACGACAAACGTGATGACTTCAATTTTTCTATTGTCAACTTTCCGTTTCTTTGCAGTAATATCCCTGCTTCTCCTGCGTATGGTGTATATGTTTCACAGTTAATACGGTACGGTAGAGCTTGTTCCCACTATGGGAACTTTCTGCAACGAAGCAAATTACTTACAATTAAATTGTTGACACAAGGATATTGCAAGCCTAGGCTAATCAGGGCCCTTAAAAAGTTTTATGGCCGTCATCACAATATTGTTGATAAGTATGTAGTCACTGTATCCCAACTTATACTGGATATATTTGACTTACCATAGGTCTTTGTTCCTTTCATTCTCAAAATTGACTTACACGTGACGGGTGTAGCTAGCTTAACAGGAGGTGCTTACCCTTCCGGAGCACCCGGCCTCACTTCCTTGATGGAAGTTCACGTGTATCACCTATTTTGCCAGTTTGCAAAGTTTTTACTTTGTTTTTGGGATTGTGATATGGACAAGGACTGGTATGTTTGTTTTATTTTTTTTTATATATATATAATGTTATTTGTTTCGTTTTTTCTCTTCGACATCAAGATGGCGGAGATGGTGGTGATGGCAATCCAAGCGAAAATGACGTACGTCTGGTTGGCGGATCATCTAATTTGGAAGGAAGAATCGAAATATTTCACGATGGAAGATGGGGTACAGTTTGCGATGATGGATGGGACGACAATGATGCTAGGGTTGTTTGCAGGCAATTAGGATATGGGTAGGTTTAATGATATATATGGAATTTGTCGTGTCTGTTACATGTTATATGAACAAAACATTTATCAGAAAACATGCTTAATATAGTTTGTTTTTATGGGTGCTCCGGTTTTCTCTGCATACCAGAATTGGTCTTATTGGTTGAGTTGCCTAAAACAAATGGCTACAGATTACATTTTCTCTTACTGCCAAGGTTTCAAATCCCACACAGGTAGATCCTTGTTTTTAACGTTTGTCAATTTGTTTGCCGAAGGTTGTTTTTCTCCAGTTTCTTTGGTTTTCTCCACCATTTCAAACTGGTTGCCTTGAATTGTAAAAAGGATCTAAACAGGGAATAAAACACTATTTTACCACTCTTCTCAACTTGTTTTTTTTATTTGTCAACAACTAATTGACATAAAATGAATAACAACCATTCATTGTTTTCCACAAAAATTTGAGGACCAGGTGTTATTTTAGTGTTGATGATAAAATAACTACTGCAAACTTTGAGATCAAGAGGATAGAGAGATTGTAACTGCTAATCGTCAAATTGCAAATAAAAATAAAACCAGTCCTTGTATAGAAAAAATTGATTTTAAATTTTTTAGTGGTGGCACTTTCACCAGAGAGGCAAGGTTTGGCGAGGGTCAAGAACCTACTTGGATGGATGATGTTGCGTGTACAGGAAGTGAAACTGCATTACATTTATGTAGATTTCCAGGATGGGGTAATGAGAATTGTGGACATAGTGAAGATGCCGGAGTTATCTGTACAGGTAAAATTAAACAAGAGCCCCCAATGTTCCATATATGTTGTTTTGAGGTAAACACTGCATACATTGATAATCAGATGTAATTCAGAAGTTTTCTATTTTCTGTTTCCAAAATTTTGGTTTTCATTTTAGTACTTGTCTAAATTTCTTTTATAAAAGAATTTCTTTTTCATGTCATGTAAATAATAGATATCACACACCAATATTTGTATCCCAAAGCATTAGCAATGTTGTTTTGTTCCGAAAAAAAAAAACAAATTGCACATTTCCCAAATGTAACAAACAGTGTGCAAATTATATGTCAAATACATGTATTAAAAATATATTAGAAAGATGGTCATATAATAAAATGATCTGTTTTTTGCCAGTAATGTAAAAACATCTACATGTATATAAAATTGTATGGTTGGCAAAAATGTGTTCTACATTCTACATTACATTAAGGCAGCACCCCGCTAAGTCGAATGCGCGCTAGTACAAGGAATTCATAAACACACACGCAAATCTCACGCTTATTTACGAACTTTTTCACAGATTTATCCTTAGTAGTTGATAAAGTTGTTTACGTCGTCAATAGCTGAAAAATTCCTGGTTTGACGTTAAACAAAATTACAAGCAACCAATCTGACTCTCTTTACATTATACTGTTTATCGACAATGTACTAACTTCCCTATATCAGTGACATGGTTATCAAAGTAATGTCTAAATTGGGCTATTTGTCCTGTGGTATATGTTTTCTTTACTCTCTCAGAAGTAACAGAACCGGATACTCAAAGTCCAACACCGTCCTCAACAACAACAAGTACCACAACCGCTACCCCTACACCGCCAACACCGACTGAAGTGCGTCTGCGTGGAGGATCGTCGCCCAACGAAGGTCGTGTAGAAGTGTATCATGAAGGTGAATGGGGAACAATATGTGATGATTACTGGGGTACAGAAGATGCTAATGTCATTTGTCGAATGTTAGGATATAGGTAAGTCGAAGTCCGAATATTAACTTGGGAACAGAACGCTCTTAATTTTTTTTTCTACCATATCGATATGTCCAAATATTTACAGGGTTAGTAAAAGCACTTTATCATTTGTTTGCCGAGTGAAAAGATATCAGTAATTCTTTATTGGTAAATAATAAATTGATTACAGTAGGCCGTACTTTGTGCTGTCAGAAAATATACCATTTAGCTAAATGTTCAGCCGTCTAATTTTTTTGAAATTTATTTAAAACTAAGGTCTGTTCCCTCATACAAAGCATTCTTTAGCTGGATGTGGATTCATATACTTTTTGAACTTTAGATTTATTATTTTTCAAGTGTTAGACTTATGTTTTTTATGTATCAAACTTTTTCGGCCCAGTAGTGTCACTGATTAGGAATTATTCTCCGAAATGTGCATATATGGCACATCAAAATTTAACTGGTATTTAATATATATTTACTACCGATGAGCGGGTACCGCTGCTGGTGGAGTAAAACTCCCCGAGGGTATCCATGACTCAGTAGACAGTACTTTGTGCTGTCAGAAAATATACCACTTAGCAAAATTTTCAGCCGTCTAAATTTTTTGAAATTTATTTAAACTAAGTTCTTTTCCATCCTGCAAAGCTTTCCTTTGCTGGATTTGGGTTCATATAATTTTGGAACTTAGGGTTAACCCATACTCAGGTAAACAGTAGTTGGGTTGCACACCTGAAAAGTAAGTTCTTCTTACGTGAACTGAGCTCAAATTACACGTGTAACACGTTTGGAAAATGACTTCAAAATCAAAATCTCGAAATTTTACGGAATTACAGAAAGAAATCCTAATAAAATTGGTAGAAAAAAAGGGAAAATATTTCAGAGAACAAACAAAAAGACGGTAAAAGCGTATGTAAAAAGAACGACGAATGGTCTGCTTTATGCAGCGAATTTAATTCTAGGCATGGAGTATTTAATAGAACACTGAAGCAATTGAAATCTTTATTGAAAAAAATTAAAAGCCAGGGCAAAATCTATTATAGCAAAGGAGAGGAAAGAACAAGAGAGAACAGGTGATGGAACCCCGTCCACAAATAACAAGCAAGTACAAAAATGAACCTTTTGATAAACGAAATCTCTCAATAAACTCATCCTACGTATACGACAGGAACGGATCAGTTCTATCTCTAATTAACAATTCTCTTCTAATCAACCTTTGAACTAGATGAATCATATCAATTTCATCAAAATAATCTGTCATATTCACAGATGATCTTGACTTAAACCTGCTGATCACCAGGTTTGGATTTACCTGGGAATTTGAACTCAGCTCATGTGATTTACACAGGTATGCAACCCAAATAAAAATGTGAGCTGTACTTAATCCTGAGATTAATTTAAACCAGAGATACACAACCGGCCATTAATGTATAATGGCTAAAGAATGGTCTCAGTATATCATTGCTGCTGAAGATGTCTTATTGTATCTTGGCTGATTAAGCTAAAGTTGTCTCAATGTATTAAATTTTACTTATTTTTTTATTGTATCAAAGCTGCTGAAGGGTTCTCAATGTATCAAGGTCACTGAAGATGTCTTATTGTATCATGGCTGATGAAATTTTCTCTGTGTAACATGTCGATGAAGTATTCTTACTTTGATTTGGTTGCTTAAGTCATCTCATTGTATCATTTCTGATAAGATGATCTTATTTTGTGAAGTTTTCTCATTACTTCAAGGTTACTGAAACTGTTACAAAAGCGACCTACATATTTATATATCTAAAAGTTTTGTTTATAAGGAAGTGGCATGTGTTCACATTTGTTGTACACGTATATTAAATTACCTGGATAACTTTTATATTCTAGAGATGGCGGCGACGCCTTAATTGAATCTGCATTTGGACAAGGGAGTGGACGTATTTGGCTTGATAACGTCCAGTGTCGGGGTAATGAAACAGATATAGGTCAATGTGGTAGTAATGGCTGGGGAAATGAAGATTGTGGTCATGCAGAGGATGCTGGGGTCAGATGTAGAGGAAGACCGGGTGAGTAATTTTTTGTAAAGCCCTCTGAATATACAAGCTTATACACAGTACTTTAAAGATGGTAAGGTTGGCCCCCAACAAGAAGGTTTTAATCACATAATGAATCCCATCTTTCTAATATGTACCAAATTAACACTTGTTTAATTGTCTGTCTTTGATATTTAACGGACCGTACCCATCTGATTAATGGCTACACATTTAATATATAGCATTTTTCTTTCTTTCCTTACCTTTTCTTTTTTTTCTTTACATGAATTGATAGTTTACAAGCCTATCTTGTTAAATGATGGATTATATTTTCTATAAGAAACCTTGCTTTTTATTGTTTGCTTGATTTTTTTAATAAACTTCAGTATTTTATAGACCATAACATTTCATATTAGGGACCATGATTCCTGTTAAAATTTAAACATTCTATGGCCCATTGGAGGGAAGATAAAGGGGCCAGAGTTCCATTTTGAATTGTGTCTTAGTTACTTATATTGGTCAGTTGGTCGGATGGACTTATATATGCGAGCTATGCTTTGAACTAAGTTTTCCTTAAATAGCGCCACTTGAGGCAGCTAGAGATATATACTGTACAACCTTTGATATTCATATTGGTTCAAATTTTGCAGTTTTGCAATTTGAAAAAAATTTAATTGGGAGAAAATTTTGTAGAATCATTTTTTGTAAAATTAAATCTGATTGGTGGCGTTAGTGATTATAAGTTTTTGATGACATTAAATTTCATAGTTTTTTTACCAAACGACAAGAAATAGCGAAATCTAATTTCCTCCACAAATATTTGTGAATTATACTATATATATATATATATATATATATATATATATATATATAATGTTATTTGTTTCGTTTTTTCTCTTCGACATCAAGATGGCGGAGATGGTGGTGATGGCAATCCAAGCGAAAATGACGTACGTCTGGTTGGCGGATCATCTAATTTGGAAGGAAGAATCGAAATATTTTACGATGGAAGATGGGGTACAGTTTGCGATGATGGATGGGACGACAATGATGCTAGGGTTGTTTGCAGGCAATTAGGATATGGGTAGGTTTAATGATATATATGGAATTTGTCGTGTCTGTTACATGTTATATGAACAAAACATTTATCAGAAAACATGCTTAATATAGTTTGTTTTTATGGGTGCTCCGGTTTTCTCTGCATACCAGAATTGGTCTTATTGGTTGAGTTGCCTAAAACAAATGGCTACAGATTACATTTTCTCTTACTGCCTAGGTTTCAAATCCCACACAGGTAGATCCTTGTTTTTAACGTTTGTCAGTTTGTTTGCCGAAGGTTGTTTTTCTCCAGTTTCTTTGGTTTTCTCCACCATTTCAAACTGGTTGCCTTGAATTGTAAAAAGGATCTAAACAGGGAATAAAACACTGTTTTACCACTCTTCTCAACTTGTTTTTTTTTTATTTGTCAACAACTAATTGACATAAAATGAATAACAACCATTCATTGTTTTCCACAAAAATTTGAGGACCAGGTGTTATTTTAGTGTTGATGATAAAATAACTACTGCAAATTTTGAGATCAAGAGGATAGAGAGATTGTAACTGCTAATCGTCAAATTGCAAATAAAAATAAAACCAGTCCTTGTATAGAAAAAATTGATTTTAAATTTTTTAGTGGTGGCACTTTCACCAGAGAGGCAAGGTTTGGCGAGGGTCAAGAACCTACTTGGATGGATGATGTTGCGTGTACAGGAAGTGAAACTGCATTACATTTATGTAGATTTCCAGGATGGGGTAATGAGAATTGTGGACATAGTGAAGATGCCGGAGTTATCTGTACAGGTAAAATTAAACAAGAGCCCCCAATGTTCCATATATGTTGTTTTGAGGTAAACACTGCATACATTGATAATCAGATGTAATTCAGAAGTTTTCTATTTTCTGTTTCCAAAATTTTGGTTTTCATTTTAGTACTTGTCTAAATTTCTTTTATAAAAGAATTTCTTTTTCATGTCATGTAAATAATAGATATCACACACCAATATTTGTATCCCAAAGCATTAGCAATGTTGTTTTGTTCCGAAAAAAAAAAACAAATTGCACATTTCCCAAATGTAACAAACAGTGTGCAAATTAAATGTCAAATACATGTATTAAAAATATATTAGAAAGATGGTCATATAATAAAATGATCTGTTTTTTGCCAGTAATGTAAAAACATCTACATGTATATAAAATTGTATGGTTGGCAAAAATGGTGTTCTATGGCCGAGTTAAAATTTTATTTAACATATGTCAAGGAAGTAAGTTCAAAGATGAAGGAGGATTGAATAAGAATGCCAAAGGAAACTTATTTCTTCAACTTGTGCATTCATGATTTTCCTTACACTAGGGTTTGCAAAGAATGAGATTTGAAGACTGTGTCAGACATTGATAGACGATGTATGTGAAAATGTAAACTTTAATCGCAATGGCCACCAAGTCCATTACATATCAGTTTCATAAATGTTGGTTGTCAAGTTAACTTAATAATTGTCAACTAAATGAACTCTAAACTTAAATCTAACTAAACTTTTGATTATAAAATTGATAGTGATTATTGTCACTTAATGCTTTGGTTTTAAAAATAAAATTCACTAGGTCTTTCGGATTAGACCTTACAAATTAATTCACCTAGTCATGGCAGGCATAGCATGCTTAAATACCAACCCTGTACATTGTCTTAAGTCCACTGCAACGGTTAAAATTTCTGCCACTTCACCTATAGCTGGTGATGTTTCAATATAAGTGGAATATTATTGATTGGGATGTAAAAACACAATTAATCAAACCAAACTAAACATCTCTGAAGTTATTTAAAAGCTTTTCATAAATGTTATATTCTGGTAGATTTAAAGCAGTAACAAAAGTGAATTTTTTGTTAAAGGTGATGGAGATGATGGTGATAATGAGCCTAACGAAAACGACATACGGTTGGTTGGTGGATCTTCTGAATTTGAGGGAAGAATAGAAATATTCCACAGTGGAAGATGGGGTACAGTTTGTGATGATGGATGGGAAGATGTTGAAGCTAGAGTCGTCTGTAGACAGTTGGGATATAGGTATTTTTCCTGTTAATTATTTAGGATATAATTTTGACTTTCCAGAACAAAAATCTATTATTTATCAGCTATTTAGTGTCATTTAATAGCTGTAATATCTTGTCCAAAGTTGAATAATAAAATTTTATTGTAACATGTCTGTAAATATAAGTTAATTGTATTGTGGCTTATTACTGACATCGAGATAACTTTAGTCGACATAAAATTATCTCAACATGTCGACTTAATATTTTGACAAGTCGAAATAATATTATGAAAAGATGCGATACAAAAACCAAATGTTGAGATAAATAACAGGACATGCCGCGATACTTATGTTCCATTAATTACAAAAAAGTCGCGATATCGAGATAATTATTACGACTGGTCAACATGGGTATTGCAGCATGTCGTGTTTTTTATCTCAACTTTTCATTTCGGTATCACAACTTTCCATGATATTATCTCGACTTGTCAAGATATTAAGTCAACATGAGATGATATTATGTCGATGTCAGAAATAAGCCACAATATTATTGCTTGAACTGCCTGTGAACATTTTGATCATTAAAAACAATTTATTTTTTCAATTTAATTTTATTTTCATTTAGTGGCGGAACTGCCACTAGGGAGGCCAGGTTTGGTGAAGGTCAAGAACCTACGTGGATGGATGACGTAGGGTGTTCTGGTAGCGAGTCGGCGTTACACTTATGTAGATTTCCAGGATGGGGTAATGAGAATTGTGGACATAGTGAAGATGCCGGAGTTATATGTAGTGGAAGAGGTATAACTAATCTATACCCAGTACTTATTACTAAATAAAGGACCAGATGCATAGATTAAAAATACCTTTGTTTGTAAAGCTCTTTAGCCAGACTTACGAAGATTGCACTATAATAATACAATGATAACAAACTAAGAAGTGTGTTATAAACTCCTACATGATAAATAAGTATAGTGAATTGTTAACAAATATAAAATAGGTGAAATCATACATTGATCGAAACTTTAAACCTTGCTATAGTCAATGTTGTTACTATACACTTCACATCTTAAGTTATGGAGGGTATATTTTTTTCCTGTTCATTCATCTGTCAGTCCATTCATCTGTCAGTCCATTATAAGTTTTGAGCATTATAATGCTTGCATATTTTGACTTGAGTTTTTGAGTATGAGTCAATCACAATGAGTTACTGATCAGGTTTAAGTTTTGTTTCGCTGTGCTGATTTTTATACAATAATTATGGCCCTTTGTCTTTGAAAATGTACTTGAAATATCAGTTTTTCTGCACTTTTTCTTAATGTTTGCAAATATTGCACTGATTTTTATGTTTGAGTACCACAATGAGTTACAGATCATGTTTCATTCTGCTTCGCTGAATTTTACGTTTTTTTGGCAGCTTTTGATCTAATTTTTTTTCAAAGGGTCAAATATTTGTGAACTTACTCATTCAGGTTCTTCTTTCATCCGTCTCTATAAGTTTAACGATTAAAAAATTAAATTTGTACAATAGTGTTGAAGAGCAAAATTGTGGTTATACGATAATTGTTTTTAATCAGGGCTATACAATAACTGTTTATCATGTTTGTTTATATTCAGTCAAGTGGAAATAAATTTAAATTGTTCCAATGTAAAGTTAAATTAAAGTACAAATTTTTCAAACCAAACAGTAAAAAAAAACTGTTGACCGTGGTGCTAGTGCCCAGTGCCGGTAAGTTTAAGCCGTCTACAACAGTAAAAAACAACCACAACCTGTTTTGTGGGTAGTTATTGCCTCTAATTTTGGATTAACTGACATCAGTCTTGCAGTTTCTAGCATCATGGCTTATCTTATACAGGAAAACTCTTCCAACCATAATTTTGTTTATTTTAAACTTGCCTCTTGATTTTTACTTTATTTGCATAAAGATTTAGTTTTAAACAGCTGTATCAAATCTTTGTGTTTAATATCTTTTCCATCAAATATTAACAGAACTATTAAAATTTGTTAAAGGTGGTTCTGAAGAAGGCATGTTACGACTAGTTGGTGGAAATTCTCCCTCTGAAGGTCGTGTTGAAATCTTTCACAGTGGAGAATGGGGCACAGTATGTGATGATGGCTGGGATGGAAACGATGCAAGGGTTGTTTGTCGGCAACTTGGGTTGAGGTAATTTGATTAATTTTTGTCAGTAAATTGAAAAAAAAACAGGGTTGAATATCTATTTATAATCACTACTTGATCTCCAATCTACTGGCATGATTATATATATCAGGGGTAATCTAAAAAAAAAGTAAAAAAGTAAAAATATAAATAAAAAACAAAACAAAACAAAAACTTCAATAAACAGATGGTATTTACAATTTTGCTCTGTTCATTAATGTTACAACTTTATGGATAAGAACTTTTTAACTGTTATACTTGAATTGTTTTAGTTTTTTTTTTGTCACTTAAGTATTCAAGACTTAGGATAAAAAAATTTGTTAATTCACTTGGGGAAGGTCGGTGGTTTTCTCTGGGTACTAAGGATCCCTTCACCATTTTAGAACTTACCATCTTGATATATGTGAAAAAATCTTGATTGGGGCATAAAACACCATTACCTGGCTGTAGAAATTCCATGGACATACATGGAATTTCCATGGACATGTACATGGAATTTCCACGGACGTGTACATGGAATTTCCATGTACATCGACAATTGATTTGCCACGCGAATGTCCACAGATTTGCCACGTACATGTCCATGGAATTTCCACGTACATGTCCATGGAATTTCCACGTATGTACGGTTCCAATACTCCAAAATGTCCATGAATTTGCCACGTACATTGTCCATAGAATTTCCACGTACATGTCCATGGAATTTCCATGTACATATGGTTCCAATACTCCACACTTTCCATGTACAAAAAATCCATGGAAATTCCATGGATTCCATGGCAAATCTACAGCCGGAAGTACCCAATGCACATTGTGCATTGAAAATAAGTGTCAAATTTTTTAAAAGTAATCCATCGAGATGAAGTATTTCTAGAAAGCATCAAGGAAAAAGATGGCTACTCTGTGAGTCGGCACATTTTAGTAAAATTATGAAATGATAGATTTGGTGACTTTTTATTGCCTATGACTGTTTTAATAATTATCAAACAAAAACACATCAAGTATTTAGCACCTCACCAATGTATTTTATTCATGATATTTTCATGTTAATACAGATCTTTAAACGTTTGCTCAGTCTTAATGACAATTAAT
Source organism: Tegillarca granosa (assembly GCA_029721355.1). Classification (NCBI taxonomy): domain Eukaryota; kingdom Metazoa; phylum Mollusca; class Bivalvia; order Arcoida; family Arcidae; genus Tegillarca; species Tegillarca granosa. The sequence continues at coordinate 461,309 of JARBDR010000135.1, forward strand.
ATGTCATTTTTTAAAAAAAATTTATTTTGGGTAAACATTATAACAAAAATAGTTGCCTGTTTCATTTATGTTAGTTACATGATAGAATGAAGTTAATAAAACTTAAATGGCACTCTTCATACTTTAAAAGAAAGCTTAAAAAATTCCAAAATGACTCTTTCAATGGTTTGCTTATAATTTCACTAGATTCCAGTTTCTCAAGAAATTATTTGTTTAAAATTTTGCTTTGTATAATATCCAGTGACTTTGCAGCAAAATATAAGATTTTATGTCCTTCTTAGTCTTGTATAGTCTAAAGCTGAAATGCCTAAAAAATGCTGGTCATACTAGGCAGCCATTTTTTCTTGTTGTTGTCTAGCAGTACCTCCTCATTGTATGAACAGGGCACTTGAATTGCTGACCTTGACACTTGAAAAAAAAGCCATGGAAATCCATGGAATTTCCATGTGCGGAGTTGAAAATGCTGAGCCCGAAACTTTGTATATTTTGTTATACTTTCATTGACTGACAAAATTTGCCACAAAAATCCATGTGCATGTCCACAGAAATTCCATGGAAAGTGTGTACATGTCCATGGTCAAAAAGATGGCAATTTATTTTTCCATGGACATGTACACACTTTCATGGATTTTTTCTGCATTTCCGTGGAAATCCATGGATTTTACATGGACATGGACATATGTCCATGAAATTTCTACAGCCGGGTAGTGCTCAAGACTAACAAAGATATACATAAAAGTGGCCCCAATAAATACCATACAGGTCCTTATCGGCTTGTAATTAACAAATAGACTCTGATTTGGTCATTGTTTTGAGTGCACTATTTGTAATATAGGTGATGCTAATAGTGTATAAAATTCATAAAAAATATTTTTTGAAAATATTGCATATTCTCGATCAAAATTACAGGCTTTAATAACAGGTTAAAATTCATTATCAATCAATGATTTTTATTAATTCGTAATTTTGAATATGTTATTTGTGATTATAAATAAAGAATTTCAGCACAAATCATCATTTTATATCTTGAAAGGTGTTGTATATGTCATTATTTTCTGTACTAATTTAACCCTACTGAATCTGTGTGTAAAAATCATGAAAAATGAAACAAATTGTTTTCAAAAAAAAAAAATATATATATCACTTAAAGCACAAATATTAAGGTTTATCTTGAAAACGGCTGATCTGGTGTTGATTCAGTAATAAAAACGGCCGATCTGGTGTTGATTCAGTAAAACAAACGGCTGATCTGGTGCTGATTCAGAAATAAAAACGGCTGATCTGGTGTTGATTCAGAAATAAAAACGGTTGATCTGGTGTTGATTCAGTAACACAAACGGCTGATCTGTTGCTGATTCGGAAATAAAAACGGCTGATCTGGTGTTGATTCAGTAATAACAACGGCTGATCTGTTGCTGATTCAGTAATAACAACGGCTGATCTGGTGTTGATTCAGTAATAAAAACGGCTGATCTGGTGTTGATTCAGAAATAAAAACGGCTGATCTGGTGTTGATTCAGAAATAAAAACGGTTGATCTGGTGTTGATTCAGTAACACAAACGGCTGATCTGTTGCTGATTCGGAAATAAAAACGGCTGATCTGGTGTTGATTCAGTAATAACAACGGCTGATCTGTTGCTGATTCAGTAATAACAACGGCTGATCTGGTGTTGATTCAGTAATAAAAACGACTGATCTGGTGTTGATTCAGAAATAAAAACGGCTGATTTGTTGCTGATTCAGAAATAAAAACGGCTGATCTGGTGCTGATTCAGTAATAACAACGGCTGATCTGGTGCTAATTCAGTAATAATAACGACTGATCTGGTGATGATTCAGAAATAAAAACGGCTAATCTGGTGCTGATTCAGTAATAAAAACGGCTGATCTGGTGATGATTCAGAAATAAAAACGGCTGATCTGGTGATGATTCAGAAATAAAAACGGCTGATCTGGTGCTGATTCAGTCATAACAACGGCTGATCTGGTGCTGGTTCAGTAATAAAAACGATTGATCTGTTGCTGATTCAGTAATAAAAACGGCTGATCTGTTGCTGATTCAGTAATAAAAACGGCTGATCGGGTAATGATTCAGAAAAAAAACGGCTGATCTGGTGCTGATTCAGTAATAAAAACGGCTGATCTGGTGCTGATTCAGTACTAAAAACGGCTGATCTGATGATGAGTCAGAAATAAAAACGGCTGATCTGTTGCTGATTCAGAAATAAAAACGGCTGATCTGTTGCTGAGTCAGTAATAAAAACGGCTGATCTGGTGCTGATTCAGTAATAAAAACGACTGATCTGGTGCTGATTCAGTAAAAAAAAAAACGACAGATCTGGTGCTGATTCAGTAATAAAAACGGCTGATCTGGTGCTGATTCAGTAATAAAAACGACTGATCTGGTGCTGATTCAGTAATAAAAACGACTGATCTGATGATAATCCAGTAATAACAACGGCTAATCTGGTGCTGATTCAGTAATAAAAACGACTGATCTGGTGCTGATTCAGTAATAATAACGACTGATCTGGTGCTGATTCAGTAATAAAAACGACTGATCTGGTGCTGATTCAGTTATAATAACGACTGATCTGGTGCTGATTCAGTAATAAAAACGACTGATCTGGTGCTGATTCAGTAATAAAAACGACTGATCTGATGATGATCCAGTAATAACAATGGCTGATCTGGTGCTGATTCAGTAATAATAACGACTGATCTGGTGCTTATTCAGTAATAATAACGACTGATCTGGTGCTGATTCAGTAATAAAAACGACTGATCTGGTGCTGATTCAGTAATAAAAACGACTGATCTGGTGCTGATTCAGTAATAAAAACGGCTGATCTGGTGCTGATTCAGTAATAAAAACGACTGATCTGGTGCTGATTCAGTAATAACAACGACTGATCTGGTGCTGATTCAGTAATAAAAACGACTGATCTGGTGCTGATTCAGTAATAATAACGACTGATCTGGTGCTGATTCAGTAATAAAAACGACTGATCTGGTGCTGATTCAGTTATAATAACGACTGATCTGGTGCTGATTCAGTAATAAAAACGACTGATCTGGTGCTGATTCAGTAATAAAAACGGCTGATCTGTTGCTGATTCAGTAATAAAAACGGCTGATCGGGTAATGATTCAGAAAAAAAACGGCTGATCTGGTGCTGATTCAGTAATAAAAACGGCTGATCTGGTGCTGATTCAGTACTAAAAACGGCTGATCTGATGATGAGTCAGAAATAAAAACGGCTGATCTGTTGCTGATTCAGAAATGAAAACGGCTGATCTGTTGCTGAGTCAGTAATAAAAACGGCTGATCTGGTGCTGATTCAGTAATAAAAACGACTGATCTGGTGCTGATTCAGTAAAAAAAAAACGACAGATCTGGTGCTGATTCAGTAATAAAAACGGCTGATCTGGTGCTGATTCAGTAATAAAAACGACTGATCTGGTGCTGATTCAGTAATAAAAACGACTGATCTGATGATAATCCAGTAATAACAACGGCTGATCTGGTGCTGATTCAGTAATAAAAACGACTGATCTGGTGCTGATTCAGTAATAATAACGACTGATCTGGTGCTGATTCAGTAATAAAAACGACTGATCTGGTGCTGATTCAGTTATAATAACGACTGATCTGGTGCTGATTCAGTAATAAAAACGACTGATCTGGTGCTGATTCAGTAATAAAAACGACTGATCTGATGATGATCCAGTAATAACAATGGCTGATCTGGTGCTGATTCAGTAATAATAACGACTGATCTGGTGCTGATTCAGTAATAATAACGACTGATCTGGTGCTGATTCAGTAATAAAAACGACTGATCTGGTGCTGATTCAGTAATAAAAACGACTGATCTGGTGCTGATTCAGTAATAAAAACGGCTGATCTGGTGCTGATTCAGTAATAAAAACGACTGATCTGGTGCTGATTCAGTAATAACAACGACTGATCTGGTGCTGATTCAGTAATAAAAACGACTGATCTGGTGCTGATTCAGTAATAATAACGACTGATCTGGTGCTGATTCAGTAATAAAAACGACTGATCTGGTGCTGATTCAGTTATAATAACGACTGATCTGGTGCTGATTCAGTAATAAAAACGACTGATCTGGTGCTGATTCAGTAATAAAAACGACTGATCTGATGATGATCCAGTAATAACAATGGCTGATCTGGTGCTGATTCAGTAATAAAAACGACTGATCTGGTGCTGATTCAGTAATAAAAACGACTGATCTGGTGCTGATTCAGTAATAATAACGACTGATCTGTTGCTGATTCAGAAATAAAAACGGCTGATCTGTTGCTGAGTCAGTAATAAAAACGGCTGATCTGGTGCTGATTCAGTAATAAAAACGACTGATCTGGTGCTGATTCAGTAAAAAAAAAACGACAGATCTGGTGCTGATTCAGTAATAAAAACGGCTGATCTGGTGCTGATTCAGTAATAAAAACGACTGATCTGGTGCTGATTCAGTAATAAAAACGACTGATCTGATGATAATCCAGTAATAACAACGGCTAATCTGGTGCTGATTCAGTAATAAAAACGACTGATCTGGTGCTGATTCAGTAATAATAACGACTGATCTGGTGCTGATTCAGTAATAAAAACGACTGATCTGGTGCTGATTCAGTTATAATAACGACTGATCTGGTGCTGATTCAGTAATAAAAACGACTGATCTGGTGCTGATTCAGTAATAAAAACGACTGATCTGATGATGATCCAGTAATAACAATGGCTGATCTGGTGCTGATTCAGTAATAATAACGACTGATCTGGTGCTTATTCAGTAATAATAACGACTGATCTGGTGCTGATTCAGTAATAAAAACGACTGATCTGGTGCTGATTCAGTAATAAAAACGACTGATCTGGTGCTGATTCAGTAATAAAAACGGCTGATCTGGTGCTGATTCAGTAATAAAAACGACTGATCTGGTGCTGATTCAGTAATAACAACGACTGATCTGGTGCTGATTCAGTAATAAAAACGACTGATCTGGTGCTGATTCAGTAATAATAACGACTGATCTGGTGCTGATTCAGTAATAAAAACGACTGATCTGGTGCTGATTCAGTTATAATAACGACTGATCTGGTGCTGATTCAGTAATAAAAACGACTGATCTGGTGCTGATTCAGTAATAAAAACGACTGATCTGATGATGATCCAGTAATAACAATGGCTGATCTGGTGCTGATTCAGTAATAAAAACGACTGATCTGGTGCTGATTCAGTAATAAAAACGACTGATCTGGTGCTGATTCAGTAATAATAACGACTGATCTGGTGCTGATTCAGTAATAAAAACGACTGATCTGGTGCTGATTCAGTAATAAAAACGACTGATCTGGTGCTGATTCAGTTATAAAAACGACTGAGACTGATCTGGTGCTGATTCAGTTATAATAACGACTGATTTGGTGCTGATTCAGTTATAATAACGACTGATTTGGTGCTGATTCAGTAATTAAGTTCTGTTCTTGTAATGCTAGAGTCAGCAAGTTTAAATGACTTCAATTTTGCAATTTCTATTATTGTTTTCATAATTAAGTTTGAAATCTTGTTTAATTTGGTGGCAGCTAGGTACTTTCATACTTATGGCCATGTTATTATACAGAGTTGTGTCCATAAGATGAGATACTAACTTGAAGCCATTTTAAGATTAAAATTATCCTCGTAGTCCTTGCCATTTTTTCGTATTTTATTATTCCATGTTCATTAATATATAATACAAATACCAGTTAAATTTTGATGTGCCAGATGTGCACATTTCGGAAATTCATTTCTCATCAGTGACACTAAGACCGAAAAGTTTGATACATAAAAAATATATGCCAAACATTTGAAAATAATGAATCTAAAGTTTCAAATTTATATAAATCCAAATTTAAGTATCAAATTTCGATTTGACGTTGACCTGAGTATTTTTCAAGTTAAGAACTTGTTTTTGATTTTATATGTAAAATGTACTAGTGCAATTAATTTCTAGTTCAGGAAATATTCAGGTTTTCAGCTGTCAATATTTGGTTTATATTTGCAGGTGTGTTTTGGTCTGTCTATAATTTTTCAGAACATTTTGACTGTATTATTCGAGTCAGATATACAGGATTCTATTTCATTATATTCCTTGTCAATTAATCATATGAGACTATTTCCTGATATAAGTCAGAAAATTTTACTATAATTTTTCCACCATATTTGATTTGTGACGGCATCAGTGACAGAAGGTTGTGGGTTTAGACCCCGAGTTGGTCATATAAAAGACTTGAGATACTGCTTTCTCACCTAGCTTTCAGCATTTAAAGGACAGAGTATTGACTGGTTCATCCGGTGTAAGGATAATGGAGTTGGGTAGTTGTATGTTTGTCTGTGGCAAACTGTCTATGTGAACTAACATCTTAACAAAAAGTCACCCCGAGTGTGCTAATACATGGAGTTGGGTAGTTATATGTTTGTTTGTGGCAAACTGTCTATGTGAACTAACATCTAAACAAGAAGTCACCCCGAGTGTGCTAATACATGGAGTTGGGTAGTTATATGTTTGTTTGTGGCAAACTGTCTATGTGAACTAACATCTAAACAAGAAGTCACCCCGAGTGTGCTAATACATGGAGTTGGGTAGTTGTATGTTTGTCTGTGGCAAACTGTCTATGTGAACTAACATCTTAACAAGAAGTCACCCCGAGTGTGTTAATACATGGAGTTGGTGAGTTGTATGTTTGTTTGTGGCAAACTCTTTATGTGAACTAACATCTAAACAAGAAGTCACCCCGAGTGTGTTAATACATGGAGTTGGGTAGTTGTATGTTTGTATGTGGCAAACTGTCTATGTGAACTAACATCTAAACAAAAAGTCACCCCGAGTGTACTAATACATGGAGTTGGGTAGTTGTGTGTTTGTCTGTGGCAAACTGTCTATGTGAACTAACATCTTAACAAAAAGTCACCCCGAGTGTGCTAATACATGGAGTTGGGTAGTTGTATGTTTGTCTGTGGCAAACTGTCTATGTTAACTACCATCTTAACAAAAAGTCACCCCAAGTGTGCTAATACATGGAGTTGGGTAGTTATATGTTTGTCTGTGGCAAACTGTCTATGTGAACTAACATCTTAACAAGAAGTCACCCCGAGTGTGCTAATACATGGAGTTGGGTAGTTGTGTGTTTGTCTGTGGCAAACTGTCTATGTGAACTAACATCTTAACAAGAAGTCACCCCGAGTGTGCTAATACATGGAGTTGGGTAGTTGTATGTTTGTCTGTGGCAAACTGTCTATGTGAACTAACATCTTAACAAGAAGTCACCCCGAGTGTGCTAATACATGGAGTTGGGTAGTTGTGTGTTTGTCTGTGGCAAACTGTCTATGTGAACTAACATCTTAACAAGAAGTCACCCCAAGTGTGTTAATACATGGAGTTGGTTAGTTGTATGTTTGTCTGTGGCAAACTGTCTATGTGAACTAACATCTTAACAAAAAGTCACCCGGAGTGTGTTAATACATGGAGTTGGGTAGTTGTATGTTTGTCTGTGGCAAGCTGTCTATGTGAACTAACATCTTAACAAAAAGTCACCCTGAGTGTGCTAATTCATGGAGTTGGGTAGTTGTATGTTTGTCTGTGGCAAACTGTCTATGTGAACTAACATCTTAACAAAAAGTCACCCTGAGTGTGCTAATACATGGAGCTGGGTAGTTGTATGTTTGTATGTGGCAAGCTGTCTATGTGAACTAACATCTTAACAAGAAGTCACCCTGAATGTGCTAATACATGGAGTTGGGTAGTTGTATGTTTGTCTGTGGCAAACTGTCTATGTGAACTAACATCTTAACAAGAAGTCACCCTGAATGTGCTAATACATGGAGTTGGGTAGTTGTATGTTTGTCTGTGGCAAACTGTCTATGTGAACTAACATCTTAACAAGAAGTCACCCTGAGTGTGCTATACATGGAGTTGGGTAGTTGTATGTTTGTCTGTGGCAAACTGTCTATGTGAACTACCATCTTAACAAGAAGTCACCCTGAGTGTGCTAATACATGGAGTTGGGTAGTTGTATGTTTGTCTGTGGCAAACTGTCTATGTGAACTAACATCTTAACAAAAAGTCACCCTGAGTGTGTTAATACATCGGAGTTGGGTAGTTGTATGTTTGTCTGTGGCAAACTGTCTATGTGAACTAACATCTTAACAAAAAGTCACTTCGAGTGTGCTAATACATGGAGTTGGGTAGTTATATGTTTGTCTGTGGCAAACTGTCTATGTAAACTAACATCTTAACAAAAAGTCACTTCGAGTGTGTTAATACATGGAGTTGGGTAGTTGTATGTTTGTCTCTGGCAAACTGTCTATGTGAACTAACATCTAAACAAAAAGTCACCCCGAGTGTGCTAATACATGGAGTTGGGTAGTTGTATGTTTGTCTGTGGCAAACTGTCTATGTGAACTACCATCTTAACAAAAAGTCACTTCGAGTGTGTTAATACATGGAGTTGGGTAGTTGTATGTTTGTCTCTGGCAAACTGTCTATGTGAACTAACATCTTAACAAGAAGTCACCCTGAATGTGCTAATACATGGAGTTGGGTAGTTGTATGTTTGTCTGTGGCAAACTGTCTATGTGAACTAACATCTTAACAAGAAGTCACCCTGAATGTGCTAATACATGGAGTTGGGTAGTTGTATGTTTGTCTGTGGCAAACTGTCTATGTGAACTAACATCTTAACAAGAAGTCACCCTGAGTGTGCTTATACATGGAGTTGGGTAGTTGTATGTTTGTCTGTGGCAAACTGTCTATGTGAACTACCATCTTAACAAGAAGTCACCCTGAGTGTGCTAATACATGGAGTTGGGTAGTTGTATGTTTGTCTGTGGCAAACTGTCTATGTGAACTAACATCTTAACAAAAAGTCACCCTGAGTGTGTTAATACATCGAGTTGGGTAGTTGTATGTTTGTCTGTGGCAAACTGTCTATGTGAACTACCATCTTAACAAAAAGTCACTTCGAGTGTGCTAATACATGGAGTTGGGTAGTTATATGTTTGTCTGTGGCAAACTGTCTATGTAAACTAACATCTTAACAAAAAGTCACTTCGAGTGTGTTAATACATGGAGTTGGGTAGTTGTATGTTTGTCTCTGGCAAACTGTCTATGTGAACTAACATCTAAACAAAAAGTCACCCCGAGTGTGCTAATACATGGAGTTGGGTAGTTGTATGTTTGTCTGTGGCAAACTGTCTATGTGAACTACCATCTTAACAAAAAGTCACTTCGAGTGTGTTAATACATGGAGTTGGGTAGTTGTATGTTTGTCTCTGGCAAACTGTCTATGTGAACTAACATCTTAACAAAAAGTCACCCTGAGTGTGCTAATACATGGAGTTGGGTAGTTGTATGTTTGTCTGTGGCAAACTGTCTATGTGAACTAACATCTTAACAAAAAGTCACTTCGAGTGTGTTAATACATGGAGTTGGGTAGTTGTATGTTTGTCTGTGGCAAACTGTCTATGTGAACTACCATCTTAACAAAAAGTCACTTCGAGTGTGTTAATACATGGAGTTGGGTAGTTGTATGTTTGTCTGTGGCAAACTGTCTATGTGAACTACCATCTTAACAAAAAGTCACTTTTTGTGTGCTAATCTAAGCAGACCATAATACATACTTGCAGGAAATAAAAAAAACACAAATTTGTTTTTTGTTTTATCTTTAGAGATTGATATCTTCCCTCTTATCGTGAACAGCTGAAAAATTATTGTGGCAAGGTTTAACAACATTATACACACAACTAACCAATTTAATTGATTTGTAACCAGGGTTTGCAAACTCAAGGATAATTTTCTTTATTATACTTTATGTTAAAACCTTACATATTTGATTTGTCAATAGTCATTTGTCAATTTTCACTTACACATACTTAAATCACACCATTCTTGCTGATGAGAGTTAATCCATATAGCAGCATGCGTTAATTTTTTTCATTATCACCCATATATATATAACAAATACCAGTTAAATTTTGATGTGCCAGATGTGCAAATTTCGGAAAATCATTCCTCATCAGTGACACTATGGGCCGAAAAGTTTGACAAATAAAAAACATAAGCCAAACAATTGAAAAATAATTAATCTAAAGTTCGAAAATTATATGAATCCAAATCCAGCTAAGGAATGCTTTGCATGAGGGAACAACACTCTTACATTCTGGAACTGACCAAGTCCATAAATCAGTTTTGCTTCAGTTGTCAATGGCGACTGATGGTAAACAATGGGGTTTGTGGGTGTCACAAAAGTTTATTTTAACAACAAATTAATTTTTATGTTCTTTTCCAGCCATGGTTTACCAAGAACCGGAGCTGCATTTGGCGAAGGAACTGGAGAAGTATGGATGGATGATGTTGGCTGTGATGGTTCTGAATCCAGATTGGATCAGTGTAGATTTCCAGGATGGGGCGTAGAAAATTGTGGACATGGTGAAGATGCTGGTGTTGTCTGTGGAGTTGAAGGTAAATAATCCACTAATTGTTATGTTTGTGGTTTTACTTTTTTGTTTGTCTATTTCAGTAAATATTCAGTGTTGTGTGTATGTATACACACGTTAACTTCTCAACTGAAGTGACTTTTCAAGTTCTAGAAGCAGACATCGGTCAATGCAAATTAGAAATGTTTGAAGTGTTGTTATTGTAACCAAAAATGTATTATGGTTAACTTGAGGTAAAATTTTTAAAATCTTCTTAAAAACTGAAAACAGGAGAAAAAAGTCTGATGTGATATTTACTTTCTCTAGAGTCTTTAGCCAGTAAAAGTTCATTTTGTGAAATCAGGCTAAAACAGTTGTGATGTGTATATGCATAAAATTTTGAAAATATTGTAAAATGGCTTCTAATTGTTAAATATTGAATGTATAAACTGAAAATGACGTCAATTTTTCAGTTTTTATATTTATTACAAAAGACCTTCAAAGTTAGGTCAAGGTCAACGATCCAGGTAAAACAATCGCAATTAGGAAAAAGAGTTCTTCAAAAAAAAAACTTTAAAAACAGATGCCTTTTATCAGCATAGATTGCAAACACCTTACCTACACATTGCCCTTAGTGGACTGCAGAAACAAGAGCTGATGATGTCCTGAAAGTGAAATTGTCTTGACTGCAGCTTTTTTGCCTGTTAATTTTTTACATAAATTTATTTTGTGATGTACTTGACTTGATTGCAGTTGTAGCGAAATGCATGCATGCTCTTCAGATATTTTTTTAAGCTCACCTGACCTGACATCTCAGATGAGATACTGCTATACATTTTTGTCCGTGATGCGTTGTGCGTAAACTTTTAACATTTTAATCTTCTTTTCCAAAACCACTGGGTCAAATTTAATGAAACTTGGTTATCATCATGCCTTGGTGAAAGCCTTAAATTTGCACAAATGAAGGAGTTATTTCCCTTTAAGTTTCCATAAAAGAGGGGGATAGTGATAAACTTAAAAAATCTTCTCTAAATGTACAAGATATATACCTTAGTTATTTCATTTATAACATCCTTAGGTCATGTAGTTTCAGATTTGCACAAATGGTAGCCATGGGGCTAAAATGGGATTATGGCAAGGCACTTAGTGGTGAAATATGGATATATCTTTATTTGTTATTATATCTTGAAAACTATTAATTTTTAGCTCACCTGGCCTAAGGCCATGGTGAGCTTTTGCTATCACTTGGCCAAACTTGGTCACACTGGACCAATGTGAACCAAACTTTACAGGAATGATGTAGGGATGGTCCGTTACTAAGATTGCCCAAATTTTCCGGATCCACCAAAAAACATGGCTGCCAGCGCAGGACATAGATTAGCATTGGACCCTATGGGAAAAAGCATATATTGGCTATCTCGTCTGAAGCTACTTAAGCAAATTGAACCAAACTTTGCAGGAATGATGTATGGATGGTCCTTTACTAAGATTGCCGAAATTTTCCGGATCCACCAAAAAACATGGCCGCCAGCGCAGGACGTAGTTTAACATTGGACCCTATAGGAAAAACATATTTTGACTATCTCCTCTGAAGCTACTGGTTTACATTAAACCAAACTTTACAGGAATGATTAAAACATCTTCTACTAAGATTACCTGGCCCAGGTGAGCGATACAGGCTCAGCCTTCTGAGCCTCTGGTTTGTATGATATGACCATCATTTTGATATATGGTTCAAGGTCATATGTTCAAAGATCGAGGTCATAGTGGGATAAGAAGACTGAAATTGTTAATTATCTTGAGAACTTTTTACCTTTTGATGTATGCATGTATATTAGAATATTGTAGGTATTGGCATGACAATTTTTATGATATATGGTTGAAGGTCATACATTCAAAGGCTAAGGACGTATCTAGATAACTAAAATGAAAACATAATGATTTAGATAATTATTCATTGTACTACCGTTACCACATACATATTAAGTACTTATAAATGCAGTGTGACTGATTAAGTCTTGTGGCAGTTCTTTAACTTATTGCACTTTGCAATCAATTTTGGACATATCCTCACGTGAGCGTTAAGGCCTGTCGGCCACTTGTTTCTGTATTAACATTTTTCAAATCTTTATTTTACTAAGCTTAAACTAGAATTTGATCAGTTATATTTTTTGTGTTGAAGTAGTTACCACAACAACCTCTACTAGCACAATCAGTACACCACCAAGTGACATCATGGTACGTCTAGTTGGAGGTGATTTAGACAGAGAAGGGCGCGTAGAAGTATATTATGATGGAGAATGGGGAACCATATGTGATGATGGTTGGGGAACCTCTGATGGTAACGTTATCTGCAGAATGTTGGGTTATATGTGAGTAATTAAATCAATGTATCTTGTTTTAAGGTCTATCAAAACTGTTATAACTCTTATACCAACAAAGATTTCGACTATAAAATGATTTTACTTTATACATATCAAATATAAACAAATTTATAGTACGTAACATAGTGTGTTACTGACACTGTGGGGTCCATTCAGAACCAAATAAGACATGACTGTTACAGCTTTTAATTTGCATCAGTGGTTGGTCGCAAACAACTAAATTAAATTATTGTCCCATTGATCTTTACGTTTTAGGCACTACTCCCCCACTTTGAGAGCAATCCCATTCTTGAGCATTTCATTTTATTTTTTATGACATACACCACAATATGAAGTCAGCATTACATTTATCAGGAAGCAAGTAACACTAAAGCACTTGCTATATTACAAAAGGATTGAATATGATACAAAATATGGATGTTATTGGTATTAAGAGTTTTTCTTTGAATTTTTGTTTCTGTAACTATCAGTATTAGAAATGAACTACCTCAAATCCAAATGAATAACAACTAAAATGCAAAAACAGAAGTGTTTAACAATATTGCCTTTTATAAAATAAAACACTGGAGGGGGTCACAAATAGGCCATTCAAATTGCAACAGCGTTGTAGAGAAATAGTTATAAAGGTTAAAGGTCATGGAAATGAGTGTGATCTTCTGTAGTAAAGTTAGGAAAGTTAAAGTATGTCAACTCTTCTTAAATGTTGACGATTAAAACACTGTTTACAAAATAAGTGAGATGGTTTGGGGCCAAACCAACCATAAATTGTTTAATCACACCATAGTTTGTGAACAAGGCCTCTACAAGACGAATTATGTAGTGGTGACCATTCAGTGCCTGTTAGAAGCACATTGAATTACAACTGGTCGTTAAGTGGCTGTCAAAAGTAAACTGGCCATAGCCTGCTGTTTTCTTATTAATTCAGTGTATTTTAGAAGTAGATTGTTTCCGTCGTGATGTCCAGTGCCTGTTAAATGTAAATTTTATCAAAGCCTGAAGCTCAGTGCCTGTCAAAATTAGATTGTATCACAGTTTATCATTTATTTTTGTCAAAAACAGATTTAGATATGTCTCTTCATTAAGGAAAAAATTGGACCATATGTTTTAACTAGTGTTTAACTAATACTCAAAATTATTTACAGGCACTCAAGTAAATTTTGTTTTTATTTTCATTTAAAAGTGATATATTTGTCATGTTTATAACATGAGAAAATATGGAAAAGTTCTAACAATGCTTGGTATATAGGAACTTGTGAAATTTACTGAATTTACGTAGATTTAACTCAGACTTGATAAATTTCAGATAAAATCTCATTCAGTTGGTTTTTAGATCAGTTATCACCAATTACCATAAACCAATATTTTGATGTAGTTATCTAAAAAAATAAAATAAAATAAAATAATAATAATAATAATAATAATAATAATAATAATAATAATAATAATCTGATTGATAAATGTATGATTTAGTCTTTAAGTAACTAATGCTGAATTTGTTATACTTTAAAATCACAAATGACCATAGGGGATAATTTTGCTATTTTCATGAGATAAATAAAATTAAAATTTAAAATCTTAATTACCAAGGCCTCACATGATATTAATTGTTTTAATATTCAGTTCAAAACATTTTCTTCCAAGTATTTTTTTTAAATTTACAATTTTTTTTAACCCAATGAATTCAATGATTTTTACAATATTGCCAGATATATCCTTCAAGAGAATAGATAACATAAAATACCGTAAACGTACTAATTTTAAGGTGTACGTATTTAAGTGCAATCTACATTTTTGACTAATTCGTGTTGATTTTAATTAGTGCAAAACAACTTCTGAGAAACAGACTATAAGTCAAACATATATTTTAGCTACTGTCCTGGCAGGAGATCGCTAAAATTAGTACATTTACAGTAGGGGATATCCCTGCTGCTTTTATTTATTTTTAACTTCTCTTTCTGATAGTGAAGCACAAGAAGTGATTAGCGGAGCAGGATACGGACAAGGAACTGGTCGGATTTGGCTTGATGATGTTTCCTGTTCTGGCAGCGAAACAACAATTGCACAGTGTAGACATAATGGATGGGGCAATAATAATTGTGGCCACGGAGAAGATGCTGGTGTAAAATGTCGGGGAACAGGTTAGAGAATAAAGCTTGTACATCACTCATCAATTTGTACATACATATATATATCTTTAGCTCACTTGAGCTCAACGCTCAGGTTGGCTATTGCTATCCAACTTTGTCCGTCATCTGTCGTCCGTTTTGTGGCCTTTCTGAACTTGAGATAACTTAGAAAGTATCTGTACTTATATATATATTGTCTATTGCACTTTGCAAACAATTTTAGACATATCTACAGGTGAGCAAGGGCCTCTTGTTTTATCAAGTAGCTGTAAACAAATTTTTGAGCAACAGAAAACTGCTTTGTTCTGAAAATGAGGTAAGCAAAACGATAAGTAAATGGGGAAACAGAAAGTATAAAACAAAACCTTTGTCATTTCCAGCTTGATTAAAAATGATCATTGAGTCTGTTTTATAATGAATCATTGCTTTAAAAAATTTCATTTCCGGCTTAATATGTGTAACAATTGAATACTCAGCGGCATAGAAATAAACGTGTATCGTTTCATAAATTGTCAAGAGACAATTTTTGATGCAATAATTACACAAAAATTGTCGAATGGAGTAATGATGATTTATCTTTAAGTCAATATTCTCTCACTTATATCAAGGTGGTCATTTCATAGATTGTGGGGAAAACTGAAGTAACCATAGAAAATATCCTACTTTAAGTAAAGACAAACTTGCTCACATTAGGATCTTTTCCGAGCGGGATTAAAACCTTTATAGTGAGAGGGGTGTGACCAGTGAGAGGGGTGTAACCAGTAAATGCCAGCAGATTTTTGTCCACATGGCATTGGTTAAAATTTTAGCAATGCTAACTTTTATTAATTCTAATCACAGTTTTTTTAACATTATCCACTTTTTTTCCTTTCAAACAGTGTGGAACAAATCGAACTGTTCTCTAACGTGAAACAAATTAAACTTTTCTTCAATATGCAACAAATTGAACTGTTCTATAATGTGGAACAAATTGAACTGTTCTAGAATGTGCAACAAATTGAACTGTTCTAGCATGTGCAACAAATTGAACTGTTCCGTAATGTGGAACAAATTGAACAATTCTATAGTATGCAACAAATTAAAGTGTTCTATAATGTGGAACCAATTGAAATATTCTGTAATGTTGAACAAATTGAACTGTTCTATAATGTGGAACAAATTTGACTGTTCTGTAATGTGCAAAAAAATGAACTATTCTGTAATGTGGAACAAATTAAAGTGTTCTGTAATGTGGAACAAATTGAACTGTTCTGTAATGTGCAACACATTGAAGTGTTCTGTAATGTGCAAAAAAAATGAACTGTTCTGTACTGTGGAAGAAATTAAATTGTTCTGTAATGTGGAACAAATTGAACTGTTCTATGTGGAACAAATTGAACTGGTCTAGAATGTGCAACAAATTAAACTGTTTCCAAATGGGTATGTGTAACTTAGAAGTTCATTTTACTTCAATCCTGGGATTGATTTGATCTCCGTGTAAAAGTTTGTTTAGAATATACCAGATGCGCTATCCAAGCACTTTTTCTTAGACTTGCTGGGTAGCTGAATTTAGATACATTGTCATTACACCTACGTTGAAGATTAAGTCCAGTAACATGTAGTCTCGACGTGGATAACTTGGATATTCTTAATATTTTTAGGGCCTGACAGAGACACAATAAGATTAGTAGGAGGCAGTAACGAGTATGAAGGCCGAGTTGAGATTTTACACGAGGGTCAGTGGGGAACCATCTGCGACGACAACTGGGATAATAATGATGCAGTGGTTGTTTGCAGGAATCTTGGCTTCAGGTAAATTTAAAAAACACAAATCTTATATGGACAGTAAATATGTCAATTTAAATTATAAAAAAATTAGGTATTAGTTGATCATGATTTGTTTTATTGATGAGCCCATTTTTTGTTTACAATTTACTGATGACCTTATTTTTATTTTTAGGATTTTATGATATTAGAAATATCTGTTGGAAAAAAGTTCAATTGTTTGTAGCTCCCCCTTTTTTTAAAAAAGGCCCATATTTTTCATTTTTTAAAGCTATTTTTGTTAAAGAAACTGATGAGTCCATTTGTGATTCTGATATTTTATCTAACAGTATTAGGAAGTTCCTGTTTCATCGATAAGTCAACTGAGCTTCATCAAAATGAAACATTTTGTTAAAAAACTAATGATTAAAAAACTAAACATTGATTTTAATGAAAGTTTAAACTTGTGCTAAGTAATTGAATAAACTGATGAAGTTTTAAACAGCAAGGCCGCACTTGACTTTTTAAGGGTCAATTTATTTTTTGATAATTATCTAATCGTCAACAAATATACATTTCATGATGATGAATCATCAGTATTTAGCTCACCTGAGCTAAAAGCTCAGATGAGCTATTGCTGTCTATCTTCGTGCGTCGTGCGTCGTCCGTCGTGCGTCGTGCGTAAACTTTTTACATTTTAATCTTCTTCTCCAACACCACTGGGCGAAATTTAATGAAACTTGATTACCATCATACCTGGGTGAAGCCCTTTCAGATTCAGATTTGCAAAAATAAAGGAGTTATGTCCCCTTTGGACCTGTAAGGGGAAATATTGAATAAACTTTAAAAATCTTCTCCTCTGAATCTACAAGAGGTATATCTTAGTTATTTCATTGATAACATTCTTAGGTCATCTAGTTTCAGATTTTGCACAAATGGTTGCTATGGGGCTTAAAATGGGGAATGGCAAGGAACTTAATGGAAAATTGCTAAATGCTAAAATTTTATATTTGTCAATAAATCTTATAGTCTATTAACTTTTTGTATATGCTTGTAAAATGGAATATTGTAGGTATTGATACAAGAATCAAATTGATATATGGTTCAATGTCAAGGTCACAGCTACAAAAGAAGACTGAAATTTTATATAATCTTGAAAACTTTTACTTTTTTGTAAAGGCATGTACATGTATATGAGAATATTATAGGTGTTGTCATGACGATCACTTTGATATATGGTTCAAGGTCATAAGTTCAAAGGTCAAGGTCATAGCTGCAAATGAAGATTGAATTTGTTAGTTATTTTAAAAACTAGTAGCTTTTTGTATTAGCGTGTATTTTAGAATATTGGAGGTATTGAAATGACAATTATTTTGATATATGGTTCAAGGTCATATGTTCAAAGGTCAAGTTCATAGCTGCAAATTGAAATTGTTAGTTATTTTGAAAACCAGTGGCTTTTTGTATAAGCATGTATATTAGAATATTGTAGGTATTGATATTGAGATCATTTTGATATACGGATCAGGGTCATTTCATGAAACTTGTTCATTATCATGCCTGGGTAAAGGGCTTTCAGATTTGAACAAATGAAGTTTTATCTACAAAAAAAGGGGGGGGGGGGTTAAATTCAAAACCTTTTGTAAGTATCATTTTGAATTTTGTTGTGGTTTAAGATTATTGGATCCATGGTCAAGATCATATCGGTACTGAAATACAAAAATGGTTAATTAACTAGACAACTCAAATTTTTAGCTCAGATGAGGTATTACGATCTATGCCCGTCCGTCGTCCGTCGTGCGTCATATATAAACTTAACATTTTTAACTACTGGGCCAAATTTGATGATATTTAGCATTGATGGTGCCTAGGTGAAGGCCTTTAGATTTGCCCAAATGAAGGAGTTATGTCCCCTTGAGGCCCCATAAAGGGGAAAATAGTTAAAATCTTTAAAAATCTTCTCCTTTAAACATACATGAGATATAGCTTAGATATTTCATGCATAACATCCTTAGGACACGTAATTTCGAATTGCCCAAATGGTAGCTGTGGGGCTCAAAATGGGGAAAAAGCAAAGACCTTAAAGAAAAATATAAACTTTTTTTATAGACATGAATATCAAAATATTATCAAGGTATTGATATGACTATGATTTTGATATATGGCTCAAGTTCAGAAGTACAGAGGTCAGGGTTACAGCTGCAAAAAAAGACTGAAATTGTTAATTATCTTGAAAACTATTAGCTTTTTTATAGACATGTATATTTGAATATTGTAGGTATTGACATGTCAGTGATTTCAGTATATATTTCAAGGTCATATGTTCAAAGGTCAAGGTCATAGCTGCATAAGAGAACATAAATTGCTAATTATCTTGAAAACTTAACTTTTTGTATCAAGATATGTATATTGGAATATTGTAGGTATTGACCTGACGATCATTATGATATATGGTTCAAGGTTATATATTCAAAAGTCAAGGTAACAGGTGCAAAAGAATGCTTAAATTGTTAATTATCTTGAAAACAATTAGCTTTTTGTATAGGCATGTATATTAGAATATTGTCGGTATTGTCATGGCAATCATTTTGATATATGGCTCAAGGTCATAATTCAAAGGGCAAGGTCATAACTAAAGATTGAAATTGTTAATTATTTTGAAAACAGTTAGCTTTTTGTATAGGCATGTATATTAGAATATTGTAGGAATTGACATGGCGATCATTTTGATATATGGCTCAAGGTAATAAATTTAAAGGTCAAGGTCACAGCAGCAAAAGAGGCTGAAATTCTTAATTATCTTGAAAACTATTAACTTTTGTATAGGCATGTGTATTAGAATATTGCAGGTAATTATACATTAGTCATTTTGATATATAGCTCAAGCTCAGAAGTTTGAAAGTCTAGGTCACAGCTTCAAAAGAAGACTGAAATTGTTATTTTTTTTGAAAACTATTTCTTTTTATATAGGCATATATATTAGAATATTGTAGGTATTGACATGATGATCATTTTGATATATAATTCAAGGACGTGCATTCAAAGGTAAAGTTCGTAGCAGCATAAGAGAACTTAATTGCTAATTATCTTGAAAACTGTGAACTTTTGTATAGGCATGTGTATAAGAATATTGTAGATGTTGATATGACAATCATTTTGATATATGGTTCAGGGTTATATGTTCAAGGGTCAAGGACATAGTTACATAAGTATACTGAAAGGGTTAATGATTTGGAAATTATTCCAAACAGTTACTACATGCGTATTAGCTACTTAAAATTGAAAAATTAATAGATATTTCTAATTAAGTATGGTGACAGTTCTTCCCTTGAGGAAACTTGGAAAGTTTCCGCACTGAATATATTGTTTATTGCACTTTGCGACCAATTTTTGACATTTACTTAGGTGAGCGTTAAGGTCCATGGGCCTCTTGTTTTGGCTTTGCCAAGAAACCATTTGTCAAATAACGAAAGTGTATTTAAATTGATCTAGCTTTGAAAAGCTTGAACAGTATAAAATACTGACTTTTGTTGACACTGTTATGGTAGATTAACACCCTCAGCACATCCACAAATGCCAGTGTGTACCATTTGTCATCTTTTTAAAGCATGAGGCGAACCTTTTTGGAAATAATTGGTTATTGAACGTAATATAATTTTCAACATTGTTCTTGCTACGAGTGTGATAATAATAAACATGTTGTTATGGATGAACTCTTTCAACAAGATGGGTGTGGTTTAAGTATGTGTTAATGAAAAATTGAAAACAGCTATGACCAATCAAATATCTAGATTTTTATATGAAACACAATAATGTCATTTGTCTAAATGAAAAAATGATAGCAAATTAAAAAATTATTAAAGTTATAGAATTAATTTGCTTAACAAACTGCCCCCAAAAATCAAAGCCTAATTTATAATAATTAAAAATTAAATTATTATAAATTATAGCGGAGGCATAGCTTTAACGGGAAGTCCTTTTGGAGGAGGCAGTGGACCAACATGGTTAGACAACGTCAATTGTACTGGAACAGAAATGGAAGTGGTCAGATGTGTCCATGACGGATTCGGCGTCGAGGATTGTACACACAGAGAGGATGCTGGTGTACAGTGTATGCCCCCTATCAATACTAGTCAGTATCATGTTATTACTATAGTTACAGAGACTATGTAGATTATATAGTTATGTAGATTATGTAGTTTTGTAGATTATGTAGTCATGTAGATTTTGTTGATTATATAGTTATTTAGATTATTTAGTTATGTAGATTATGTAGTTATGTTATATCAGAAGTTATTTAAGTTATGTAGTTAAGAAATGACAACTACAGTGAAAATTGATTAACAACAATCAAGCCACTTCAAAGTTATAACATCCAAACCATATCTTGGCGATTCAGTGACCGTGTGGTCTACAGAGCCTGCAGATTGCACCGAGTGCCTCTCACCCCCTGGTTTTTAATCTCATTTGGGCAGATACTAGATCTGGTGTGATATGGGTTGTCAGTTTCACTTGACAAAGCTAAGTAGTTATCTTCAGGTACTCTGGTTCTCTCCATCATCACAGAGCTGCCTCATCTTAATATAAGTGCAAGAATCTTGACTTCGGTGTAAAATACCATTTAATCAGTCCAATCTTATCCATATCTTACAGTTGGCCCAAAAAAACCACTTGATTTTTCAAGATTGTTTTTGTAATTTTGTAAAAGTAAGGACTGAAAATTGTTTTGCAGGCAATATATATATATATATATATATATATATATATATATATATATATATATATATATATATATATACTAGTATATAGTAATAGCAAATAATAAATAAAAGATAATAAATATATATTAAAAATTGCCCTTTGAGGTTTGTACTGGTGTAAATATTTAAAATGGGATCTTGATGGCTAAGTCAAGGAATTACTGGAAATATTTAAATTGTCAGGGGTATTACAATCCTACTTAACAGGATGGTTTGGAAAGCTTTTGATTTTTCTAATACATCTAAAAATAAAGATGTATTATCTGCATATTGTGAAATTATAAATTCTTTTTTGTTTTATTGTCGAGCCTGGCATCGCCATAAGGCGAGACTTAGGTGTTACTTTTACGGTGCAGTTGTAGGCGGCGAAGACATATCAAAATGTGAAAGTTTATGTTAAAGTAATGTATTTTCTACTCGATCCAATACTTAGCAGGCGAGACATTTAAATGCGTGGAATTCTTGTTAAATTTAATTGTTTATGTCATAAAACTTTTCTCCGTCATGCAATCAGTATTTTATATTGATAAATGAAATTTACTTTGTTCATTGATGTAACTATAACAACAGATATAATATTACAAAAACACATTTGATTCAAAGAAAACTGTTTGATAAGAAATGCATGTCTGGAGGGATTGATATCTATTAAACTGTAGTTAAATTTGTTATGTGATTTGATTTCTTCTTGTACCTATAATGTTTTTGCACCTGTAAATTGTGATTTCACGCTTGTCGCGTACATTATAAGTCTGACATATATAGCTAAAAGCCATGTCATCATTGAAAATAATTGTTATAAAATCTTTTATAGATGTAATTGTTTCCTTTTAATATTGTGGGGCCTTTGTGGCCAAGTCGTCCAAATTGTGCACCTACTGTCTCACTGTCTAGATTGGAATTTTTTCAGGACCTTCCACTTTCAGAGCTAGCTCTCTACCATATCTTGATTATGAATCATTACTTGTTTCTAAAATAAATCGTAGGTATCTCATACAAGATAAATATGGTAATTCTACCTCATAAAATGAAAGAGATATGATTTTTTTAATTGCATTATTAATTTTTTTTTTTTTTGCAGCGGCAGCTCCAACCACGACTACTTCTGCACCACCAATGATACGACTGGTTGGTGGAAATTCACGAAATGAAGGCCGAGTTGAGGTTCTTCATGATGGCCAATGGGGTACAATCTGTGATGATGGCTGGGAAAAAGCGGAAGCAGATGTTGCATGTCGTATGTTAGGAATGGGGTAAATAGATTGAGGATCTTACCAGTTCATTGCACCGTTATTCTTTTCATTCTCTGTGTAAAGTTAAATTCAAAAAAATATGTCTTAATGTTGATGTTTTTATACGTATATTTTTAAACATGCAGTTGAAATTGCATACAAACCCCAAATACTCACTTTACATTGGAATCTAATAATAGAATGCAAGATCCACAGGTATGATATCCCCTTCACCGCTCTGCTAAGTGGCCCGGGAAATAACATAAGAAATTGAAATTGTTCTTTCCAGCACATCACTGACTGGGGTCCTTCGGATGAGACTTTGAAAACACTTGCTTCATGTCACGTCAGACATGGCCACTTTTAAAGAGCCCTCTCTGCATTTTATTGCTCTAAGCACACTGCAAAGGTCAAAATTTCTGCCACTTCACCTATATATAGTGACGTCTCGATATAAGTGAAATATATTTGACTGGGGCATATAACCCTATTAGATCAAATTAAGTAAAACATCACTGACCGGTATTAAGTTGTATTTATAACAGTTTTCTTACAGACGTCATCGATTGAGTTGAGTTTAGTAATGATGTTTAAGGTCCAATTTCACTTGTTTGAGACAACGCCAGCTATAGAAGAAAGTGCAGAAATTTTGCCTGTCCGTTGCGCTGATGGCATTATACAGCAGGGTTCTTTATCCTGCCACGCCTACTGTGACACGGAATCTCGTTTATTTTAAATTTCCTTCCGAAAGAACCAATACTTTCATTTCGTAATGCCTGCGTTCATGGTGAAAGGAGAGTCACTACCCACTTCTGAGTCTTGGGTCAGACCCGGTCTCGGTTCGAACCGATGACCTCCCACTTACAGATCAATCACTCTACCAGTTAAGCTAACACAGTGGTTGACATCATCAATTGACCAACATATGATAACCATTTAATATTTCGTGTGTGTATTGAATATTTCTTGACAACTACATGAATTTGTAGATTTTCAAATGTTTTGGTTATTATATATTTTTGATCTAGACTCCATTTTTAACCCCCTACCACCACCATATCTAAATATTTCTGAGTCATTTTGTTTTATCATGTGCACTGAAATATGTCTGATGTTTTCATTAAAATCCAGAAAAATAAATAAATGTACAATCAATCACACAATTAATATAATTAAGCTTTTTTTTAATTTTTTTATTTATTTATTTATTTTTTTTTATTTTGTTTTTTTTTTAAATATATAAATATTTTTGCACAATATAGATTTTTAATGATTTTCGCTTATCAATTTTTGAATCTGGAAGATTGTATGTATATTCTGTTGTACAATTTTAGAGAAGGAAAGCCGAAAGGTTCTGCGTTTTATGGTTCTGGTTCCGGACAAATCTGGATGGATAATATGGAATGTACAGGAAGTGAATCCAGTTTATTTGACTGTGATTTTCCAGGATGGGGTAGAGAAGATTGTTCCCATAGCGAAGACGCTGGTGTTATTTGTGAAGTTGCTGAAGAGATTTTACGTAATATCATTATTTGGTCTTTAACTGCAGTGCTATTATTTTTTGATTGATTGAGTTAATGTTTAATGCTGCATCAGCAATTTGGAAGCTATTAGCAAATATGCGGTGCTAGAGAGTGTTTAGTCAGTTGGAGGGCCATCTTGAAAAAGACTACATGAGGGATTAACATGAGAATATATCAAACTCTATGCGACAAAGTGTTAAGACTATCTTTTAAGTACTTTGGCCAATCTTTTACTCAGCAATCCCTTTTCTATCTGAAGAAATTATCTATTTGTGAAATAAAAAAACATGCTGACAGAATCGATATGATTTCTAGGAATAGCTTAATTAGAAGATTTCACGCATTGAAAGTAGGAATGACATGGTCATATGAACTGATGTTTGGTATTTTGTAATATAAATCAAATGTTTATTTATATATCTACTAAGTTAAAAAATATCGAATCAAAAGCAACCAAAAAATATAAATAATGCAAGATGTCCTCAATAACAAATAAGCAGAATGGAAGCTGTGCACATTGTTTCAGCTGCATAACATATGTGTACAGCATCCATTTGTCCATATAGGTTATTTCTCAATAACCTGAATGAAAATCGGATCAAGGCTTAAAATGCTTTATACTTTATAATTTCTCCTAAAACACCTCACGTTTATACTATCCAGTAGCTTTTGTTTTTGTTTTTTTTTCAGTTGAAGGGATACGTCTAGTGAACGGATCTGATTTATATGAGGGGAGAGTAGAGATACTAAGTCAGGGAGTTTGGGGAACAATATGTGATGATGATTTAGACAATGCTACAGCGGCTGTTATTTGTCGAATGTTAGGCTTGTAAGTATGCAAATTACAGAACTCATCAATTACTATGATATAGGATAATACAGTCACCATTTCATTACCAGTAAAGTTGATTCTGTAGTAAACATATTATCACTTTCAATTAAAATAAAAAGGTCACTATTGTCACTAGTAAAGTTGATTCTGCAATATACAGAATATCACTCTCACTTGAGATAACATGGTCACTATTATCACAAGTTAAGTCGATTCTGCAGTATACAGATTATCACTTTCACTTGATATAAAATGGTCACTTTTATCACTAGTTAGGTCGATTCTAAAGTATACATATCATCACTCTCACTTGAGAAAACATGGTCACTATTGTCACTAGTTAGGTCGATTCTGAAGTATACAGATTATCACTTCACTTGGTATATAATGTTCACTTGTTTAATTGATTCTGAAGCAGATAATTCTTATTGAACATATGGCATTGATTATATAGGAGGTGAAGCACCATCTTTAGACCACTGAGGCATCGTCATGTGGAAATTTGGTTTTAACCTAATATTTTGTGTCAAAATAAGAAATATGTCAAAAGCTTGAAGTGATCTTCAATTCAGTCATTTCAAATAAACCAGTGATACATGATGAAGATGTTTTATACAGCACAGACATATTTTCATTGTCACTTATACACTTAATACATGTTTTAAAGGGAGAGTACATAGTTATTTTGTTTCCATTGCAGTGATGAAGGTGGGGAGTCTTTCCAAAAAGCCCGATTTGGAGAGGGAACAGGGCCAATTTATTTGGATGACGTCCGCTGTACTGGAACAGAGAGGGATATCACACAGTGTCGACATAGAAGATGGGGTGAAAATAACTGCGGACATGATGAAGACGGTAGCGTTAGATGTAATATACCAGAATATCACTCCACCCCGGAACCCAGCACTGAGCCACAGCCTGGTACACCTACAGCTGAGCCGGAGCCAGAACCAGAAGGTAATGTTATTCTCACTTTACCCTTTTGCTGAAATAAAAACCATATTATTCTTGAAATTTATCGGTATTGTGTGTTTATCTTTTGTTGTTTGTTGCAATATTCGCTTAAAATTGAAGTTTTCAATAATTACCAAATTTATTGACATACAAACACTTTTCATGGATTTTTATAGCATTTTAGTGGAATGAGATGGATTTTCCATGGACATGGACTTTGGCCATAGAAAATTTCTACAGCAGGCTAAACAAATAAATCATCCCATCTGGTCCCACTTTATATGGTTCTAAACAATAAGAGTTCGTAAACTGTTAAATCTTGCCTTAGCCTTTTTATAATTACAGCTTCAAAACCAAAATAAAAAATAAAACAAACATACCAGTCCTTGTCCATATCACAATCCCAAAAACAAAGTCAAAACTTTGCAAACTGGCAAAATAGGTGATACACGTGAACTTCCATCAAGGAAGTGAGGCCGGGTGCTCCGGAAGGGTAAGCACCTCCTGTTTAGCTAGCTACACCCGTCACGTGTAAGTCAATTTTGAGAATGAAAGGAACAAAGACCTATGGTAAGTCAAATATATCCAGTATAAGTTGGGATACAGTGACTACATACTTATCAACAATATTGTGATGACGGCCATAAAACTTTTTAAGGGCCCTGATTAGCCTAGGCTTGCAATATCCTTGTGTCAACAATTTGATTGTAAGTAATTTGCTTCGTTGCAGAAAGTTCCCATAGTGGGAACAAGCTCTACCGTACCGTATTAACTGTGAAACATATACACCATACGCAGGAGAAGCAGGGATATTACTGCAAAGAAACGGAAAGTTGACAATAGAAAAATTGAAGTCATCACGTTTGTCGTATAGCTTAAGATGTAACCTTTCATGGGTGTCATAATTGAGGTATAAGTCCAAATATGAAGCAGAACATGGAGAATCCGTCGTGTCTTTTATTTCAAGCTCACTTGGATAGATGACATTCACATATTCTCCAAATTTGTGATTATTTAGAGAAAGAACGTCATCTATATATCTGTATGTGTAGTTGAATGATTTAGCGACAGTCTTTTTTCCAGATTTGACAAAGTTCTGTAAAAATTCTGATTCATATGAATAAAGAAACAAATCAGCAAGTAAAGGTGCACAGTTTGTGCCCATTGGTATACCGATTGTTTGCTGAAAGATAATATTGTCAAACACAACAAATATGTTGTCTATCAAAAACTCTAACATTTTGTTGATGGTATCTTCAGTATATTTTTGTTTGCAGTCTGTATGGTGTTTTACAAAATAACCAGAATCCCTGTTGAGCACTAGATATTTATATCTTGGTTTACCGTTTTTGTAAAAAAATGAAAAGTGAATGATTTGTTTTAGACGTTCTTTCAATTTAGCATGAGGGATAGTGGTGTAGAAATATTTCATAATTTGATGAAAATTGGCTGTCACTACCATATGTAAAGTCAAATTGGCTGTCACTACCATATGTAAAGTCAAATTGGCTGTCACTACAATATGTAAAGTCAAACTGGCTGTCACTACCATAAAGTCAAATTGACTGTCACTACCATATGTTAAGTCAAATTGACTGTCACTACCATATGTAAAGTCAGATTGGCTGTCACTACCATATGTAAAGTCAAACTGGCTGTCACTACCATATGTAAAGTCAAACTGGCTGTCACTACCATATGTTAAGTCAAATTGGCTGTCACTACCATATGTAAAGTCAAATTTACTGTCACTACCATATGTTAAGTCAAATTGACTGTCACTACCATATGTAAAGTCAAATTGGCTGTCACTACCATAAAGTCAAATTGGCTGTCACTACCATATGTAAAGTCAAAAGATTTATATGATTTATTCTCCTATCTAAAGTTTTCCTTTTATACTGAATTTTAATGTCAGGTACAGCCTGTTACCCAGAGTTTATCTTGATCAAGTTCCACTTTAGTTCCGCTTTACATTTGTCTGGAAAGTTTTGGAAATTGTTTACTTTAAAAATTAATAAAATATTGCCGTAAAATGAAGAAAAGCCAACATTTGATATTCCATATTCAATAATAAATTCAACATTTTGAGGTGTCACATGGTTTGCTGCCAAAATAATTTTGTTGACAAAATAATTGATACTGACGTTTGTAGTTCAAAAATTATTTAATAAACTAATATTAGTGACAGTCAAAGAGAAAACAAGCTACCAGTCTGTGTTTAAATCATAGTAAAAAGCTATGAAAACTGGCAAATTAAGTTTAACATTTAGAGATGAGGCCAGGTGCTCCGGAAGGATAAGCACATCTTGCAAGTCACACTCGCAATATGTGAAATCAAAATTGAGAAGAAAGGAACATGCAACTATGGGAAGTTAAATATATCTCGAATATTTTTGTTTACAGCAAAAATCACAACCAAGCATTACATTACATATGACTCAGTTTGATGCATACATGTTTACATATGATTAAAATTAGTTTGTTTTTTTTCGCTTACTTATAGATATTGGTGTGAGGCTTGTGGATGGTCCAACAAAATATCAAGGACGGGTTGAGGTGTATCATGATGGAGAGTGGGGAACTATCTGTGATGATGATTGGGATGATACAAACGCTGGCGTTGTCTGTAGTCAGTTAGGATATAGGTAAATATAAAAGACGGATTGAGGTGTGTCATGATGGAGAATGGGGTACTGTCTGTGATGATGGGTGCTGGCATCTGCAATAAATCGCTGTTAGTAAGGTAAATTCATCATCATCCATGCACATGACATACTTTTTTATGATAAAACGTCACGATAAATACTGAAAATGTTTTCATGCAATGTCTTACATGCATCAGTCATTGTATTCTATGCTTACTCCTTACTAATAAGATCAGTTGGACTTCTGAATTCCCCGCGTTTAATTAAAGTTGTTAGAATCAGACCAATTTGTCATGTTTTTATTTTCCAGTGGTGGAGTTGGGGTTCGAGAGGCTAGATTTGGTGAAGGAACACTTCGTATTCTAATGGATGACGTGGAATGTAGTGGCACTGAACTACGATTACAGGATTGTAGGTTCTCTGGCTGGGGTCAGTCAAACTGCGGTCATTCTGAAGATGCTGGTGTAATTTGTGTCAAACAGGGTATTACGTTTTTCTATAGTCTTGTTTTAAAGTGTTGATGATTTAGTTCTTAAAATGCAATTACGAAAAATTCAGAACTTATAATATATATTACTAAGCATTCCTTAGCTCGATTTGGATTTTAATAATTTTGGAACTTTAGAGTCATTATTGTTCAACTGTTTGGATTATGTTTTTTAACTGTGAAACTTTTCGGTCTTAGTGTCACTGTTGAGGAATGAATTTCCGAAATGTGCACATCTGGCACATCACAATTTAACTGGTATTTGTGTTCGGTGTTTGGTGGAGGAATCTGGAGTGCCGAGAGAAAGACCATCAACCTTCAGGAAGCAACTGACAAACTCCAGAAATCTGTCCTAGCATGATTCAAACCTAGGCCACTTAGTCACAGAGGCCCAAAGTTGGCAATATATTAAGATATTGATGTTATTGAAGTAAATGATTACCATATAATAAGTCAAATGTTGAATAATAAATGAAAAACAGAGTTAAAAACAGATTAAGATTTTTATTTTTAATTGAAAATATAACAAAGAATTTGTAACTTAAAAAAAATTAAAAAAGAAAAAAAAAGAAAGAAAGAAATGCAAACAACAGTTTTGTCATAGATGTTAGTTTTGTCAACTTTTTTAATTGAATTTTTCATGGGCAGACTTCAGTTTATACTACATACTTAAACATATTTTAATATCTTTTTAAAAAACATTAATACCCTATTGTCAATTTTAGGTGTCCCATAATGTTTATTTTTTATTCTTTTTTTCTAGTGCCTACCACAATGATACCACAAAATGTGACCTCCCAATATAATTTCACGGAAGCTCCAACGACATCCGTCATGAATGGCACAATGGAACCAGAGCCTCATGATAACGTTACTATTCCAGGTAAGCATTTTCATTCTATTGATTTGTCATCTTTTTTGGTAATGTAAGTCCGCTTAAGGGAGAAAATGACTGCCAAACTTAAAATCTTAAAATATGGATAAATTATTTTGTAGCAATCCGGTCCCAGAAATTATTAACTCAATTGATTGTAAACTTAACTCAAATTAGGGAATATTTCAGTGTCAATTGTAAAATATTACACAGTTAAAATTGAATATCTAATGTTATATTTAAATTTTGATTAACATAATTTTGGAACTTTAGATTCATTAATTTCCAACTGTTTGGCTTATGTTTTTTATTATCAAACTTTTCGGTCTTAGTGTCACTGATGAGGAATGTTTTTCCGAAATGTGCACATCTGGCACATCAAAATTCAACTGGTATTTGTGCTATATATTTAGTACTGGTTTGTTGAACGTAACAACACATTGTCTCATAAAACTTAAACTGTTTATCATATTGATGAAAAAATTTTAATATTTGAGTTGCGTGTACACTCATTTGGGTGAAAGATTGTGAAACTGGGGCCTGACTGTAGTTAACATTGTTTTAACATTGTTTTGCATTTATTTATGTGAAATGTTGTATAAAACAAAACGAAACAAAACAAAAAGTAATACTGGTATATATTTTCAAAACTGATATTGATATAACTACAGGAAAGTTTGTTAATTGTACGGTGCAGTTAATATATATATAATGTTTGGAAACATGCCACTTTAAACAATTTGCCTACATGCCATTGCCAAATAAATACCATTTTGCTCTACTTTCATGGTCAAATGAAGAGTAATTTGACCTTATTTCACGGTTAATTTGCCTTCATGTCATTGTTAATTTTCCTTTATGTCATTGCAAAATATTGGCCTATTTGCTCTTTTTTATAGTCGAATGGAAGTAAACTAGAACTTGTGCCATTGCCAAATAAAAACCTTTTCACCCTTATTTCAAAGTCAAACCATGGTAAAGTAGCCATGGTGTCATTATTAATTTTCCTTAATGTCATTGTTAATTGCCCTTGTGTTGTTACAAAATAAAGGCCTGTTTGACCTTAATTTATATACAAATGAACCAAAACTCACCCTTATGTCATTGCAGGTAAATTGCCCTTCTAACCTCTCAGGGAAGTATTTAAATGAACAATTCTGAATTGGCAAACAAATTATTATGTCGTTAATTTTGTCGTCATTCATAACAATTAATGTTTTTTAACGTGAATTCTTCCACTATGTACATAACATATCAGTAAAAGCCTACAAAATATAAATAATAACTCATTTTGAGTTTTAGGAAATTTTAAAAATATTTCAGAACATTTCTGCAAAAATATTAAATTTAAATAACATTTATTGAATAAACATATCTTTACAGTGATTGTGTGTTTCCAAAATTTCCGAATAAGTCTCTTCTAATATTTTTTGTGATCACACAGGTCGATGACCTTATGAAAAGTAATGTTAGAAATCAGTTCGGCAGTAAATAAAATCAGTGGGTGTCCCATGAGTCTCTAGTGGTCAAACAAGTCCTAAATCAGTCATCGTAAAGGTCAATAATACAGACATATAAACAATTAAACATGACACAATAAAAACATATATCATTGGCCAACTTACAGGAACACAAAACTGGTCCCGGTTACAATTGCAAATTATAGACATATATGCCCTTAATTCATATAAATGTCAGATATTGGTTAATTGGCCCTTATGTCATTCTTAAATCAGGGTCAAAATTTTTCAACACATTATTATTCTTTTATTTTTATGACAAGGTCAATTTTAACGTTTCTTATTTTTTCATGGATATTGTTGAACACAAACTGCATGGATGTTAGAAGTATAATAGTCATAATTGTTTGAAATTTTGTGACAAAAAGCAAATGTTTAATTTTAAAGAACTTAGAAAATTTTCCTTTTAATCATATTTTATTAACTTTATCACATATTAATATACCACTACGGTAGCCCAGTTGTTTGAGTGCTCGCTTTGTATGTGAGAGGTCAGTTCCACCCGACTTGGTCCAACAAAGACCTGAAAATTGGTAGTGACCGATTTTCGCTAAGCACTCAGCATTTAGAAATGAAAGCCACTGGGTCCTTCGTCAGAGACCTTGAAAACCAAACCAATGCCCTGTATCAGACAGACATGGCACATTAAAGACCCCTTCCTGCACATTGTTTTAAGCGCAGTGCAAAGGTAACAATTTCTACCATTTCACCTATAATGAAATATTCTTGACTAGGACATAAAAACCCCATTAAATCAAATGACACATTAATACAGCAACAGCTTTAAATTATAATAAAAAAAAAACAAAAAATGATAAGTAGAGTTTATCTGTTGATTGTTGTTGTTTTCCAGTTTAACAAACAAAAAACTCAAAATTTATTTTTAATTGCTTTAAAATTTATTGAAATTGTCGATAAAGGCGATTTTATATTAAAAATTTTTGGTATAAGAGTAATTAGAGAAATGTAAAAATACGGACAATGCTTAAAAGAAGGTGTAGTATCTGGATAGCATCTACATTCAAGGCATAAATATTGGCGGAGTTTTGTTCTACAAAGACAAGCAATTCCTGATTACGATTCATTATTTGTACTAGTTACATCCTGTAAAAAGCTTCATCAGATATTATATCCTCTTATATCTTGTTCTCTATTTTTCAAATTCGACGTTACGTATTGTGTGTTGTGTTTGTAAGAAAATATCAATATTTGTTTTCATTGATAAAATTTTTAGACTTGGTTTGTTTGTCCTTTCTTTGGCAGAAATCCATCTTCTTTCTTTCTTCTGACATACTTATTTTTTATCTTTTTGGTTGAAATAAGCTAGATTCATATTCTAAAAAAAATCTGAAATACTAAAATAGAACCTTTATATTCAGTGTGTTTATAAGAAAGTTTCGATGTAAAATATATAGGTACGGTTTTTATCAACATGTTCGAAAAAATGCGTCTTCTTTCTTTCTTCTAACAAACTTACTTTTTATCTTTAAAATATGGGTTTCATTGACCTATGGTTGATACTAAGCACGATTCATAGAACGTTTTAATACTAAAGTAGTTTTTGTATAGTAGTTTATTGTTTATCTCCGTTATTTCATGGTTCGGATTCACACAAATGGTAGCCATGGAGCTCAAAATGTGGAAATGGCTAGGCACTTAGTGATATTAACTTTATGTATAATCATGTATATTAGAATATTGTAGGCATTGATGCGACGATCATTTTGATATAAGGTCGAGGACATAGCTGCATAACTATAATGATAGTTAATTATTTTGAAATTCTTCACTGTACAATAGTTACTACATGCATATTACTCATAAATAAACTTTGACAAGATATTTCTGATTAAGAAAACTAAGAAAGTTTTTGCAATTAATAAATTGTCTATTGCACTTTGCAAACAATTCTTGACAAATGCTCAGGTGAGCGTTAAGGCCCATGGGTTCTTGTTCTTTTTTTGAATGTATAAAGTTTAAAGCAAATATTTTGTGATAATATTGATTGTTTTATTTACAATAAAAGATTGACACATCAATAGGAAGTTATGTTTTTCTTTATCACCCTGAAGGGGACAACAACTCTACACTTCCTAGTGAAGAAGCTCGGGATTTTGATATAAAACTTGTCGGACAAAATGAATTCGAAGGATGGATTGAAGTTTATTTAGACGGAGTATGGGGAAAAATCTGCGGAGAAGGTTGGAGTGATACTGATGCAAGTGTAGCATGTAAGAAGTTTGGATTCAGGTAAGTTGACATTTACAAGTGTATTTGTTTTAATATCTATTAATTATGAACATTTTCATTATTTACTTCATTGATTAGTTTTCACCCGGGAATAGTAGCAAAATTGCTATTCAACTTAACTAAGCTTTCTTTAATTTGACAATTTTTCCTTCAAGTAATGTCTAATTACAAGTAATTTTAATTGTTTATTTTTTACATTCCATTGGCAAGTGCTTCGACAATGCACTGATCGCATTTAATGAAATTTGAAATATCAAAAACAAACAAAAAATTTTTTGCCTTTGCCATTTTTGTTTCTTGATGAATTTTTAGTCAAGGACGTAAACTGTTAATGTAATTTTTGGCTATGTATTAATATTGATACTTTTGGTGTTAAATTTATTTCTGTTTAATATTTTTACACTTGAACATTAAGTTTAGCTTACCAGTCTAATGGGAAACAATGGCAGCGTCAATATTAATACATGCTTAATATTTGAGACCCTCGGGAGAACCAAATAATACATGCTAATTTAAATACTTATACACTATCTCTGTTCATAGTTGTTTGAGTATTTCATGATCATATAATCTTCTACATATAATTTATCTACACATACTTAGGTACGGAAGAGGTAGTACCTTGTCTTCTTCGACAGGACCCATTCATATTTCAGAGTTAGGCTGTAGTGGTAATGAAGAGTCTTTGGAATATTGTCCATTTACGATAGACACGTCTGCTTGTACAGATAACAGTGACAACGGCTCTTATGATATAGCTGCAGTAAACTGTTTTGATGAAGGTATACCAAGCATTTATGCAAACCTAAAATTTAACCTGACCTGTATTACTTTTCTACTGTTCAAGGATTTTACAACTTTATTTAATTTTTCTTTTAAAATCGTTAACAAAAGAAATGATTTATTTAAACCAAGCTGTGTGGCAATGCAAATTGACACCACAGAGTAAAATTATATAAATATTTCCTTATATTTTTTTTATATTATTATTCATCATAACTTGATTATTTACGATGTTACAAACCACAGAACCATATGATTCTTTGGATTTTAAATGATTATGTATGAGGGTTCTGAAAAAAGTAGGATAATCAAACACAAACATACAGGTCCATGTTAAAATCATGATCAAAAAGTATAAAAACTGGTATACTGAGTTTAACTTTAGTTTTAGCCGAGGATGTTAATGTCGGGGTTTAATAAATAAGACCATAGTTAAAAGATAAATCAAGTATACTATCTCTGGTTTTGTTTAGAGAAGTTTATCTAGTCTGACAACTAAAAATTGACTTCGTGTTTGGTAACGTATATTAGGGTATGGACGCTAGTGAAGCACGTGCAAATTGCATTGTTTGGAAGCAATTTATGCCACAATTGCGCGGGATTCGCGAGCGTTTATACCCTTATTTACGTTGCCAAACCCGAAGTAAAATTCTTATATTTACAATTCTTGGCATATTCTTGTGTAAAATATTAAAATAAACTATGTATAAAATCATAATGTAACAATTTTTGAACCTTCAAACAGTATAAAGCTTTTTTACAGACTCAGACATGTGCTAGTTTCGGGCCAAATTTTCAAAAACAAAAAATAGTTGGAAGTTTTTCACGTATTTTCATTGCAATATATGTACAATTAAATAATGCTACATGTATTTTATTTATTATTGCATAAGTACACCGCGTTCTCGAGATATTTTAAAAACTTTATGTTTAAACATTAATATGTGCGTTGACATTTGTTTTTATAAATGGATCAGGTAATCCCCCGACATGTGTTTACAAACTTTTGTGCATTCTTACGCACTTAGGTGTTACGTCACACAACTGCACTTCTATACTGGAGTTATGAAGCTATGAACTAGCGAGTCTAACGATGCTTCACGTAGTACAAAAGTACAATTTTGAATTCAAGTTACATCCAAACACAAATATATCAGTACATGTTCAAAATAACAACACCAAAAACAAAGTTAAAACTTTGAAAATTGGCAAATTAAGTTAAAGCAAGAATTCCCCAAGGGCAGTACGGCCAGGTGCTCCAGAAAGGATAGCATCTCCTGTCTAGCTAGCTACATCTTCCACGTGTAAAATCAAAAAAAGGTGAGGGACATGATGCTATGATACATCAAATATATCCAAGATAATTTTAAATACAGGGACATCTGCCATACTTATCAACAACATTGTGATGATGGTCATAAAACTTTTTTAAGGCCATTGATAAGGTTTGCAATATTTATTCTCAGTGTCAACATTGCTAGAAATGATATAAATTATGTTTTTAATATTTCTTTCTTCTTTTTAGCTTTATCTAATTCAGCTGGTACAGAATTGGGTGGTACAGTTGAGTTAAATTGTGATTTTGAAGTTGAAAATGGAACGGTGAGTATTTTGCTTGTAAAACTAATTAACACGGTCACAGCGACCTATAATTATCAGATAAGGTTTGTTATAGGCTACAGGTTTCTTGATGATTTAAAAATGAAAAAGTTTATTTTGACAAATTTCTAAGGATTTTATTGCTTGAAAAGTGAAAATATATTCAGATCATTTTTCAATAACTCAAACATGAATTGAAAGTTCCCACTCACGTGTCGGAGTGTTTACAACGTAATCTAGAATGAACTAATTTTAATGTGCATCATTTTACCTTGTATTGAAGTTATTAAAAGCAAAAAATGCACAAAGTCATTATCTCATTTGATTAAATTGTCTTTAAAATTTAATTATAATCTGATTTTCATTCGGATCATTGAGAAATAACCTGAATGGATACTTTGCACAAATTTTCATAATTTGCTTTGCGAATTACGCAGTGTGTACAGCATTCATTCAGCTTATTTCTCAATGACCCGAATGAAATTAAGATTCAAGGCTTAAATAAAAAAAATACCGTTCTAAGCTAAAGAAAAAAATTAGCATGTATTTATTTCGGATAATATTGATTTTTGTATACTTATGTAAGGAACATATGTTAAGTTTTATTGTGTCCCACAAATAGATAATAGTTGTTTCATGCCAAAGCTCAAATTCTTTCAACAATATTGAGGATGTCAGCTCTTGAATGGTGACTGATGAAAAACCAAGTGCTTAACAAAAAAAAATAAATAAATAAATAAAAATAAAAACAAAAACAACATCAACAAAAACAACTACAACATCAACAAAAACAACTACAATAATTAAGATAGCAGTTATAGGCAATGAACCACACCACTGCTGGAAATCAATTGACCTTTACATCCTGTAACCAATCCACAGTTGGGATTATTTATTTAAAATGGGCTCTATATATGTAAACTTTGTCCTATTTTTGTTTCATTGTACAGGTAGAAAATTATATGTATATAAAATTGGATATGGTCAAGTTCATTTATAAATTTTGTTCACAATGATCCCATGGTGCTTTTTAAATTGTTAAAGACTTTGGAAGACAAAATTTGCTTTGCGAATAACACAGCGTGTACAGCATTCATTCAGCTTATTTCTCAATGACCCGAAGTAAATAACATTCAAAGCTTAAATAAAGAATAATCCCGTTCTAAGCTAAAGAAAAAAAATTAGCATGTATTTATTTCGGATAATATTCATTTTTGTATACTTATGTAAGGAACATATGTTAAGTTTTATTGTGTCCCACAAATAGATAATAGTTGTTTCATGCCAAAGCTTAAATTCTTTCAACAAAATTGAGGATGTCAAATCTTTTTTAAATTGTTAAAAACTTTGGAAGACAAAAAAATATGAAACATTTTGGGATCGACAATTTTCCAGTCACTATATATCAAGTAAAAGTTGCACAAAAGTAAAAATAATTTATTATAAAATAAAAGTTATACCCCCCCCCCCCCAAAAAAAAAAAAAAATTAAAAATTATGTATATGCTTATTTTTGTTCTTTTCTTTTTTAGGTTTAATTTCCTTACTTTCCTGTAAGGTGTAGATAAACAGTATTGGTAGGATAACAATATCGGTAATTTTCTTTATTTTTCCTGTTTTAGATATCATGGGTTCACAATAAAGAAGATGGCACTCAGGACATGATAGCTATAGCAGACTTTATATTTACAAGTGACTACGAACATTATGCAGTGTCTGATCGCGGAGAGACCTTGACCATCACAGAAATAAATGAAAATCATGTAGGAACTTATGTCTGCAGTATACAGTCTCTGGTGGGTCAGTTCGAAGCAAGTCGTATAGAAGTGTATATTGAGTAACGCTAATGATACAAGGACTTGTGTGTGCCAGAAGTTAGCAGTAGTGTTATATGAAACTTGTAGTTTAGAAATAAATTCATTTATGGTGATTTTTGATTGTATATTTAAAACCGAGTTGTATTAACTCCAAAATTTTGTAAGTAGAAGGTTATATCATTGTTTAAATATAGCATATCAGTTTATTTTTAGATCTGAGTGATTTATATTTTAATAAAGATATAACTCCGAAAACAGCTGAAATAAATTGCAGTTTTTTATGTATTATGTTGATGAAGAAGTTATCATTGTTATAACATTTGAGTATACATGTTTTATTTCATAAATGATGTTGTTCATTAAGAATGCATCTTTATATCTTCACTATTTGAGTAAAACTTTTCATAGTTAAAGAGTTAAACTAACGTTTATAATTATATTTTATTCTTACAGTCGAATTAAATGGTTCAAACCTCAGATTATTACAGTTTTTTTTTGTAAAGTCACATTTAGCGGTTTAAAGCTCAGTTTATTGCTATCATTTGTCAACTCAATTAACCTGGTTTGACCTCAGCCTATATTCTCCATTTTTCACAAATGTGACATTTAAACCTTATGTGTTTGACACTTTTTCTTTAATCAATTTGAACAGTTTAAACCTTTAGATATTGTTGCTATTTGTCCAATCAGATTTGTGGTTTAATCCTTTGTTAATGACAGATTTTTTTAAAAAAAAAAAAGAAACATGTTTGTGCTACGGAGTGTCAATTAACTTTCTAGAAAGCCAGTTTATACTTAATTTAAAACTTTATCAAAAATGACTACATGAACTCCTCCAATCACACATTAGATAATAAAGCTTTTGAATTTTGTTTTGTGTCTTGTACTGTTAAGGTCATTTTTCAGATTTTTTTCTTCTTCTTTTTTTAAATTGTATTCTGAATTGTACAGATTGTAATAACAAACAACTTGATTTGATAAAAAATATTAACTTGAGGCAACTTTAATGTTGTTATGTTTTATGTTTCAAGAGTTATTGATTTGTGTATAAAATTAAAGATTAGTCTTCAAACTCTGTCTGAATGTTAGCACAAATCTCCTTAATGATATTCGGACATATACTTGCTAGCAAGTATGCATTCTAATCGGTGTCATACTATTAACAGACATTCAACAGTTGTGCGTTTATATAAGTTGATGGACTCTATAATGTCTATCTTGTAAAAGTTTTATTTTTCTTCAGTTTCTTGATGTCCTTGTATGCAATGTACTTATAGAAGTTAAGTATCTGAAACCATTAAGATAACTTTTTATTACTTTGTACTATAGATTGTATTGGATATTTCTAATTCCATTTTTTTAGTTAAGTATTTTAACTTTGATAGTTTATTTTATATCTTGTGTTCTTGGTTGGAATGGCTGTTTCTTAGTAAATGATTTTTATTGCAAATAAAGGTTGTAAATAACATAAACAGTACGGTAATTTTATTTGGAGTTATTCAAAATGGGAAATTTAAATGCATATGTTAATTGTTATAGCAGAATGGTTGAGGGCCCTCATAAGAACATCATGGAAATTTTCATTTTAATCAGTGGTCCAAATAATGTTTATGTTTTTAGTTTTAAATTTTCAAGTAGTAAGATGGCATGATATGTATTCAATATGACATGATCATACTTCAAAATCTATATTAAAACCATGATCACAATAGA
The DNA here is from genome assembly GCA_029721355.1 of Tegillarca granosa. Lineage (NCBI taxonomy): Eukaryota > Metazoa > Mollusca > Bivalvia > Arcoida > Arcidae > Tegillarca > Tegillarca granosa. The sequence goes on from JARBDR010000135.1 coordinate 501,037, forward strand.
CGATGTTTGTTGTATATTCTTGTCTTATTATGCTTTAGCTCATCCGAAAGGTCATGTGAGCTGATGGCATAGCGCGTCGTGTGTATGTGCGTGCGTGCGTCCGTACATGTGTACCTGCGTCGTTAACATCTATTTTCGACTTCTCCTCCAAAACTGCTGGACAGACTTCAATGATACTTGGTCAGAAGCATATATGGATCGGTGAAATTCATATTTGTTCATAGCGTTGCGATGGCTACCAAAACTAGGTCAAGGTGACAAAGGGGTCCAAAAATCTTTAAAAAAATCTACTTCTCCGAACTCGTTGATAAGAGTAAAAAATCTGATGTGATATTTGGATCTTAAGGATCTCTAGGATCTGAAGACTATAGTTTGTTCATTTTTTTAAATCTGGTCGAAAAATGGATTACGCCTTTTTGCGTTTACTTTTAAAAATTTCTTAAAAAGGTTTTAAATTATTTTATCTCGACTATTTGAACAGATATTGACATGGGGTTTTCAGTTTTGAATTTTTCTTGAAATGACCTTTAAACAGGGTCAAGGTTACAAATCAAGGTCATGACATTTTTAGCTCACCTGAGCCAAAGGCTCAGATGAGCTATTGCAATCTATCACCGTCCGTCGTCCGTCGTCCGTCGTGCGTCGTGCGTCGTGCGTCGTCCGTCGTGTGTAAACTTTACATTTTAATCTTCTCCTCCAAAAATACAGCGCAAAATTTGATGAAACTTGTTGATTATCATGCCTGGGTAACAGCCTTTCAAAATTGTGTTCCGGGTTTGGCCACGCCCAACAAGATGGCCGCTGTAACTAAAAAAGCAAAAAGACAAAAAAATCTTCTTCTCTGAAACCAAAAGGTGCAGGCAAATTTTGATTAGATATTTGGATTCAGCATACCTGGGAACATTAAAATTGTGTTTTTCATCAAAATTGAGCGAAAAATAGGTCACGCGTTTTTTTGCGTAAAATTATGTAAGTTTGAAAATGAGACATTTGTTGTTATAACTCAATAACGACAGAAGATAATTGTATGGAGTTTTCACTGTTGATCTTGTCTTGCTATTTTCACCCAAAAGATGTCAAGGTCAAAGGTCAATGTCATGTCCCTGCTTTTGACCTTTAATAAAAAATCCTATTTTAAACATTTCGTGTGATAATGGCATGGGATTTTCAGTTAATTGTAGGTAGTGACATGACGATCATTTTGATATATAGATCAAGGTCATGGGTTCAAAGGTCAAGGTCAAAGATGCACAACTATTACCGTTATAGTTGATTATCTGCAAAACTATTAACTTTTTGTATAGGCATGTAAATTAGAATATTGTAGGTATTGACATGCCAATCATTTTGATATATGGTTCAAGGTCATATGTTCAAAGGTCAAGGCCACAGCTGCAAAAGAAAACTTTAATTGCAAATTATCTTGAAAACTATTAACTTTTTATATAGTCATGTATATTAGAATACTGTAGGTATTCACATGACAATCATTTTGATATATGGTTCAAGGTCATATGTTGAAAGGTCAAGGCCACAGCTGCAAAAGAAAACTTAAATTGCTAACAATTTAAAAAACAATTTACTTTTTGTATAGGCATGTATATTAGAATATTGTAGGTATTGACATGACGGTCATTTTGATATTTGGTTCAAGGTCATATATTGAAAGTTCAAAGTCACAGCTGCAAAAGAAAACTTGAAATGCTAATTATCTTGAAAAATATTAACTTTTTGTATAGGCATGTATAATAGAATATTGTAGGAATTGAAATGACGGTCATTTTTATATATATGGTTCAAGGTCATACGTTGAAAGGTCAAGGTCACAGCTGCAAAAGAAAACTTAAATTGCTAATTATCTTAAAAACTATTAACTTTTTGTATAGGCATGTATATTAGAATATTGTAGGTATTGACATGCCAATCATTTTGATATATGGTTCAAGGTCATACGTTCAAAGGTCAAGGTCACAGCTGCAAAAGAAGATTTAAATTGCCTATTATCTTGAAAACTATTAACTTTTTGTATCGGCATGTATATTAGAATACTGTAGGTATTGACATGACGGTCATTTTGATATTTGGTTCAAGGTCATATATTGGAAGTTCAAAACCACAGCTGCAAAAGAAAACTTGAAATGCTAATTATCTTGAAAAATATTAACTTTTTGTATAGGCATGTATATTAGAATATTGTAGGTATTGAAATGACGGTCATTTTTATATATGGTTTAAGGTCATACGTTGAAAGGTCAAGGCCACAGCTGCAAAAGAAAACTTAAATTGCTTATTATCTTTAGAACTATTAACTTTTTCTACAGGCATGTATATTAGAATATTGTAGGTATTGACATGACGGTCATTTTGATATATGGTTCAAGGTTATATGTTCAAAGGTCAAGGTCATATCAACATAGGAATACTAAAATTATTAATTATCTTGAAAGCTATTAATGTCGTGCATAGGCATGTATATTAGAATATTGTAGGTATTGACATGACAATCATATGTGGTTCGAGGTCATATATGTTCAAAGGTCAAGGACATAGCTGCATAATTGTACTAAAATTCATTATTGATTTGGAAATTAGTCATTGCACTACAGTTACTTCATGCATATTTTATAAGCTACTTATAAATGAAAAGTGAGTGGATATATTTCTGATTAAGTTTTGTGGGAGTTCTTCACTTGAGAAAACTTTTAAAGTTTCTGTACTTAATATATTGTCTATTGCACTTTGCAAACAATATTGGACATATCTTCAGGTGAGCGTTAAGGCCCATGGGCCTCTTGTAGTTCTAGGCAATTTTTTCTATATTAAGAGATATTTGAATTCAAAACATTTTTAAAATGTTCAGCATGATAATAATTAACAAGATACGTAGGATTTGTCCCAGAAATGTTATTTTTTGTTTATAAATACTAAAATTGTGCATTTGCTTGAAAACTATAGACTTTTTGTATAGGCATGTATATAAGAATATTGCTTGTATTGATATGGCAATCATTTTGATATATTGTTCAAGGTCATATGTTAAAAAGGTCAAGGTCATAGCTTAAGAAGAAGACTGAAATTGTGAATTATCTGGAAAACAATTAACTTTTTGTACAATTACTAATATAAGAATATTGTAGCTATTGGTATGACGATCAATTTGATATATGGATCAAGGTCATATGTTGAAGGTTTAAGATGATAGCTGCAGAAGAAGACTAAAATTGTTAATTATCTTGAAAACTCTTAACTTTTTGTATAGGCAAGTATATAAGAATATTGTAAGTATTGATATAACTATCATTTTGATATATGGTTTAATGTCATACGTTCAAAGGTCAACGCTGCATAAGTATATATATGCTTATATTTTGCTTTCAATTAGATTTGGGGTCATGGTTGCTTAGTAACGACTGCTGTACCTTAGTTGGTAGAGTGCTTGCTTTAAATGTGAGAGGTTGGGGTTCAAATCTCAGCCGGGTTTGAAAAGACATGAAAATAGGTAGTGGCTGTATTTTAGCCAAGCATTTTACATTTAGAAATGAAAGTCAAGGGGTCCTTCAGAGGAAACCTTAAACACTGATGCTCCATGTCACGGCAGACATGGTACATTAAAGAACTTTCCCTAGACATTGCACTACGCGAACTGCAAAGTTAAAAATTTCTGCCACCTCAACAATAGCTTGTCTCGAAATAAGTGAAATATTCTTGACTGGTACGTTTAACCCCATAAAGTCAAATTCAGATCAAATGTGCTGAGTGATCTAAAGCACACACATACAGATCACAGTGCATTTTCCTGTCTTGGATTGAAATCCACTTGACAGATTCAAGTGTAAGAAAGCTCTTCAGTTTGGAAAAGTGCTAAACTCAACAGTTCTGGTTTGAAAAGTCCTAGACATAGCAGTTATGTCTTAAAAGGTGCTAGACAAAGCAGTTGTGTCTTGATGTCTGCTATACAAAGCAGTTCTGTCTTGATGTGTACTAAACAAAGCAGTTCTGTCTTGATGTCTGCTAGACAAAGCAGTTCTGTCTTGATGTGTACTAGACAAAGCAGTTCTGTCTTGATGTGTGCTATACAAAGCAGTTCTGTCTTGATGTGTGCTAGACAAAGCAGTTCTGTCTTGATGTGTACTAGGCAAAGCAGTTCTGTCTTGATGTGCGCTAGACAAAGCAGTTCTGTCTTGATGTCTGCTAGACAAAGCAGTTCTGTCCAGATGTGTACTAGACAAAGCAGTTCTGTCTTGATGTCTGATAGACAAGGCGGTTCTGTCTTGACGTGTGCTATACAAAGCAGTTATGTCTTGATGTCTGCTATACAAAGCAGTTCTGTCTTGATGTGTGCTAGACAAGGTGGTTCTGTCTTGACGTGTGCTATTCAAAGCAGATACGTCTTGATGTTTGCTATACAAAGCAGTTCTGTCTTGTTGTGTACTATACAAAGCAGTTCTGTCTTGATGTGTACTATACAAAGCATTTCTGTCTTGATGTGTGCTATACAAAGCAGTTCTGTCCTGATGTGTACTAGACAAAGCAGTTCTGTCTTGATGTCTGCTAGACAAAGCAGTTCTGTTTTTATGTGTACTAGACTAGCAGTTCTGTCTTGATGTGTGCTAGACAAGCAGTTCTGTCTTGATGTGTCCTAGACAAAGCAGATATGTCTTGATGTGTGCTATACAAAGCAGATCTGTCTTGATGTGTGCTATACAAAGCAGTTCTGTCTTGATGTGTACTAGACAAAGCAGTTCTGTCTTGATGTGCGCTAGACAAAGCAGTTCTGTCTTGATGTCTGCTAGACAAAGCAGTTCTGTCTTGATGTGTACTAGACAAAGCAGTTCTGTCTTGATGTCTGATAGACAAGGCGGTTCTGTCTTGACGTGTGCTATACAAAGCAGTTATGTCTTGATGTCTGATAGACAAGGCGGTTCTGTCTTGACGTGCGCTATACAAAGCAGTTATGTCTTGATGTCTGCTATACAAAGCAGTTCTGTCTTGATGTGTGCTAGACAAGGCGGTTCTGTCTTGACGTGTGCTATACAAAGCAGTTATGTCTTGATGTTTGCTATACAAAGCGGTTCTGTCTTGATGTGTACTATACAAAGCAGTTCTGTCTTGATGTGTACTATACGAAGCAGTTCTGTCTTGATGTGTACTATACAAAGCATTTCTGTCTTGATGTGTGCTATACAAAGCAGTTCTGTCCTGATGTGTACTAGACAAAGCAGTTCTGTCTTGATGTCTGCTAGACAAAGCAGTTCTGTTTTTATGTGTACTAGACAAGCAGTTCTGTCTTGATGTGTGCTAGACAAGCAGTTCTATCTTGATGTGTCCTAGACAAAGCGGTTCTGTCTTGATGTTTGCTATACAAAGCAGTTCTGTTTTGATGTGTACTATACAAAGCAGTTCTGCCTTGATGTCTGCTATACAAAGCAGTTCTGTCTTGATGTGTCCTAGACAAAGCGGTTCTGTCTTGATGTATGCTATACAAAGCAGTTCTGTCTTGATGTCTGCTATACAAAGCAGTTCTGTCTTGATGTGTGCTATGCAAAGCAGTTCTGTCTTGATGTGTACTAGACAAAGCAGTTCTGTCTTGATGTGTGCTAAGCAAAGCAGTTCTGTCTTGATGTGAGCTAGACAAAGCAGTTTTGTCTTGATGTGTGCTATAAAAAGCAGTTCTGTCTTGATGTGTGCTAGACAAAGTAGTTCTGTCTTGATGTGTACTAGACAAAGCAGTTCTGTCTTGATGTGTACTAGGCAAAGCAGTTCTGTCTTGATGTGTACTAGACAAAGCAGTTCTGTCTTGATGTGTGCTAGACAAAGTAGTTCTGTCTTGATGTGTACTAGACAAAGCAGTTCTGTCTTGATGTGTGCTAGACAAAGCAGTTCTGTCTTGATGTGTGCTAGACAAAGCAGTTCTGTTTTGATGTGTACTAGACAAGCAGTTCTGTCTTGATGTCTGCTAGACAAAGCAGTTCTGTCTTGATGTGTACTAGACAAAGCAGTTCTGTCTTGATGTGTGCTAGACAAAGCAGTTCTGTTTTGATGTGTACTAGACAAGCAGATCTGTCTTGATGTGTCCTAGACAAAGCAGTTATGTCTTGATGTGTGCTAACCAAGCAGTTCCGACTTGATGTGTGCTAGACAAAGCAGTTCTGTCTTGATATGTTCTAAACAAAGCAGTTATGTCTTGATGTCTGCCAGACAAAGCAGTTCTGTCTTGATGTGTGCTATACAAAGTAGTTCTGTCTTGATGTGTGCTATACAAAGCAGTTCTGTCTTGATGTGTGCTATACAAAGTAGGGCTGTCACGGTTAGTGATTTGAGTAACCGGGTACCCGACATGCATTACCCGTACCGTAACTAGTTAACCGATATTTGGAATAGGTGATGCGAAATACAATAATACTATTCATAAATGGATTGAACAAACGTTTATAGTTTATAAAAAAAAAAAGTTAAATCTATATGTTTACCATTCTGTTTCAGTTTTACTTCCGTATTCCATATATGTTTGTTCGCGCACTTTGATTTCTAAATTTTGATGTTTAAAAATAAAACCCAATGGATCGTATTAATTTCACACTCACCTGTATGACAGATATTTCTGACCAGGCCTTCACAAACGCCGATTTTTAGCAAAAAACGCCAATTCAAACTTAAAAAAGCCGATTGAAAAATATCCGAATCGGCTTTTTTCCCCCATAATAGTAAGACAAAATCTGATAAAAAATTCTTTAATGCCGGCTTGTTAACAATTAAAATTACTCAGGACAGTTTCATGATTCACTGAACTTCCCTATTCATAGGTAATTACCTAATAGCTTACAAGCTTATTTCTAGTGGCTTCACCTGTTCACATCGTTTCTATTAGAGTATACAAACACATACACGTGCCTGATCGACCCAGTTTATATAGATAATAACCTCCCCTGAATTCTATATACAAGAGCTGACTAGATTGATAACGACAGTTTTTCGGGTTACCAACAACAAGATCACGGCATTTCACGTGGTTTTTGTATCTGTTATATGTCGATCAGTGATGATATTGTTATAAGATATTAATAAGCAGTATTGATGAATACTTTTGTTTTCTGACAGTTTGATGAATTTCCAAATTGTCGCAGGCATGGTTTTCAGAATCCCGGAAAGACAGCATAGTTTAGAAATTAGAATTTTCGGAACCAATACATTTGAATGTAGGTCAACAGGGCCAGTCACTTACAAATGAAAGTATACTTTGTTTTTATTTGTTTATTTTCATTGTAAAAACTCACTGAACTTACAGTCGTGTCACTGTTGATCCTAAATTTACCAAGATACATGGAATGTGCACTGATAGCAGTATATCGTCGGTTACCCGGTTAATGATTTTGTAACCGGTTACAGCATCTAACCTACCCGTATATTGGGTACCCGGGTAATCGTGACAGCCCTAATACAAAGTAGTTCTGTCTTGATGTCTGCTAGATAAAACAGTTCTTTCTTGATGTGTGCTATGCAAAGCAGTTCTTTCTTGATGTGTGCTATGCAAAGCAGTTCTGTCTTGATGTGTGCTAGACAAAGCAGCTCCGACTTGATGTGTGCTAGACAAAGTATTTTGGCTTTAAAGGTGCTCAACAAAGCCTTTCTTCATTAAAATGTCCTAGACCAAGCAGGCTAGGCTTCAAAGATACTAGACAAAGTGGCAAGAGCTTGAAAGGTGCTTTCATTCAAAGCATAGCCATGTTATGATTATTCTCTGGTTTAGGCAAAGCTTATTAGAAATTTGGATACTTTAGGGGCCACTGTATGTACACTTAGTGCTTAAGGTCCATGGGAAGTGTTTTAACACACCATCATTCAACACTGTCAATTGTTCAAATACAATTATAAACAATCTTAATATGAAGTTATTATTTTATTTGAGTTGTCATCTACTTGGTACATAGATTTGAAATATGTTGCTTTATCCATGTACATGATATCTTGGTACATAGATACACAACATGTAAGTTGAGCCATGTACATGATTTCTTGGTACACAGATATACAACATGTAAGTTGAGCCATGTACATGATTTCTTGGTACATAGATATACAACATGTAAGGTGAGCCATGTACATGATTTCTTGGTACGTAGATATACAACATGTAAGTTGAGCCATGTACATGATTTCTTGGTACGTAGATACACAACATGTAAGTTGAGCCATGTACATGATTTCTTGGTACGTAGATATACAACATTTAAGTTGAGCCATGTGCATGATTTCTTGGTACATAGATACACAACATGTAAGTTGAGCCATGTACATGATTTCTTGGTACATAGATATACAACATGTAAGTTGAGCCATGTACATGATTTCTTGGTACGTAGATATACAACATGTAAGTTGAGCCATGTACATGATATCTTGGTACATAGATATACAACATGTAAGTTGAGCGGTGTACATGATTTCTTGTTACATAGATATACAACATGTAAGTTGAGCCATGCACACGATTTCAGCTACAAATTACTTCAATGTTTGGGTTTAACTTTTTGTAAGACCTACATTCAATTTATCTCATTTTATATGCCACATATAGAAAAGTATTTGCTGGAGGCATAAAGAGTCTTGTCCATCCATCTAACTGTTTGTCCATTTGTCTGACTGTTTGTCCATTCATCTGACTGATTGTTCATCCATCTGTTTGTCCTTTCGTCTGACAGTTTGTCAATTCGTCTGACTGTCTGATTATTTGTCCATCTGTCTGTCCATCCATCTGACCGTTCGTCCATCCGTCTGACTGTTCGTTCATCTATCTGCCCCTTCGTCTATCGTCAATCTGTCTGACTGTTTGATTGGTCGTTCATCTGTCTGATTGTTCGCCCTATCCATATTACATTTGCTGTCCCATAATAGCAAAATTCACTTAATCAAATCAGTTTTTCTGTAGGAGATGTTAACATACTTTTTACACTGATTAATATTCTTTGAAATAGTTTAATTTTATGGAATTTAATTTTTCATGATGTCAGATATATTTGTTATTTTTGTTTCTCTTTATTTAAAGTTCGTAATCTATATTGTTCTATTGCAATGTAAAATTTTGTATCTGAGTGGAATTGGAAGGACGGAAAGTATAGGATACCTTGAAAATAAATGTTACTTTCTGTCACTGTCTGTCACTACTTTCTGTCACTACTCTGTCACTACTCTCTATTACTACTCTCTCTCACTTCTCTCTATTACTACTCTCTGTCACTACTCTGTCACTACTCTCTGTCACTACATTCTATCACTACTCTCTGTCACTACTCTATTACTACTCTGTCACTACTCTCTGTCACTACTCTGTTACTACTCTCTGTCACTACTTTCTATCACTACTCTCTGTCACTACTCTCTATTCTGTCACTACTCTGTCACTTCTCTCTATTACTACTCTCTGTCACTACCCTGTCACTACTCTCTATTCTGTCACTACTCTGTCACTACTCTCTATTACTACTCTCTGTCACTACTCTGTCACTACTTTCTATTCTGTCACTGCTCTGTCACTACTCTCTATTACTACTCTCTGTCACTACCCTGTCACTACTCTCTATTCTGTCACTACTCTCTATTACTACTCTCTGTCCCTACCCTGTCACTACTCTTTATTACTACTCTCTGTCCCTACCCTGTCACTACTCTCTATTACTACTCTCTGTCACTACCCTGTAACTACTCTCTATTCTGTCACAACTCTCTATTACTACTCTCTGTCCCTACCCTGTCACTACTCTCTATTACGACTCTCTGTCACTAACCTGTCACTTCTCTCTATTCTGTCACTACTCTCTATTACTACTCTCTGTCCCTACCCTGTCACTACTCTCTATTACTACTCTCTGTCACTACCCTGTCACTACTCTCTATTCTGTCACTACTCTCTATTACTTCTCTGTCCCTACCCTGTCACTACTCTCTATTACTACTCTCTGTCACTACCCTGTCACTACTCTCTATTCTGTCACTACTCTCTATTACTACTCTCTGTCCCTACCCTGTCACTACTCTCTATTACTACTCTCTGTCACTACCCTGTCACTACTCTCTATTCTGTCACTACTCTCTATTACTACTCTCTGTCCTTACCCTGTCACTACTCTCTATTACTACTCTCTGTCACTACCCTGTCACTACTCTCTATTCTGTCACTACTCTCTATTACTACTCTCTGTCCCTACTCTGTCACTACTCTCTATTACTACTCTCTGTCACTAACCTGTCACTACTCTCTATTCTGTCACTACTCTCTATTACTACTCTCTGTCCCTACCCTGTCACTTCTCTCTATTCTGTCACTACTCTCTATTACTACTCTCTGTCCCTACTCTGTCACTACTCTCTATTACTACTCTCTGTCACTACCCTGTCACTTCTCTCTATTCTGTCACTGCTCTCTATTACTACTCTCTGTCCCTACTCTGTCACTACTCTCTATTACTACTCTCTGTCACTACCCTGTCACTACTCTCTATTCTGTCACTACTCTCTATTACTACTCTCTGTCACTACCCTGTCACTACTCTCTATTCTGTCACTACTCTCTATTACTACTCTCTGTCACTACTCTGTCACTACTCTCTATTACTACTCTCTGTCCCTACCCTGTAACTACTCTCTATTCTGTCACTACTCTCTATTACTACTCTCTGTCCCTACCCTGTCACAACTCTCTATTCTGTCTCTACTCTCTATTACTACTCTCTGTCCCTACTCTGTCACTACTCTCTATTACTACTCTCTGTCACTACCCTGTCACTACTCTCTATTCTGTCACTACTCTCTGTCCCTACTCTGTCACTACTCTCTATTACTACTCTCTGTCACTACCCTGTCACTACTCTCTATTCTGTCACTACTCTCTATTACTACTCTCTGTCCCTACTCTGTCACTACTCTCTATTCTGTCACTACTCTCTATTACTACTCTCTGTCCCTACTCTGTCACTACTCTCTATTACTACTCTCTGTCCCTACTCTGTCACTACTCTCTATTCTGTCACTACTCTCTATTACTACTCTCTGTCCCTACCCTGTCACTTCTCTCTATTCTGTCACTACTCTCTATTACTACTCTCTGTCCCTACTCTGTCACTACTCTCTATTACTACTCTCTGTCACTACCCTGTCACTTCTCTCTATTCTGTCACTACTCTCTATTACTACTCTCTGTCCCTACTCTGTCACTACTCTCTATTACTACTCTCTGTCACTACCCTGTCACTACTCTCTATTCTGTCACTACTCTCTATAACTACTCTCTGTCCCTACTCTGTCACCACTCTCCATTACTACTCTCTGTCACTACCCTGTCACTACTCTCTATTCTGTCACTACTCTCTATTACTACTCTCTGTCACTACTCTGTCACTACTCTCTATTACTACTCTCTGTCCCTACCCTGTAACTACTCTCTATTCTGTCACTACTCTCTATACTACTCTCTGTCCCTACCCTGTCACTACTCTCTATTCTGTCACTACTCTCTATTACTACTCTCTGTCCCTACCCTGTCACAACTCTCTATTCAGTCACTACTCTCTATTACTACTCTCTGTCCCTACTCTGTCACTACTCTCTATTACTACTCTCTGTCACTACCCTGTCACTACTCTCTATTCTGTCACTACTCTCTATTACTACTCTCTGTCCCTACTCTGTCACTACTCTCTATTACTACTCTCTGTCACTACCCTGTCATTACTCTCTATTCTGTCACTACTCTCTATTACTACTCTCTGTCCCTACTCTGTCACTACTCTCTATTCTGTCACTACTCTCTATTACTACTCTCTGTCCCTACTATGTCACTACTCTCTATTACTACTCTCTGTCACTACTCTGTCACTACTCTCTATTCTGTCACTACTCTCTATTACTACTCTCTGTCCCTACTCTGTCACTACTCTCTATTACTACTCTCTGTCCCTACTCTGTCACTACTCTCTATTCTGTCACTACTCTCTATTACTACTCTCTGTCCCTACCCTGTCACTTCTCTCTATTCTGTCACTACTCTCTATTACTACTCTCTGTCCCTACTCTGTCACTACTCTCTATTACTACTCTCTGTCACTACCCTGTCACTTCTCTCTATTCTGTCACTGCTCTCTATTACTACTCTCTGTCCCTACTCTGTCACTACTCTCTATTACTACTCTCTGTCACTACCCTGTCACTACTCTCTATTCTGTCACTACTCTCTATTACTACTCTCTGTCACTACCCTGTCACTACTCTCTATTCTGTCACTACTCTCTATTACTACTCTCTGTCACTACTCTGTCACTACTCTCTATTACTACTCTCTGTCCCTACCCTGTAACTACTCTCTATTCTGTCACTACTCTCTATTACTACTCTCTGTCCCTACTCTGTCACTACTCTCTATTCTGTCACTACTCTCTATTACTACTCTCTGTCCCTACTCTGTCACTACTCTCTATTCTGTCACTACTCTCTATTACTACTCTCTGTCCCTACTCTGTCACTACTCTCTATTACTACTCTCTGTCCCTACTCTGTCACTACTCTCTATTCTGTCACTACTCTCTATTGCTACTATCTGTCCCTACTCTGTCACTACTCTCTATTACTACTCTCTGTCACTACCCTGTCACTACTCTCTATTCTGTCACTACTCTCTATAACTACTCTCTGTCACTACCCTGTCACTACTCTCTATTCTGTCACTACTCTCTGTCCCTACTCTGTCACTACTCTCTATTACTACTCTCTGTCACTACCCTGTCACTACTCTCTATTCTGTCACTACTCTCTATTACTACTCTCTGTCCCTACTCTGTCACTACTCTCTATTCTGTCACTACTCTCTATTACTACTCTCTGTCCCTACTCTGTCACTACTCTCTATTACTACTCTCTGTCCCTACTCTGTCACTACTCTCTATTCTGTCACTACTCTCTATTACTACTCTCTGTCCCTACCCTGTCACTTCTCTCTATTCTGTCACTACTCTCTATTACTACTCTCTGTCCCTACTCTGTCACTACTCTCTATTACTACTCTCTGTCACTACCCTGTCACTTCTCTCTATTCTGTCACTGCTCTCTATTACTACTCTCTGTCCCTACTCTGTCACTACTCTCTATTACTACTCTCTGTCACTACCCTGTCACTACTCTCTATTCTGTCACTACTCTCTATTACTACTCTTTGTCACTACCCTGTCACTACTCTCTATTCTGTCACTACTCTCTATTACTACTCTCTGTCACTACTCTGTCACTACTCTCTATTACTACTCTCTGTCCCTACCCTGTAACTACTCTCTATTATGTCACTACTCTCTATTACTACTCTCTGTCCCTACTCTGTCACTACTCTCTATTACTACTCTCTGTCACTACCCTGTCACTACTCTCTATTCTGTCACTACTATCTATTACTACTCTCTGTCCCTACTCTGTCACTACTCTCTATTACTACTTTCTGTCACTACTCTCTATTCTGTCACTGCTTTGTCACTACTCTCTATTACTACTCTCTGTCACTACCCTGTCACTACTCTCTATTCTGTCACTACTCTCTATTACTACTCTCTGTCACTACCCTGTCACTTCTCTCTATTCTGTCACTGCTCTGTCACTACTCTCTATTACTACTCTCTGTCACTACCCTGTCACTACTCTGTATTCTGTCCCTACTCTGTCACTACTCTCTATTACTACTCTCTGTCACTACTCTCTATTCTGTCACTGCTCTGTCACTACTCTCTATTACTACTCTCTGTCCCTACCCTGTCACTACTCTCTATTCTGTCACTGCTCTGTCACTACTCTCTATTACTACTCTCTGTCACTACCCTGTCACTACTCTGTATTCTGTCCCTACTCTGTCACTACTCTCTATTACTACTCTCTGTCACTACTCTCTATTCTGTCACTGCTCTGTCACTACTCTCTATTACTACTCTCTGTCACTACCCTGTCACTACTCTCTATTCTGTCACTACTCTGTCACTACTCTCTATTACTACTCTCTGTCCCTACCCTGTCACTACTCTCTATTACTACTCTCTGTCCCTACCCTGTCACAACTCTCTATTCTGTCTCTACTCTCTATTACTACTCTCTGTCCCTACTCTGTCACTACTCTCTATTACTACTCTCTGTCACTACCCTGTCACTACTCTCTATTCTGTCACTACTCTCTGTCCCTACTCTGTCACTACTCTCTATTACTACTCTCTGTCACTACCCTGTCACTACTCTCTATTCTGTCACTACTCTCTATTACTACTCTCTGTCCCTACTCTGTCACTACTCTCTATTCTGTCACTACTCTCTATTACTACTCTCTGTCCCTACTCTGTCACTACTCTCTATTACTACTCTCTGTCCCTACTCTGTCACTACTCTCTATTCTGTCACTACTCTCTATTACTACTCTCTGTCCCTACCCTGTCACTTCTCTCTATTCTGTCACTACTCTCTATTACTACTCTCTGTCCCTACTCTGTCACTACTCTCTATTACTACTCTCTGTCACTACCCTGTCACTTCTCTCTATTCTGTCACTACTCTCTATTACTACTCTCTGTCCCTACTCTGTCACTACTCTCTATTACTACTCTCTGTCACTACCCTGTCACTACTCTCTATTCTGTCACTACTCTCTATAACTACTCTCTGTCCCTACTCTGTCACCACTCTCCATTACTACTCTCTGTCACTACCCTGTCACTACTCTCTATTCTGTCACTACTCTCTATTACTACTCTCTGTCACTACTCTGTCACTACTCTCTATTACTACTCTCTGTCCCTACCCTGTAACTACTCTCTATTCTGTCACTACTCTCTATTACTACTCTCTGTCCCTACCCTGTCACTACTCTCTATTCTGTCACTACTCTCTATTACTACTCTCTGTCCCTACCCTGTCACAACTCTCTATTCAGTCACTACTCTCTATTACTACTCTCTGTCCCTACTCTGTCACTACTCTCTATTACTACTCTCTGTCACTACCCTGTCACTACTCTCTATTCTGTCACTACTCTCTATTACTACTCTCTGTCCCTACTCTGTCACTACTCTCTATTACTACTCTCTGTCACTACCCTGTCATTACTCTCTATTCTGTCACTACTCTCTATTACTACTCTCTGTCCCTACTCTGTCACTACTCTCTATTCTGTCACTACTCTCTATTACTACTCTCTGTCCCTACTATGTCACTACTCTCTATTACTACTCTCTGTCACTACTCTGTCACTACTCTCTATTCTGTCACTACTCTCTATTACTACTCTCTGTCCCTACTCTGTCACTACTCTCTATTACTACTCTCTGTCCCTACTCTGTCACTACTCTCTATTCTGTCACTACTCTCTATTACTACTCTCTGTCCCTACCCTGTCACTTCTCTCTATTCTGTCACTACTCTCTATTACTACTCTCTGTCCCTACTCTGTCACTACTCTCTATTACTACTCTCTGTCACTACCCTGTCACTTCTCTCTATTCTGTCACTGCTCTCTATTACTACTCTCTGTCCCTACTCTGTCACTACTCTCTATTACTACTCTCTGTCACTACCCTGTCACTACTCTCTATTCTGTCACTACTCTCTATTACTACTCTCTGTCACTACCCTGTCACTACTCTCTATTCTGTCACTACTCTCTATTACTACTCTCTGTCACTACTCTGTCACTACTCTCTATTACTACTCTCTGTCCCTACCCTGTAACTACTCTCTATTCTGTCACTACTCTCTATTACTACTCTCTGTCCCTACTCTGTCACTACTCTCTATTCTGTCACTACTCTCTATTACTACTCTCTGTCCCTACTCTGTCACTACTCTCTATTCTGTCACTACTCTCTATTACTACTCTCTGTCCCTACTCTGTCACTACTCTCTATTACTACTCTCTGTCCCTACTCTGTCACTACTCTCTATTCTGTCACTACTCTCTATTGCTACTATCTGTCCCTACTCTGTCACTACTCTCTATTACTACTCTCTGTCACTACCCTGTCACTACTCTCTATTCTGTCACTACTCTCTATAACTACTCTCTGTCACTACCCTGTCACTACTCTCTATTCTGTCACTACTCTCTGTCCCTACTCTGTCACTACTCTCTATTACTACTCTCTGTCACTACCCTGTCACTACTCTCTATTCTGTCACTACTCTCTATTACTACTCTCTGTCCCTACTCTGTCACTACTCTCTATTCTGTCACTACTCTCTATTACTACTCTCTGTCCCTACTCTGTCACTACTCTCTATTACTACTCTCTGTCCCTACTCTGTCACTACTCTCTATTCTGTCACTACTCTCTATTACTACTCTCTGTCCCTACCCTGTCACTTCTCTCTATTCTGTCACTACTCTCTATTACTACTCTCTGTCCCTACTCTGTCACTACTCTCTATTACTACTCTCTGTCACTACCCTGTCACTTCTCTCTATTCTGTCACTGCTCTCTATTACTACTCTCTGTCCCTACTCTGTCACTACTCTCTATTACTACTCTCTGTCACTACCCTGTCACTACTCTCTATTCTGTCACTACTCTCTATTACTACTCTTTGTCACTACCCTGTCACTACTCTCTATTCTGTCACTACTCTCTATTACTACTCTCTGTCACTACTCTGTCACTACTCTCTATTACTACTCTCTGTCCCTACCCTGTAACTACTCTCTATTATGTCACTACTCTCTATTACTACTCTCTGTCCCTACTCTGTCACTACTCTCTATTACTACTCTCTGTCACTACCCTGTCACTACTCTCTATTCTGTCACTACTATCTATTACTACTCTCTGTCCCTACTCTGTCACTACTCTCTATTACTACTTTCTGTCACTACTCTCTATTCTGTCACTGCTTTGTCACTACTCTCTATTACTACTCTCTGTCACTACCCTGTCACTACTCTCTATTCTGTCACTACTCTCTATTACTACTCTCTGTCACTACCCTGTCACTTCTCTCTATTCTGTCACTGCTCTGTCACTACTCTCTATTACTACTCTCTGTCACTACCCTGTCACTACTCTGTATTCTGTCCCTACTCTGTCACTACTCTCTATTACTACTCTCTGTCACTACTCTCTATTCTGTCACTGCTCTGTCACTACTCTCTATTACTACTCTCTGTCCCTACCCTGTCACTACTCTCTATTCTGTCACTGCTCTGTCACTACTCTCTATTACTACTCTCTGTCACTACCCTGTCACTACTCTGTATTCTGTCCCTACTCTGTCACTACTCTCTATTACTACTCTCTGTCACTACTCTCTATTCTGTCACTGCTCTGTCACTACTCTCTATTACTACTCTCTGTCACTACCCTGTCACTACTCTCTATTCTGTCACTACTCTGTCACTACTCTCTATTACTACTCTCTGTCCCTACCCTGTCACTACTCTCTATTCTGTCACTGCTCTGTCACTACTCTCTATTACTACTCTCTGTCACTACCCTGTCACTACTCTCTATTCTGTCACTACTCTCTATTCTGTCACTACTCTCTATTACTACTCTCTGTCACTACCCTGTCACTACTTTCTATTCTGTCACTACTCTCTATTACTACTCTCTGTCACTACCCTGTCACTACTCTCTATTCTGTCACTACTCTCTATTACTACTCTCTGTCCCTACCCTGTCACTACTCTCTGGCACTTTTGATCAAACTAATTAAGGTTCCAAGTTTATAAAAAATCGGTTGTTGGTAGCAATTTTTCAGCTACTGTATATCATAAAATTTGAAATATATTCGCGTAGTTTTAATTTTGCATTACCATATGATGGTCAGTGCAAATATAAGTGAAACATATCAACATATAATATTCTCAAAAAAAAATTATTTCTGGCCCCAGTTACTTGCAAATTTAAACTAAAATACAATGCATGTAAAAAATGTACAGTATTTAAGAAAAATTTTTTTATTTATCTTCAGAATTAATCTTAACACAAGTTTATATAGTGTGTTAATGTACAAGTGTTTCTGATCTGTAATAGTGCACACTTATGATCTTAACACAAGTTTATATAGTGTGTTAATGTACAAGTGTTTCTGATCTGTAATAGTGCACACTTATGATCTTAACACAAGTTTATAAAGTGTGTTAATGTACAAGTGTTTCTGATCTGTAATAGTGCACACTTATGATCTTAACACAAGTTTATATAGTGTGTTAACGTACAAGTGTTTCTTATCTGTAATAGTGCACACTTATGATCTTAACACAAGTTTATATAGTGTGTTAATGTACAAGTGTTTCTGATCTGTAATAGTGCACACTTATGATCTTAACACAAGTTTATATAGTGTGTTAATGTACAAGTGTTTCTTATCTGTAATAGTGCACACTTATGATCTTAACACAAGTTTATATAGTGTGTTAATGTACAAGTGTTTCTGATCTGTAATAGTGCACACTTATGATCTTAACACAAGTTTATATAGTGTGTTAATGTACAAGTGTTTCTTATCTGTAATAGTGCACACTTATGATCTTAACACAAGTTTATATAGTGTGTTAATGTACAAGTGTTTCTGATCTGTAATAGTGCACACTTATGATCTTAACACAAGTTTATATAGTGTGTTAATGTACAAGTGTTTCTTATCTGTAATAGTGCACACTTATGATCTTAACACAAGTTTATATAGTGTGTTAATGTCAACCAGTAAGGCCCTATGATAAGGATGTATCTAATGTTTCAACTGCTCCGGCACTGCCTTCCTCTTTTATGATTTATTAGATTTTGTTACATATTATCTACAAACATTTCTAATTTTTTATTTTATTTTTACCACAGGTGTGACACGCTGTAAATTACCAGTATTATATAATGGAAGAGTTATTTTTACCGATAATAGAGTTGGATCAGTAATAATGTTCAGGTAAGGTTAAAAAAAAATAGTCATTCTATTCTTTGACAATTATTGTTATACTTCCATGCAATATAACTATATTTAGCATCTATAATGTGACACAGTCAATTTGTTCTAGTTAAGTATTGTTGCAGTTTCAAACTGGGGAAAACTAGGAAAATTTCTGCAATTGAAGTTATTGTCTTTTGTACTTTGCAAACAGTTTTTGACATATTCTCAGGTGAGCTTTAAGGTCCATGTGCCTCTTGTTATTTAACCTAGTCAGTACTTGGATGGTAGAGAAAGCCAGAGTTCCTCAGAAAAATACAAAGAGCAAAAAAAAATTTGGTAACAGTGAAGACTATTTTAGTAGGATTTAGACATCAGCAGTAATTGAGTGGAGTGGAGTGGAGTGGAGTAATAGTGTTTTACGCCCCAGTCAAGAATCTTTTACTTACATTTCGAGGCGGCCAGTTCTGGGATGGTGGAGGAATCCGGAGTGCCCGGAGAAAACCACCGACCTTCGGCAAGCGAACTGACAAACTTTCTCTCACAAGGATCTGTCCCGAATGGGATTCGAACCTAGGCAGTGAGAGACATTGTGATCCGTAAGCGCGCGCTTTAGACCACTCGGCAACCGCAGTAATTGAGGCTTTTTTCTTTAGCAAAAGCAATTGATTACTTGGCCACTGAGGACTATGTGTAAAGTTGTGATGTCATTTTGGCCAATATACTAAGTTCTATAAATAGTCATTGAGTAAATAACGTACCCTATTTTTTCTCTAAATGATATTTACAATTTCTATCAAGTGAATTTCTGTAAATATTTACAAAATAAAAGTTTAACATGTAAAGAGCTTTGGTAATAGGTAATTTAATTTATGTAAAGAATATTTAACAAAAATACCTGTCAAGTTTTGCTGTGCCACATGTGCACATTTCGGAAATTCATTCCTCATCAGCAACAAAAGGGTTGAAAAAGTTCTTAGATATTAAAAAGATGATCAAAACATTTGAAAATCCAAAAATCCAAAATTATGTGTATCCAAACCCAGCTAATGAATGCTTTGCATGACAGAACAAACCTTGGTTTTAAATAAATTCCAAATTAAGACGGCTGAAAATTTCGACACAAAGTAAAGAACAATTATCTAGAACCGTGACAAATACAAATCTGTGTTATCTAGAACCGTGACAAATACAAATCTGTGTTATCTAGAACCGTGACAAATACAAATCTGTGTTATCTAGAACCGTGACAAATACAAATCTGTGTTATCTAGAACCGTGACAAATACAAATCTGTGTTATCTATAACCGTGACAAATCTGTGTTATCTAGAACCGTGACAAATCTGTGTTATCTAGAACCGTGACAAATACAAATCTGTGTTATCTAGAACCGTGACAAATACAAATCTGTGTTATCTAGAACCGTGACAAATACAAATCTGTGTTATCTGGTACCGTGACAAATACAAATCTGTGTTATCTAGAACCGTGACAAATACAAATCTGTGTTATCTAGAACCGTACAAATCTGTGTTATCTAGAACCGTGACAAATACAAATCTGTGTTATCTAGAACCGTGACAAATACAAATCTGTGTTATCTAGAACCGTACAAATCTGTGTTATCTAGAACCGTGACAAATACAAATCTGTGTTATCTAGAACCGTACAAATCTGTGTTATCAAGAACCGTGACAAATACAAATCTGTGTTATCTAGAACCGTACAAATCTGTGTTATCTAGAACCGTGACAAATACAAATCTGTGTTATCTAGAACCGTGCAAATCTGTTTTATCTAGAACCGTGACAAATACAGATCTGTTTTTCTAGAACCGTACAAATCTGTGTTATCTAGAACCGTGACAAATACAAATCTGTGTTATCTAGAACCGTACAAATCTGTGTTATCTAGAACCGTGAAAATACAAATCTGTGTTATCTAGAACCGTGCAAATCTGTTTTATCTAGAACCGTGACAAATACAAATCTGTGTTATCTAGAACCGTACAAATCTGTGTTATATAGAACCGTGACAAATACAAATCTGTGTTATCTAGAACCGTAGAAATCTGTGTTATCTAGAACCGTGACAAATACAAATCTGTGTTATCTAGAACCGTACAAATCTGTGTTATCTAGAACCGTGACAAATACAAATCTGTGTTATCTAGAACCGTGACAAATACAAATCTGTGTTATCTAGAACCGTGACAAATACAAATCTGTGTTATCTAGAACCGTACAAATCTGTGTTATCTAGAACCGTGACAAATACAAATCTGTGTTATCTAGAACCGTACAAATCTGTGTTATCTAGAACCGTGACAATTACAAATCTTTGTTATCTAGAACCGTACAAATCTGTGTTATCTAGAACCCTGACAAATACAAATCTGTGTTGAATTTGCTTGACAAATCACTTTTATGTATCTTTGCAGCTGTAATGTCAGAACTGATTTTGAAGGCGACTCTTTTTCGGCTACCTGTCAAGATAATGGACAATGGTCACACCCAGTTCCTTCCTGTTGGAGTAAGTACAGTTTGTCAACGTTAATAAATTTTAGTGAATCTGACTGATTGATTGGATTAAATAAATGATGTTTTACGCTCCACTTAAGATTCTGTCACTTCTATAGAGGAAGTCAATTCCAATATGATGAAGGAAACAAGAGTTCCCAGAGAAAACCACCAACCTTTTAGCAAGCCAACTGACAAATGTCTGATTCTAAGATCTGCTTATGTGAGATTCAAACCTAGGTGGTTAGAAGCACTATGTGTGCTTTAGACCTTGCAGCCACCAGTATCGGAACAGATCATGAAAACAAACAAAACGCTTTATATATTTATATCATTGTAGTCTGTTCTGGGATGGTGGAGGAAAATATAGTACCTAAAGAAAACCACCAACCTTTGGTGACAAACTAACAAACTTTCTCACACTGGGACCTGCCTAGTGAAATTTAAAACTAGGCAGTGGAAGGCAATGTTCTCGGTTAGCACGCATGAAATGTTGACATATAGGTCATTGTCAGATATGATCTATGAACGTTTGTTCTATTTTTAACTTGCCTTCTTGACGTTTGTTCTATTTTAACATGCCTTCCTGACGTTGTTTCTATTTTTAACATGCCTTCCTGACGTTTGTTCTATTTTTAACATGCCTTCCTGACGTTTGTTCTATTTTTAACATGCCTTTCTTACGTTTGTTCTATTTTTAACATGCCTTTCTTACGTTTGTTCTATTTTTAACATACCTTCCTGACGTTTGTTCTATTTTAAACATGCCTTCCTGACATTTGTTCTATTTTTAACATGCCTTCCTGACGTTTGTTCTATTTTTAACATGCCTTCCTGACGTTTGTTCTATTTTTAACATGCCTTTCTTACGTTTGTTCTATTTTTAACATGCCTTTCTTACGTTTGTTCTATTTTTGACATACCTTCCTGACGTTTGTTCTATTTTAAACATGCCTTCCTGACATTTGTTCTATTTTTAACATACCTTCCTGACGTTTGTTCTATTTTTAACATGCCTTCCTGACGTTTGTTCTATTTTTAACATGCCTTCCTGAAGTTTGTTCTATTTTTAACATGTATTCCTGACGTTTGTTCTATTTTTAACATGCCTTTCTTACGTTTGTTCTATTTTTGACATACCTTCCTGATGTTTGTTCTATTTTTAACATGCCTTCCTGACGTTTGTTCTATTTTTAACATACCTTCCTGACGTTTGTTCTATTTTTAACATGCCTTCCTGACGTTTGTTCTATTTTTAACATGCCTTCCTGACGTTTGTTCTATTTTTAACATGCCTTCCTGACGTTTGTTCTATTTTTAACATGTATTCCTGACGTTTGTTCTATTTTTAACATGCCTTCATGACGTTTGTTCTATTTTTAACATGCCTTTCTTACGTTTGTTCTATTTTAACATACCCTCCTGACGTTTGTTCTATTTTTAACATGCCTTCCTGACGTTTGTTCTATTTTAAACATACCTTCCTGACGTTTGTTCTATTTTTAACATGCCTTTCTGACGTTTGTTCTACTTCTAACATACCTTCCTGACGTTTGTTCTATTTTTAACATGCCTTCCTGACGTTTGTTCTATTTTTAACATGCCTTCCTGACGTTTGTTCTATTTTAAACATACCTTCCTGACGTTTGTTCTATTTTTAACATGCCTTTCTGACATTTTATAGGTCAGTGTCAGATTCCATCAATGGAGGACATTATATTTATGGAGGAACGACAAGTTGGTGATTGGATAACCCACGGACATCAGATAGCATATAGATGTCGTGTTGTTCCTGAACCATTAGCAACACTACATGTTGCTAGTTGTTACAATGGTACCCTCCTGAATATGACACGATGTAATGCAGGTAGCTAAGAACTAAATTTTAAATGGAACGACAAGATAAACTACATCGAATTAAATGCAGATATCAAAAATTTTATAGTTCTGCCGGCTTAAGAAAAATTGATTGATATTCATTATGATTGATCTTTTGTTGGTGCGTATGCGAAATTATGTCTATGTAAATTGTTTGAAATTCAATTGCGAATGTGCCAGATGAGCTATACAGGCCAATTTGGCCAAAAAGTTATCAAAATGTTTAATTGATAAGAAATTTTAATGTTAATCTGCAGGGGGAAAAAATCAAAATTCTGCACATGATTGTGATGTGTGATGTGCCGAATATTTCTTTTGGTTAGAATTCGAAGTTCTGCATATGACAAGCATTTCTCCTTTTACCACTTAGCATATGTGTCAGTCATTTATTATCATTAGGCATAGAATTGCAAAAGTTGTTTTTGTTTGCCAAAAACAATTTAAAAAAGAAAAAGAAAGAAAGAAAGAAAGGTAAATGAAAGTTTTATGGAGTTTATATAGTTTGATGTTTTTCGATGTATCCTTTCTGTTTCAGACGTGGATGAAAGAGCATGTAAATACAAGCTTTACCCTAATACAGCAGTATATATACCAGATGCTTCCCTCTCCAGCGCACCTTCTACCATAAAGTCTTGTTTGGCCGACTGCTCAAGTCGGGATCGCCATGATGGTTCATGTGGTGGTATTTTGTTTAGGAATGGATACGAGTGTACTGAGCTGACAGAATATACACGCTTCCAGATTCATCGTCCAAGTGAAGATACATTGTTTTATAGACGAGTTTGTAAAGGTTAGTTAGATGTTTATACTATACTTAAATTATTTCAATAATTACAGTTTTATGTATGGCCAAAAAATTATATGTGTTTCAGGTTTCACTTTCATAAAAAATAAAAATAAATCAAATAAAAAAGAAAGAAAGAAAAAAAACCAGAAATCTGGGTATTTTACTCTTTTCTGAAAACGTTTTGGTCATTGACAATGCATATATTTTCTAAACTGAGAGGAAATATTGAAATAGAAAACTGATGCATATTACTTTTTTTTTACATATAAAAACATATATTGATTGTATAACTATACAAAGGCTTTTCATGAGAAAGTAAGTTTATATGACATTAATCATAAAACAAAACAATGAACCAAAAATAGTGAAGAGGTAAACCAAAATCTGGATCGAAAAAATTGAGGGTAATCAGAAACACGTTTTTAGCTCACCTGACCGAAAACTCATGTGAGCTTATGGCATGGCGCGGCGTGTGTGTGTGCGTGTGTGCGTGCGTGCATGTGTGTGTGCGTCGTTAACGCCTATTTTGACTTCTCCTCCAATACTGTTTATGACTATGATATTCTGCAGGGGAATAGCCTGCAATACTGTTTATGACTATGTTATTCTGGAGGGAAATAGCCCGCAATACTGTTTATGACTATGATATTCTGGAGGGAAATAGCCCGCAATACTGTTTATGACTATGATATTCTGGAGGGAAATAGCCCGCAATACTGTTTATGACTATGATATTCTGCAGGGAAATAGCCTGCAATACTGTTTATGACTATGATATTCTGGAGGGAAATAGCCCGCAATACTGTTTATGACTATGATATTCTGGAGGGAAATAGCCCGCAATACTGTTTATGACTATGATATTCTGACGGGGAATAGCTAGCAATATTGTTTATGACTATGATATTCTGACAGAGAATAGCCCGCAATACTGTTTATGATTATGATATTCTGCAAGGGAATAGTCCGCAATACTGTTTATGACTATGATATTCTACAGGGGTATAGCCCGCAATACTGTTTATGACTATGATATTCTACAGGGGTATAGCCCGCAATACTGTTTATGACTATGATATTCTACAGCGGAATAGCCTGCAATACTGTTTATGACTATGATATTCTGGAGGGAAATAGCCCGCAATACTGTTTATGACTATGATATTCTGGAGGAAAATAGCCCGCAATACTGTTTATGACTATGATATTCTGGAGGGGAATAGCCTGCAATACTGTTTATGACTATGATATTCTGGAGGGAAATAGCCCGCAATACTGTTTATGACTATGAAATTCTGCAGTGGAAAAGCACTCAATACTGTTTATGGCTAGGATATTCTACAGGGGAATAGCCTGTAATACTGTATATGAGTCAGATATCCTACAGGGGAATAGCCTGCAATACTGTTTATGACTCTGATATTCTACAGGGGAATAGCCCGCAATACTGTTTATGACTATGATATTCTACAGGGGAATAGCCCGCAATATTGTTTATGACTATGATATTCTGGAGGGAAATAGCCCGCAATACTGTTTATGACTATGAAATTCTGCAGTGGAAAAGCACTCAATACTGTTTATGGCTAGGATATTCTACAGGGGAATAGCCCGCAATACTGTTTATGACAATGATATTCTACAGGGGAATAGCCCGCAATACTGTTTATGACTATGATATTCTGGAGGGAAATAGCCCGCAATACTGTTTATGACTATGAAATTCTGCAGTGGAAAAGCACTCAATACTGTTTATGACTATGATATTCTACAGGGGAATAGCCCGCAATACTGTTTATGACTATGATATTCTACAGGGGAATAGCCTGCAATACTGTTTATGACTATGATATTCTGGAGGGAAATAGCCCGCAATACTGTTTATGACTATGATATTCTGGAGGAAAATAGCCCGCAATACTGTTTATGACTATGATATTCTGGAGGGAAATAGCCCGCAATACTGTTGATGACTATGATATTCTGAAGGGAAATAGCCCGCAATACTGTTAATGACTATGATATTCTGACGGGGAATAGCCCGCAATACTGTTTTTGACTATGATATTCTGAAGGGGAATAGCTAGCAATATTGTTTATGACTATGATATTCTGACAGAGAATAGCCCGCAATACTGTTTATGATTATGGTATTCTGCAAGGGAATAGTCCGCAATACTGTTTATGACTATGATATTCTACAGGGGTTTAGCCCGCAATACTGTTTATGACTATGATATTCTACAGGGGTATAGCCCGCAATACCGTTTATGACTATGATATTCTAACGGGGAATAGCCCGTAATACTGTATATGAGTCTGATATCCTACAGGGGAATAGCCTGCAATACTGTTTATGACTCTGATATTCTACAGGGGAATAGCCCGCAATACTGTTTATGACTATGATATTCTACAGGGGAATAGCCCGCAATACTGTTTATGACTATGATATTCTGGAAGGAAATAGCCCGCAATACTGTTTATGACTATGAAATTCTGCAGTGGAAAAGCACTCAATACTGTTTATGACTATGATATTCTACAGGGGAATAGCCCGCAATACTGTTTATGACTATGATATTCTACAGGGGAATAGCCTGCAATACTGTTTATGACTCTGATATTCTGGAGGGAAATAGCCCGCTATACTGTTTATGACTATGATATTCTGACAGAGAATAGCCCGCAATACTGTTTATGATTATGATATTCTGCAGGGGAATAGCCCGCAATACTGTTTATGACTATGATATTCTACAGGGTAATAGCCCGCAATACTGTTTATGACTATGATATTTTAACGGGGAATAGCCTGTTATACTGTTTATGGCTCTGATATTCTACAGGGGAATAGCCTGCAATACTGTTTATGACTATGATATTCTACAGGGGAATAGCCCGCAATACTGTTTATGACTATGATATTCTACAGGGGAATAGCCCGCAATACTGTTTATAACTATGATATTATGGAGGGAAATAGCCCGCAATACTGTTTATGACTATGATATTCTGCAGTGGAATAGCCCGCAATACTGTTTATGACTCTGATATTCTACAGGGGAATAGCCTGGAATACTGTTTATGACTATGATATACTGGAGGGAAATAGCCCGCAATACTGTTTATGACTATGATATTCTGCAGTGGAGTGGCCCGCAATACTGTTTATTACTATGATATTCTGAGAGAGAATAGCCTGCAATACTGTTAATGAATATGATATTCTGCAGGGGAAAAGCCCGCAATACTATGATATTCTGACAGAAAATAGCCTGCAATACTGTTTATGACTATGATATTCTGAGAGAGAATAGCCCGCAATACTGTTTATGACTATGATATTCTGCAGGGGAATAGGCCGCAATACTGTTAATGAATATGATATTCTGCAGGGAAATAGCCCGCAATACTGTTTATGACTATTATATTCTACAGGGGAATAGCCTGTAATACTATTTATGACTATCATATTCTGCAGTGGAATAGCCCGCAATACTGTTTATGACTATGATATTCTACAGGGAATAGCGTGTAATACTGTTAATACTGTTAATGACTATTATATTCTGCAGGGAAATAGCCCGCAATACTGTTTATGACTATTATATTCTGCAGGGGAATAGCCTGCAATACTGTTTATGACTATTATATTCTGCAGGGAAATAGCCTGCAATACTGTTTATGACTATTATATTCTGCAGGGAAATAGCCCGCAATACTGTTTATGACTATTATATTCTGCAGGGGAATAGTCCGTAATACTGTTTATGACTATTATCTTCTGCAGGGGAATAGTCCGCAATACTGTTTATGACTATTTTATTCTGCAGGGAAATAGCCCGCAATTCTGTTTATGACTATTATATTCTGCAGGGGAATAGTCCGCAATACTGTTTATGACTATGATATTCTGCAGGGGAATAGCCCGCAATACTGTTTATGACTATGATATTCTGCAGGGAAATAGCCTGCAATACTGTTAATGACTATGATATTCTGCAGGGAAATAGCCTGCAATACTGTTAATGACTATGATATTCTGCAGGGAAATAGCCTGCAATACTGTTAATGACTATGATATTCTGCAGGGAAATAGCCTGCAATACTGTTAATGACTATGATATTCTGCAGGGAAATAGCCTGCAATACTGTTAATGACTATGATATTCTGCAGGGAAATAGCCTGCAATACTGTTAATGACTATGATATTCTGCAGGGAAATAGCCTGCAATACTGTTAATGACTATGATATTCTGCAGGGAAATAGCCTGCAATACTGTTAATGACTATGATATTCTGCAGGGAAATAGCCTGCAATACTGTTAATGACTATGATATTCTGCAGGGAAATAGCCTGCAATACTGTTAATGACTATGATATTCTGCAGGGAAATAGCCTGCAATACTGTTAATGACTATGATATTCTGCAGGGAAATAGCCTGCAATACTGTTAATGACTATGATATTCTGCAGGGAAATAGCCTGCAATACTGTTAATGACTATGATATTCTGCAGGGAAATAGCCTGCAATACTGTTAATGACTATGATATTCTTTGTCGAATCTGAAGTCATAATATTTTTCTTTTGTTTCAGCTTGCGATACTATCTATGACTTCAGATGTCCGACGGGAGAATGTATTCATTTCCAACAGATCTGTGATTATACGGTGGATTGTAGTGATGGGGCAGACGAAGCTAACTGTGGTAAGATTTTAATAATCTCCTAGAAAATATAGTTTATGACCTTGACCTTATATAGTGAGAAAGAAGACGCCCCTGGTGTAGACATGTACAAAGATCGCACAGTGCAATCAAGTCTGCACATGATTTACAAGTTATTGGAAAGCGAGGTGTTGGCCGTCGAAAGATGTCTTTGAAAGAGGTAACAGAGAGATATTGTAAATAGTGAAAGCTGTCAAATTCCAACCCCCATGAACGTAAGTAATGGAGACATGGGTTGGAGTCAGCCATGTGTGCAGCTAGCCAGTCATCTGGAAGGAAGCCTACTAGTGTAGACAATGCTTCTGAGCTTCCAAACCTGCACGTTTATCAAAAGAAACCGATGATGATGAAAGGTTGATGATGGATTTGACCATGCATACCTTTATTAAATTGTCAGTGATTTAAACAAAAAGTGACTAAATTTGAGATAAGGATTAAATATATCGATTTGTTAGATCATAGCCCTTCTGTAATATGCTGTCTTAGAATTTAATGAAACATTGTGGGAACAATTTTGTAGTTATGGACTTATGGAATAGCTAACATATTGCATTGCTCTTTGTCTCTTTGAGGATATTTGTTGCAAAAGATGCACATTATGGGCATACATGGGTTCAGAACTGTTTGAATTGTATGATTGATGTTAAACATGAGTCTTTTTGTTTTTATCACATACTGTAAATACATTTCTTATAAATGTTGGAGTTCTAGCTGATATCACAAGTGTGACATACACAATAATGATTGTGTTTATATTGTTACAAAATCCCTCAGCAAAGGATCTTGCTTTCACTTAAAGCTCTAGCAACATTTGATAGCTGTTTCATTAAATACCATTTATTCTTATAATTTCAGATATATTACTGAACCATTCCCATTTAGAGGAGGAAGTGGCTGGATCAGTGATTATAAGCGTTAACAATCTCACGTTTACAGTATGTGATAGTCGTGATCACATGTTCAATATAACCACTGCTCGATTAGTGTGCAGTCTGGCTGGATTCAGGTAACTAACATGTCTTCTTAAAAATCACGCAACAATTAAAATTCAAGATGGAAGTAGGGGTTACTTACATGCATGAGTGAAATGGAGTATGGATAATTCATTGTTTGGCAAAAACAAATTATTTTTGAAATTATGCAATGAATATTTTAAATCCTAAAACAGTACCTAAATCACATCAATGTATAGCATGTTGTCATTATTCCAAAAACCGAGGATTTTTATACGACTATAAAGGTGATCATTGTTGCATCAGCAATATTTTAAGCCTTCACTAATTATTGGTCTCAATTTTGTATTGTTTTGATTTGTCTCCTTTATATTTGACGACATGTGTTTATCGGAAAAATACAAAAATCAGATGTGACAAATGTGTAACCTGCATTTGAATGCATTAATATCATAAAAATTCAAAAAACAAATTATAATTAAATAAATAAATAAATAATAGATAACTTTAAATAAATAAATAAAAAATAAATAGATAAATTTTAATAAATAAATTTAAATCTAAAAAATAATAAATAAATAAATAAAATTAAAAAAGACACATGACGCATTTATTCATTGCATCCATAAAATTGACAAGCACATGTATTCTACCAATCATATTCTATGAAAATGGTCACCTGATAAATCAAAAGACAACATTATTTTCCATTATATATGGTGGACATCAAAAGTCGGAAAATTTTATAATCAGTGATCTTGTGTTCTTATCATCAAGTCAAGTTTTCTGCTGGTTGCTAAGGCCGTAACCAATACATGATTACCAGTAAATATATAACACAAATACCAGCTAAATTTAGATGTGCCAGACGTGCACATTTCAGAAATTCATTCCTCATCAGTGACACTAAGACCGAAAAGTTTGATAGATAAAAACATAAACCAAACAGTTGAAAATCAATGAATCCAAAGTTCAAAAATTATATAAATCCAAATCCAACTAAGGAATACTGGGCATGAGGGAACAAACCTTAGTTTTAAATAAATTTTTAGACGGCTGAAAATTTTGCTAAATGGTACATTTTCTGACAGCACAAAGTACTACCTATTGAGTTATGGATACCCTCGGGGAGTTTTACTCCACCAGCAGCGGTACCCGCTCAGGGGTAGTAAATATGTAACACAAATACCAGTTCAATTTTGATATGCCAGATGTGCACAT
This sequence comes from Tegillarca granosa, assembly GCA_029721355.1. NCBI lineage: Eukaryota > Metazoa > Mollusca > Bivalvia > Arcoida > Arcidae > Tegillarca > Tegillarca granosa. Next base: position 532,032 of record JARBDR010000135.1, read on the forward strand.
TTCGGACAATGAATATTATTTTAAACTTACAATAAATATTATTTCAAACAATAATTATTATTTCAAAATAAGAAGTATCTGTGTTAATTGACTTAAATTGAAATTTATACATATTTTAGAACCGGCTCTATAGCCCCGCCTGTAACCATTGAAGACCCAACTTTGTGGATTAAAAATATAGATTGCAAAGGTTCTGAAACAGATATATCCCAATGCAACATTCTTCCACCAGCAGATTGTATGTCCAAAAGAGCTGTACAAGTCTTGTGTTCTAACCAGCCGATCCCGGGAGCTTGATTACTAGGACGCCGTCGATTTGGAGTTTTGTCGATTTCTTCTTTAAAATTGTTAATTAAGATGGCATTTCATAATCATATGTATTTTTTAATTTACTCTCCAAATTTCTTACAAGCATTTATAAATATAACACATTTTAATAGATAATTATGTAAATTTATTTGCAATTGATGTGAGACCGGGATGTTAATTTTTCAATGAGGTAGAAAAACTATTGTATGTTTTTAATACATTTACTAGTTTCAACTCTAAATGTTATCAAGTTAATTCTTAAAAGAGTAGAAGAATCGGGATTATGTTCGGTGGTTATTTTTACTAAGACTCATGGTTATTTTTACTAAGACTCGTGGTTATTTTTACTAAGACTTGTGGTTATTTTTACTGAGACTTATTTTTACTGAGACTGGTGGTTATTTTTACTGAGACTCGTGGGTATTTTTACTGAGACTTGTGGTTATCTTTACTGAGACTTGTGGTTATTTTTACTAAGACTGGTGGCTATTTTTACTAAGACTTGTGGTTATTTTTACTGAGACTGGTGGTTATTTTTACTGAGACTCGTGGGTATTTTTACTGAGACTTGTGGTTATCTTTACTGAGACTTGTGGTTATTTTTACTGAGACTGGTGGTTATTTTTACTGAGACTCGTGGGTATTTTTACTGAGACTTGTGGTTATCTTTACTGAGACTTGTGGTTATCTTTACTGAGACTTGTGGGTATTTTTACTGAGACTTGTGGTTATCTTTACTGAGACTTGTGGTTATTTTTACTAAAACTTGTGGTTATTTTTACTAAGACTTGTGGTTATTTTTACTGAGACTTGTGGTTATTTTTACTAAGACTCGTGGTTATTTTTACTAAGACTTGTGGTTATTTTTACTGAGACTGGTGGTTATTTTTACTGAGACTCGTGGTTTTTTTTTACTGAGACTCGTGGTTATTTTTACTAAGACTCGTGGTTATTTTTACTAAGACTTGTGGTTATTTTTACTGAGACTGGTGGTTATTTTTACTGAGACTCGTGGTTATTTTTACTAAGACTCGTGGTTATTTTTACTAAGACTCGTGGTTAATTCCAGACAGTCAAAAACAAAATGTTAAAGCTACGAACCTAAATAAATAATATGTAGTTTTTAATTTTCATGCAGAGTTTAAACAAACATTTATGTATAAAAACTTCGATTTATTTGAATTTTGTATCAAAAAGAAGTATGAATTGTTGCTACAAATAATTCCTAAATTTGTAAACAGAGGTTACAAGTAAAATTTGTCTGGATCGTAGAAAGATATTATCTGCCAGTCCTGCTACCTTGATATTTATAAAATTTTCTTGCCTGGAGCAGTTAATAGTACACACCCTACTCCTCCCTTTGATATTGTTTAATGTTTGGTAAGTTAGAAAGTTGTATAATAGAAATTTTCAAATATTTCATTTAGATGGATCTGAAGTAAACAAAAAATTGTAAAGCATTTTAAAGATCAAACTCAATTTCTTACTCTATGACTTTTTACAAGCTCTCTGTACTACATGTAAGTTGTGGTGACCACCAGTGTCCGATGTTTATGACTAGTTAATGCTATGATGGTAAGCAGCCTTGTTCATTTGGCCGCTCTTAGTATTCCCGGGTTATATTTTACGTCTGTTGTAAAACCAGTCATCTTTATATTTTGAACATTTCATTTTGTGACAATTATGGCCCTCTATATCATAGCTAGGTCAATATTTTGTGTTTTCTGAGTTCTCAGATTTAATTCAAGGCTAGGTCGGATCAAAAACTTGAAAATATATATATACAATTTATACTATACATAAACGCTTAAATCTCCATTTATTCTGCTTTTTGCGCTATGTAGTCAGGGTTTTTTGTAATGCATAATAATATTATAGAAATTTAAATGCTTGTTTCCTCCAGGAATTTGGCTTATTGCATCACGTTTTATGTAAATTTACAATAGATCTCATTTTTCTTTTTCTTCTTTTTGTAATGCATTAAAAAAATGTATTTAATAAAAAATGTGCTTTGTTTATTTGTATTGGTATTGTAAGCATGACCATGAGAAATTTGGTCTGTTAAACCGGTTTAGGTATTGGACACAAAACGTACTGGTTATTATAAAAACCATATTCAACCTGTTGTTTCCCATTGAAACATCAAAGATATCTCAGAAACTCTCCTGATAAACAGGGTGAGATAGTTTGGCCATGTATGGGGCAGAACATGATGGATATCTAGGATCCATACACCGAATGTCACTGGTCATGGGGCCTCAGGTAGACCAAAACTGACTAGTGAAACAGGAAAGTATGTCCTTAAAAATGGGTGATACTAACCCAGTGGATTGTTAAGCATGACAAAGGAGACTTTGTTCTCAACAGGACAGCCAGGCCTCATCCTTGTAAAAGGAATAATCAAAGGTCTGAGATAATCTAAACAAGGTGATGATGATGATGATGATTTTCCCGTTTTTATTTGTGATCAATCAGATAATGTTCAGATTGTAATGTTTCATTATTGAGATAGTAGAGTTCTTAACTGACTGCAACTTGTAAAAGACCGTTGTTCGTAAAGGATGCATTAGGAGCAATTAATACAGTTGAATGACAACACATATAAAGCTGTTTTCCTGTGATCTGATTGGTCAAAAATAAAGGTGTGAAAATATTAATTTTAGTTTAATTGAAGCCCTTCCTCCTCAGTGGAAACAAAGCAATAGATTATGGCTATTGTTGAATTAAAGAAATACTAGACGACATATCCAAGATTTGAATTTTAAAAAAGGTGGGTAAAAACTATGTTTATTAGATTGATTTGTAGCTGGAAGGAGAAAAAATGCAGGGTCAGACAGGAGATGGAACCCTGGACCTCCCATACTATAGGCGAGTGCTCTACCAACTGAGCTACCGAGACCAGGGCTTTAGAGACCTAGTGGTCTAAAATTATGAATTCCACTGGGGCAGATCCTTCTAAGTCCTTAAAGGTTGTCATTTAGGTTGGAAAGGTAGGTGGTTTTTTTCTAGATAATCCAGATTCCTTCCCAAGCTCATAATTGACCATCTTGATACCACTGGAAGAATCTTGACTGTGGTGTAAATGACAGTTACCTCTCTTCAGTTTGTACAGACTGGTCAGATTGTATTTCTCCTGAGATCCCACTGTTGTCATCGGAATAATCAACTGATGATCTCTAAAACTTTAATTTTTTTATTCTTTATTATTATTACTACAGTATTAATTTTTTTGTATATTATGTGAAGCCCTAGCAATGAGCGGAGAACAAACAAAAGCCCGGAAAACTATTTTCTCGAATGCATCGGATATTTTTGTAAAAAGGGGCCTTGGTGGCCAAGTGGTCTCAAGTGCTTCTACAAATAACATCACCACTCACCGGCTATCTTGGAATTCTAGTCGGGCATAACCCAGCAGATTATGCCATCAATAGTAAATGTAACACATCAGTTTTATATTGTAACTAAAGGATTACAATTAAAATTCTTTAATTTTTTATTGGGACGATTGCTTATTTATCCCAATATAAAAGAGTGTTTTTGTTGTTGTTGTTGTAGTTTTGTTGAACGACGCATCAGATTTTTTAAGCTATAATAGCAAGGAGATCAAACTTATTATTCTCTAAGGATAAAACCAAGAACCAGATCATATATAATATATAATACAAATACCAGTTAAATTTAGATGTGCTAGATTTGCACATTTCAGAAATTCATTCCTCATCAGTGACACTAAGACCAAAAAGTTTGATACATAAAAAAATATAAGCCAAACAGTTGAAAATAATGAATCTAAAGTTTCAAGTTTATATAAATCCAAATCCAGCTATGGAATGCTTTTCACGAAGGAACAAACCTTAGTGTTAAATTGATTTCAAATTTTAGACGGCTGAAAATTTTGCTAAATGGTACATGTGTTAGTATGTATTATAGACTACCAGATCATGTATAACTGAGATGTGTTAGTTTGTATTTTAGACTACCAGATCATATATAACTGAGATGTGTTAGTATGTATTATAGACTACCAGATCATGTATAACTGAGATGTGTTAGTATGTATTATAGACTACCAGATCATGTATAACTGAGATGTGTTAGTATGTTTTTTAGACTACCAGATCATATATAACTGAGATGTGTTAGTATGTATTATAGACTACCAGATCATGTATAACTGAGATGTGTTAGTATGTATTATAGACTACCAGATCATGTATAACTGAGATGTGTTAGTATGTATTATAGACTACCAGATCATGTATAACTGAGATGTGTTAGTATGTATTATAGACTACCAGATCATATATAACTGAGATGTGTTAGTATGTATTATAGACTACCAGATCATATATAACTAAGATGTGTTAGTAAGTATTATAGACTATCAGATCATATATAACTGAGATGTATTACTATGTATTATAGACTACCAGATCATATATAACTGAGATGTGCTAGTATGTATTATAGACTACCAGATCATATATAACTGAGATGTGGTAGTATGTATTATAGACTACCAGATAATATATAACTGAGATGTGCTAGTATGTATTATAGACTACCAGATAATATATAACTGAGATGTATTACTATGTATTATAGACTACTAGATCATATATAACTGAGATGTGCTAGTATGTATTATAGACTACCAGATCATATATAACTGAGATGTGCTAGTATGTATTATAGACTACCAGATCATATATAACTGAGATGTGTTAGTATGTATAATAGACTACCAGATAATATATAATTGAGATGAGTTAGTATGTATTATAGACTACCAGATAATATATAACTGAGATGTGTTAGTATGTACTATGGACTACCAGATCATATATAACTGAGATGTGTTAGTATGTATTATAGACTACCAGATCATATATAACTGAGATGTGCTAGTATGTATTATAGACTACCAGATCATATATAACTGAGATGTGGTAGTATGTATTATAGACTACCAGATCATATATAACTGAGATGTGCTAGTATGTATTATAGACTACCAGATCATATATATCTGAGATGTGTTAGTATGTATTATAGACTACCAGATCATATATAACTGAGATGGGTTAGTATGTATTATTGACTACCAGATCATATATAACTGAGATGTGCTAGTATGTTTTATAGACTACCAGATCATATATAACTGAGATGAGCTAGTATGTATTATAGACTACCAGATCATATATAACTGAGATGTTCTAGTATGTATAATAGACTACCAGATCATATATAACTGAGATGTGCTAGTATGTTTTATAGACTACCAGATCATATATAACTGAGATGTGCCAGTATGTATTATAGACTACCAGATCATATATAACTGAGATGTGCTAGTATGTGTTATAGACTACCAGATCATATATAACTGAGATGTGGTAGTATGTATTATAGACTACCAGATCATAACTGAGATGTGCTAGTATGTATTATAGACTACCAGATCATATATAACTGAGATGTGCTAGTATGTATTATAGACTACCAGATCATATATAACTGAGATGTGCTATTTTGTAATATAGACTACCAGATTATATATAACTGAGATGTGTTAGTATGTATTATAGACAACCAGATCATATATAACTGAGATGTGCTAGTATGTATTATAGACTACCAAATCATATATAACTGAGATGTGTTAGTATGTATTATAGACTACCAGATCATATATAACTGAGATGTGGTAGTATGTATTATAGACTACCAGATCATATATAACTGAGATGTGTTAGTGTGTATTATAGACTACCAGATCATATATAACTGAGATGTGTTAGTATGTATTATAGACTACCAGATCATATATAACTGAGATGTGCTAGTATGTATTATAGACTACCAGATCATATATAACTGAGATGTGTTAGTATGTATTATAGACTACCAGATCATATATAACTGAGATGTGTTAGTATGTATAATAGACTACCAGATAATATATAACTGAGATGTGTTAGTATGTATTATAGACTACCAGATCATGTATAACTGAGATGTGTTAGTATGTATTATAGACTACCAGATCATATATAACTGAGATGTGTTAGTATGTATTATAGACTACCAGATCATATATAACTGAGATGTGTTAGTATGTATTATAGACTACCAGATCATATATAACTGAGATGTGCTAGTATGTTTTATAGACTACCAGATCATGTATAACTGAGATGTGTTAGTATGTATTTTAGACTACCAGATCATATATAACTGAGATGTGTTAGTATGTATTATAGACTACCAGATCATGTATAACTGAGATGTGTTAGTATGTATTATAGACTACCAGATCATGTATAACTGAGATGTGTTAGTATGTTTTTTAGACTACCAGATCATATATAACTGAGATGTGTTAGTATGTATTATAGACTACCAGATCATGTATAACTGAGATGTGTTAGTATGTATTATAGACTACCAGATCATGTATAACTGAGATGTGTTAGTATGTATTATAGACTACCAGATCATGTATAACTGAGATGTGTTAGTATGTATTATAGACTACCAGATCATATATAACTGAGATGTGTTAGTATGTATTATAGACTACCAGATCATATATAACTGAGATGTGTTAGTAAGTATTATAGACTATCAGATCATATATAACTGAGATGTATTACTATGTGTTATAGACTACCAGATCATATATAACTGAGATGTGCTAGTATGTATTATAGACTACCAGATCATATATAACTGAGATGTGCTAGTATGTATTATAGACTACCAGATAATATATAACTGAGATGTGCTAGTATGTATTATAGACTACCAGATAATATATAACTGAGATGTGCTAGTATGTATTATAGACTACCAGATCATATATAACTGAGATGTGTTAGTATGTATAATAGACTACCAGATAATATATAATTGAGATGAGTTAGTATGTATTATAGACTACCAGATAATATATAACTGAGATGTGTTAGTATGTACTATAGACTACCAGATCATATATAACTGAGATGTGTTAGTATGTATTATAGACTACCAGATCATATATAACTGAGATGTGCTAGTATGTATTATAGACTACCAGATCATATATAACTGAGATGTGGTAGTATGTATTATAGACTACCAGATCATATATAACTGAGATGTGCTAGTATGTATTATAAACTACCAGATCATATATATCTGAGATGTGTTAGTATGTATTATAGACTACCAGATCATATATAACTGAGATGTGTTAGTATGTATTATTGACTACCAGATCATATATAACTGAGATGTGCTAGTATGTTTTATAGACTACCAGATCATATATAACTGAGATGAGCTAGTATGTATTATAGACTACCAGATCATATATAACTGAGATGTTCTAGTATGTATAATAGACTACCAGATCATATATAACTGAGATGTGCTAGTATGTTTTATAGACTACCAGATCATATATAACTGAGATGTGCCAGTATGTATTATAGACTACCAGATCATATATAACTGAGATGTGCTAGTATGTGTTATAGACTACCAGATCATATATAACTGAGATGTGGTAGTATGTATTATAGACTACCAGATCATATATAACTGAGATGTGCTAGTATGTATTATAGACTACCAGATGATATATAACTGAGATGTGCTAGTATGTATTATAGACTACCAGATGATATATAACTGAGATGTGCTATTTTGTAATATAGACTACCAGATTATATATAACTGAGATGTGTTAGTATGTATTATAGACAACCAGATCATATATAACTGAGATGTGCTAGTATGTATTATAGACTACCAAATCATATATAACTGAGATGTGTTAGTATGTATTATAGACTACCAGATCATATATAACTGAGATGTGGTAGTATGTATTATAGACTACCAGATCATATATAACTGAGATGTGTTAGTGTGTATTATAGACTACCAGATCATATATAACTGAGATGTGTTAGTATGTATTATAGACTACCAGATCATATATAACTGAGATGTGCTAGTATGTATTATAGACTACCAGATCATATATAACTGAGATGTGTTAGTATGTATTATAGACTACCAGATCATATATAACTGAGATGTGTTAGTATGTATAATAGACTACCAGATAATATATAACTGAGATGTGTTAGTATGTATTATAGACTACCAGATCATGTATAACTGAGATGTGTTAGTATGTATTATAGACTACCAGATCATATATAACTGAGATGTGTTAGTATGTATTATAGACTACCAGATCATATATAACTGAGATGTGTTAGTATGTATTATAGACTACCAGATCATATATAACCGAGATGTGGTAGTATGTATTATAGACTACCAGATCATATATAACTGAGATGTGTTAGTATGTATTATAGACTACCAGATCATATATAACTGAGATGTGCTAGTATGTATTATAGACTACCAGATTATGTATAACTGAGATGTGTTAGGATGTATTATAGACTTCCTTGTACTAGAATGCATTCAAGGCAACTTTCTGTTAAAGTGCTAGTTATTATGCTGCAGGGAAGCATACAACTCTCGTAGTCACATTATCCTGGCATCAGCTGAACCAGTTAATAATATATCCTCAAAATGTTGAGTGTAAGGCTAGAAAACAGTATGTCTACTAAGTCATATGTATTACCTGGCCAGGGTTCAAACTCTCAACCTTTCACTGACGGATGCCTTGTGACTGATCCCCCCAAGGCAGATGAAAGATGTCAACCATTGTTAGACCAGCTGTAATAACACAACTAAAAGCACAAATGGGACAATCAGTAACACTGGTGTAAAAACTTCCATTATATAGCTAAACATTTAGAAATCAGTTAGATGGCCTAAAATGAATCCGAATTCAGTGTCCAAGTTCCGATCTAGAAAGTCTGTGGAAGAAAGTTGGCTTAAATGACTCGTGGACTTAAAGGAAAATATGGTTTTAAAGTTTTTACAGTTTGTTAAAGGTTTTTTTTTTTTTTTTTTATTTTTTTATTTATTTTCTTTTTTTTTTTAGTAAAGTTTAGTTCTAATCACTTCAACATTTTAACCTGCCACAGGGTGCTAATATAGATAACAACAGCATGACATTGGTATCTTAACCATCTAGGTAAATTATCAAACTGAGATGAAAATTAATCTAGGTTTACTCGGCTTTCATTTGTTGTCCTAAGTAAAATTTTTGCTTTGACAAAACTTCAATCAAAATCCAAAAAGTTGATGATGACAACACAACAACAGCATGACTACTGACTCAACTCAACCTTCTCTGTTTAAATAATAAATTATCTGTATAACATATGTGAAAGATAGTACAATTTAGGAGGCCGCAAAAATACAATTGTTTACTTTATTTTATTTTAATTTATTTTTATTTTATTTTAATCATTCATTCATTCATTCATTCATTCATTCATTTATTATAAATTAATTATAATCATTGATTTTTTCAACATTACATAGAACGGGGACCTAACTTTAAGCTACTAACGTTTCTGCATTAAGTAAAATGTATCCGAAATATCGGCGGAAGATACATAGCAGTAACAGAAGTGTGCTCAGGCAAGATTACGTCATATTCGTATTACTTCCGGTTAAAAAAAAAAAAAAATTATGAGAGCGGGAGTTAACCAAGTTGTTTTTGTAATTACATTATTACTGCACCGACATTGGATTTATGGTATATAGACATCGATATACCGTGGTAAGAATTATCTATTCACAATTATTTATTTAATGCCTCGTTAATTATGCATGCAGCTGTTTGGATGTTACAATTTCTGACTGCATCGCATAATTTATTTTCAGCAGTCACATGCAATGTTACACGTGCAAAAGAGTATTGAATATAAAATTATGTATTTATATACAATGAATGTGTTTATTATTTTTTTTATTTTATTAACTATTTTGTACAGAAACCATAGTAGACTGTCTACTACTGGCAATACACAAGATTTTTTTAAATAACATCTACTGTCTGATTCACGTCTGCCGTAGCACTAGTTTTTCAAGGTTTTAGAAGAGATATCAAAAAAATTTGTAGCATGTTACATACCGTTATGACGTATGCATTTTGTCGTAATTAACTAAATGCCATCTTAGCTGGAGTATAAAATGCAGAGCTTTTTAAAATCCTTACGGGAATTTAATATGGGAAAAGACACAAACACTCATTCCGGTAATACATCGCTGAAAAATCATGCAGGTTAAGAAATAGAATTGCGCATGACCGACTTATCCATTTTCGCTGGCCAGGTAATATCGTCTGCAACTTGACGGCACAAGGAATATATACTGTAGGTCTAACAACGGCGATCCTACCTACAGCTGAATGAACTATTCCAGAATTTTCTATCCTAACCCGCATGATTATTACAGCAATGTATTTCCGGAATGAGTGTTGGTGTGATTTCCCATATTAAATCCCCGTAAGGATTTTAAAAAGATCTGCATTTTATACTCCGGCTAAGATGGCATTTAGTTTGGTGTCAGGTAATTACGACAAAATGCATACGTCATAACGGTATGTGGCATGTTACAAAATATTTTGATATCTCTTCTAAAACCTTGAAAAACTAGTGCTGCGGCAGACGTGAATCAGACAGTAGCCTACACGCATATCCATATCACAGGCGCTTGTTTCGATATTTAAAAAAAAATCCCTTAACCCTAACATAAGACAAGGTGTTCAACTTTCGCTATCCTAATTTTTGACCTACCTCGGTCTTATGGTAGGGTTAAGGGATTTTTTTTTTTAAATATCGAAACAAGCGCCTGTGATCCATATCTATCATATAGCAGAGTACCTTTATTTCATCAAATTGTTGAAATTATGTCTTAGGCATAAAAGTGCTTGAATATATGAATTATTTATATAATTACATATATGTTTAAGTTTTTTTTAAAGAGTTACAGATTTTTGACATTCAAATTGTGGTATTTTTTCTCACATTTGACAATTGTAATGCTGCCTCAATGAGGATGTTTTGTTTGTTCATGTTGATAATGATTTGATTAGAGTTGATGTCCTTGGTATTGTATTTCATTGTATGCACTAATGGGTCCACTATATGGTTATCATGGATAGGTATTGCAATTACCACTTATGACTATACTTATTTCAGTAAGAAAATTATCCATTTTTTAAGTTCTTTATATTTTATGCAAAAACTTTTGCAAAATGCAGCGCCATAAACAGTCTGAGCATATCACAGTTGTTTTGCAACATTGTCAAAGGGTCTGTATTTAATAAACTAATGATAACCACAACATGAAGATGGATATTTGGAAGTAATTGTTTTCACTAGAAGATTTTGTTATCCCCCCCCCCCCCCCCCCCCCCCCAAAAAAAAAAAAAAAAAAAAAAGAAAAAGAATAAACGAATGAATGAAATAAAAAATAAAAATGTTCTGGAAGCTATTGTTTGGAAAATACAATTATTACAATTAGAATTGTTCTTGAGTCGAGAGCAAAATGTCAACATCCCTTGCTCCAGCATCAATTGTTAAACTGATCATCCGCAAATTTTTCCCCATTTCAACAAAACAGTAGTCTCCCTAAAAACCTAGATTAATTCACTGTATGATATTTTATGGCAAAATCAATTACTTAGTATAATATTTTTTCATGTAAATCAAAGATCATTTTACACATGGAATCAGTGAAGTTGAAATAGCCCCATTTAGATGCTGTAATTTTTTGTTAAATAAATTCCCTTCAAAATCTGTGAATTTGTTGCATGTGGATGTACTGTTTATTATCAAAACAATTATATGTTTTTTTTTTTTTTTTTTTTTTTGCTGTCCAAAAATATAAGGAGAAGATGATCCTTTTTTAAATGAATTTCTTCCCAAGGCCAAGGTTGCATTTTTTCACGTTATTAACATATGAGGCTATTGATTGGATTTTCCCAAAAAAAATTAAAAGTCTGAGACCATTTTTTTGAATTTATTTCACAAGATTTCACATGCCCTCCTTTCAAATTCAAACAAAATTTCCTGATTTAAAATGTTAGTTCCCAATTTTGATTATCTGAAATAATCAATGCAAATTTATGTATATTATAAAATTTGAATAAAATATAAACTGTATTCAAACATTCATATATGTAGTAAACATTTGGGGTTTACCACTTAATTAAAATCTTGGCAAATTGCCAATGTTTCCATGCTTGTTGAATACAAAAATATCAAATTTACTGTGAGTCCTCCATGTAAACAAATTTTACTGATATAACTAATGAATGAATTGATCGTAAATTATCTGAATGATTGTTTTGTAGCAACCAATCACATCTCTGATTGGATATGAATAATGGGGACTGCCAAGGCTATACTATGGTGTATATATATATGATAATGCATGACATAAATCAATAATCATTAATCAGCTGTATAGATTAGAGTAATTGATCAGTACACAGTAGACGTCATTTGATTGACATGCTAGTTTACATATGTAGATTACATCGTCCTTGTCCCGTCATATTTAAATTTTGTTTTTTAAAGCTTCACTGTTAGTACATTTTTAAAAACTCAGTTCAGGCGCTTAACGGTCGGGTTGTGTCACCTTGTTTAAATTCAGTTCTTGGCTTGTTGATGTTTTTAGAATAATTTTTGTAAGTATAAAAACATTATTTTTGTGTGTTTTTAAAGAATTTTTGTGATTATATCAGGAAATATACATGTACTTACTTATCTGTTTTATTATCAGTGCCAGACAGGACAGTTTCTTAAACTTTAGTAGCAAATTAAAATATTATACTGGTATTGCACATTGGAAAAAAATAATCTAGACATTTGCATTATGTAATGTGTACATGTACTTTGAACCTGATTTTATTGTTTGTAGCTGTAAACTGTCTGGTAGGTGTAGAAAAGAAAAAAGGGATATGTCTATGGTTAAATGTCCTCTCTGCTTAGAGTAGGGCCAGATTTAAAAATATTTTTGTTTGCCCAAACCTGACCCACCTGTCTCGGGTTCAGGTAGGTAGGTAGGGAAATTCTTTTTTTTTCTTTTCAAAGAAAAATAGCATGTAAAATGGTTTTACCTGTAAATACCTTTACAATCTAAGACTTAAATTATGGTAATAAAAAGTTGAGATAAGTAACACGACTTACCGCATTAAAAATAACTCAAGATATCTATATAATTATCGCGACTGGTCAACATATATAAGTTTCACAGCATGTCGTGTTATTTATCTCAACTTTTGATTTTGGTATTACTGCTTTCTATGATATTATCTTGACTTGACAAGATATTAAGTCAAAATGTTGTGATACAAAATAAAAAGTTGAGATATATAAGAGGACATGTTGCGATACTTATGTTGACCAATTGTGATAATTATCTTGATATCGCAACTTATTTTTTGTAACATCTGGAACACAAGTATCGCAGCATGTTGTGTTATATTTCTCAACTTTTTAGTTTGGTATCACAACTTTTCATGATATTATCTCGACTTGTCAATAATAACTACATGTTGAGAAAATTTTATTTCAACTAAAATTATGTCGATGTGAGAAATAATTTATTAGAAATAAATAATTTACATTTGGATCAAAGACGAGAGGGTAACTTGTTGTCATATTTTCATCTATATGATTTAGAGGCTTACACAGCAGGAATCAGTCCATATGTTAAAGCGCTGTTTTGACAGACAATTTTAAGTAACGAACTCAAAACGGATACAGATACAAAAAAATCTGGAAAAAAAACATCGCGAATTTTGAACAAAAAAAAAAGATTTTGAGTCGTCGAAATTTTTTTGGTCGGTTGGGTTAGGGCAAACAAACATATTATTATTTATGGCCTAGTTCAAGCATGAGAAATTTCCGCTATATAGCGGAAATCCGATTTTTTATAACTTAAATCCGATTTTTATTAATGTTTTCCGATTATTTTAAATTCCAGCTGAAATATTTTTTTCCGATTTTTTTTGCGTGTAAATATTTGAAGTTTCCTGTATAAAGTTGAAGCTTTTAAGCGATATTGATTGAAATGTTTGATAAATGAAAATTGGTCACGTATACGGACAAAAAACCGGAAGAAATTCTATACGATACCACACTGCATGGTTTCCGTTTTTAAGGTCCGATACGTCTATCCTTTGCATTTTACAATGCACTTACATCTTGATCATCTGTATGTTTCAAAGTCATTCATCCACGTACGGTAAGCACGTGTGGACAAAGGTTATCAAGTACGATGTTTACCTGTATTTAAAGTCTAAATACGATGAAGTAGAAAAAGACAACGTTGCGCATGGGAAGTCAACTGACGAGAAAGGTCAGACCCCCCTCTTGTAATCACCCCCTTCGTGCCTTCGGCACTCAGATCGTGCATTCCGCATGATCAGTGATTTTGCTATGGTTTTTAAAAACTACCTTCTACCTTCAGATTGGGAAAATTTGGACCCTTTTTATGTCACATATTACGTTCAGAATTTTGAAATTTATTGCAAAGATTTTATATTGTGACAATATCTAACAGTTTTTGTCTGTCAGAACAGTTTTGGACAACTGGATTTAACTTAAACTATTTAATTGTGTGTCACTGTAGCCTTTTGGGGAATTTTAGTTGTCAAATTGGGAAATTTTAGTCATATTTCTCAAGGGGAAACTACCTTTATTCGGTAGTAATTTTAAGCAAACAAAACCACTGGACGATATAGACTCTATCTTGAAACAGTTCAGATATTTTTAACAAAACCCACTCTCATGCCTGCTAGTTCTACTGTCTGATAGATAAAGAGAGATTTACACTTTGTTAAGCATGTTTTGAATGCATGATGGGTATAGAGAGATTTTCTGCATTTTGCTAAGAGTTTAATGGATATAGAGATAGGGCTGGCTATCGCTGATGAAATTAATATCGATTATCGTTCTTTTTATACCGATAACTATCGATACATATCGAAAAAATAATTTGTAGCGACAAAAATCTTGATACATCATATCTAACTCTGTAAAGTGATGTCCTCATGAAGCAGACTGTGGGTCATATTTCCGATTTACCTTTGTAATTTGCCGTTTCAGAATATTCCTAGAAATTATTGTTTAAATTAGAGTGGCAACTCTGGTTTGTGTAAAATACACTTATTCAGCTACAACTTCTAAAATCACACAGTACACCTGTATCTTGACTGGGATGTTAAACCCCTCTAAATTATAAACTAACACACCTAAACTCATGATGTCACAATATTTTGTGTGCTACCTGTATTCTAATGTAATTTCTTCCTTGTATAAGGACTTTAAGCATGAATGGATAAAACATTCAATATTTGCACAAAATCAAGCTCAAGTATAGGTAGGATTTCGCGTCACACATGGGTGCCCAAGAATTGATGACATACTTACCTTGTATGTTACTGTGTTATGACAAGTAGCTAATGACAAGTGGAGCTCATTTGAATAAATATAAATAATAACAAGTATGGCAATGTTTTAAATAATCGATCTCTTTATTGTTTTTCTGTAGTTTTGGATTTTCTAGAAACTTATCGATATTTGAAAAATCAATATCGATTATCGTCAAGAGTAGCCCATCGATCGGTATATCGGTATAACGATATATCGTGCCATCCCTATATAGAGAGATTTTTAGTTTGGCCTCTGCTAAGAATGTGAATGTGATGGGTATAGTGAGATTTTCAGATCTCTGCTAAGAATATGATGGGTATTGTAAGATTTTCAGCACTCTGCTAATGAGATTTTCATATATCTGCTAAGAATATGATGGGTATAGTAAGATTTTCAGCACTCTGCTAATGAGATTTTCAGATCTCTGCTAAGAATATGATGGGTATAGTGAGATTTTCAGCACTCTGCTAATGAGATTTTCAGATCTCTGCTAAGAATATGATGGGTATAGTAAGATTTTCAGCACTCTGCTAATGAGATTTTCAGATCTCTGCTAAGAATATGATGGGTATTGTAAGATTTTCAGCACTCTGCTAATGAGATTTTCAGATCTCTGCTAAGAATGTGATGGGTATAGTAAGATTTTCAGCACTCTGCTAATGAGATTTTCAGATCTCTGCTAAGAATATGATGGGTATTGTAAGATTTTCAGCACTCTGCTAATGAGATTTTCAGATCTCTGCTAAGAATGTGATGGGTATAGTGAGATTTTCAGCACTCTGCTAATGAGATTTTCAGATCTCTGCTAAGAATATGATGGGTATAGTGAGATTTTCAGCACTCTGTTAAGAATGTGATGGGTATTAGAGAGATTTGTAGTTTGGCTTCTGCTAAGATTATGATGGGTTATTACAGCCCTCAAAGTGGGTTTTAAAGACAATTGGCCAACTGGCTACCATTTTTAAATTTCAGGTTGCAACTGCAATTCCAGGTAACCAAGTACTTTTTTCAGGTCGCCAAGCAAAAAAAAAGTATTATTTTTTTAAGCTTTTTATAATGTTTGTTTCTTTTAAGAAATTTTGTTAACTGAAGTTGAGACATGATCATGAAAATGACCTATCGTCCACTAGCTCACACATACGTTTGACAGTGACAATAAAAAATGCCAATGATGAGTCAAGCACACAAATGACTTTGACTATTAAACTCTGAAGCGAAATTGATACAGGGGAGTTTGCACTTGAAACGGAATTGCTACTCGCTTCATTATCACACATACGCTTGAGAGTAACATAAAAAATATAGTAGTTGTAAAGCGCAAAAATGACTTTTAGCTAAAATCTAAAGCGGACATGATACAGATCTCATAAATTCCAATTTCTGCCAATTCTGGTCGCCGCTGATTAAATGAGAAGTGGACAAGCTGGCGACGGTTTTGAGATTTAAACTCGCCAAACACATTTCTATGTCAATTTGGCAACCATTTTAGTCAACAAAATTGAGGGCTGTGGGTATAGTGAGATTTTCTGCATTTTGCTTATCTTGTTTTTTTGTCTGATGGGTATAGAGATGGTAAGTATAGCCTTTTGGCTTAATGTGATGCATATAGAGAGATGTTCAGCACTAACTTTAATTAGTTTTTTTGTCTGATGGGTATAGAGAATGTAAGTATAGCCTTTTGGCTTAGTGTGATGGGTATAGAGAGATGTTCAGCACTAACTTAAAGTTTTTTTGTCTGATGGGTATAGAGATGGTAAGTATAGCCTTTTGGCTTAGTGTGATGGGTATAGAGAGATGTTCAGCACTAACTTTAAGTTTTTTTGTCTGATGGGTATAGAGATGGTAAGTATAGCCTTTTTGCTTAGTGTGATGGGTATAGAGAGATGTTCAGCACTAACTTTAAGTTTTTTTGTCTGATGGGTATAGAGATGGTAAGTATAGCCTTTTGGCTTAGTGTGATGGGTATAGAGAGATGTTCAGCACTAACTTAAAGTTTTTTTGTCTGATGGGTATAGAGATGGTAAGTATAGCCTTTTGGCTTATTGTGATGGGTATAGAGAGATGTTCAGCACTAACTTTAAGTTGTTTTTGTTTGATGGTATAGAAATGGTAAGTATAGCCTTTTGGCTTAGTGTGATGGGTATAGAGAGATGTTCAGCACTAACTTTAAGTTGTTTTTGTTTGATGGTATAGAAATGGTAAGTATAGCCTTTTGGCTTAGTGTGATGGGTATAGAGAGATGTTCAGCACTAACTTAAAGTTTTTTTGTCTGATGGGTATAGAGATGGTAAGTATAGCCTTTTGGCTTAGTGTGATGGGTATAGAGAGATCTTCAGCACTAACTTTAAGTTTTTTTGTCTGATGGGTATAGAGATGGTAAGTATAGCCTTTTTGCTTAGTGTGATGGGTATAGAGAGATGTTCAGCACTAACTTTAAGTTTTTTTGTCTGATGGGTATAGAGATGGTAAGTATAGCCTTTTGGCTTAGTGTGATGGGTATAGAGAGATGTTCAGCACTAACTTAAAGTTTTTTTGTCTGATGGGTATAGAGATGGTAAGTATAGCCTTTTGGCTTATTGTGATGGGTATAGAGAGATGTTCAGCACTAACTTTAAGTTTTTTTGTCTGATGGGTATAGAGATGGTAAGTATAGCCTTTTGGCTTAGTGTGATGGGTATAGAGAGATGTTCAGCACTAACTTAAGTTTTTTTTGTCTGATGGTATAGAAATGGTAAGTATAGCCTTTTGGCTTAGTGTGATGGGTATAGAGAGATGTTCAGCACTAACTTAAAGTTTTTTTGTCTGATGGGTATAGAGATGGTAAGTATAGCCTTTTGGCTTATTGTGATGGGTATAGAGAGATGTTCAGCACTAACTTTAAGTTTTTTTGTCTGATGGGTATAGAGATGGTAAGTATAGCCTTTTGGCTTAGTGTGATGTGTACAGAGAGATGTTCAGCACTAACTTTAAGTTTTTTTGTGTATAGAGATCAGTTGAGTATTTAGTGTCTTGCAGCAGTTATAATCAGAAAAGATTTTTGATTTGGAAAATGATCACACCCTTTGCAAATTATTTTGAATAAAGCAACATATTCTATATTTCAAGATGATTAAAAGGCTTACTATCCAATATGTCAGTCAGTGTGTATGTATTTAAGAACCTTTTCCGTTGCTAAACAAACATAATGAGCATGTTTTGTTATGCTGATCATAGCATGATGACCTGGTTTAACACTAAAACTTGCCCTCAAAGTTTTTAAATTTCCACAATATTTATTGATATTCTAGGTCATATTTGATAATGATAAGTAGTATATGTATGTATATATTTATAAATGTAATGTTGTGACTGAGTTTTGAAGTTTCTTATCAGTTTTTCATCTGTGGACATAGATAAACACAGTTGTCTTCATAAAGTACATTAATTAATGATTAGGTTGAAGAGTAATGCTGCTTAATGCCTCAGTCAAGATTATATGTAGTCTGGGACTTTAGACCACACGGACATTGGGTCCCATATTAGGCAAATAAAAGACTTCACTTGCACTGCCCACTAAATTAATCCTTTTACTAAAAAAACCCCTAAAAATGAATGAAGGATAGAATCAATCAATTTGGATTATTTCTGTTAAAAAACAAATAAAAACACATATAATAATAAATAAATGTAAAGATGGGGGGTTATAAAAAATACATGTAAGTGTTGCTGAGGGAATAATTATAAAAAAGTCTTTTTTTAATACATTTTAGATAAGATTTCGTAAAAAACAGGTTATTTGTACCACAACAAAGGGAAGTAAGTCTGTTCTTCAGACCAATATATAATGTATACACTTTATGTTTTTATGTACAATATTTTATAATAGATTTATCTTAGTCTCCACTCCAACCCCCCCCCCCCCCCCCCCCCCCCCCAACACCACCATCTCATTATTTAAATCAAAATTCTCTCCCAGGTTGGATTCTTGGTTTTTGTTGGTATTCTGATTAAGATTCTGTAGATGTTGTAGTGACAAAACGTGCTAGGTAGTTTTACAGACTGAATGTTTGGTTAAATCGCATGATAAGTGATTGTATACAATGTTTTGGTGATGGTTTTGTTGTTTTGACACACAAATTAAGATCATGTGTTTCTTGCACAAATTAATCTATCAATCTTTGTCCAAGCTGTTTATGTAATATATCATGTTGGGATTGGTTTATTTACAACACAGTCAAGATTCTTTCTCTTAAATCAAGGCAGTCAGTTCATGAAAGGTGGAGTTACGGTAAATGTGATTGCCTGCAGAAAACTACTGACAAATACGGTAACTGTGATTGCCCGCAGAAAACTACTGACCTTTGGTAAGTAAACTTTCTCACGAAGTATCTGTCTCAAACAGGTTTCAAACATCTGTGTTGAGATCTCGAGGTATTGTAATTGTAAGTGTGTGCTTTAAGACCAATACACCACCAAGGCTTCTAGTGTAAAAGGCGTGATTAATGAACAACAATAAGAATCCTGTAAAAACATAATGAACATTTCTATTCAAAGCAAATGAACATGGATTTATTAATTAATTAATGCTGTGATACATTTATGTAAATAATATGTTTTGTTTTTTGTTTTATGAATGTTGTTTTATGTCATTCAGCTTTTGTGACCAGACATTTTTTAATTATCTTGATAATTGTAAACTTAACACAAGTTCATTCGGTGCATGGGTGTGCATTTTTGTTTCTGATCTGTATTGAACGAGTGCACAATAATGACTCCATTATACTGGTAACGAGCCAACTAGTAAAGACCTATATGACAAGTATGAAAATAAAAAGTATTTTTAGTAATAATTGTCAGCATTATTATGTATTTTATGTAATTACTAACAAATTATGATTTTTCTCTGCCTGTTATTACGGAATTAAATACATATACCGATATATGTCAATGTACTTGTTTGTAAATTAAGGTCTGCGGCTCTAAATAGTTTCTTTTGTAATTATAATGTATACTACTAGAATGTATAGTTTTGAGCAAGTATATGTCTGTCTATCAGCTTGCTTACTCCAGGGGTCACGCTGACTTCAATTTTTTTTTCTCCAAAATTTTCGCCGGAATTATTTTTTTTTCGCCAAATACAATTTGTATGGGCCAAAGGTATTTTCTGGTCTAATTGTAATTTCGGGCGAAAATTTAATAGTAATAAATTGGCTTATAAAATGCATGTCTGATGACATGAAGAACAACAACAGTTTTCTTGTTTTATTTCTTTTATTCATAAAATAAATCACTAATAAGTAATAAGTAAACTGTAAACAAAACCGTCAAAAGCACAAATTTAATTTTTACTACTTTCAAAGATCTACCGCCGATAATTGATAATCTCAATATAATTTAGCAATTACCTGTGATTATCCGTAAACACGGCTTGGTAATCACTCGCTTACATCAGTAATTAATCTCGTTAAATGATAAATCCACCTGTTATAAACACCTTCACACGTGAAATTTTGTTTAATCAACATCATCTACATGGCTTCGGTGACCCAATTTAACACTCATTCGGAACTCTCTAGATTTATGGTTTGATAAAACACGTAGACAGAGACGGAAACCTGTTGCTTTAACGACTCTCTGCTCATGTTCGTGAAGCGTAGTGAACCTGTTAATGTAAACATTTTTTTCGCCATGACTTTCGCCGATGTTTATTTTTTATCGCCAAATTTATTTTTTTTTCTCATTTTGCGAAAAAAGCGAACGGCAGCGTGAACCCTGTTACTCTCTCTTTTGTTTTATGTGTTTTGAAACAGACTATAGTTTTAAGCAATTTTGTCTGAAGTGTTTATTCAAAGTCTTTAGTGTGAGAATCTAGAATGAAGCAGACAAATAGTCTTAAATTAGTTTAATTCAAGGAGAAGATGTCCTTAGGGTATATCAATCACGATAGAAGTCCGGGGTTCTTGTTTTAACCAGATTTCTCCAGATTCTGAATTCCGAAAAACAGCGAGGAAGAGTCTTTCCTATTGTCAATCCCTACCAGTTAACCTGCCTCTGAAAAAAATCTGTCAGAAACAAGGATGAATGATAATTACAGATTATAAGTAACAACAAGATGTCTGCTGATCAAAGACATAATAAATCTACCAGTTACATTTACGTGTAATGTAAGCATGTGATGGAGTAAACGTGATATTATCAATATTTGAACTGTTAACCTTGACCATGAGATCTCTATCCAAATGGTGAAAATTTTCCAGATGACACCAGTATACTTCAACTAACTGTATAAACAAATATTTGAAAATGTACTGTATTAACTACAGTAAATCTCCTAATACATGTATTAATGGGTTTTGTAAATGTACTGTATTAACTACAGCAAACCTCCTAATACATGTATTAATGGGTTTTGTAAATGTACTGTATTAACTACAGTAAATCTCCTTATACATGTATTAATGGGTTTTGTAAATGTACTGTATTAACTACAGTAAATCTCCTAATACATGTATTAATGGGTTTTGTAAATGTACTGTATTAACTAGTCTACAGCAAACCTCCTAATACATGTAATAATGGGTTTTGTAAATGTACTGTATTAACTACAGCAAACCTCCTAATACATGTAATAATGGGTTTTGTAAATGTACTGTATTAACTACAGTAAACCTTCTAATACATGTAATAATGGGTTTTGTAAATGTACTGTTTTAACTACAGTAAACCTTCTAATACATGTAATATTGGGTTTTGTAAATGTACTGTATTAACTACAGTAAACCTCTTGAAACATATAATAATGGGTTGTGTAAATGTACAATATTAACTACAGTAAACCTTCTACTACATGTAATAATGGGTTTTGAAAATGTACTGTATTAACAACAGTAAACCTTCTAATACATGTAATAATGGGTTTTGTAAATGTACTGTATTAACTACGGTAAACCTCCTACTACATGTAAAAATGGGTTTTGTATATTAACTACAGTAAACCTTCTAATTCAGGTAATAATGTGTTTTGTAAATGTACTGTATTAACTACAGTAAACCTCCTAATACATGCAATAATATGTTTCGTATATTAACTACAGTAAACCTTCTAATACATGTAATAATGGGTTTTGTAAATATACTGTATCAACTACAGTAAACCTTCTAATACATGTAATAATATGTTTCTTATATCAACTACAGTAAACCTTCTAATACATATAATAATCGGTTTTGTAAATGTACTGTATCAACTACAGTAAACCTTCTAATACATATAATAATCGGTTTTGTAAATGTACTGTATTAACTACAGTAAACCTCCTAATACATGTTATAATGGGTTTTGTATATTAACTACAATAAACCTTCTAATACATGTAATAATGGGTTTTGTATATTAACTACAGTAAACCTTCTAATACATGTAATAATCGGTTTTTTAAATGTACTGTATTAACTACAGTAAATCTCCTAATACAAGTTATAATGGGTTTTGTTGCCATTTACCCTTTAAATTTTTTTAAATCTGTCTCCAAAACCTATGTTATAAACACCATGCATGTATTTAAATGGTGTAATGACATTTTTATCTCCAAGGTCCTATATATTGAAACAAGAATATTGAGTTTGTGAAACATGTTGACTAAATGTTAATACAATAAGCCTAAGGCTCTTCACATAAAGATTTAATAAATTTTCTCAAATTGTTTAATATGTTCAATATTACATAATAACCAATGCAATATTCTGTATACATTTGTGTGGAAATATTGTGGGAAACTTTTATGTCACAAATTTCATAAATAAAGTCATTTACTGTATGCATAATATCACAGAAATCCCACATCATGCATATACCAATTCAAAAGATATTTCTTTAATTTATATTTGGATATGAAATCTTTTAATTTAACCCAATTCAAGTACAGAAAATTAAATATAAAAATAAATTCTTATTAAATCTGGTTTATGTATATAAGATGCCTATATTTTGTTGTCATTTGGTAATATGCAACCCGTGTTTATTCATTATAAAAAAATAATAAACTTCTAGTGGGGGTAGTATTTTCAACTGTTTAAAGAATATTTACAGTACTTAAATATAGCATAACTTTTAAAACCTTTTGTTGTTACCTTTGTAATTACTATACAGGTAAGGTTCTTTAAAATTTTATCTACTGAAAGGGTTCTTTCTTTCCCAAGTATTTTTCCCTGATATTGATTTTGCAGTTTGGTGAAATAATTATATAAAGCGACAAATAGATTACAAATAAACCTAATGTAAATAAAAATTGTAAAAATAAAGAAAAGAAATAAATCTGTCCCTTGATTACTATATAGACTTTAAAGACTGTATTACAGACAGAAGTAATGTTTTTACCTGGGTTTTGGGGGTGGGGTGGGTGTGCTAAGTGCGTTTATGGATCCCTGTGTCCCTGACCGCCTAGGTTTAAATCCTATGAATCCCTGGGTCCCTGACTGCCTAGGGTTAAATCCTATGGATCACTGGGTCCCTGACTGCCTAAGTTTGAATCCTATGGATCACTGGGTCCCTGACCACCTAGGTTTAAATCCTATGGATCACTGGGTCCCTGACCACCTAGGATTAAATCCTATGGATCACTGGGTCCCTGACCACCTAGGTTTAAATCCTATGGATCACTGGGTCCCTGACCAAATAGGTTTAAATCCTATGGATCACTGTGTCCCTGACCACCTAGGTTAAAACCCTATGGATCACTGGGTCCCTGACCAAATAGGTTAAAATCTTATGGATCACTGTGTCCCTGACTGGCTAGGTTTAAATCCTAAGGATCACTGTGTCCCTGACCACCTAGGTTTAAATCCTATGGATCACTGTGTCCCTGAAAGCCTAGGTTTAAATCCTAAGGATCACTGTGTCCCTGAACGCCTCCGTTTAAATCCTATGGATCACTGTGTCACCTGACTGCCTAAGTTTAAATCCTATGCATCACTGCGTCCCTGACTGCCTAGGTTTAAATCCTAAGGATCACTGTGTCCCTGACAGTCTACTCAAATCCTGTGGATCACTGTGTCCCTTACTGCCTAGGTTTAAATCCTATGGATTACTGTGTCCCTGACGGCCTAGGTTTAAATCCTATGGATCACTTTGTCCCTGACGGCCTAGGTTTAAATCCTATGGATCACTGTGTCCCTAACGGCCTATGTTTAAATCCTATGGATCACTGTGTCCCTGAAAGCCTAGGTTTAAATCCTATGGATCACTGTGTCCCTGAAAGCCTAGGTTTAAATCCTATGGATCACTGTGTCCCTGACTGCCTAGGTTTAAATCCTATGGATCACTGGGTCCCTGACCAATTAGGTTTAAATCCTATGGATCACTGTGCCCCTGAAAGCCTAGGTTTAAATCCTATGGATCACTGTGTCCCTGAAAGCCTAGATTTAAATCCTATGGATCACTGTGTCCCTGACCGCCTAGGTTTAAATCCTATGGATCACTGTGTCCCTGAAAGCCTAGATTTAAATCCTACCCGGGTGTAGATTTGCCATGGAATCCATGGAATTTCCATGGATTTTTCGTACATGGAAAGTGTGGAGTATTGGAACCGTATGTACGTGGAAATTCCATGGACATGTACGTGGAAATTCTATGGACAATGTACGTGGCAAATCCATGGACATTTTGGAGTATTGGAACCGCATGTACGTGGAAATTCCATGGACATGTACATGGCAAATCTGTGGACATGTACGTGGCAAATCCATGGACATGTACATGGCAAATCTGTGGACATGTACGTGGCAAATCCATGGACATGTACGTGGCAAATCTGTGGACATGTACGTGGCAAATCCATGGACATGTACGTGGCAAATCTGTGGACATGTACGTGGCAAATCCGTGGTCGATGTACATGGAAATCCATGTACATTGTACATGGCAAATAAGTGTCAAATTTTTAAAAAGTGATCCATCCAGATGAAGTATTTATAGACAGCATCAAGAAAAAAATGGCTACTCTGTGAGTCGGCACATTTTGCTGAAATTATGAAATGACATATTTGGTGACTTTTTGTTGCCTATGACTGTTTTAATAATTATTAAACAAAATCACATCAAGTCCCTAGAACCTCACCAGTGTATTTTATTCATGATATTTTCATGTTCATACAGATCTTTAAAAGATTAATTGCTCACTCTTAATGACAATTAATATATCATTTTTTTATTTTAATTTTTTATCTGAGTTAAACTTTATAACAAAAATAGTTGCCTGTATCATTTATGTTAGTTACATGATAGAATGAAGTTAATTAAACTCACATGGCACTTTCCATACTTTAAAATACAGCTAAATAATTCCCAAATGACACTTTCAATGGTCTGCTTATAATTTCATTAGATTCCATTCTCTCAAAAAGGTTTCCTTTGTATAATATCCAGTAACTTTGCAACAAAATATAAGATTTTATGTCCTTCTTAGTCTTGTATAGTCTAAAGATGAAATGTCTAAAAATGCTAGTCATACTAGGCAGCCATCTTTTTTTCTTGTTGTTGTCTAGCAGAACCTCCTAATTGTATGAACAAAGCACTTGAATTGCTGACCTAGACACTTGAGAAAAATGCCATGGATATCCATGGAATTTCCACGTACAGAGTTTGTTGAAAATGCTGAGCCTGAAACTTTGTATATTTGGTTAAACTTTCATTGACAGAAAAAAATTTGCCACAAAAATCCATGTACATGTCCACAGAAATTCCATGGAAAGTGTGTACATGTCCATGGCCAAAAAGATGGCAAATTTATTTTTCCATGGACATGTACACACTTTCCATGGATTTTTGTGGCATTTCCGTGGAAATCCATGGATCTTACATGGACATGGACATATGTCCATGGAATTTCTACAGCCGGGTATGGATCACTGTGCCCCTGAAAGCCTAGGTTTAAATCCTATGGATCACTGTGTCCCTGAAAGCCTAGGTTTAAATCCTATGGATCACTGTGTCCCTGAAAGCCTAGGTTTAAATCCTATGGATCACTGTGTCCCTGACCGCCTAGGTTTAAATCCTATGGATCACTGGGTCCCTGACCAATTAGGTTTAAATCCTATGGATCACTGTGTCCCTGAAAGCCTAGGTTTAAATCCTATGGATCACTGTGTCCCTGAAAGCCTAGATTTAAATCCTATGGATCACTGTGTCCCTGACCGCCTAGGTTTAAATCCTATGGATCACTGTGTCCCTGACCAAATAGGTTTAAATCCTATGGATCACTTTTTCAGTTTGCTTGTTTTTTTTTTCCCAGGGATTTCAGTTTCCTCCATCATTAACACAGACTAGATTTAAATCATGCCACTACTAGATTTTACATATCTGGGCATTTCTTCCCAAGATTGAAGACATAAATTAGGACCCACACCCATCTAGAAAATTTTGTTTCCAATTTTTTGAGCTATTGGTATTTTTCTCAAATTTCTGAACATTTAAGTGTTAAAATTATGTACATGGAAACTGCTTAATCTTTTAAATACCATACTTACACTATTTTATAGGAATATACAAACTTGAAAAATTTGCATTACTTAAGAAATGAAAAAGGTTTGATTTAAATTGATTTGCATATACATATACTTTATTGTGCTAAATTCTCAGTGTCATGACCCTGGTAACTTTTTTATTAAAAATTCAGAAAAAGCACCTATATATTTATGAACTCATGTAGGTTTTTAAAAGATATACAACAAACGATGAATAGTTTGACAATAAAATTCCTGAGTAAGTTCTTTTAAGTTTGCATAACATTATGTTTTTTATTAATGTAAGTTTTGGTCTATTTTTTTTTTTCAATATTTATTATGAATATAAATTAATATAAATTATAAATATGTGTCATCCAGACCATTCAATGGTAAAATTTACTTGTATGACATAAACTTACTGAATCTTTAAGGAGATGGCAATGTTCACTCTTGGTGAGACATTCAATCTGTCACATAAATAAAG
Organism: Tegillarca granosa; assembly: GCA_029721355.1. NCBI lineage: Eukaryota > Metazoa > Mollusca > Bivalvia > Arcoida > Arcidae > Tegillarca > Tegillarca granosa. Next base: position 559,683 of record JARBDR010000135.1, read on the forward strand.
GAAACAAAAGTTATAATTTTTATTTTATTAAAATATATTTAGGTATATTCTTTTTCTCCTATACAAGACAAGTACTTTACCCCTCAGCTTCTGACTCAGCACTTTCATTCAAGTTGGTGGAATGGAGTGGAGTAATGGTGTTTTATACCCCAATCATGATTTTTTTGCTTATTTTAAGGCGGTCAGCTCTGGGATGGTGGAGGAAACCAGAGTGCCTTGAGAAAACAACCGACCTTCGGCAAGTGAACCGACAAACTTTCTCACACTAGAATCTGTCCTAAGTGGGATTCAAACCCAGGCGGTGACAGGCATTGTGATCCATAAGCATGCACTTTAGACCACTTGGCCACTGAGGCCCCCATTTCAAGATGGTTCCTGATAGGCTAGTTAGGATTTAGTATTTAGCTGGTCTGGACTGTTGGTCCCTGATAGACTAGCTAGGATTTAGTATTTAGTTGGTCTGGACTGTTGGTCCCTGATAGACTAGCTAGGATTTAGTATTTAGCTGGTCTGGACTGTTGGTCCATGATAGACTAGGTAGGATTTAGTATTTAGCTGGTCTGGACTGTTGGTCCCTGATAGACTAGCTAGGATTTAGTATTTAGCTGGTCTGGACTGTTGGTCCCTGATAGACTAGCTAGGATTTAGTATTTAGTTGGTCTGGACTGTTGGTCCCTGATAGACTAGCTAGGATTTAGTATTTAGCTGGTCTGGACTGTTGGTCCCTGATAGACTAGCTAGGATTTAGTATTTAGTTGGTCTGGACTGTTGGTCCCTGATAGACTAGCTAGGATTTAGTATTTAGTTGGTCTGGACTGTTGGTCCCTGATAGACTAGCTAGGATTTAGTATTTAGCTGGTCTGGACTGTTGGTCCCTGATAAACTAGCTAGGATTTAGTATTTAGCTGGTCTGGACTGTTGGTCCCTGATAGACTAGCTAGGATTCAGTATTTAGTTGGTCTAGACTGTTGGTCCCTGATAGAATAGCTAGGATTTAGTATTTAGCTGGTCTGGACTGTTGGTCCCTGATAGACTAGCTAGGATTTAGTATTTAGCTGGTCTAGACTGTTGGTCCCTGATAGACTAGCTAGGATTTAGTATTTAGCTGGTCTGGACTGTTGGTTCCTGATAGACTAGCTAGGATTTAGTATTTAGCTGGTCTGGACTGTTGGTTCCTGATAGACTAGCTAGGATTTAGTATTTAGCTGGTCTGGACTGTTGGTCCCTGATAGACTAGCTAGGATTTAGTATTTAGCTGGTCTGGACTGTTGGTCCCTGATAGACTAGCTAGGATTTAGTATTTAGTTGGACTGGACTGTTGGTCCCTGATAGACTAGCTAGGATTCAGTATTTAGTTGGTCTAGACTGTTGGTCCCTGATAGAATAGCTAGGATTTAGTATTTAGCTGGTCTGGACTGTTGGTCCCTGATAGACTAGCTAGGATTTAGTATTTAGCTGGTCTGGACTGTTGGTTCCTGATAGACTAGCTAGGATTTAGTATTTAGTTGGTCTGGACTGTTGGTCCCTGATAGACTAGCTAGGATTTAGTATTTAGTTGGTCTGGACTGTTGGTTCCTGATAGACTAGCTAGGATTTAGTATTTAGTTGGTCTAGAGTGTCGGGTTCCTAAAGGATAGGTTAGATGGGATTCAGTATTTATCTGGTCTGGACTGTTGGTCCTTGATAGGTTAGATGAGATTCAATATTAAGCTGGTCTGTACTGTTGGTCCCTGATTGGTTAGATGGGATTCAGTATTTAGCTGGTCTGTACTGTTGGTCCCTGATTGGTTAAATGGGGTCCAGTATTTAGCTGGTCTGGACTGTTGGTCCCTGATAGGTTAGATGGGGTTCAGTATTTATCTGGTCTGGACTGTTGGTCCCTGACAGGTTAGATTGGGATTCAGTATTAAGCTGGTCTGTACTGTTGGTCCCTGATAGGTTAGATTGGATTCAGTATTCAGCTGTACTGTTGGTCCCTGATAGACTAGTGGGATATAAAAAATTAGATTATCTAGAGTGTTGGGTTCTAAAAGACTGCCATGGATTTAATGCATTGATAAACTGATCTAGAGTGTCAGACCCTGATAAATATAATATCCTGCTGGTGGTCAGTATGTTTATAATAAATGAATATACATGTAGATGGTTATTGCTGCCTAGAGAATGTATGGTTCTGTGTTCCTGGGTTCTAGTCCTTCAGTCTTAGCTGGTCAGCTCTGTGATAACAACCAGTTGTGACATATATACTTGTACAATGTATATACTAGTATATATTTTCTGATATATGTAACTTATTTAAGTTAAAAAATATGTTATATAAAGCACGGTGGACCAGAAAAATGAATTTTTGTTTAGGATGCAAAAATAGATGTTTCTCGACCAAACCCACACCCCTACTGAAACACCTGTACATATTTCTATGGATCAAAGGTCAACTGAAGGTTAGGTTGATGAACATGTACAATGTATTAATATTTTCTGTAATTCAGGATACACATATCACATGGTCGTAAGGATGGGAATGATGATGTGTTTCTCATGTGTCCAATTTATAGATTAATTCCATATGTCAATGCAGTACACCGTGTATTACAATAATGGATCATTGTCGTAAATGTAAACATTTGTGGTATTGTTCTTTTATCTCTTGCTCAATCACTAATTCACTCATAATCACTCTTTCATTAATTTCCCTGGTTCACTTGTGGTAAGGTAGTCTAAAGCAAGGATTTACAAATTTCAGTGTCTCTCACAGCCTAGATCACAATCCACATCAATGTGGATACTGTTCATAGACAATTTGCTACTTGTGAATACCATTCCATAATCAAGTTATTATTTTACTACCATTCTATATACCGGTACTACTTCATAGCCAAGTTGTGAATACTACTTCATAGCCAAGTTGTAAATACTACTCCATAGCCAAGTTGTAAATACTACTCCATAGCCAAGTTGTGAATACTACTCCATAGCTAAGTTGTGAATACTACTCAATACTTAAGTTGTGAATACTACTCAATACTTAAGTTGTGAATACTACTCAATACTTAAGTTGTGAATACTACTCAATACTCAAGTTGTGAATACATTGTACCACTTCATAGCCAGGTTTTTACATATGAATACAATTCCATAGCCAAGTTGTGAATACCGCTCCATAGTTGAATAATTTTATGTGAATACCACTCCATAGCCGAATAGTTTCATGTGAATACCACTCCATAGCCAAATAATTTCATGTGAATATCACTCTGTTGGCAAATTTGTTCATGTGAGTCTATAACCAAAGAAGCCAAGTTATTACATGTGACAGGGCTGCCATGCCTGTAATTGTCTTGTACCCCCCCCCCCCCCCACACACACACACACATTTGCAATTGGGAAAATAAGCATCATTAAATGTGTTTTTCAAAAATAGAGAAATTACAGAAAAATTATAAAATGTACAGTTTTGTATTTAGTTACAATATATACATGTACGAAAACTTCCCAAATATTTTGGGAAAAATATAGATTTTAAAATTGGGAATGGGTTCCATTTTCAGTCCTAAATTTAAGCAGATTGACAACCTTTTTGTCTTCTATATTTTACAAGAAATACAAGAATTATTTTTTTTCAAACAGTTTAATTTAAAAAAAAGACTTGAAAAGATAAAAAAAAAACCTTATTAACCCCACCCCCTATTACCACACCAACCCCTACCCCATATCTCCATCCAATTATTGTATACATATATATATATATATATACATACTGCACTCTACAATATACAAGTACCAGTATTCACCCCCTCTCCCACCCCCTGAGACCCCGACCTTCACCTGTATCAATATCTGTTTTTACATTTGACTTTGTTTGTTTTAGTAATTATTTCTACCTTAATCTAGATTTGTATTATTAATGATAAATACCTATTGTAATATTGCGACTTAAAGTTTATAGGACTGACTGGCAGATATCCAAGTACACGTGGTTTTAAGAATACTATTCACTTGTCTACTATGGTGTGACTTATAACCAGATCATATATAAACTAATGGTGTAGTCAGTAGTCAGTAGTCGGGTCAGTGTGAAGGTAAATTACATGTCGTAAGTCACAGAGATCCTAAGTCACAGAGATCCTAAGTCACGGAAATCACTAACATTTATAGACAGGAAATAGTGGCTGATTGTCTGAGTCTTTTATAGAAAAAGGTAGGAAATGTGTATTTGTAAAATCTGAAAACTGTTTTAAACTTAATGATATTTGGAGATGTGTGTGTGTGTGTGTGTGTGTGTGTGTTACAGTTTCTCCAGCTTTTAGGTATGTGACACCTGTCTTGTGGTTGATAAGCAAGTCATCTTAATGAAATTTGTAATTATTTAACTATTTTAGGAACTATATACAGGTACAAGAGAGAGAGAGAGAGAGAGAGAGAGAGAGAGAGAGAGAGAGAGAGAGAGAGAGAGAGAGAGAGAGAGAAAGAGAGAGAGAGAGAGAGAGAGAGTCCATTAGTTGTTTATAATCTCAATGTTCTTTTTTATAAATATATGTGTATAGTTACGTAATACCTCAGGCGGGATACCTCCAGCGGGATACCTCTGGAGGAATACCTCTGGCGGGATTTTTACTTATACTACTGTTATCATGTTTGTTTAAGTTGTACTTGTAGTTCCTTATCATAAATTATATAACAAACTTACAAAGTGTCTTTAGTTGAGGGATTATGGCAGATGTTGTAACCTTAAATATGTGTATAGGGTTTAAAAACTTAAACAAAAACATCATACACACACAGTGAGTTGAAGAAAAACATCATACACACACAGTTAAACAAAAACGTCATATATGCACATGACAGAAAATAATCAGGGTCTGACATGGATTTGACCCAAAAAACCTTATTGTCATTTTATCTAGACAAATTATCTGAACCACTAAGCATACATTATTTATTCAACCACATCCCTGGAAAATGTACTTGTCTTAGTGTTAGCAAAGCTCTCAAGTTATAAACAGGAGCAAAAAAAAAAATAGCCATTTTGAAATTTTTGTGAAATTAAAAAAAAAAATTTTGACAGAATTTTATGGGTGGGGGTGGGAGTAGTCAAAAGGAAGTCTTACTACATGTTTCTATGGAGATAGGAGAACCAAGATACAATTTTTGACTCCATGAATGTACAGGTAAATGCTCATCTACTTTCTTGTCACTGTACAATTGCAACAAAGAACATTTATCTGTTTTGTAAACCAGAGACCCTGTATGGCTTTTGATTTTTCAGTCAATATAAAAAAATTGTAATGGAAGGTACGAAATGAAGTAGTGGGTGTAGTGGGATAGGTGTGTGTTTGTTGGGGGGAGGAATGGGTACGTGGTGGAGATGGGTGTAGTGGGATAGGTGTGTGTTTGTGGGGGGGAGGAATGGGTACGTGGTGGAGATGGGTGTAGTGGGATAGGTGTGTGTTTGTGGGGGGGAGGAATGGGTACGTGGTGGAGATGGGTGTAGTGGGATAGGTGTGTGTTTGTGGGGGGGAGGAATGGGTACGTGGTGGAGATGGGTGTAGTGGGATAGGTGTGTGTTTGTGGGGGGGAGGAATGGGTACGTGGTGGAGATGGGTGTAGTGGGATAGGTGTGTTTGTGGGGGGGAGAAATGGGTACGTGGTGGAGATGGGTGTAGTGGGATAGGTTGTGTGTGTGTGTGTGTGTGTGTGTGGGATGGATAGGTGGTGGAGATGGATGTAGTGGGATAGGTGTGTGTGTGTGTGTGGGATGGATAGGTGGTGGAGATGGATGTAGTGGGATAGGTGTGTGTGTGTGGGATGGATACGTGGTGGAGATGGATGTAGTGGGATAGGTGTGTGTGTGTGTGTGTGGGATGGATACGTGGTGGAGATGGATGTAGTGGGATAGGTGTGTGTGTGTGTGTGTGGATGGATAGGTGGTTGAGATGGATGTAGTGGGATAGGTGTGTGTGTGTGTGGGATGGATACGTGGTGGAGATGGATGTAGTGGGATAGGTGTGTGTGTGTGTGTGTGGGATGGATAGGTGGTGGAGATGGATGTCGTGGGATAGGTAGGTGTGTGTGTATGTGTGGGATGGATACGTGGTGGAGATGGATGTAGTGGGATAGGTGTGTGTGTGTGTGTGTGGGATGGATACGTGGTGGAGATGGATGTAGTGGGATAGGTAGGTGTGTGTGTATGTGTGGGATGGATACGTGGTGGAGATGGATGTAGTGGGATAGGTGTGTGTGTGTGTGTGGGATGGATAGGTGGTGGAGATGGATGTAGTGGGATAGGTAGGTGTGTGTGTGTGTGTGGGATGGATACATGGTGGAGATGGATGTAGTGGGATCGGTGTGTGTGTGTGAGAGAGAGCCTAAGAGAGATATAAAGATAATCTTGTTGTTTATTGAGTGGTAATTTTATCAAGATTTCTTGCTTGACTACCAGTATATTATATCTAAACACAGAAGAGAATTAATAAAAACCATATAATTAATAAATACCTACTTTTACTTTATATAAAAAGATACAATTAATTCAAATTTCTGTTCAAATTTCTACTTTCACTTTTATTTTAATTGTTTCTATTTACATTTAGTTCAAATTTCTACTTCACTTTTATTTTGTGTCTGCTTTACTCAGTATTACATAACCAGTTTGGTAACCACGGTAATTAATTTGTTTGAAAGGTGATTATTATTTTGTGGATCTGAAACTTCCAAGAAGATAACTTGATGAGTTGATCCAGCTTTATAAATTCATGGTGTTTATCACTAGAGGTACGGAATATATATGTTTGAGAGTGAAATGTTTTAAAATCACCATGTCTAACAGTCTGTTGTGGCCATCCTATAACTAAATCACATCTATGGATGGATTTTGATACAACTTAGCACATATATTAACCAGTATGTGAAGATGTGTTGCATACCACAATTGGGTGTGAGGTCAAAAGTCAAGGTCACAAGGTCGAATGGAGATGATTGGGCATGAGGTATTTGGCTTTTATAAAGATCTGCTATGTGAGATTTAACATTATTCATATAAAAAAAATAATGAAGGGTTAAAATATACATGTAGGTCCTACCGTTTTCTGAATGTTTACATTTAAACATGGAAGTCTTCAAGACTTGTGCATTTAAAGCATGCATGTAAAAACAAAGATTAAAAAAAAATTAATTAATTAATTAAAGATTATTTAAATTTTCTGTTGTTTACAACAAATATAATCTCGAAATTGTTAATTTTTAAATCTTAGGTGAGCAGCAGCGTCAGCAAAATTAAGAATAGGCTTAAAAGTTTTTGTTAAAGTTAAGCCTTGCTTATTAATTTGATGATATAATTTTAAGCCTATTTTTGTTTTGTACTAGTTATTTCCACTTGGCTGTTATTCACCCTTTCTGAGTGACAGCCAACCGTAAATGAGAAAGGGATTTTTTCCTCGTTTGATCTTTAAATGGTTGGCTTAGTACCAGCTAGATTTATATTGTTAATAAGTATTGCATAAGTGATTCAAAAAGTTCCCTAATAAGCATGCAGTAAGAAGGAAGCAGATCTGAGACATTTAGAAACACTTGCACACAACATGAACACTTATGTGTTTATTTGAATAATTTATAGAAATGCTGGGTAAGAGTTTCTTTTTGTACCCCCCCCCCCCCCCCCATTAAATACTATGTAACATTTTTGAAAAAAAAGTGTTTGCACCAAAATGTTCAAATGCAGGGATTTTTCTGGCCATTTTGGGAAAGGGACCTTTGGATGAAATTGGGAAAATCATTGACAAAATCGACATTTTGGGAAAATTTTTCATTAAACTTTAAAAATTATCACATTGTCAGCACATCAAATATTTTGCCTGGAATATTTACTATTTTGATACATGCTGGTAGTCACTCATTTGTACCAAATCACTCGGACTTTAACACAATATCTTCATAGACTGACTTCAATACAAACATCTGAGAAAGTTGTTTCTACCACATCCTCATCGAGTATAAATCAAAATGTGCATAAATACAGGTTATTATAAAGATATACAAGCTACACCAAAAATATAGAGTTTTTTTCACTTAAGTTTCTCAAAGAAGGATCATTTGGGAATTTTTAACTACAAAATTGGGAAAAATGTATGCTTTTTGGCATTGGGAATGGGTCCCTTTACCGGACCCTGTGAGTGGCCAGAAAAATCCCTGAAATGGCTTGATTTCGTCAATTTTAGTGGATGTTACAACAGTAATTCTTTCCAATTGTTGTTTATAAAAAAATCTGAATGAATGAAGTCCCCTGCATGTGTGTGTTAGAGAGAGAGAGAGAGAGAGAGAGAGAGAGAGAGAGAGAGAGAGAGAGAGCACATGACATGGCATTTAAATTATTTGTTTTTTATTATAATTTTTATTGTAAAACCTCCCATTAAGTTTATTGATTTATTTTATTTTTTAAAGCTCAACTAAAACAGATGTTACCAAGATTTTATTTAATTTTTTTATTTTATTTTTTAAATTTGAATTTAATTAATTTATAAACCAGACTTTTGATATATGATTTATAACAAGTGTTTGTGAAAATGTTTTTTAAAAAATCAATAATTTTTTTCCCCGTATCAGTGCGAGTTATGAGTTATTTTCGGTCTATAAATTGTGATTACTTTCAGCAGTGTGACGTCAATTAATGGTGATTACTTTTAGAAATTGTATATTTAAATATTGGCAATTATGGCTGGTCTAGAAAAAATCCATTTAATTTTGTAAATATGCCTTGGATCAAATCCAGGGGACAGAAAATAGAATGTGTCTTAATGAAAGATAAATAAATGTAATATAACCAGGGGAAACTTTGTGTCAAAATACACACAGATTAATTACATTGATGTGTCCGAGTCCAACAGCTCACAAACATTACTGCTTCCATTTACTGGAAATGTCAATTATCCTTTTCATGTAAGTGGTTTTGGCTTGAGGAATTATCTGTATTATATATACTGCATTACTGGCTATAGACTAAACAGCAACTACTTTCAGAACAGCTGGTCATCCAATTTTTTACAAAATCTCTTAAGCAGAAATGGTCGGCAGTGATCAATTTTATGACAGTAAATAATCCAATTCATGACTGTTGATAGGTTTTGTGGATCTTAAAAGAAATCTAACCTATAGTTCCTTACCTTCAGCTATAGCCTATGGTAAGCTATACAGCTAACTGTCATGTAAAAATGATTGCAAATGATCAAGATCCTTAAGTTGTTTCTACCCCAAAAATTAATTAATCCTACTCCACAAGTTGTCTGTGTACTTTGGTGGCTAAGTGGTAGAAATTGGTAGGTTGTTGGCATAATCCCTATCTCGGTCATACTTAAGACCTTAAGTTCTGAGATAATGCCTTGTCACCTGGTGTCTGGGTAATGTGATCCGGGAGGGGTGGTATGCTGATTCTGGCTTACTGACATGGTGATCTCGACAGAATATCATTTAGTTTACCCTGTGTCTTGGTAATGTGATCAGGGAGGGTGGTATGCTGATTCTGGCTTACTGACATGGTGATCTCGACAGAATATCATTTAGTTTACCCCATGTCTGGAAAATGTGATCAGGGAGGGGTGGTATGCTGATTCTGGCTTACTGACATGGTGATCACGACAGAATATCATTTAGTTTACCCCATGTCTGGAAAATGTGATCAGGGAGGGGTGGTATGCCGATTCTGGCTTACTGACATGGTGATCTCAACAGATTATCATTTGTTTTACCCCGTGTCTGGGTAATGTGATCAGGGAGGGGTGGTATGCCAATTCTGGCTCACTGACATGGTGATCACGACAGATTATCATTTGGTTTACCCATGTCTGGGTAATGTGATCAGGGAGGGGTGGTATGCCGATTCTGGCTTACTGACATGGCGATCTCGACAGATTATCATTTGGTTTACCCCGTGTCTGGGTAATGTGATCAGGGAGGGGTGGTATGCCCAATTCTGGCTCACTGACATGGTGAACTCGACAGATTATCATTTGGTTTACCCCGTGTCTGGGTAATGTGATCAGGGAGGGGTGGTATGCCCAATTCTGGCTTACTGACATGGTGATCACGACAGATTATCATTTGGTTTACCCCGTGTCTGGGTAATGTGATCAGGGAGGGGTGTTATGCCCAATTCTGGCTCACTGACATGGCGATCTCGACAGATTTTCATTTGGTTTACCCCATGTCTGGGTAATGTGATCAGGGAGGGGTGGTATGCCCAATTCTGGCTTACTGACATGGTGATCATGACAGATTATCATTTGGTTTACCCATGTCTGGGTAATGTGATCAGGGAGGGGTGGTATGCCGATTCTGGCTTACTGACATGGTGATCTCGACAGATTATCATTTGGTTTACCCATGTCTGGGTTATGTGATCAGGGAGGGGTGGTATGCCAATTCTGGCTCACTGACATGGTGAACTCGACAGATTATCATTTGGTTTACCCATGTCTGGGTAATGTGATCAGGGAGGGGTGGTATGCCCAATTCTGGCTTGCTGACATGGTGATCACGACAGATTATTATTTGGTTTACCCTGTGTCTGGGTAATGTGATCAGGGAGGGTGGTATGCTGATTCTGGCTTACTGACATGGCGATCTAGACAGATTATCATTTGGTTTACCCTGTGTCTGGGTAATGTGATCAGGGAGGGTGGTATGCTGATTCTGGCTTACTGACATGCGATCTAGACAGATTATCATTTGGTTTACCCCGTGTCTGGGTAATGTGATCAGGGAGGGGTGGTATGCCAATTCTGGCTTACTGACATGGCGATCTCGACAGATTATCATTTGGTTTACCCCGTGTCTGGGTAATGTGATCAGGGAGGGGTGGTATGCCCAATTCTGGCTTACTGACATGGTGATCACGACAGATTATCATTTGGTTTACCCCGTGTCTGGGTAATGTGATCAGGGAGGGGTGGTATGCCAATTCTGGCTTACTGACATGGTGATCTCGACAGATTATCATTTGGTTTACCCCGTGTCTGGGTAATGTGATCAGGGAGGGGTGGTATGCCAATTCTGGCTTACTGACATGGTGAACTCGACAGATTATCATTTGGTTTACCCATGTCTGGGTAATGTGATCAGGGAGGGGTGGTATGCCAATTCTAGTTTACTGACATGGTGATTACGACAGATTATCATTTGGTTTACCCTGTGTCTTGGTAATGTGATCAGGGAGGGTGGTATGCTGATTCTGGCTTACTGACATGGTGATCTCGACAGAATATCATTTAGTTTACCCCATGTCTGGAAAATGTGATCAGGGAGGGGTGGTATGCTGATTCTGGCTTACTGACATGGTGATCACGACAGAATATCATTTAGTTTACCCCATGTCTGGAAAATGTGATCAGGGAGGGGTGGTATGCCGATTCTGGCTTACTGACATGGTGATCTCAACAGATTATCATTTGTTTTACCCCGTGTCTGGGTAATGTGATCAGGGAGGGGTGGTATGCCAATTCTGGCTCACTGACATGGTGATCACGACAGATTATCATTTGGTTTACCCATGTCTGGGTAATGTGATCAGGGAGGGGTGGTATGCCGATTCTGGCTTACTGACATGGCGATCTCGACAGATTATCATTTGGTTTACCCCGTGTCTGGGTAATGTGATCAGGGAGGGGTGGTATGCCCAATTCTGGCTCACTGACATGGTGAACTCGACAGATTATCATTTGGTTTACCCCGTGTCTGGGTAATGTGATCAGGGAGGGGTGGTATGCCCAATTCTGGCTTACTGACATGGTGATCACGACAGATTATCATTTGGTTTACCCCGTGTCTGGGTAATGTGATCAGGGAGGGGTGTTATGCCCAATTCTGGCTCACTGACATGGCGATCTCGACAGATTTTCATTTGGTTTACCCCATGTCTGGGTAATGTGATCAGGGAGGGGTGGTATGCCCAATTCTGGCTTACTGACATGGTGATCATGACAGATTATCATTTGGTTTACCCATGTCTGGGTAATGTGATCAGGGAGGGGTGGTATGCCGATTCTGGCTTACTGACATGGTGATCTCGACAGATTATCATTTGGTTTACCCATGTCTGGGTTATGTGATCAGGGAGGGGTGGTATGCCAATTCTGGCTCACTGACATGGTGAACTCGACAGATTATCATTTGGTTTACCCATGTCTGGGTAATGTGATCAGGGAGGGGTGGTATGCCCAATTCTGGCTTGCTGACATGGTGATCACGACAGATTATTATTTGGTTTACCCTGTGTCTGGGTAATGTGATCAGGGAGGGTGGTATGCTGATTCTGGCTTACTGACATGGCGATCTAGACAGATTATCATTTGGTTTACCCTGTGTCTGGGTAATGTGATCAGGGAGGGTGGTATGCTGATTCTGGCTTACTGACATGCGATCTAGACAGATTATCATTTGGTTTACCCCGTGTCTGGGTAATGTGATCAGGGAGGGGTGGTATGCCAATTCTGGCTTACTGACATGGCGATCTCGACAGATTATCATTTGGTTTACCCCGTGTCTGGGTAATGTGATCAGGGAGGGGTGGTATGCCCAATTCTGGCTTACTGACATGGTGATCACGACAGATTATCATTTGGTTTACCCCGTGTCTGGGTAATGTGATCAGGGAGGGGTGGTATGCCAATTCTGGCTTACTGACATGGTGATCTCGACAGATTATCATTTGGTTTACCCCGTGTCTGGGTAATGTGATCAGGGAGGGGTGGTATGCCAATTCTGGCTTACTGACATGGTGAACTCGACAGATTATCATTTGGTTTACCCATGTCTGGGTAATGTGATCAGGGAGGGGTGGTATGCCAATTCTGGTTTACTGACATGGTGATTACGACAGATTATCATTTGGTTTACCCCGTGTCTGGGTAATGTGATCAGGGAGGGGTGGTATGCCCAATTCTGGCTTACTGACATGGGGATCTCGACAGATTATCATTTGGTTTACCCTGTGTCTGGGTAATGTGATCAGGGAGGGGTGGTATGCCAATTCTGGCTTACTGACATGGCGATCTCGACAGATTATCATTTGGTTTACCCCGTGTCTGGGTAATGTGATCAGGGAGGGGCGGTATGCCCAATTCTGGCTTACTGACATGGCGATCTCGACAGATTATCATTTGGTTTACCCCGTGTCTGGGTAATGTGATCAGGGAGGGGCGGTATGCCCAATTCTGGCTTACTGACATGGCGATCTCGACAGATTATCATTTGGTTTACCCCGTGTCTGGGTAATGTAATTGGAAAGTGTGGTATGTTTGTTTCTGGCTTACTGACTTAGTGAACTAGCATATAAAAAATGTTGCCCTGAGTGCAATCTAATAAAAGGTAGACCATAATTCATTTTCTCACATCTCAGGCATACACAGAACATTCTAGAAATTAATAAATTTATTTCAAATAGCTGAAAAATTGCTGGTTCAACAATAAACATCACATTAAAAAAACATATTTCTTGTTGCTACCACACAGGTTACCAGGTTACACAGGTTAGCAGGTTACACAGGTTACAGGTTACCAGGTTACACAGGTTACGTTAGCATCGCTTTAGTAGGACAGGGACATTTAACAACATTTAGTAAGCCTGTTGTACATCTGAAGGTCATTGACCTGTATTTTATTTAATACATCCTATGTAGACATGTATCATATATCAGTATTACAGTATATCCTTATATTGGTGAATGGCCTCAGACATTACATTATCCAGTCGTTGACCTCAATAGGCTAATAAACAAGGAAAAATACTAATATACACAGTGTATATACAGTGTATTATGTTAAAAAGATGCTTATCTAATTTTTAAAAAATTCTTTTTTGGATTTTATTTATTTATTCATTTTTTTTTCATTTTTTTGTTCATTCATTCATTCATTTATTTATTCATTCATCATGTATTCATTCATTCATTCATTTATTTATTTATTTATTTATTTATTTATTTATTTATTTATTTATTTGTTTATTTATTTTCATTATTCAGGATTTTGTAACCTGTTGATTTTCATTGTTGGGTTATTAAATAATCTCTTATCTAAGATACACAAAGCTACTAGTATTCCTGTTTTTGTGTTTCAGAGTCAATGAACTGACTCAGGTAAACGACAGGTAAATAGCCCAGTTCTCTTGTTTTTAAGTCATTTTATGCCCATTTTTAAGAAAAACGCATTTATATTCCACTCATAAAGTTTACAATATAGTTCTATGTTAGTTGTGTTTTGAATGATCTACATTTAGTAATTATTATATATGGTCAGTGAATTTTTGTTTTTGTTTTATCTAAACTAAAGAGTTCTAGAAGTTAATATTGGGTCCTTGACCAGTGGTCAGTTGTCTGAATTGTGAGCTTAACAGAATACAGCACCATTAACCATCTAGGTAAGAATTCCAACTTGGGATTCTAGAAAGTCTGTCTGAAGTTTTACATACCAAAAGTCATTGGTTTATCTCAGTATGCTGTCTGCAGTTTTACATACCAAAAGTCATTGGTTTATCTCAGTATGCTGTCTGCAGTTTTACATACCAAAAGTCATTGGTTTATCTCAGTATGCTGTCTGCAGTTTTACATACCAAAAGTCATTGGTTTATCTCAGTATGCTGTCTGCAGTTTTACATACCAAAAGTCATTGGTTTATCTCAGTATGCTGTCAGAAGTTTTACAGTCCAGTTTTTCTTCACCATTTCAGAATTGAACACTTTAGTATAAATGAAAAAATCTTGACTGGAATATAAAATGTTTAGAGTTATTCCCACTTGGAAGTATTATATATAATTATTTGTATATATTTTATTAGTGTGAATTTTATAACTGTAGAGGATATATATTTGTGTAAATATTTTTGACAATATATCATATAATGATGCCAGAAAAGTGGGAGGATGACATGTTGTAGGCAACTTGTGCTGGGAAGGAGAATGTTATTTCACGGTAGTGTCAGATTCAGTTTAGCTCATTTAAAGTGACCTTGACCAAGCTGTACGACAACACAGTTAACTCATAATAAATGGTTTCTAAGGTTTCCATGACATTAAAAAGCAGTAATAGTTACTAAATTAAAAAAAAACAACTTTAAAAAATTGTAAAATAATTGTTATTCACATGTTACATATAGGTTCATGTATGTCAAGCTGGCCAGATCAAGTTCAGGTCTCAGTTTCACAATCATTCACTCAATGAGTGTAGAACAATCAACACTTGTTCTTTTTGGGGAAAGGTCTGGAGAACAGAGTGTTAATACCCATACTATTTGATTTCCTGTAATACCCATACTATTTGATTTCCTGTAATACCCATACTATTTGATTTCCTGTTTCAGATTTGAATGGAACTTCATTAAATTTTTGAGAAGAAAATCAGGAAAGCAAGAATGAAGATGGGTTCAAATACTGAACTGAGCAATGGCTGTGACAGTGATCTCTTTTATGAAGACTGTGAACAGAGAAACGACATGATGGATTGCCTCAACAAGTTACGGAAAGAGAAGAAATTCTGTGATGTAAAAATGGTCGTTGGGGAACACAACATTCCAGTACATCGGGCAGTACTGGCATCAGCCAGTAGTTACCTGTTTGAATTATTTCTGCGGGACAAAGATGATTGTCAGAACCGAGATGTGTATAAACTCAAAGATATCGATTATGACAGCTTCAACTACTTATTAGAATTTATGTACTCAGGAAGGTGAGTTATGTCCCTTGAAAAAATTGTTCCCTCCTGTGGAAAAATATAAATGCCACCTGAAATAAGTTGTGCCACCCTTTATATTGAAGTCAAGATTACTGGTATTTACAATTTACACTTGAATAATCTGTATTTTTCATCATTTAAAAATTGTTGCATTTGGTTAAAATTTATAAAAAAAGATGATTGGAATTTAGATAATATGTTTCAGTAAAAACTATTTAAGTACCACTGCATTATTTATATGTATGATAAGTACCAGTACTGATTTTATTATGTATCAAAAGTAACACTTTATTATGTCAAGAGGACTGATTTATCATGTGTTGGATCAGATTTCACCCTAATATCTGAAGGCCTAGACTAAAATGTGACCTTGGGCCGAGTTTATACTGTACCTACTGGTTGTCTGAGAGTGAAGAGTCAGGTCCATGTTCTAGTCTTGGTTTATTCTCAAAAGTCAGAGTCCAAAGTCTGTTTTTCATGTTCATAGACCCAAGTCAAAAATTTTAGTCCAGATTCATGTTCAATGTCTAAGTGCAGAATGCATTCTTATGTTCAAAATTTGTTCTCATGTTCAAAGTCCAATTCCAAAGTCTATGTTCAATGTCTAATCAATGTTTACATACTGTTGCCATGTCCAGGTTTTCCAATATGCCTGTCAAGCATGGTTCTCATAAATGATGCCTATATCATTATTGCGATATAAAGATAAATAAAATTGCTGATGTACTCTGTGTGGAGGATAGAAAACTGTTAGTAAATTCAACACCTTAAAAATCTAATATGAACACAAACCATTGTCATGTCCAGGTATTCCCATATGCCCTTTAATCTTGGTTCTCATTAATGATTCCAGCATCATCACTGTGGACAGATCATATTATGATAGAGTAGAATTTTACTCTGTATGGTGCCGATGGTAGATTCAGTTAGTAATTTCTACACATCAAAGAATCTTATGTTTGTTTATAGCGTCTTGTAATTTGTTTTATTGCTCTCCAGCAATAAAACTAGTAACTTTCTATCAAGTGTTTTACAGACAGAAGGGGAGTAAAAGAAATCTCTAGACTATCATTAATTAGTTTATATATATATATATATATATATATATATCATTTTGTCTACACTGAAAGAAGGAGTTGGAGTCTAATGGTTTATTCCCCAGTCAACACGATTCTTCCTTTTACTGGTATACTGAAACTGATTGGATTGGGGGTTAAGGTTTGGGATGTTGAAGAAAACCAGAGTGCCTAGAAAAAACCACCAACCTTCAGCAAGGGAACTTATGAATACTTTCCCTCATTTAAATCTTCTATAGTTGGGTTCAGACCTAGGTAGTGAGAGACACTTTGAAGAGTAAGTGCCATTTTTAGACACCGAGGCCACCCCCGTCCCCACAGAAAGAAAAAGTTTTTTTTTAAAAGAAATACATGTATCCTCTCTATAAAATTATACATGTATACACAAAAAAGTCAGCACAATTTTGTCTGCTCTAGAATGAAGTTTGTGGTAGATTTTTGTTCTAGATGCCCATAGAAAGAACGCTGTTTATGGTTTTTGTCTCCAAAACAAGTATTAATCATTTCCTGTGTACTAAAAGACACTTCAATCATGGTTGTGATATATAAATATTTAGATATGTTAATGACTAATTATGATAATGAAGTGCCAGGTATATACACATATATAAAAGATCAATATATAAAGATAGTTTAAATGTCATAACAATGTCATAACAATGTCATTAAGAATTTATAATTAACTTGTACATGTTTATTCCATCGTCCTTGGTCGCCTTTTGTTTTGTGATCAAAAATCATACCTCCTGTAATCAGGTAATCAAATTAATCTATTCAGATAATCAGTGGAAATTCCAAGGCGTTTTATAAATATTTCTAAATATAAAAATGAGGACATTTTTTATTGTAACACTGCAATTTTACAAATATTTCTAAATATAAAAATGAGGACATTTTTTATTGTAACACTACAATTTTACAAATATTTCTAAATATAAAAATGAGGACATTTTTTATTGTAACACTACAATTTTACAAATATTTCTAAATATAAAAATGACGACATTTTTTATTGTAACACTACAATTTTACAAATATTTCTAAATATAAAAATGAGGACATTTTTTATTGTAACACTACAATTTTACAAATATTTCTAAATATAAAAATGAGGACATTTTTTATTGTTACACTGCAATTTTACAAATATTTCTAAATATAAAAATGAGGACATTTTTTATTGTTACACTGCAATTTTACAAATATTTCTAAATATAAAAAATGACATTTTTTATTGTTACACTGCAATTTTACAAATATTTCTAAATATAAAAAATGACATTTTTTATTGTTACACTGCAATTTTACAAATATTTCTAAATATAAAAATGAGGACATTTTTTATTGTTACACTACAATTTTACAAATATTTCTAAATATAGAAATGAGGACATTTTTTATTGTAACACTACAATTTTACAAATATTTCTAAATATAAAAATGAGGACATTTTTTATTGTTACACTGCAATTTTACAAATATTTCTAAATATAAAAATGAGGACATTTTTTATTGTAACACTACAATTTTACAAATATTTCTAAATATAAAAATGAGGACATTTTTTATTCTTACACTACAATTTCACAAATATTTCTAAATATTAAAATGAGGACATTTTTTATTGTAACACTAAAATTTTACAAATATTTCTAAATATAAAAATGAGGACATTTTTTATTGTTACACTGCAATTTTACAAATATTTCTAAATATGAAAATGAGGACATTTTTTATTGTTACACTGCAATTTTACAAATATTTCTAAATATGAAAATGAGGACATTTTTTATTGTAACACTACAATTTTACAAATATTTCTAAATATAAAAATGAGGACATTTTTTATTGTTACACTGCAATTTTACAAATATTTCTAGTTTTAGCTAAGAAACCTAGTGTAAGAAAGTTTGACTTTTTTTGATGGAGACTGCATGTTGTTTTTCTGGGCACTCTGGTTTCCTCCACTATCCCAGAACTAGCAATCCCAGTGTAATTGAAAAAATCTTGTCTTGAACAAAAAAAGTCAAATTTCAAATCAACTTGTAAATAATTCTTTTATTTCCATTATAATTGTCTAATGAAATGTGACTTTCTTAACTTATTTGAAAATATGAATACAGACATCATTTAATGTCCAAACGTGTTGACCAATGACAACAGACCTACAGTTAATATCCAAACATGTTGACCAATGACAACAGACCTACAGTTAATATCCAAACATGTTGACCAATGACAACAGACCTACAGTTAATGGGTTGTGAGTTTGATTCCTAGCTAGATGGGCTTTTTATTTGTTATTTGTCTATGCTTTTTATTTGTCTATGTGAATTGGTACCACTGGGGGGGGGGGGGGGGGGGG
Organism: Tegillarca granosa; assembly: GCA_029721355.1. Lineage (NCBI taxonomy): Eukaryota > Metazoa > Mollusca > Bivalvia > Arcoida > Arcidae > Tegillarca > Tegillarca granosa. Next base: position 578,837 of record JARBDR010000135.1, read on the forward strand.
GAGGGGGGTATTTGTTGATGAGTAAGATGTGCAGTCAAGCTACACTAATCTTCTGGCAGCTTTTGCTTGACATGTTTCATCCTTCCATTTAGCCATATAAAAATTCCAAGTTTTTTATTAATAAATAAATAAATAAGAAAATAAATGCATCATTTTTTTTTTTTTTTAAAAAGTAAAAAAAAAAAACCCACACTTTTTATTCAACTTAGCACCAGGAAGAGGCACTTGTAATATTTGATTAGAGATCTCTTGTTCTGATGTTTATCAGTATTGAGGGAAGGTTTAACTATATTTTCACTTCCTCTTGAATGCTAGCCAGTATAAGGAAAAAAAATGCAAAAATTACCAAAACACAGACAGAGGAAATCATTATAGTTGATAAACAAAAATATACAACACGATAAACATGGAATTTTTTGACAAGAATATCGGTAATTTGTTTCTGATCTGGTAAAAATCTTGAAATGTCAAAATTCCATCATAAACAGCCAGATAGATATACATGTATATAGTTGATACATAGATGGGATAGATGGAATTTTTTGGCTACTTCGACTGTCCAGGCCTAATAACATCTATTATTAGTAATACTTTTATCATAACAATCCTTATCTATATTTTCTTATCGTATTTAGATAGGTCAGTCATCTTGATAGATTTGTTTTTCTTTAAGGCCATCTTTGATTGTTTCTTTGTTTTACATCTGGGACAATTTTATGAATCTTCCCTAGAGTCTTGTCCTCAAGAGAAAACAAATAACTCAAAAAAAAAAAAAAATCTCAAAATTGAAAAGAATTTGAAATTTAAAAAGATAAGATCATTAAAATAACTAAAAAAAAGAATGTAACCAAAATGTTTAATGTGTTATGTATTTAATGTAAAAATTGAAAAATTACAAGCATAACTAGCGAATCAGCACCTTTCCTGAATAGTGGTGCTTGGAGTCTGCTAGGCTGAGACTCGTAGACTGAACTACACTATAGTAATCTAAATATAAACAAAACTTAACACCCATTTTCACACCAATAGCTATCTTCATAAAAGTCTTGCCAAACAGTTTGGTACAGGGTTCAGAAAAATGCTATCAGTCCCTTTAAATAGTTTTGTTTATGTATTTAATAAAAATAAAATTTGCAAGCATAACTAGACAATCACCACCATTCCTGAGTGGTGCTGCTTGGAGTCTGCCAGGCTGAGTTCTGAACTACACTATAGTAACCTAATAATAAACAAAACATACAAGAACACATGTAAAAACTTCACAGACTACTTGTCAGGTTTTATTTTCCTACTTCTGACCAGTTAGTTTCACAATAATAGCTATGTAATAACATGGAATAATAAAAATAATAATAATAAATTATAATAATATAATGAAAATAATAATAACACATGTAAAAAAAAAAAAAAAAAGAAAAGAAAAAAAGATGGTTTGAATTCTTACCAACGTTTGGTACAGTTTGGTTCAGAAAAATGCTATCAGCCACAACAAATAGAACAAATTATGATTATATACAAGTTTGACTTTTGTTTTTCAGACTTGCTGTTGAGAAGGACCAAGTGAAGGCTGTATACCAGGCAGCCATTAAGCTGAAAATGTCAGCGGCCGCTAGAGCCTGTTCCAAGTTTATGGCTACCCACCTAACATCGGCAAACTGCTTAGGTATTGAGCAGCTTTGTAAGGCAGAGGCTAGGCTAACCCTATCTGTCTTTATTTTCCCAAATTTTCTTCATCATCAGCTTCTCAAATATATTTGTTTGTTAATATATTCTTGAGGAGTTGATACTTGATGGCAACAAACCTATATGTTGTACGTATCTGTGGAGAAATGTGTTACTTCAACCAACAGTTATCTTCCCTTAGATCTGTCAGCTGTATAAACATGGGGATTTCATTTCAAAGAAAATCACATGGTAAGACATTCAAAAAAATCATTTTTTGTCCTGAAAAAAAGTTTTGAAATGAGAAAAAAATGTGTTAATATTTTTTAGTCCATATTATTTTGGATGATATATTTTTTATTCAAAAGTAAAATGAACTAAAATAATTTTAAAAATATGAATTTAGAATAATTACAGCAAATATCATATCTTATACATGATTTATGGAATTATTTTATTATTAGTATTTTTTAAATACAAGAATCATATTGTGTTTATTCAAAGTTAAAGTTATTACAAATAACTTTGGAAATTTGATAAATTATTAAAAATGATCATTTTTCCGTTTTATTTTTTTTTTTAAAAAGAGATGTAATTTTTGGAACAAAATTGATATCAGATCATAATGAAATCCCTAAATAGTCGAGAAAATATGTTAGTACTGGTATTTTTTTAGTTATTAATAAATATGAAAAATCCATTTTTATTTGTAATTTATGTATGTATATATACATGCACATGCTAGTTACAGCCCAGTTTACTTTCAGATGTTTTCGTTCGTCTCCTGCATGGTATACATCAGGGCCATCAGGCATTTATTGTGAAGTATATCCAGTACAATTTCTGTATTTCCTTTTGAATTTCAAAATAGTTTTTGAATTTCGTAATTCAATTGAATTAAGTAAGATTTGTGAATGATTTAAGAAGGGAGGGGAGGGGGGGGGGGTGTTGGAAACATTGGAACAATATGTCAGTATTCATGTGATGTAAGCATGGTGTCATATCATTTAGCCCATAACAACTAAGTATATATATTTATATAGTATAAATTACCATAACATTGTCCTACTTTCATTAAGTTATGTGTGTATTGATTTAATTTAATTTTTGATTTATTTACGCAATTTACCTAACATATATTTTCAGTTTATTATTAGCTATACATACTCCATGATTCACACACACACACACACACACACACACACACACACACACACACACACACACACACACTTAACTGTCTGTCCATTTGAAAAAGATTTATTTTTTAAGGTTACTGTATTTTCTAACTTTGTAAAATGTTATATATGATACATTATAACATTACATGTTTTAAGTTATTTTATAAGTCCAAACATTTGATTTTTTTTTTCAAATTAAAATCTTTACTAACACTCATAATACAAGTTACTTACTGTTGACATTTTAAGTATTTTAGTCAATCCAGAGTAAACTTCCTTCTCATCTATTCTTCAAACTGAAGTTCAGAAAGTCAGTTTAAGTTTGTATTTGTTTAATACATTTAAGGCATTGTTATCATCTTTAAAATTATCAGAATAATAAATAATTTAAAGCTGAAATGATTGCTTGTATTATACTCTTGTAACTGTAGATTTTACAATTACATTATGAAAATGTGTCGAAGAAAAATTGAAAATATCAGAGAAACTTAAAAAACGATATTATATATTTTCTTTTTTTTCCACATGAAAACTATGATATTATAGTTTTCATAGCCTACCCAACTCCCCAATGTATTCTGAAAATTCGCCTCACATCAATATTCCAAAGATATGCTTAACATATTGTCATTAGAGAACTTTTTGAAAGTAACATCTGGTGATTTATGAGTTCTTTTGAAATTGTTATGTCAATATTTTGTCATCTATTGGGCAATCATTTCAGCTCAAAATTTTAAACATTGAAAAAAAACACTTCTTTAATGTAGTATCTGGTTTTAAATTATTTGTGTGTGTTATAAAAATATTGAAAGATTTATATGTACATCCATAAAATTGTGCAGTTTTACGACTTTGTTCATGTTGATGTTAGTGATATTTTTATTAGGGATCCTCACTCACACACAGTATTTTATTTGTTATTTTACAGGAATTCGAAAATTTGCCCATGATGAAGAATTACGACAAAAAGCAAATTGCTTTATCCAGAATAACATCGATGAGGTCACAAAAAGTAAACATTTTTACGGCTTACCCAGAGTCAAGATTGAAATTGTTGGTAAGTCTCGGGGAAACTACGGGATAGTTTTATATAGATGATGGATATAGTAATTAAGGCATATATAAATGATTTTGAAATGTGTGTTTTGTAAAAAAGAGATTTTACATGTTACAGGGAAGAAACATGATTTTTCTCTTGGTAAAAATTAATACAAAAAACCTATAAAGAAATGAAAATAAAAATGATATGAGAAGATAAAAAAATATCATAGAATTTTTAATTTAGTGATAAAAATCTGAGCATTATGATGTGATAGAGAAATTATTGTTATCTTCTCTGTTAAAACGTGTAAAATCCTTTTCTTCACATAATTTTTTTTATCATTGTCATATATGGCATATGTTATTAACTGAAATATTTGCAGATTGAGATGTGATTTGAATGTATTAGCCCAGGGGTAAGTAAAATACTGGATAAATCTGAAATACTGTAAATTTACTTTATTTAGCGGTAATCTTATTTTGGCGATTTTCGCGCTAGACAAATCGCGCTAATTTATGATTTCCGCGAATAAATGTTTTCCGTATAATTTATGCAGGTGGTTTTCAAGCTAAGATTTGATTAAAAAAAGCTTGGACTCATTTAAAATTCGGACCCCAAAAATTTCCAGAATTGTCATTTTATATATGATCCGAGGAAGTGGTTTTTTCTCACTTAGTGTTTTGTTTCAGTTTGATATGTTTTACCCGTTTTAATTAACTTAGATAAGATTATATTAATTTTCATTTAAAAAAATTACGCAAAGTATCATAACAAACAAAATTAATCTATACATTTGTTTTGTTTGTTTTTTTTTTTCTCGGTTTGCAAACAAAGTAGCTAATCGGTTGTATCAGATCATTAGCGTATCCAAAATCATTATAACAGGTAGAATTATCAATAAAAACTGAGAACTACTCACACGTGTTGTGAATTCAGTTTGATTAACTATTAACATCAGCTTGCATGTCACTTTACTCAACCCACAGAGGGAAGAAACCGACCTTATAGTTTAAGCAAACAGGGTTTTGATTGGTCGTGAGCGGCATCTTGACCCAAGCTATGACATTCCGACATTCGGAAACAATCTAGTAATTATGATACGTTATTATAGTCCGTTTCTGAAATTGACCTCTACCAACCGTGAGTGCGCTAATTTATGATTGCACCAATTAGTGCTAACATGTCATTTGCGCTAAAATTTGATTGCGCGAAAATAAGTACATTTACAGTATTTAAATTAAATATTGAACAATATTTGCCAAGATACAGCATTTTGGACCTGTTTGGTTACAAGCATTATATAAATCCCATATAAGCATATGTGATACACTTTGCATAAGTGTTGGGGTTGAGTTGAGTAATGGTGTTTAGCGTCCCAGTCAAGAATATTTCACTTATATCGAGATGTCACCAGCTATAAGAGAAAGTGTAGAAATTTTGCCTGTGTGTTGTGCTGATGTCATAATACAGCAGGGTTTTTTATTGTGCCATATCTACCATGATATGGGACCTGGTTTTATTTTAAGTTCCCATCCAAAACAACTGTGACTTTCATTTCATAATGCTCTGTGCTTAGCAAAAGAACGGTCACTACCCACTTTCAAGTCTTGGGTCTTACCTCACTTAACTTGCCAAAGCATGAGTAGGTACAGGACAGATAATCATTTCTTTACCATCTTACCTGGCCATGATGATGAAGTAGGCCAGTTACTGGTGTTATGTTTTACTGTTGCAATGTGTTTAATTTGATTAACAGTCTTACATCGGGAGATGGTGGGGAGAATTTGATAAACAGTCTTACATCGGGAGATGGTGGGGAGAATTTGATAAACAGTCTTACATCGGGAGATGGTGGGTAGAATTAGATAAACTGTCTTACATCAGGAGATGGTGGCGAGAATTTGATAAACATCTTACATTGGGAGATGGTGGGGAGAATTTGATAAACAGTCTTACATCGGGAGATGGTGGGGAGAATTTGATAAACTGTCTTACATCGGGAGATGGTGGGGAGAATTTGATAAACAGTCTTACATCGGGAAATGGTAGGGAGAATTTGATAAACAGTCTTACTTCGGGAAAGGGTGGGTAGAATTAGGGGTGGATTATAATGATTATTACAGTCAAATGTAGTAAAACAAGTCCATGTGCTGTCTTCAGGCAAATGTTAATCACTGTATTATTAGCTTAATTTAAAATGTGTTTACTTTAATTCTGTTATATCTGCTGTCTGTTACTGTTTGACCGTCTGTTGCCTGCTCACCATGTTTATACTCCATTTCTCCATATTTAAATTGATCAGTTTTCAATGAAAACCATGTCAGATAGTTAAATCAGGGTGTCAATTTAAAATTTAGGGATTTTTTACATCCCTTTTAAACAGTATCAAAACACCCCCCCCCCCCTCCCCCATTCCAGTTTGGTAATGATTTATTTCTGTGTACTGTTAACCTGCCTCAATCTACTTTAAATACCGGTAGTATCAGATTATAAAATGAAGGAAACATTTTGTGCTATGCATAAAGAACTGACCTTTTTTTTTTAAAAATGATTCAATTAAATTTTAACTTATTTGAAATAATTTTATATAATTTGAAATCATATTTATTGTCCTTAAGAGTGGTCACAAAGTTAAAAGGTAGGTATTTTAATTGACCAGTTATGTTGTAGTGATGGCTGTACTATGGTTGACCATCTCAAATATAGGCCTTGAACCCCACCCATCCCACCCCTTAAAAAGTTAATTAATTGATTAAATAGTATAAATAAATAAATAAATAAATAAATAAATAAATAAATAAATAAATAAAAGATTGATCAATTTCACCTTTTAGTTATCAATCAATCAATCACATTAATCATCAGTTTTCATTATTTCACTGAATAATTTTACAGAATTAATGTTTTTTGTCATTTTATTTATTAATTAGGTGCTGATGAAGATTTAATTGAGTCCAGTAATGATAAGCACATGTTTCAGTTGGTATTAAGTTGGGCAAGACAAAATATTAACCCTGAAAAACCACGACTTGAAGAGCTAACAGAACAGGTTTGTCACATATTATAAACCCAATCACCCTGAAAAATCACGACTTGAAGAGCTAACAGAACAGGTTTGTCACATACTATAAACCCAATCACCCTGAAAAATCACGACTTGAAGAGCTAACAGAACAGGTTTGTCACATACTATAAACCCAATCACCCTGAAAAATCACGACTTGAAGAGCTAACAGAACAGGTTTGTCACATACTATAAACCCAATCACCCTGAAAAATCACGACTTGAATAGCTAACAGAACAGGTTTGTCACATATTATAAACCCAATCACCCTGAAAAATCACGACTTGAAGAGCTAACAGAACAGGTTTGTCACATACTATAAACCCAATCACCCTGAAAAATCACGACTTGAAGAGCTAACAGAACAGGTTTGTCACATACTATAAACCCAATCACCCTGATATGACAGATACCCAGTCACCTGACATCACAGATACCCAATCACCCTGACATGACAGATACCCAGTCACCCTGACATGACAGATACCCAGTCACCCTGACATGACAGATACCCAGTCACCCTGACATGACAGATATAGTTGTTTGTTTTGTTAAAATTTCTAGTTACATCATACCCCCAATTTTATAGTTACGGTATAACCTGCCATAGAGTCCACCTCTATATAAAGTCCACCTGTCTATAGCAACTGAGCAATTTTCCAGTTACAGTATAACCTGCTATAGAGTCCATCATTATATAAAGTCCACCTGTCTATAGCAACTGAGTAATTTTCCAGTTACGGTATAACCTGCTATAGAGTCCACCATTATATAAAGTCCACCTGTCTATAGCAACTGAGCAATTTGCCAGTTACGATATAACCTGCTATAGAGTCCACTATTGTATATGGTCCACCTGTCTACAGCAACTGAGTAATTTTCCAGTTATGGTATAACCTGCTGTAGAGTCCACCATTATATAAAGTCCATCTGTCTATAGCAACTGGCCTGATGTTTCCCCAATGTATTTTACTATATAATGAACTTCTATATTAACTCTACCTGTCTAATTTAAATAAAAGATCATCCTTTTTAGTCCCAAATGACTTTTCAACCTGTTTATAACGTTCACTTTTTTAATGCTATTTTTTCTGAAGGTAAACATGATATACTTAGCAATGCTCTCTTGTATTGAAGGTAAACATGTTATACTTAGCAATGCTCTCTTGTATTGAAGGTAAACATGTTATACTTAGCAATGCTCTCTTGTATTAAAGGTAAACATGTTATACTTAGCAATGCTCTCTTGTATTGAAGGTAAACATGTTATACTAATTAGCAATGCTCTCTTGTATTAAAGGTAAACATGTTATACTTAGCAATGCTCTCTTGTATTGAAGGTAAACATGTTATACTTAGCAATGCTCTCTTGTATTGAAGGTAAACATGTTATACTAATTAGGAATGCTCTCTTGTATTGAAGGTAAATGTTACACTTCGCAATGCTCTCATGTATTGAAGGTAAAAATGTTATACTTAGCAATTCCTCTTGTATTGAAGGTAAAAATGTTATATTTTTTGTATTGCAGGTGAATGTTTTATACCTAAATCCAGACAATACCCTATCTGATTGTAAAGATTTCTCCTCAGCCGACCAAATTGTAAAGGAAGATGATGTCATTTATGATTACAAGAAAGCAAAAACCAAACTTGTGAGTTTCTAATAACAAAAGACCACTATGATAGTTCAGTTGGTAGAGTGCTCGCTTCATATTTGGGAGGTCGGGTTGAACGCTGGCTGTGTCTAACCAGGACTTGAAAATAGGCAGTGACTGTTCTTTTGCCAAGCACTTGGCAGTTAGAAATGAAAGTCATGGTGTCCTTCAGAGGAGACCTTAAAAACTAATGTCACGTGTCACGGCAGGCATGGCACATTAAAGAACCCTTCCTGCGTATTGCCCTAAGCATACTGCAAAGGTCAAAATTTCTGCCATTTCACCTATAGCTGGTGACTTCTTGATATATGTCAAATATTTTTGACTGTGATGTTAAACCCCATTAAATTAATTAAATTAAATCTAATAACAAAAATGGCTGAACTGTAAAATTTGTATCCAGTGATAGTATACTAGACATGGCAATGGTTTTATCAATTAGACTGGTGGATGTTTTATAAAAAAAAAATTGTATAATTAAATTGAGTTGAGTAATTGTGTTTTACACCCAAGTAAAGAATTTTTTCGGTAATATTGAGGTGGTCATTTCTAGGATGGCCAAGAAACCAGGGTAACTGGAGAACACTAACAATCTTTGGCAAACGAACGTACATACTTTCTCATAAAAGGATCTGACTGAGTGAGAGGCACTGTGATTTGTAAGCGCGTTTTAGACCAAGGTCCCATTTTATGTATAAATGTTAAATGATAATGTGATTAACATCAAATTCAGCTAATTAAGCTCTCCTATTGACAGAGTGTCCTGGTGAAACCAAAAGACTCCTTAATTACAAGTCCTGCACATTTCCGTAAATTTGCTATAAATCCAGAAGAACCAGTAGCATCAAAGGAGTGGAATATCATAGCAACATATCAAACCAAAGGTAATTACCATAGCAACATATCAAACCAAAGGTAATTACCATAGCAACATATCAAACCAAAGGTAATTACCATAGCAACATATCAAACCCAAGGTAATTACCATAGCAACATATCAAACCATGAGTTATAACCATAGCAACATATCAAACCATGAGTAATAACCATAGCAACATGGTAAATACCATATTACCATATAGGGTAAAAGGTTATTACCATAGCAACTAAATAAACAAAAGGTCATTACCATAGCAAAATATTAAACAAAAGGTAATTATATAGCAACATACCAAACCAAAAGCAAATATTGTAGCAATATATCAAATTAAAGATAATAAGTGTTCTGAAGGTGAAACTGAAGAGAGTCTCATGTTTGTCTATCAGTAATCATGTCTGCTAAATTGTCTGTCTAAATGCCCCTCCTTATAATATGCTAATTTATTTGCAGTTCATGGAATGTTCAATGAAACCTATGGACAAAAAATTCATAGTTTATTTGTTTTCTATTTGTGTAATGTCAACAACTTCTATTTGACCTTGGATACAGTAATATAAAATGTAATTCATAAAATATTATTTTACAGATAATATGTATATGGCTATATCTTTGCTGAATGGTGAAATGGCCACAATGTCTATACATTACCGACCTCGAGCAGTTAGTCCGACAGGCAGCACTTCAGATGGACCAGACTCACCGACTTTGTTTGTCACTGCTACACAGGTATTGGAGCGCCATGCCTCACTAACACCATTGGCTTTCATGAGCAGTGCCCGGTGTGCCTTTGGTCTGAGAGTTATAAATGGAAAATTGTTTGCTTGTGGTAAGATGATTTATCTTAAACAGGACTGTGTAATTTTAAACTTTTAAGGGCTTAGGATTATTTTAAATCTTGAAAGTGCTTGATTTTATTTTTATTGACACAACTTTGATAAGTTTTTAAATTTAAATTTTTACCTTACAAACTGCTTTACTAGTTTACAGTCCCTTAAAAGTACTAGTATTCATTTTTGTGAAATAATGCATTAATTAAAATTCAGTTTTTGAGAATACATGTACTACTTTGGCGATTTTATCTATATAAAACACATTACTTAGAGCTAATCTTTTTTTTTTTTTTTTTTAATTCTAAAATAATTGTGATGAATCAGGGTTTTACCTATTTTGAAATGAACCACCATTCACTGAATGAGACTTCACCTTAAATTATTTATAATCATAGGTGGGTATGATAGAGGTGATTGCTTAATATCATGTGAAGAATTTGATCTGAAGACCAACACATGGAATAAATTAGCAGATATGAACACACCTAGAGGAAGGTTTGCTACTGCTTCATTAAATGAGAAGGTATATGCTATAGGAGGATCCAACGGACATCATGAACAGAAGATGGTTGAAATCTATGATGCTGAAACCAATAAATGGACTCTCTGTAGTGATGCTATCAAGGCCAAGGTCTCACAAGGTTAGTTTACTAAATTCACACTCTAGTGATGCAATCAAAGCCAAGGTCTCACAAGGTTAGCTTACTAAAATAACTCTCTGTAGTGATGCCATCAAGGCCAAGGTCTCACAAGGTTACTTTACCAAAATCATGCCATTAAGGTCAAGGTCTTACAATGTTAATTTACTAAAATCACGCTCTGTAGTGAGGCTATGAAGGTCAAGGTCTCACAAGGTTAGTACACTGGAATCAGAGAGGCATCCAGACGGTCAGAAAAAAATGTTTTTCAAACTTACATGATTGTTATTCATTATGGATTTGCTTTTTTTCATTCTGAATTTTTTAACCCCAAAAAGACAGTTTGTGGAGTTTTTGTAGCTGTTTGGATGTCTGCCGGGGAATTAATGCTGTCTTTCTTGTTACCTGGGGAATTAATGCTGTCTTTCTTGTTACCCTTTTTGCTGCAAGACAATCTCATCAGTGAAATTTTGGCAAAAAATCTTCTTCTTTTTTTTTGACAGACTGCACACTCTTAAGATACTATTAACCGATTTACTGTCATGCTTCTCTGCCTTACTGTTACGCATGTTATAAAGTATATCTCGTTTTCATCGAGATACTTAATTTAGGGAGGTGGAATGGTTTTTTTATGAGATGTTACAAATTTACTTACATTGAAACAACAGAGCCAGAATACCATAAAGAACCACCAACTTTTATCAATTAAGCTGACAAACTTTGTTATACTATAATCAGTCCTAAATGGGAGATCAAACTTAGGTCAGCATGAAGCACTGTGATCTTGTAAATTGGTGTCAAAGACCACACAGTCACATAAGCCAGTTAGGTAACTTTGGAATTTTTAATATTAATAGTTTAATAGTTTACAAGATAATTTTAAGATTTTATCATTTTAATCATTTTTTGCAGGTGTTTGTGAATTGAATGGGAAGATATATGGTATAGGAGGATGTGTTGGACAAAGAAGTGTCCCAGACTGTCAAGTTTACGATCCACAGACAAATAAATGGTCCAACATAGCTTCATTAAATACAGGTAATGGGAGAGAGAGAGAGAGAGAGAGAGAGAGAGAGAGAGAGAGAGAGAGAGAGAGAGAGAGAGAGGTGGAAGGGAGAGGGACAAAATGAAGAGAGAGAGAGAGAGAGGTGGGAGGGAGAGGAACAAAATGAAGAGAGAGAGAGAGAGAGGTGGGAGGGAGAGGAACAAAATGAAGAGAGAGAGAGAGAGAGAGAGGTGGGAGAGAGAGGGAGAGGGGCAAAATGAAAGAGGTGGGAGGGAGAGGGACAAAATGAAGAGAGAGAGAGAAAGACAGAGAGAGAGAGAGAGAGAGGTGGAAGGTGGAAGGGAGAGGGACAAAATGAAGAGAGAGGTAGAGAGGTGGAGAGAGAGGGGCAAAATGAAAGAGTGAGAGAGAGATGTTGGAGGGAGAGGGACAAAATGTGTGTGAGAGAGAGAGAGAGAGATGTGAGATGTGGAGGGAAAGGGGCAAAATGAGAGAGAGAGAGAGAGAGAGAGAGAGAGAGAGAGAGAGAGAGTTAATTGATTGAATAGGTTTTATATCCCAGTCAAGAATATCTCACTCATATAGAGATGTCACCAGCTATAGGTGAAATGTTTCGCTTGTAAAACAATACAAAATAAAGTTCAGTAAAACTTGCCATAGTAACCACCTGTTTATAGAGACCACCTTTCCAATGAGACTAATGTTTTAAGGACTTTTTTCTTTATTTTCCAATTATATCATGGGCTGTTGTCTAGATTATTGTTCACACTTTTTGTTTAATTTACATTAAATATGACTTTTTTCAGTTTTAAATGTGTAAATTTTAACCTTGGACATACCTGTACCACAGGTAAACTCATGAGCTGCCACTCCTCCTCTTGTTACATACCTGTACCACAGGTAAACTCATGAGCTGCCTCTCCTCCTCTTGTTACATACCTGTACCACAGGTAAACTCATGAGCTGCCACTCCTCCTCTTGTTACATACCTGTACCACAGGTAAACTCATGAGCTGCCTCTCCTCCTCTTGTTACATACCTGTACCACAGGTAAACTCATGAGCTGCCTCTCCTCCTCTTGTTACATACCTGTACCACAGGTAAACTCATGAGCTGCCTCTCCTCCTCTTGTTACAAACCTGTACCACAGGTAAACTCATGAGCTGCCTCTCCTCCTCTTGTTACATACCTGTACCACAGGTAAACTCATGAGCTGCCCCTCCTCCTCTTGTTACATACCTGTACCACAGGTAAACTCATGAGCTGCCTCTCCTCCTCTTGTTACATACCTGTACCACAGGTAAACTCATGAGCTGCCTCTCCTCCTCTTGTTACATACCTGTACCACAGGTAAACTCATGAGCTGCCACTCCTCCTCTTGTTACATACCTGTACCACAGGTAAACTCATCCGTTACATACCTGTACCACAGGTAAACTCATGAGCTGCCCCTCCTCCTCTTGTTACATACCTGTACCACAGGTAAACTCATGAGCTGCCGTTCCTCCTCTTGTTACATACCTGTACCACAGGTAAACTCATGAGCTGCCTCTCCTCCTCTTGTTACATACCTGTACCACAGGTAAACTCATGAGCTGCCACTCCTCCTCTTGTTACATACCTGTACCACAGGTAAACTCATGAGCTGCCTCTCCTCCTCTTGTTACATACCTGTACCACAGGTAAACTCATGAGCTGCCTCTCCTCCTCTTGTTACATACCTGTACCACAGGTAAACTCATGAGCTGCCTCTCCTCCTCTTGTTACATACCTGTACCACAGGTAAACTCATGAGCTGCCTCTCCTCCTCTTGTTACATACCTGTACCACAGGTAAACTCATGAGCTGCCTCTCCTCCTCTTGTTACATACCTGTACCACAGGTAAACTCATGAGCTGCCCCTCCTCCTCTTGTTACATACCTGTACCACAGGTAAACTCATGAGCTGCCTCTCCTCCTCTTGTTACATACCTGTACCACAGGTAAACTCATGAGCTGCCTCTCCTCCTCTTGTTACATACCTGTACCACAGGTAAACTCATGAGCTGCCTCTCCTCCTCTTGTTACATACCTGTACCACAGGTAAACTCATGAGCTGCCTCTCCTCCTCTTGTTACATACCTGTACCACAGGTAAACTCATGAGCTGCCTCTCCTCCTCTTGTTACATACCTGTACCACAGGTAAACTCATGAGCTGCCACTCCTACTTTTGTTACAGAGGTCTCGTAGTTTTACACAAGTACAAAATGAAACATGTAACTTACATGTTATTTACCATTGACTTACATTTATATACATTTATTTTTTTAAAATCTATTATAATTTTTTTTTGTTTTAGCTCGTTACCAGGCAGCAGTTTGTAGTTATAAAGGGAAAATATATGCTATTGGAGGAACAGATGCATGGAGCTGTTTAAACTCTGTAGAAATATATGACCCAAATACAAACAAGTGGTCAGCAGGGCCATTGTTAAATAATCCACGAAGAGGAGCTGGTTGTGATGTCCTTAATGGTATAATAAATTTTATTATATCTTTTAATATCTTGGAAATGATTTAAAGTGTGTGTATATGTATCAGAGTGTATCTTGCCACCTAGGTTCAAATCCCAACTCAAGCAGATTCTAATGATAGACAGTCAAGATCAAGTCAAGATTTTTTCACTTCAATCAAGTCAGTCAATCTTGGCATGTTGGAGAAAACCTGAGTGTCTAAAGAAAACTATCAAACATTGGCAAGCATACAAAAACACTAGAATTTAGAGTACCCAAACAGGATTCAAACATAGGCAGTGAAAGGCACGATGATCTGTAAGCACGCTAAGCTAACAATGCCATATGTATAATTTAAGGTAAATTGAGTAAATACCAGTCAAAAACTTTTAACTAAGTTAGTTAATCTTGTTGACTAAAACATTTTAAAGTATATCTAAAACCTAAATGTTTTTGTTTAAAGGTTTTTATGCAGACAAGCTGTGCTTGTCTTTTGACATTTCTGCATTTCTGAAAAATTGTCACTAAATCAGTGTAATATCTATTTACTGGATAATATAAAGAAAGGCTTAAAGGAAAGGTTGGAGATTGTAATGAATATTATATAGATGAAAAAAGTAGCTTAATGGATGTGTGATGAAAGATCTTTCAAAGAGTGGGGTAATGGTGTTTTATGCCTCAATTGGCCCGGGTCTGACCAAAACTTGACTTTTTTTTCACCAAGCACTCGGCATTTAGAAATGAAAGGCACAGGGTCCTTAGGATGAGACCTTAAAAACTGATGCCCCAAGTCACGGCAGGTGTGGCACGTTAAAAACTCTCCCTGTACATTGCCCTAAATGCATTGCAAAGGTCAAAATTTCTGCCACTTCACCTATAGCTGGTGACATCTGGGTATAAGTGAAATATTTTTGACTGTGACCTATAAACCCCATTAAATTAAATAAATCAACCCAATCAAGATTCCTTCACTTACAAATGAGGTATATTGTGTAATGGTAGAGGAATCTGGAGTACCCAATGTAAACAACTAACCATCAGCAAGCAAACGTTCTACAACTAGACAACCAACCATCAGCAAGCAAATGTTCTACAACTAGACAACCAACCATCAGCAAGCAAATGTTCTACAACTAGACAACCAACCATCAGCAAGCAAATGTTCTAAAACTAGACAACCAACCATCAGCAAGCAAATGTTCTACAACTAGACAACCAACCATCAGCAAGCAAATGTTCTACAACTAGACAACCAACCATCAGCAAGCAAACGTTCTACAACTAGACAACCAACCATCAGCAAGCAAACGTTCTACAACTAGACAACCAACCATCAGCAAGCAAATGTTCTACAACTAGACAACCAACCATCAGCAAGCAAATGTTCTACAACTAGACAACCAACCATCAGCAAGCAAATGTTCTACAACTAGACAACCAACCATCAGCAAGCAAATGTTCTACAACTAGACAACTAACCATCAGCAAGCAAACGTTCTACAACTAGACAACCAACCATCAGCAAGCAAACGTTCTACAACTAGACAACCAACCATCAGCAAGCAAATGTTCTACAACTAGACAACCAACCATCAGCAAGCAAATGTTCTACAACTAGACAACCAACCATCAGCAAGCAAATGTTCTACAACTAGACAACCAACCATCAGCAAGCAAATGTTCTACAACTAGACAACCAACCATCAGTAAGCAAATGTTCTACAACTAGACAACCAACCATCAGCAAGCAAATGTTCTACAACTAGACAACCAACCATCAGCAAGTAAATGTTCTACAACTAGATCTGCCTGATTAGGATTCAGTCCTAGCCGTTGAGAGGCACTGTGATCCTTGCATGCCACTCGGCCACTTACCCCTTAAAGAGGGTAAGGGGCTTTGGTGAAGAGTTAATCATACACGCTCAATAATTTATGAAGAGTGTAAAAATTTTTTGTAAAGACTTTGTAAAAGGTGTGTTACATATTAGATGAAATTTGCTATTATATATCATTCGGATTATTTTTATAGGTAAAATCTATGTGGTTGGTGGTAGTGATGGTACACAGTCTTTAAGATCCATAGAAATCTTAGGACAGGAGAAAGACATGTGGACACTCGGTCCCGCACTAAGTATAGCCAGGGCAAATGTTGGTGTAGCTGCGTATGCTAATCGCATATTCGCTGTAGGGGGATACAGTGGTAAAAAGTTTTTAGATACAATGGAATATTTAGACATTGACAATAATGAATGGTGTAGTTACCTCCCGGTGGAAGATTCAGTTATGGCTGTCAGAAAACGCAGTCAGAGTTCCGAAAAATTTGACAAGGATGAAAAAGTGATGGCTAATACATCAGTGAGGAACTGTAATAACAGTGTGAATCATGTACATTGTAATGGATTATAGTTATAACCAGCAGTGTTCATTATTTATCCTGTATATATTTATTTATACAGAAATTTGTGAACATAAATGAAATATTTGTATTTTTTATTTTTTTAGTTCATTTAACATTAACCCAAAAATGCTGCAAGCCTACATTGCTATTTTTGCTGTAAAGTTTCTGTCAAAAATTACTGATTATATTGACAATGGCCATACATCATTACTTTGAAAATAGTGTGGCAAAATTTTTTGATCACCAGAATTTTCAGCATTTCTTTTTATCCCGCTTTTCCAGATTTCCAGATTTATAAAGTCTACCAGTATTACAAATATTTGGGATATGTACAAGGTTGTAGCACAAGATGTGCAAAAAAATTGATATATATACACGTATATATACATGGTTTGAATAATATATATATATATATATATATATATATATATATATATATATATATATATATATATATATATATACTGTGCAAGTATATAAATATTGGTGTGTATTATATTTTGCGCTCTCGATGGTCTCAAACATTTAGTGTATATTAATATTGGCGCTGTTATTGTTTCCCTTAGACAGGTGAGCTAAACTTAATGTTGAAGTGTATTAATACATGTACTAGCGGAAATTAATTAAATGTCAAAAGCACCAACATAAATACACGACCAAAATAAATACTTATACAGTATATAAACTTAATTTTCCATTTTATTTGGAAGACTGTATTATATTTTTTGTTCCCTGTTGGTATAATTTATATATATTCAAATAACATCACAAAGTGGTATTGTTTAATTTTTTCATATTTACACATATATGATTTTGTTTTCACTGTCATATTAATTATGTTGTGTTGTGTGTTTTATTTTGGTTCATACAGCTTTAACTTTTTAGCTGCTATTGTATATATTTTCTTATCTTTCTAAAAGAATTAATTTTTTCAGCTCATATAATTCCTTTTTATAAATGAACCTCAACTTTGTATGTTTCTTTGTGCTGAAACCAATATGGTTACAAGTTCATCCAGAGAGAAGGGCATTTCCAGCTTGGTAACTGATCTTAGCTTTGCAGAATATGCCAGAACACACACTATGTTTTGAACACAGAACAACTTTTTTTGTTTATTTCTTCACAGCTTCTCATAAAACTTTCAAACTGATCTCGTGTTTTGTATAACTGTACCGTCTCACTGGCATTTCCATTCAGACAATCTCCATGTTTCTGGTGGAAATGGCAATATTTCTAAAAACCATCAGGGTAAATGTTTACGATAATAAGTTATGATATAATTGCTTACGTATGAGATTTACAACATAAAATTATTGATAATAATGGACAATGTCATCTGATTCTTATAAATGGTAAAATTTTGTCATTGGAGTTGATAATTAATTAGATCATGTAAATTTTACACGTGTGATGAAATGAGCTTAGACAATTTCATTCGTTTACCAGGATTGCACAGAATTTAAGGGTAAATGCTAGAAATAATAAGAATAGCAAAAAACTTTGTAACATAGCCCTATGAAAGGGGTAAAAAAAAAGTAACATTCTTGTGATGAGTGTCACTGAAAACACATTGCTGTAAAATTATTATTTTTTATTTTATGTTATTGTTTTTATTGTTAACACTTTCATTGATTAACATTTCCAAAAAATTCCAGACATTACAAGGCAGCATATATTTTATACATCCATTGTTAAGCAACTTCAGATACAGTAAAACCTGTATATTAAGACCACCCATAGAACCAAAGAATGTGGATTTTTATATACATGAGGTCATTATTTCACTCATTGATTAACATACAAATATGAATAAAGGGATCTAAAATACTAATCTTATAGACAGTTGGTCTTTGTATAAAGGTCGTTTTGGTAAAAATATGGTGCATAAATCTTTTTGGTCATAAAGAACAGTTTGTCTTTGTAAACAAATTCCCTTTGCTTAAAATATAGATAAAAGATAGTTTATATATTTACTGTATAATTAATGATACATGTATTTAATATACTGACTGTATAATTAATGGTATTCATATACAGGTTTATCAGTATTTGCAAAACTTTCAAAATGATTACTGGACAATCAGTCTGGTAAACATAGAAACTTTACCATACAGTAATTATTTTTACTGGACTGAAAATTCTTCATAAAAAAACATAAAACAATGTTTCGGTTTTGTTAATATATATTAATTATTGCTTATTGTGCCATCCAACTAGTAAAATTCAAGGCAGCATGTGCATTTCATTACAAATTTCTCCTCTTCAAAATGTAACCTTGGTCACCCCTCCATCCAATGCTGCATAAATTTCCTTTGGAGTGGGATCATAAAATTCTAGTTGATCGGATCTATAAATCCAGAATTTGGGTGCTTTTTATTTTCCGAACTGATTTTGGGACATATGGTCCAGAAAAATCTGATTTTTCATTGGATCAACAGTAATTTTACCAGACTAGTCCGACCGTCCTACAAAGTTTGGCACACATTGGTTCATTTACATGCAAACTTAACACTGGTCTTAATGTATTGGTGGTCTTTGCACTAAAATGTTGATGAAAAGAACTCTTTAGAATAATTTTATATACAGGGTTGAAATGTGAAGCAAGAAACCTAACACTGGTCTTAATAGAAAGGTGGTCTTTTTACACAGTTTTCTGGTTAAAACATAAATGAACAATACCTAAAATATTGACATTATAAAAAAGTGGTCTTTATATACAGGTTGATTTTTGTCAAAATTTGAAGAGAATACCTTATGCATTTTTCTGGACAAGTTGTCTTTATTTTAGAGGTGGTCACTATTACATTTTTAACAAACATCAACATTATCAATAAGTGAAGAACTTTTAAATATTTTTGAATCGATAATTTTTGTAATTTTTATATTTCTTGAATATATTTTTTTCTTTCCTTAATGAAAATAAAACAAATATGTAACAGTATTTTATCATTCTTTGTAGAAAAGAATAATATATTTTTTTTTGTTTTGAGTTTTGAAATATTTTTTAAGAAGATATAAGGCAATAAATTAAATGAAAAAATTTTTTTTAATAATTTTACAAAGAATATATTTTGACCTAAGGTATTTGAAATAATCATTTACATGAAATTAAAAGGGTGCACAATCTTAATATCTTTGAAATATTTATTTTTTTGTGAGGGATGTTTACATCAGAAAGAGAAAAATTATTAAAATAAAAAATCAACATGGTTTAAATCCAAAAATTAGTTGTTAAAAGAAATTAATTTCAAGTGCCAGTTGTATCCACACATATTTTTTGTTGTTCATCATATTTCGGAAATCCAGTTTTTTTTTTTTTTTTTTTTTTTTTTTTGTTTTTTTTTCACCAGCATTGTCAACCCCATTTTAAAATCAAATGTGATGTTGTGTATGAAAATGAAGAATTTTATATATATATATAACCCACCCTAGTTAGGATATTCATTTTGTATTTTATTATGATCTATCTTTTGTATGAAATGAAATTTTTCCATTAAAATCATTTTTGTACATTCCAGCATAAGCTTGTTGAAAAAAATTTCAATAGAAATTGTAAATGAATGTGGCAGTTAAATATATATTTGTAATCTTGTTTCTTTCGTCTGAAACCAGTTTTGAGTATTGATTTTTTTTGTTAATTAGTATTCAAACAAAGGGTCCAGACTGAGAATTAGATTATAAGTCTGAAGTTGTTAATTAAAGCTTCATGTATGTTATTTCAAAAGTTTTACAAAAATTTTGCAGAAGTAATTAAATAGTTTTGCCTGAATTATAAGCTTTAAGTGAAATAAAGGATTTTGTTATTACACAGCTATAAAGATATATTTAGTAAATACAGTACTTAAATTATATATAAGTGATTAAATCCTTTAAAGTTATTGCCAATGGATAGAATTTTATTACTGGAAGTCTGAATAGTTTTGATGTAGCTGAATTCTACAAGAAAAACTTCAGTACAGGCCAGTTATTTCGTTACTGGAAGTCTGAATAGTTTTGATGTAGCTGAGTTCTACAAGACAAACTTCAGTACAGGCCAGTTATTTTGTTACTGGAAGTCTGAATAGTTTTGATGTAGCTGAATTCTACAAGACAAACTTCAGTACAATCCAGTTATTTTGTTACTGGAAGTCTGAATAGTTTTGATGTAGCTGAATTCTACAAGACAAACTTCAGTGCAGGCCAGTTATTTTGTTACTGGAAGTCTGAATAGTTTTGATGTAGCTGAATTCTACAGGACAAACTTCAGTACAGTCCAGTTATTTTGTTACTTGAAGTCTGAATAGTTTTGATGTAGCTGAGTTCTACAAGACAAACTTCAGTACAGGCCAGTTATTTTGTTACTGGAAGTCTGAATAGTTTTGATGTAGCTGAATTCTACAAGACAAACTTCAGTACAATCCAGTTATTTCGTTAATGGAAGTCTGAATAGTTTTGATGTAGCTGAATTCTACAAGACAAACTTCAGTACAGGCCAGTTATTTTGTTACTGGAAATCTGTAGCTGAATTCTACAAGACAAACTTCAGTACAATCCAGTTATTTTGTTACTGGAAGTCTGAATAGTTTTGATGTAGCTGAATTCTACAAGACAAACTTCAGTACAGGCAAGTTATTTCATTACCTGAAGTCTGAATAGTTTTGATGTAGCTGAATTCTACAAGACAAACTTCAGTACAGGCCAGTTATTTCATTACCTGAAGTCTGAATATTTTTGATGTAGCTGAATTCTACAAGACAAACTTCAGTACAATCCAGTTATTTTGTTACTTGAAGTCTGAATAGTTTTGATGTTGCTGAATTCTACAAGACAAACTTCAGTACAATCCAGTTATTTAGTTACTGGAAGTCTGAATAGTTTTGATGTAGCTGAATTCTACAAGACAAACTTCAGTACAGGCCAGTTATTTTGTTACTTGAAGTCTGAATAGTTTTGATGTAGCTGAATTCTACAAGACAAACTTCAGTACAATCCAGTTATTTTGTTACTTGAAGTCTGAATAGTTTTGATGTTGCTGAATTCTACAAGACAAACTTCAGTACAATCCAGTTATTTAGTTACTGGAAGTCTGAATAGTTTTGATGTAGCTGAATTCTACAAGACAAACTTCAGTACAGGCCAGTTATTTTGTTACTTGAAGTCTGAATAGTTTTGATGTAGCTGAATTCTACAAGACAAACTTCAGTACAGGCCAGTTATTTTGTTACTTGAAGTCTGAATAGTTTTGATGTTGCTGAATTCTACAAGACAAACTTCAGTACAATCCAGTTATTTAGTTACTGGAAGTCTGAATAGTTTTGATGTAGCTGAATTCTACAAGACAAACTTCAGTACAGGCCAGTTATTTTGTTACTTGAAGTCTGAATAGTTTTGATGTAGCTGAATTCTACAAGACAAACTTCAGTACAGGCCAGTTATTTTGTTACTTGAAGTCTGAATAGTTTTGATGTAGCTGAATTCTACAAGACAAACTTCAGTACAGTCCAGTTATTTTGTTCTCACATTCAGGAGACAATTTATTTTATAGTAGCTCAACCCCAGGAGTTTTTTGATATACATGTGAAAAATTTAAATTAAAAAATATTATAAAAGATGCATACCTAATACTTGTCAAAAATGTAGCTTTGACATAAAATTGCAGTATTCACTTTGGATATAGAGTATTTTCTACAGCATTTAAAATTATTGTCAGACATATATGACCACATTTTTTCATAAAGTTGGAAGTTTTTATCAGTAAAAGTATGATTCATATATGTAAGTAAAAGACATTTCACAATTTTTTAAACAAAACCTTACAGATTTTATTTTAAAAATTCGGTCAGGCAACTCTAAGTCATCCTAAAAGAGCCTCGGTCAGACCACACCAAGTCGTCCTAAAGGGGCCTCGGTCAGACCACACCAAGTCGTCCTAAAGGGGCCTCGGTCAGAGCACTCCAAGTCATCCTAAAGGGGCCTCGATCAGACCACTCCAAATCATCCTAAAGGGGCCTCGATCAGACAACTCCAAATCATCCTAAAGGGGCCTCGGTCAGATAACTCCAAATCATCCTAAAGGGGCCTCGGTCAGACCACTCCAAATTATCCTAAAGGGGCCTTGGCTGCAGAGGAAGCTCGGGTTTATTGATCACAGCACCTCTTGCTGCCTAGGTTTAAATCCCACTCCGGTAGATCCTAGTGTAGAGGAGATTTGTCAGTTAGTTTTGCTTAAGGTTAGTGGTTTTCTCCAGGCACACCACTTTCCTCCACCATCCCAGAACTGACTGCCTTGATATAATTGAAATAATCTTGACTGGGGTGTAAAACACCATCAATCCTTTCATTCAAGTAATCTTAAGTGTACACTTTCAGATAAGCGGCAACTTTGGTCATATAAATAACATTTTTCTCAAACATATCGAAATGGGAAACACACAAGGCAAATTAATTTACATGTAATTTAACACACTGTCTTTTTGATGTCCAAATATGGCTGAACATGTTAAATGTAAATCTGTCTAAAAATATCATGGACTACAAATTAAACACAGACGGACTCTTGTTATTGACTGGGGACGATGTATTTTTTTCAGGGTATTATATATTATGTCTTAGTTATAATTTACCTCAAATTCAACTTACAGCAAGTGAAGATCTCGCTGTGTGTACGATTTTATCAAAGATCTCGCTGTGTGTACGATTTTAGTGAAGATCTCGCTGTGTGTATGATTTTAGTGAAGATCTCGCTGTAGGTACGATTTTAGTGAAGATCTCGCTGTGTGTACGATTTTAGTGAAGATTTCGCTGTGTGTACAATGTTAGTGAAGATCTCGCTGCATGTACGATATTAATTTGTAAAATAACATAAACAATGAATAAACTCGGTTAAATTTAAAATTAAACTTTGTATTTCTTATCTGTTAAATGTCAAGTATGTGAGTTGATTTGAGTAATGGTGTTTAACGTCCAAGTCAAGAATATTTCACTTGTATCAAGACATTGCCAGCTATAGGCAGAAATTTTGTCTGTGTGTTACACTGATGGCATTATACAGCAGGGTTCTTTATTGTGCCATGCCTACTGTACTATTTATGCTGTCATGGTTAGAATGATGGACTGGAGAGTGTTATGATGCTGAACCATAAATGTGTCGGACCACTTGACTAACAATTCCTTAGTAGTCAAGTGGTCTGTCTAAAGCATGAGCTAATGGATCACAGTTTCTCACATTGCTTAGGTTCTTTCCTGACTCAGGCAGGACCTAGCATGATAATGTTTGTCAGTGTGCTTGCCAAAGGTCAAAAGTCAAAATTTTTCTATGGGTACTCTGGTTTTCTCCTCTTTATAAGAATGGACTGCATTAATGTAAGCTGCATTTAGTTTTCCAAAGAAAAAAATAAAACGGTGCTAATCTGATTAATGATGTTCCTAATAAACAATGTTACATTTGGTTCAACGATAAAAGCTCGAATAAATACAGAAATTACAGTAATTAGCCAGCGAAATGCAGCATTTGGGATCTAATATTAGAACATGGTTACATCATCAAAACCCAGGTCATTTAAACACAACTTTAAAAATGGTGAAATACGATAAATTAAACACAGAACTTATTGAATTTTTCATTTGTGACTTAGTAAGGGATACAAAACACCATTTCAAATACATCTGGATATTAATTAGGGACAATTAAAGCAATCTGTCATGTGTCACCTTCGATTCATGGGTTTTTCCGTACATTCATGTGCATGCTCCAAGCTCATAATTACCATCGTTAAACATTGACCAACCGGTCAGAGGTTTCCGTTTATTTACACCTAAAAGAAATGAAATTTAAAAAAAAGAATCATGGATTGTGGTTAGAAGATATCTATTTTTCAAAAAATAAATTTTTAGAAAATCAAAAAAAAAAAAAAAAAAAAAAAATCGGAAAATTGAAAAACTTAATGCAGCTTTAAAGAATCTTGAATGACAATGGCAAGGGGTTAAACAATATTACTCTGCAGTAATACATGAACTGCCATCATAAAAAGGAACTTGTAAGTAAAATTGATTGGATTATTGGCGTTTTATGTTCCAGTTAGGATTCTTTAAATTATATCTATGTGGTCAGTTAAGGGATGGGCGAGGAAACCAGAGTACCCAAAGATAACCACTGACCTTCAGCAAGCAAACTTACCAATCTTCTCAAACAAACATCTGACTGATAGAGATAAGAACCTAAACAGTGAGAGTTGGTGTGATCTGTCCGTGTTTGCTTTTGACCACTTGGTCACCAAGACAACAAAAAAAAAAAAAAAAAAAAAAAAAAAAAAAAAAAAAAAAAAAAAAAAAGTTTAATACATAAATAAAACCTAAGTACATCAGTAATGTTAGTTTATTTACAAAAATAACCGAGATTATTTTGATGAAATGTGTAATTTACAATGATACACAAGTATTTTATAATCAAATGTGAATCATGATGGTCAAAATAGCATTGTACAAAATATTTTTAAAATATTTACAAAATAAATAATGACAAATTGATGAGATAGTGATTTTGACCTCAATATTTCAATGATAAGGAGATATATCATGGACAAAAATTTCAGGCAGAAGACAATATTTTATGGTTGAAAAGATGAATAATCAGCTGACCATTTAGACTGAAAACAATATTTCACAACTGATTATGTATAATGGGCTGAACATGATTCATGATCTGAGAGATGAATAATGGCTGACCATGTAGGCTGAAGATAATGTTACATGATTTGAGAGTTGTATAATGGCTGACCATGAAGACTGAAGACAATTCAACATTTGGAGAGATATATAATGGGGAGATCATTGAAGCTGAAGACATTGTCCTGTGGCTGAAGACATGTATCTGCAGACAGCTGATAAACTATTCCATGGTATGATGTATGTGCAAATGGCTCATGTTATTTTGTTACCTCTCTGTTTACAATACTGCAAAGGGAGATTATTAAGTAATGAAGAAGTAAGGCAGCCATCTAAAACCAACATCAACTTAGAACTTATGGGACATAAATTGGAATAGTTTGCAAAACATTCTCAGGTTTAGAAAATACTTTCTCTGCATATATCCAACCATCAACTGATATCACAGGCACTTGTTTTCTTTTAAATTTTAATATCAAAACAAGCCCCTCTAACTAATATATACAATATAAGTGTATCTCTAAAACATACAGTTATCAAACACGCCATGTCTTAACTCCAGACTTGAGTGTGGTGCAAGTTTTTATGTCACATATTTATCAAATGACAATCTGCTCATGGGTTTTCAAGGAAAGGCATAACAGTGTAGTGCACTTCATATTCAAAATGAACGGAAAACAAGCCATCTTAAATTTAGCAACTTCAGAGAGTGACAGCAGATGCTGAACGGTATGTTCACACAAAAGCAAACAGTCACTGTTGAATGGTATGTTCACAAAAGCGAACAGTCACTGTTGAACACACCTCTAGTTTTTTGTAGAAGTGAGATAAAGACACTGGATCAAATATGTGCGACAGTCCAAGTATAATCACAGTCAATATCTCAAATCATGAAATATTACTACATTAAAAGTCCAGACATTCTGTACCTAAATGATTATTTAGATTTCAGATTTGAAGTATATGTATATAAGCCTGGAGATTCTGACCAACTTCTACTTGCTGCAATCAAGTATAATCTTTAATGAATGTCAATCAATGTCACAGTGATTTTATATTAAGATCATTTCTGTTCCCTGACAATAATCAATCACATTTGTCATATTGGCATTTATAAAACATTAATTAAATCACTTTAAATTATTTAATTTGTCAGTAAGTCCTTGTAACATCTTCCCGAGCCTTTCCTGTATTTTTCGGCATTTTTCGACTTGATTTATCGTCTAATTCTTTAGATTTATAATAATGTGGAGCTACTTCCATCAGCCAACTATTTTCTATCTCTATAACCTGAAAAGATAGGAGAAATAATTTTATATATGACATTTTTTATTAACCTGAAAAAGTAGGTAAAATAATTAATACCTGAAAGGTATAAATAATCATATGTATTAATCTTACTGTCTTTAAAAAAGCAAACCTATTTCACTCATAACAAAAAGGAAGAGGGTTAGGGCTCAGTGGCCAAGTGGTCCAAAGTGCTTGCTTATCGATCAAAGTGCATCTCACCACATACTGTTTAAATCTGACTTGTGACAGCTCCTAGTGTGAGAACATTTGCTGCCTAACCTGACGCCGTTTTCTCCAGCTACTCTGTCTTAACTCCAGACTTCTGTCATTCAAGAACTCACCACCTCAATTTGAGTGAAAAACTCTTGATTGTGCTGAAAACACGATAACAAATTTACTCTTTTTGGTTTCATCCAACATCTAATGGCTTATAACATCCCAGTGAGACTAAGTCTAAAGCTTTAAAGAGCATGGAGAGAGTAAGACTATAAAATTAGAACAACTTACTGAAGGCAAGTCAATTGGCCTAGAACAACCTACTGAAGGCAAGTCAATTGGCCTAGAACAGTCTACAGAAGGCAAGTCAATTGGCCTAGAATAGTCTACTGAAGGCAAGTCAATTGGCCTAGAACAACCTACTGAAGGCAAGTCAATTGGCCAAGAACAGTCTACTGAAGGCAAGTCAATTGGCCTAGAACAACCTACTGAAGGCAAGTCAATTGGCCTAGAACAACCTACTGAAGGCAAGTCAATTGGCCTAGAATAGTCTACTGAAGACAAGTCAATTGGCCTAGAACAACCTACTGAAGGCAAGTCAATTGGCCTAGAACAATCTACTGAAGGCAAGTCAATTGGCCTAGAACAACCTACTGAAGGCAAGTCAATTGGCCTAGAACAGTCTACAGAAGGCAAGTCAATTGGCCTAGAATAGTCTACTGAAGGCAAGTCAATTGGCCTAGAACAACCTACTGAAGGCAAGTCAATTGGCCAAGAACAGTCTACTGAAGGCAAGTCAATTGGCCTAGAACAACCTACTGAAGGC
The DNA here is from genome assembly GCA_029721355.1 of Tegillarca granosa. NCBI lineage: Eukaryota > Metazoa > Mollusca > Bivalvia > Arcoida > Arcidae > Tegillarca > Tegillarca granosa. Next base: position 606,661 of record JARBDR010000135.1, read on the forward strand.
AAGTAAATTGGCCTAGAACAACCTACTGAAGGCAAGTCAATTGGCCTAGAATAGTCTACTGAAGACAAGTCAATTGGCCTAGAACAACCTACTGAAGGCAAGTCAATTGGCCTAGAACAATCTACTGAAGGCAAGTCAATTGGCCTAGAACAACCTACTGAAGGCAAGTCAATTGGCCTAGAACAATCTACTGAAGGCAAGTCAATAGGCCTAGAACAACCCACTGAAGGCAAGTCAATTGGCCTAGAACAGTCTACTGAAGGCAAGTCAATTGGCCTAGAACAATCTACTGAAGGCAAGTCAATTGGCCTAGAACAACCTACTGAAGGCAAATCAATTGGCCTAGAACAATCTACTGAAGGCAAGTCAATAGGCCTAGAACAACCCACTGAAGGCAAGTCAATTGGCCTAGAACAGTCTACTGAAGGCAAGTCAATTGGCCTAGAACAACCTACCGAAGGCAAGTCAATTGGCCTAGAACAGTCTGCTGAAGGCAAGTCAATTGGCCTAGAATAGTCTACTGAAGGCAAGTCAATTGGCCTAGAACAGTCTACTGAAGGCAAGTCAATTGGCCTAGAATAGTCTACTGAAGGCAAGTCAATTGGCCTAGAACAACCTACTGAAGGCAAGTCAATTGGCCTAGAACAACCTACTGAAGGCAAGTCAATTGGCCTAGAACAATCTACTGAAGGCAAGTCAATAGGCCTAGAACAACCTACTGAAGGCAAGTCAATTGGCCTAGAACAACCTACTGAAGGCAAGTCAATTGGCCTAGAACAACCTACTGAAGGCAAGTCAATTGGCCTAAAACAGTCCACTGAAGGCAAGTCAATTGGCCTAGAACAACCTACTGAAGGCAAGTCAATTGGCCTAGAACAACCTACTGAAGGCAAGTCAATTGGCCTAGAACAACCTACTGAAGGCAAGTCAATTGGCCTAGAACAATCTACTGAAGGCAGGTCAATAGGCCTAGAACAACCTACTGAAGGCAAGTCAATAGGCCTAGAATAGTCTACTGAAGGCAAGTCAATTGGCCTAGAAGAACCTACTGAAGGCAAGTCAATTGGCCTAGAACAATCTACTGAAGGCAAGTAAATTGGCCTAGAACAACCTACTGAAGGCAAGTCAATTGGCCTAGAACAGTCTGCTGAAGGCAAGTCAATTGGCCTAGAATAGTCTACTGAAGGCAAGTCACTTGGCCTAGAACAACCTACTGAAGGCAAGTCAATTGGCCTAGAACAACCTACTGAAGGCAAATCAATTGGCCTAGAACAATCTACTGAAGGCAAGTCAATTGGCCTAGAAAAATCTACTGAAGGCAAGTCAATAGGCCTAGAACAACCTACTGAAGGCAAGTCAATTGGCCTAGAACAACCTACTGAAGGCAAGTCAATTGGCCTAGAACAGTCTATTGAAGGCAAGTCAATTGGCCTAGAATAGTCTACTGAAGGCAAGTCAATTGGCCTAGAACAACCTACTGAAGGCAAGTCAATTGGCCTAGAACAGTCTACTAAAGGCAAGTCAATTGGCCTAGAACAACCTACTGAAGGCAAGTCAATTGGCCTAGAACGTCTACTGAAGGCAAGTCAATTGGCCTAGAATAGTCTACTGAAGGCAAGTCAATTGGCCTAGAACAATCTACTGAAGGCAAGTCAATTGGCCTAGAACAACCTACCGAAGGCAAGTCAATTGGCCTAGAACAATCTACTGAAGGCAGGTCAATAGGCCTAGAACAACCTACTGAAGGCAAGTCAATTGGCCTAGAACAACCTACTGAAGGCAAGTCAACTGGCATAGAACAACCTACTGAAGGCAAGTCAATTGGCCTAAAACAGTCTACTGAAGGCAAGTCAATTGGCCTAGAACAACCTACTGAAGGCAAGTCAATTGGCCTAGAACAACCCACTGAAGGCAAGTATATTGGCCTAGAACAACCTACTGAAGGCAAGTCAATTGGCCTAGAACAACCTACCGAAGGCAAGTCAATTGGCCTAGAACAGTCTGCTGAAGGCAAGTCAATTGGCCTAGAATAGTCTACTGAAGGCAAGTCAATTGGCCTAGAACAGTCTACTGAAGGCAAGTCAATTGGCCTAGAACAGTCTACTGAAGGCAAGTCAATTGGCCTAGAATAGTCTACTGAAGGCAAGTCAATTGGCCTAGAACAACCTACTGAAGGCAAGTCAATTGGCCTAGAACAACCTACTGAAGGCAGGTCAATTGGCCTAGAACAATCTACTGAAGGCAGGTCAATAGGCCTAGAACAACCTACTGAAGGCAAGTCAATTGGCCTAGAACAACCTACTGAAGGCAAGTCAATTGGCCTAAAACAGTCCACTGAAGGCAAGTCAATTGGCCTAGAACAACCTACTGAAGGCAAGTCAATTGGCCTAGAACAACCTACTGAAGGCAAGTCAATTGGCCTAGAACAACCTACTGAAGGCAAGTCAATTGGCCTAGAACAATCTACTGAAGGCAGGTCAATAGGCCTAGAACAACCTACTGAAGGCAAGTCAATAGGCCTAGAATAGTCTACTGAAGGCAAGTCAATTGGCCTAGAAGAACCTACTGAAGGCAAGTCAATTGGCCTAGAACAATCTACTGAAGGCAAGTAAATTGGCCTAGAACAACCTACTGAAGGCAAGTCAATTGGCCTAGAACAGTCTGCTGAAGGCAAGTCAATTGGCCTAGAATAGTCTACTGAAGGCAAGTCACTTGGCCTAGAACAACCTACTGAAGGCAAGTCAATTGGCCTAGAACAACCTACTGAAGGCAAATCAATTGGCCTAGAACAATCTACTGAAGGCAAGTCAATTGGCCTAGAAAAATCTACTGAAGGCAAGTCAATAGGCCTAGAACAACCTACTGAAGGCAAGTCAATTGGCCTAGAACAACCTACTGAAGGCAAGTCAATTGGCCTAGAACAGTCTATTGAAGGCAAGTCAATTGGCCTAGAATAGTCTACTGAAGGCAAGTCAATTGGCCTAGAACAACCTACTGAAGGCAAGTCAATTGGCCTAGAACAGTCTACTAAAGGCAAGTCAATTGGCCTAGAACAACCTACTGAAGGCAAGTCAATTGGCCTAGAACGTCTACTGAAGGCAAGTCAATTGGCCTAGAATAGTCTACTGAAGGCAAGTCAATTGGCCTAGAACAATCTACTGAAGGCAAGTCAATTGGCCTAGAACAACCTACCGAAGGCAAGTCAATTGGCCTAGAACAATCTACTGAAGGCAGGTCAATAGGCCTAGAACAACCTACTGAAGGCAAGTCAATTGGCCTAGAACAACCTACTGAAGGCAAGTCAACTGGCATAGAACAACCTACTGAAGGCAAGTCAATTGGCCTAAAACAGTCTACTGAAGGCAAGTCAATTGGCCTAGAACAACCTACTGAAGGCAAGTCAATTGGCCTAGAACAACCTACTGAAGGCAAGTATATTGGCCTAGAACAACCTACTGAAGGCAAGTCAATTGGCCTAGAACAACCTACTGAAGGCAAGTCAATTGGCCTAGAACAATCTACTGAAGGCAGGTCAATAGGCCTAGAACAACCTACTGAAGGCAAGTCAATTGGCCTAGAACAATCTACTGAAGGCAATTTAATTGGCCTAGAACAACCTACTGAAGGCAAGTCAATTGGCCTAGAACAACCTACTGAAGGCAAGTCAATTGGCCTAGAACAATCTACTGAAGGCAAGTCAATTGGCCTAGAACAATCTACTGAAGGCAAGTCAATTGGCCTAGAACAACCTACTGAAGGCAAGTCAATTGGCCTAGAACAACCTACTGAAGGCAAGTCAATTGGCCGAGAACAATCTACTGAAGGCAAGTCAATTGGCCTAGAACAGTCTACTGAAGGCAAGTCAATTGGCCTAGAACAACCTACTGAAGGCAAGTCAATTGGCCTAGAACAGTCTACTGAAGGCAAGTCAATTGGCCTAGAATAGTCTACTGAAGGCAAGTCAATTGGCCTAGAACAATCTACTGAAGGCAAGTCAATTGGCCTAGAACAACCTACTGAAGGCAGGTCAATTGGCCTAGAACAATCTACTGAAGGCAGGTCAATAGGCCTAGAACAACCTACTGAAGGCAAGTCAATTGGCCTAGAACAACCTACTGAAGGCAAGTCAATTGGCCTAGAACAACCTACTGAAGGCAAGTCAATTGGCCTAGAACAACCTACTGAAGGCAAGTCAATTGGCCTAAAACAGTCTACTGAAGGCAAGTCAATTGGCCTAGAACAACCTACTGAAGGCAAGTCAATTGGCCTAGAACAACCTACTGAAGGCAAGTCAATTGGCCTAGAACAACCTACTGAAGGCAAGTCAATTGGCCTAGAACAACCTACTGAAGGCAAGTCAATTGGCCTAGAACAATCTACTGAAGGCAGGTCAATAGGCCTAGAACAACCTACTGAAGGCAAGTCAATTGGCCTAGAACAATCTACTGAAGGCAATTTAATTGGCCTAGAACAACCTACTGAAGGCAAGTCAATTGGCCTAGAACAACCTACTGAAGGCAAGTCAATTGGCCTAGAACAATCTACTGAAGGCAAGTCAATTGGCCTAGAACAATCTACTGAAGGCAAGTCAATTGGCCTAGAACAACCTACTGAAGGCAAGTCAATTGGCCTAGAACAACCTACTGAAGGCAAGTCAATTGGCCTAGAACAGTCTACTGAAGGCAACTCAATTGGCCTAGAACAGTCTAGTGAGGGTCAATTTATAGGCTTGGAACAGTCTAGCGGGGTTGAGTTCCTAGGCTTGGAACAGCCTAGTGAGGGTGAGGCCATAGGCTTTGAACATCCTACTGGGGGTGAGTTTATGGACTTCAAATAAATAACCTAGCAGTAGGCTTGAAACAGCGGGCAAGTTAAAAGGCCGAACAACTTAGTGGGGGTGAGTCTACAGGCTCAACCCGGTCGATTGAGTGGGAGTTAATGAGCCAACAGTTTTTAACATAACAACTATCTTAATTTGTACACATATGTAGAGGCCTACCTGTCTCATAAATTCTTTGGTTGTGAAAACTAACTCATGATAAATAACCCATCGTGGTCGATCTTCAAACAAACTACTGTTAGGATGAACCATCACAGTTTGCTGATGTTTGACTGTCTTGTAATTCCCCGTCTTATCTAATCGTGCTGTATGATAGAAAAACCCAGCAGTCACTGCCTGAAATTTAATAATGACATATAAATCTAACATAGCTACTAGTATTTCTGAATAAAGGGATCTACAATCTATAATGAGAATATTCATTGTAAAGTATAATAAGAATTGGTTTTGATGAGTGAAGACGGCCTACAGGTTATGTGTATATGTATACATTATAAATACAGTAGAAAGTCATTATATCATAATTCCTGAGAGGAAAAAAAATAAAGCTTTGACTTATCTGAAGTTCGACTTAACACAAGTCAAGAGGCCAATTCAAGACAGTGTACAAGCTCTTTGGTGGGCAAGCCATTCAGGAACAATTGTTTGCTTTAGTGCACACATGCGACAGACAAAGTTTATAAGAGATTTTTAATAAATTCTAAAACCAACATGCATTTAATTTATATTTCAGTACAAGTGTATAGTATCTTTCTAGATGGGTTTTAAATGACAGAATAAGTGTAAACTTGTGTACAGAAAGCAACCCATCTCTTGAACAGGACTAAGGTTTTAGTGTAAAACAAAGGGAAATAATCCATTTTTAGCTTTAATTGTACTTAATACATAACAAAGAATTTTGCAACATGAAGTCCTGAATTCCAATTATCTTATCAACTTTTTTATACTTTGTCAAAAGAAAAAATTAAATCAAAATATAGTTTGTTATGATTTTAATCAATGAATTAAAACTCAGAAATTTTACATAACAACTGATTACATTACTGAACAATGAGGCGTATGTAGCTATTGGGTTCCATAACAACTGATTACATTACTGAACAATCAGGCGTATGTAGCTATTGGGTAACATAAAAACTGATTACATTACTGAACAATGAGACGTATGTAGCTATTGGGTTACATAACATCTGATTACATTACTGAACAATGAGACGTATGTAGCTATTGGGTTCCATAACAACTGATTACATTACTGAACAATGAGGTGTATGTAGCTATTGGGTTACATAACAACTGATTACATTACTGAACAATGAGGCGTATGTAGCTATTGGGTTACATAACAACTGATTACATTACTGAACAATGAGGCATATGTAGTTATTGGGTTACATAACAACTGATTACATTACTGAACAATGAGGCATATGTAGCTATTGGGTTACATAACAACTGATCACATTACTGAACAATGAGATGTATGTAGCTATTGGGTTCCATAACAACTAATTACATTACTGAGCAATGAGGTGTATGTAGCTATTGGGTTACATGACAACTGATTACATTACTGAACAATGAGGTGTATGTAGCTATTGGGTTACATGACAACTGATTACATTACTGAACAATGAGGCGTATGTAGCTATTGGGTTACATAACAACTAATTACATTACTGAACAATGAAGCGTATGTAGCTATTGGGTAACATAACAACTGATTACATTACTGAACAATGAGGCATATGTAGCTATTGGGTTACATAACAACTGATCACATTACTGAACAATGAGATGTATGTAGCTATTGGGTTCCATAACAACTGATTACATTACTGAACAATGAGGTGTATGTAGCTATTGGGTTACATAACAACTGATTACATTACTGAACAATGAGGTGTATGTAGCTATTGGGTTATATAACAACTGATTACATTACTGAACAATGAGGCGAATGTAGCTATTGGGTTATATAACAACTGATTACATTACTGAACAATGAGACGTATGTAGCTATTGGGTTACATAACAACTGATAACATTACTGAACAATGAGGCGTATGTAGCTATTGGGTTACATAACAACTGATTACATTACTGAACAATGAGGTGTATGTAGCTATTGGGTTACATAACAACTGATTACATTACTGAACAATGAGGTGTATGTAGCTATTGGGTTACATATTAACAACTGATTACATTACTGAACAATGAGACGTATGTAGCTATTGGGTTCCATAACAACTGATTACATTACTGAACAATGAGGTGTATGTAGCTATTGGGTTACATAACATCTGATTACATTACTGAACAATGAGGCGTATGTAGCTATTGGATTACATAACAACTGATTACATTACTGAACAATGAAGCGTATGTAGCTATTGGGTAACATAACAACTGATTACATTACTGAACAATGAGGCGTTTTAAGCTATTGGGTTACATAACAACTGATCACATTACTTAACAATGAGACGTATGTAGCTATTGGGTTCCATAACAACTGATTACATAACTGAACAATGAGACGTATGTAGCTATTGGGTTCCATAACAACTGATTACATTACTGAACAATGAGGGGTATGTAGCTTTGGGTTACATAACAACTGATTTAATTCATTACTGAACAATAAGGCGTATGTAGCTATTGGGTTACATAACAACTGATTTAATTCATTACTGAACAATAAGGCGTATGTAGCTTTGGGTTACATAACAACTGATTACATTACTGAACAATAAGGCGTATGTAGCTATTGGGTTCCATAACAACTGATTACATTACTGAACAATGAGGCGTATGTAGCTATTGGGTTCCATAACAACTGATTACATTACTGAACAATAAGGCGTATGTAGCTATTGGGTTCCATAACAACTGATTACATTACTGAACAATGAGGCGTATGTAGCTATTGGGTTACATAACAACTGATTACATTACTGAACAATGAGGCATATGTAGTTATTGGGTTACATAACAACTGATTACATTACTGAACAATGAGGCATATGTAGCTATTGGGTTACATAACAACTGATCACATTACTGAACAATGAGATGTATGTAGCTATTGGGTTCCATAACAACTGATTACATTACTGAACAATGAGGCGTATGTAGCTATTGGGTTCCATAACAACTGATTACATTACTGAACAATAAGGCGTATGTAGCTATTGGGTTCCATAACAACTGATTACATTACTGAACAATGAGGTGTATGTAGCTATTGGGTTCCATAACAACTGATTACATTACTGAACAATGAAGCGTATGTAGTTATTGGGTTACATAACAACTGATTACATTACTGAACAATAAGGCGTATGTAGCTATTGGGTTCCATAACAACTGATTACATTACTGAACAATGAGGTGTATGTAGCTATTGGGTTCCATAACAACTGATTACATTACTGAACAATGAGGTGTATGTAGCTATTGGGTTCCATAACAACTGATTACATTACTGAACAATGAGGTGTATGTAGCTATTGGGTTCCATAACAACTGATTACATTACTGAACAATGAGGCGTATGTAGCTATTGGGTTACATAACAACTGATTACATTACTGAACAATGAGGCGTATGTAGTTATTGGGTTACATAACAACTGATTACATTACTGAACAATGAGGCATATGTAGCTATTGGGTTACATAACAACTGATCACATTACTGAACAATGAGATGTATGTAGCTATTGGGTTCCATAACAACTAATTACATTACTGAGCAATGAGGTGTATGTAGCTATTGGGTTACATGACAACTGATTACATTACTGAACAATGAGGTGTATGTAGCTATTGGGTTACATGACAACTGATTACATTACTGAACAATGAGGCGTATGTAGCTATTGGGTTACATAACAACTAATTACATTACTGAACAATGAAGCGTATGTAGCTATTGGGTAACATAACAACTGATTACATTACTGAACAATGAGGCATATGTAGCTATTGGGTTACATAACAACTGATCACATTACTGAACAATGAGATGTATGTAGCTATTGGGTTCCATAACAACTGATTACATTACTGAACAATGAGGTGTATGTAGCTATTGGGTTACATAACAACTGATTACATTACTGAACAATGAGGTGTATGTAGCTATTGGGTTATATAACAACTGATTACATTACTGAACAATGAGGCGAATGTAGCTATTGGGTTATATAACAACTGATTACATTACTGAACAATGAGACGTATGTAGCTATTGGGTTACATAACAACTGATAACATTACTGAACAATGAGGCGTATGTAGCTATTGGGTTACATAACAACTGATTACATTACTGAACAATGAGGTGTATGTAGCTATTGGGTTACATAACAACTGATTACATTACTGAACAATGAGGTGTATGTAGCTATTGGGTTACATATTAACAACTGATTACATTACTGAACAATGAGACGTATGTAGCTATTGGGTTCCATAACAACTGATTACATTACTGAACAATGAGGTGTATGTAGCTATTGGGTTACATAACATCTGATTACATTACTGAACAATGAGGCGTATGTAGCTATTGGATTACATAACAACTGATTACATTACTGAACAATGAAGCGTATGTAGCTATTGGGTAACATAACAACTGATTACATTACTGAACAATGAGGCGTTTTAAGCTATTGGGTTACATAACAACTGATCACATTACTTAACAATGAGACGTATGTAGCTATTGGGTTCCATAACAACTGATTACATAACTGAACAATGAGACGTATGTAGCTATTGGGTTCCATAACAACTGATTACATTACTGAACAATGAGGGGTATGTAGCTTTGGGTTACATAACAACTGATTTAATTCATTACTGAACAATAAGGCGTATGTAGCTATTGGGTTACATAACAACTGATTTAATTCATTACTGAACAATAAGGCATATGTAGCTTTGGGTTACATAACAACTGATTACATTACTGAACAATAAGGCGTATGTAGCTATTGGGTTCCATAACAACTGATTACATTACTGAACAATGAGGCGTATGTAGCTATTGGGTTCCATAACAACTGATTACATTACTGAACAATAAGGCGTATGTAGCTATTGGGTTCCATAACAACTGATTACATTACTGAACAATGAGGCGTATGTAGCTATTGGGTTACATAACAACTGATTACATTACTGAACAATGAGGCATATGTAGTTATTGGGTTACATAACAACTGATTACATTACTGAACAATGAGGCATATGTAGCTATTGGGTTACATAACAACTGATCACATTACTGAACAATGAGATGTATGTAGCTATTGGGTTCCATAACAACTGATTACATTACTGAGCAATGAGGTGTATGTAGCTATTGGGTTCCATAACAACTGATTACATTACTGAACAATGAGGCGTATGTAGCTATTGGGTTCCATAACAACTGATTACATTACTGAACAATAAGGCGTATGTAGCTATTGGGTTCCATAACAACTGATTACATTACTGAACAATGAGGTGTATGTAGCTATTGGGTTCCATAACAACTGATTACATTACTGAACAATGAAGCGTATGTAGTTATTGGGTTACATAACAACTGATTACATTACTGAACAATAAGGCGTATGTAGCTATTGGGTTCCATAACAACTGATTACATTACTGAACAATGAGGTGTATGTAGCTATTGGGTTCCATAACAACTGATTACATTACTGAACAATGAGGTGTATGTAGCTATTGGGTTCCATAACAACTGATTACATTACTGAACAATGAGGTGTATGTAGCTATTGGGTTACATAACAACTGATTACATTACTGAACAATGAGACGTATGTAGCTATTAGGATACATAGCAACTGATTACATTACTGAACAATGAGACGTATGTAGCTATTGGGATACATAGCAACTGATCACATTACTGAACAATGAGACGTATGTAGCTATTGGGATACATAGCAACTGATCACATTACTGAACAATGAGGCGTATGTAGCTATAAGGTTACATAACAACTGATTACCTTACTAAACAATGAGGCGTATGAAGCTATTGGGATACATAGCAACTGATCACATTACTGAACAATGAGGCGTATGTAGCTATAAGGTTACATAACAACTGATTACCTTACTAAACAATGAGGCATTTGTAACTAATGGGTTACATAACAAATGATTACATAACTAAACAATGAGGTGTATGTAGCTATTGGGTTACATAACAACTGATTACATTACTGAACAATGAGGCGTATGTAGCTATAAGGTTACATAACAACTGATTACATTACTGAACAATGAGGTGTATGTAGCTATTGGGTTACATAACAACTGATTACTGAACAATGAGACGTATGTAGCTGTTGGGTTCCATAACAACTGATTATGTTTATAGCTATTCGGTTCCATTGAGATCAAAGTCAATATGGAGAACATCAATATTGGCACCACAAAAAAAATCACCATTAATCTAAAGAGATCAGGTTTTAGAAAACAGGACAAAACAATTTTTTTAAAAAAATTTACAAACATTTTAACAATGTGACAATGATCATGAATACAAAACACTGCTATGATCTACAAATTAAAATGAAATACATGTACAAGCATATCAATTTAGGGTCAAGCTTAAGAGCCAAGTCTGTTATATAACATAAATTTTATAATCTTCAGTCAATTCTGACTTTTACAGCAACATAAACTTTCAGCCTCACTTTACATTATTATTTCCCGAACCATTGTAGATTCTGGTTTTTTTTTTTTTTAATGATAAAAAACCTGACTATTCTTTTGTCTTGTCATTAATGCTGACACTAACCCAGGTGGTATGAAATAGGCTACTAAGCATTTTATGAAGGCAAAATGATAACAAACCTTCCTGATTCCTATAGAATCTCCGGGATTTGACACAACCTCAATCTCCACTCGTTCTAACAATCCTTCCAACTGGTCTCGAATATCTCTTGCTCGTTTCATAGATCGATGTTGAATAAAGTTTTCATAACACCACTGAGTAGAGAAGCCTGTTTCTTCCCATTGTTCATAAACATTTAACAGAGTAATATGATCTCCACCTGGCCGGAAGAAATTTTGTCGAGCCGTATCAGCATGAACCACTTTGTCTTTGGGTCGGTAGAAGATTGCATTGTTAACAGACAACATGGCTGTGACTGTGAGAATTTCTTTAGAACACCTGTACCTAATTAAAACAGAAACAGTTTATTGAGTATAACAATCAGCAAAGTCTTTAATTTGAACAGTAACCTATAAACATCTATACAAATTTATAATTGTCATAGGTTTATATTATAACTGTCATAGGTTTATATTATAACTGTCATAGGTTTATATTTTAATCAATGCAAATTTCTTTCCTACATATATTTGACCTATTTAGGTTTTATCTGTGTTTGAAAGTTAATGATATATTTGAATATAATACGGTTGTTTTTCTTAAAATACAATTTTCTTCAAATAATAACATCTTTAAAATTATTTAAAATATACTTAATTTATAAGTCACAATAAAATATTAAGCTACAAACTTTGACAGTATTTTGCTTCCTGAAGATTTGATTTTTGGACCGTCCCATAATTAAAAACTGAAGATTTGATTTTTGGACCGTCCCATAATTAAAAACTGAAGATTTGAATTTTGGACCGTCCCATAATTAAAAACTGAAGATTTGATTTTTGGACCGTCCCATAATTAAAAAACTGAAGATTTGATTTTCGGACCGTCCCATAATTAAAAACTGAAGATTTGATTTTTGGAATGTCCCATAATTAAAAACTGAAGATTTAATTTTGGACCGTCCCATATTTAAAAACTGAAGATTTGATTTTTGGACCATCCCATAATTAAAAACTGAAGATTTGATTTTTGGACTGTCCCATAATTAAAAACTGAAGATTTGATTTTTGGACTGTCCCATAATTAAAAACTGAAGATTTGATTTTTGGACTGTCCCATAATTAAAAACTGTAGATTTGATTTTTGGACCCATAACTGAAAAATAGTACTTACTCTGGTGACAAATCTATTGAACTGATTAGCGACATAATTTTTAGACCATGAACTGAATATGGTACTTTAGCTGATGATCTTTTGGAAAAATCAGTAACATAATGTTTAGAATTGGAACTGAAGAAAGGTACTTAACTTTGGGGACAAACATTTTTTGACTGACACGTGACATAATTTTCAGATTCACCACTAAATAATGTTACTTACTTTTCTGAAGCTAAAATCATTTTAGATAACATGGGATCCACAGGAAATTCTGCCATTCTTCGTCCTAGAGTAGTTAACTCCCCTTTATGATTTAGTGCACTAAGGGCATATAATTGTTCCAGAGCTAACACAAGCGTCTCATGTGGAGGTGGATCCATAAAATCAAAATGTAACAAATCATTGATTCCTAAACTTTTTAACAATAAAACTACATTTCCTAAATTAGTCCGTTGTATTTCCGGAACTGTATTATCCTCTAGCTCATTCTTATAGGCCCATGCTGTATAAAGTCGGAAACATTTTCCTGCCGATGTACGCCCTGATCTTCCTGCTCTCTGATTGGCTGAAGCCTGTTAAAATATCAGTTTAAAAACAAAGTCAGTCCTATGTACAAGCCTTAAAAATCTGCTCAATCTGAGCAAGGGTCTTTTGTCATTACAATAACTTTATCACCTCCTTTAAAACTTAAAAGACACAATGGTTTTGGTCATTTGTAAAAAGATGAACACCACAAATATTTAAATCCAATTTCAAGTCTCATTAACCTTGGATGACCATTCAACATCAATAGATGTCCTGTCAATTCTTTAAATGGTCTGTTTTAAAAAGTTATTCAAAATTTGAAATTAAAGTTGAAATTACATTTCCTCAGGTAAAATTTAGATTTTCACTGGTCATTTAATTGATGGGTAGGACAAGTCAATATTTATTTTTCTGATTGATGACATAACAGAAAGAGGTTGAATTTTCAGCCATTTAAGGCTTATCCGTAGGACTGAAGTCATATTGAATCATAAACAGGTAAATTCAAATGAGCTATGCAGATTAAAGTTAGAAAATAAGAAAATTTTGGAAATCTGAATGAAAACATTTTTAATTCAGTAGTTATTATGATTTCTCCTTGTACAATAACCTGTAAGACTTCAAACACAGAATATATAATAATTCCTCAATCCATTGTCATCATTTGTTCAAACTGTGACATCATGTAGAGAACTGCAGATAAAACCCAGCAAGGCTTATAAATACTGTTAACATGAAAGAAATAGACTTCGAACTACATGTATTGTGGGAATAAACTAAATGGTAAAGATTTACTAGAGGAATTTCAAAAATGGTTAACCGTTGTGATAAATGAGATTTCAAAGTTATTTAGTCATTATAAAGAGGTTTAACTCTACCTTAGATATTGGTGTGACAATCAGTGATTCCATACCAGTCCGAGCATTGTAACTGTTCTGTTTACAGAAGCCTGGATCTATCACATATTTTATACCATCTATTGTTAGTGATGTTTCTGCTATGTTTGTAGCTAAAATGACCTGAAACAAATTGTGATGATTATTATAACCAGTTGCAGAAAATAACCCATGCTGAAAGAAATTAGGGTTTTCCTTAAAACAAAGGTTATTTTTAGATGAGAATATACCAAACATTGTATGTCCATCAAAGTTTAACTGAAATTCTTTTAGAAAGGAATATTATTTCACAATGTTCGTCAATTTAGCTAGTATATGGATATATGAATGAATACTTGAAAATTTTCCAGAAACACTGTTTTAGCCCAAATTATATTTATATTTTTATTGGAGGCTCCAAAATAGATGTCCTTACAAAAAAACCTTTTATGTCTCAAAAGAGGGGGTGTTGGACTCCTTTCACAAAAACAGAGAATAATTATTGACCTATTGAGCATACAGGGACAGACAATAAATTTTCTATTCTATTTTGAGCTCACAATGTGTATCTCTGATTTTTACCTTTCTGGCACCAGGTGGCGTTGGTTCGAATATTTTTGACTGCATATCTGATGGCAAGTTTGCATAGATTGGTAAGATAATCAACTCCTTGATCTTGGTACCCAGTTTCTTAGTTCTTTCCTGAAAGTAAAAACATTCACTGCCTCAATTTTGGTGCCAATTTTTTTTAGTTCTTTTCTCAGAAAATAAAGAATATTCTACTCTTTATTATAATTTCCAAGTTTTACTATTCCTTTATTTATATTTTAAAAATAATCCAGTTTTTTTACACCTTTAAATTGTTGAAAAATAAAAATATTCCTTGAAAAAGTCTTTATCCAATGTCTTCATGATTTTTTTTTTCAAAATGAAGAGAAGCAATGATCCTCAAGTCAAGATCCTTTACCTTATACCGAGGCTGTCAGTTCTAGGATGAACGAGGTAAATGGAATGCCTTGAGAAAACCACTTACATTTTGCCAATGAATCGACAAACATCCTAACATTTTGTTCTACATGAGAGAGATTCAAATAAAGGCCTCAGAGAAAAGTACTGTGATTGGCTAGTGCTTTAAATGACACTGATATATGTATCAAACATTAACACAATATTATCCTCGCTAAAAAAAGTGTCAAAGTGGCTGATTGGTTAATCTGTCTGGTTTTAAATCCACATCTCAATGTAAAGGTATGACCCTGGTTGACCAAAATGAGATAGAGTCATTTCCTTGTCATGGGTTCTCTACTGGTTGGCTCATTACCGGTATAGTTACCCTTGTGGTATGCAACAATTATACATTTCAATAAACATTTGTGTAGATTAATATATGGATCTCACATACATGTATTTCAAGAGTAACATGTTTTTGTGGAAAATGTCAACACATATGATTCCAAATCTAATGGAAATAATAGTTCAGCATAAAAGTTAGGGGATATTTAATGGTATGCTGGAAAACTCATTTCCTAAATTCTAAATATGAAGAAATTAATCCTAAGTGGAGCATAAAAAACCATACAATCTATCAAAGCCATGTCTAACATTCAAAACATAAACAAATGATGAAGATACTCATAAATCCAATGTGCTTCTGACAAAGTTACCTGTAACATTTCATTACTGGATTCAATTTCTTCCTGACCAGTAAGAAAGACGAGGATATCCCCTGGAGGTTGTGTAACATGAATCTGTAATACAGAAACAACGGCAGCATCTAGATAATCTGCCTCAGGAGCTTTAGTATAATATATGTCTACAGGAAACCGTCTGCCAGGGATACGGAAAATAGGTGCATCATCGAAAAACTGCAAAAATAAAACAAAATTTTCAATGTTTAAAATCTTGTAAGGTATTGAAATTGGTTTCAAGTTGTTCATAGCTTTATAAGCTACAAAAGCCAGTTAGCAAAAGATTAATATAGAATTATAGAGTAGAAATGAGAAAAAATGTTTTATCTTCCAGCCAAGATGTATTCCCTTAAAATGAGGCAGTCATTTCTGAAATTCTAAAAGAAAGCTTGGAATACCTGGAGAAAACTAACAAAATATTCTCAAGTTTGCTCCAGATGAATTTAAACATGGGCTACACTCCTGTTTCCTCAACCATCTCTGAAATGACTACCTTAATGTATGTTAATGGTTCTTAAATGGGACAAAACACCAGTAATACAATCCCAATCTTATTATTCTGAAAATAAAGAAGTAATTACATACTGAGTCTTGTGATACTTGAAATTACATACCGAGTCTTGTGAGAGTTGAGATTACATACCAAGTCTTGTGAGAGTTGAGATTACATACCGAGTCTTGTGAGAGTTGAGATTACATACAGAGTCTTGTGAGAGTTGAGATTACATACCGAGTCTTGTGAGAGTTGAGCTTACATATTGAGTCTTGTGAGAGTTGAGATTACATACTGAGTCTTGTGAGAGTTATGATTACATACTGAGTCTTGTGAGAGTTGAGATTACATACCGAGTCTTGTGAAGGTTGAGATTACATACCAAGTCTTTTGAGAGTTGAGATTACATACTGAGTCTTGTGAGAGTTGGGATTACATACTGAGTCTTACGAGAGTTGAGATTACATACTGAGTCTTGTGAGAGTTGAGATTACATACCGAGTCTTGTGAGAGTTGAGATTACATACCGAGCCTTGTGAGAGTTGAGATTACATACCGAGTCTTGTGAGAGTTGAGATTACATACCGAGTCTTGTGAGAGTTGAGATTACATACCGAGTCTTGTGAGAGTTGAGATTACACACCGAGTCTTGTGAGAGTTGAGATTACATACTGAGTCTTGTGAGAGTTGAGATTACATACCGAGTCTTGTGAGAGTTGAGATTACATATTGAGTCTTGTGAGAGTTGAGATTACATACTGAGTCTTGTGAGAGTTATGATTACATACTGAGTCTTGTGAGAGTTGAGATTACATACCGAGTCTTGTGAAGGTTGAGATTACATACCAAGTCTTTTGAGAGTTGAGATTACATACTGAGTCTTGTGAGAGTTGAGATTACATACTGAGTCTTACGAGAGTTGAGATTACATACTGAGTCTTGTGAGAGTTGAGATTACATACTGAGTCTTGTGAGAGTTGAGATTACATACTGAGTCTTGTGAGAGTTGAGATTACATACTGAGTCTTGTGAGAGTTATGATTACATACTGAGTCTTGTGAGAGTTGAGATTACATACTGAGTCTTGTGAAGGTTGAGATTACATACCAAGTCTTTTGAGAGTTGAGATTACATACTGAGTCTTGTGAGAGTTGAGATTACATACTGAGTCTTACGAGAGTTGAGATTACATACTGAGTCTTGTGAGAGTTGAGATTACATACTGAGTCTTACAAGAGTTGAGATTACATACTGAGTCTTATGAGAGTTGAGATTACATACTGAGTCTTGTGAGAGTTGAGATTACATATTGAGTCTTGTGAGAGTTGAGATTACATACTGAGTCTTGTGAGAGTTATGATTACATACTGAGTCTTGTGAGAGTTGAGATTACATACCGAGTCTTGTGAAGGTTGAGATTACATACCAAGTCTTTTGAGAGTTGAGATTACATACTGAGTCTTGTGAGAGTTGAGATTACATACTGAGTCTTGCGAGAGTTGAGATAACATACTGAGTCTTGTGAGAGTTGAGATTACATACTGAGTCTTGTGAGAGTTGAGATTACATACTGAGTCTTGTGAGAGTTGAGATTACATACCGAGTCTTGTGAGAGTTGAGCTTACATATTGAGTCTTGTGAGAGTTGAGATTACATACTGAGTCTTGTGAGAGTTATGATTACATACTGAGTCTTGTGAGAGTTGAGATTACATACCGAGTCTTGTGAAGGTTGAGATTACATACCAAGTCTTTTGAGAGTTGAGATTACATACCGAGTCTTGTGAGAGTTGAGATTACATACTAAGTCTTACGAGCGTTGAGATTACATACTGAGTCTTGTGAGAGTTGAGATTACATACCGAGTCTTGTGAGAGTTGAGATTACATACAGAGTCTTGTGAGAGTTGAGATTACATACCGAGTCTTGTGAGAGTTGAGATTACATACCGAGTCTTGTGAGAGTTGAGATTACATACCGAGTCTTGTGAGAGTTGAGATTACACACCGAGTCTTGTGAGAGTTGAGATTACATACTGAGTCTTGTGAGAGTTGAGATTACATACTGAGTCTTGTGAGAGTTGAGATTACATATTGAGTCTTGTGAGAGTTGAGATTACATACTGAGTCTTGTGAGAGTTATGACTACATACTGAGTCTTGTGAGAGTTGAGATTACATACCGAGTCTTGTGAAGGTTGAGATTACATACCAAGTCTTTTGAGAGTTGAGATTACATACTGAGTCTTGTGAGAGTTGAGATTACATACTGAGTCTTACGAGAGTTGAGATTACATACTGAGTCTTGTGAGAGTTGAGATTACATACTGAGTCTTGTGAGAGTTGAGATTACATACTGAGTCTTGTGAGAGTTGAGATTACATACTGAGTCTTGTGAGAGTTATGATTACATACTGAGTCTTTTGAGAGTTGAGATTACATATTGAGTCTTGTGAGAGTTGAGATTACATACTGAGTCTTGTGAGAGTTATGATTACATACTGAGTCTTGTGAGAGTTGAGATTACATACCGAGTCTTGTGAAGGTTGAGATTACATACCAAGTCTTTTGAGAGTTGAGATTACATACTGAGTCTTGTGAGAGTTGAGATTACATACTGAGTCTTGCGAGAGTTGAGATAACATACTGAGTCTTGTGAGAGTTGAGATTACATACTGAGTCTTGTGAGAGTTGAGATTACATACTGAGTCTTGTGAGAGTTGAGATTACATACTGAGTCTTGTGAGAGTTGAGATTACATACTGAGTCTTGTGAGAGTTGAGATGAGTTGAGTGTTTTATGCCACATAAAAAATCTTTAACTTATATCAAGGGGGTCAGTCCCAGCATGTTGGAGGTTACTGGAGTACCCAGAGTAAATCAGTGACCTTTGGCAAGAAAACTAATAGTGTAATGTGTAACTTCCTTTAGTATCAGTTAATAGATCTAGATACATGTATTTCAATAAATGTTATTTTGCAGCCATTTGCTGAGTTTGGATGTTTGGCAAAAATCATTTGTATGTTTTCTTACCTCTGAAAATTTTTCAGCATCTAAAGTTGCACTTGATATCAAGAGTTTTAGATCTGGTCTGAAGCGAGCTATATCTTTCACCAATCCAAAAAGTACATCTGTATGGAGAGTTCTTTCATGGGCTTCATCAATGATCATAACACTAAAATATAAAGAGCATTATATCAAACATTACATTCTCCTATATAATTTATACTTAAATATCATCAAGGTATACAGTAAAACTTTACAATTATTGCAATTATATGAAGGTAAAATTTCTGAAATAAAATTGTAGCTAAAATATTATGGTTTATTTATAACACAGGTTTACAAATCACCATAGTTACCTGTAACTTGCAAGATCAGGTTCACTTAGAAACTCTCTTAACAACATTCCATCTGTCATGTACTTTATTATCGTTCTCTCTGATGTACAATCTTCAAATCTTATACTATATCCAACCTGTTAAATGATAATGGTTCATAATTTCATTGTATAAATCTGTGAATCAATAAAATCAAATAGAATCAATTGGCTTAATATTTGTTTAAATTCTGCATAAAAGAGAACAAAAATAATTGCAATGTAATTTAAGGTACACTAAAAATGCTGCCATTTGATTCATCTATGCAAGAAACCTGTAAGTACCTTTTTCAGAATGACTTGTTTTATGTTACAAAAAGCAACAAAACTCATGTTACCAAATTATTATGAACACTTCCAGATCTACTTCTTCAGCCAGTCACAAGAGGCATCTAGAGACATGGCTGTCACATGTCACATAACCATTCTTCCATTTAGGGCCCTGGAAGCAGAGTGGTCTAAAGTGCAAGCATATGAGTCTCAGTGCCTCTCACTCCCTAGGTTTGAATCTAACTCCGGCAGATCCTAGTGTGAGAAAATTTGTCAGTTTACTTGCCAACAGTTGGGTACTCCACCATTTCAGAACTGACTGCCTCAATATAAGTAAAAGAATCTTGACTTAGGTGTAAAACACCATTGATCCAATCCAATCCTTATTCTTGTTTATTTTTGTTAATAATTTCCAGTTCATTTCTATAGTCTTGGGTGCAGCTATAGACATGGTAATTATGTGTCAAGGCTAAGTACACACTAAACATTTGAAGCCCTTTACCTGATTACCCAGTTTCCAGTTCATTTCTTGAGCCACACGGGCTGCTACTGACATGGCTGCCACACGACGTGGCTGAGTACATCCTATTTTCATACCACCTTCTGTATATCCCTAAAAAATAAACATTTAAATTAAAAAACAACAGAATACAAAAGCTGTCAGTATAGTTTGTAGACACATTAATTTTACCTCATATAACTTCAACAGGAAACTGAAATATTTGTGTAGTTGTTCTAAATCTGTGTTATCATTTCAGTTTCTAGCTAAGTATAATTAATATGTTATTAAAAATGAAAATTTTTTATTAATACAGAAAATGAAAAAGATTATAAACCTACTGAGTAATCAAATCAAACCAAAACAGATTGTCAGATTGTAGCTCATTATATACATGTACAATATATCATTGACATAATGTTTCCATGATTAATTTTGTTGTTGTAGTGTTGTTTAATGTCACATCATCAATTTTTAGCTTTCCGCGACCAGAGCAAGTTTATTTATCTCTAAGGATAATGTAACAATAAGTTTGTATCCGTGTTTTATGAACAAGTGTGTTTTAAGATCTACAATTCTCTTTCTGATAAATCTTTTTGCTTTCTTTGTTATTTATGGTACAATTTGAAAAGAATGATATTTAAATTATGTCATATATGAAAAACTAAACTTTGCTTTTAATAATTTGTGCTTAGAACAATTGGAATGGAACACATTCAACCCCCCCACCCCCAAAACAATACAAAAATTGTTTACTAATACTCATCCCAGCTCCTCATACAAGTATTGCTGGTTTATGCTCACACCAGCCCCTTATAAAAACACACAAATTTAATACTTACCCCTTCATACAAATATTGTGGTAACTGGGTTGTTTTTCCAGATCCTGTTTCTCCTTCTATAATGAGAACCTGGTGTGCCTCGATGGCCGCTAATAGGTCATCACGGAATTTATAGATCGGGAGACTTTTCCGTGTTTCTTGTATTGACATCTTTTTTCTTTCTTCTTCAGAAATTTCAGGCTCTCTGTCCTGTTAAAAATAAACATATTGGCCAGGTAAACAAGAGCTACCCGGTACTTATAATCTTATGTCTTGGTGGCCTCATTATTGATTATTAGAAACAGTTGACATTAAATATTTTGTCCTACCCTCGACTCTTTTTTCACAAGAAAATGAACAAATATGCTGCACTCCTAGTCAATCAAAAACTTGAACCATTCCAAGGTAATGCTCACCTGAGTATATGTCTGAAATCTTCTGCAGAAGTACAATGGACAATTATATTAATTACATAAATTATCAAAATTTTCCCTAAGTTTGGACCCCACTGCCACAATATGTCTTGCCCATGTAAAGTGGGTCACCCTTCGATCGAATAAAAAAAATTAAGTATAAAAACACTGGAAAAATATAACCCATACAAAAAGTTAGCGGGTATCCCATGATACACCACAAAAACTCATCTTGTCATCGTACCTTATCTTTGCGTGTCCCTGGTAGTTGTAACGCTTGTACAAACTCTATTTCTTCATCTACAATGTAATCATATTCTTTTACTTTCTGTTTTTCTTTGGCTTTTTGTTTGGCATCCTTTGCACCAAATTTCATTATAGCAGCCCCAACATGTTCTTCTTCCCAACGTTTCTGTTCATAATTTGGTCCTTTTTCTGTAAAATCTTCCTCGTATTTTTCCGACGGTTTTACGTCATCTTTAGGCATATAATATCTATTGACTTTTTCTAATTCACCTGCTTTCTTATGTTCTTTGGCATATTTTAAAACTTTCTTTTTATATTCCATTTCATCTTTTTCTCGTTTACTCAGACTGAAATTATGTAATATCATTTTTTAATGCTGAAAGTCCAATATGTAACAATCACAGAAGTATATGCCAGAGTTTTAATAGACTATAAATAATTTTATTTTGACAAAAAACATAATCATACATGTACAATAGACACATAAGTATAATCTTAACAAATTATTTTTAAGGTACAGTAAACCAATTTTAACTATGTGATCCCTGCTTATTGTCACAGCCTAGGTTCCAATCCAGCTCCAGCAGCTCCTAGTGTAAAAGAGTTTGTCAGTTAGCTTGCTAAAGGTTGGTGGCTCTCACCAGACACTCTGGTTTCCCGTCATCATCCCAGAACTGACCACCTTGATATAGTTGAAAGAATCTTGACAACTGTGTGAATCACAATAAATCCAATCCAATCTATTTATTACACATAAAATCATTCTACAAAATTGTGACAATAGTTGAGGATTCAATGTGGTATTTTAACTCAAGCCAGATTTTTCAGATGCTCACCTCACAAAAATTGCTGAATAAGATAAAAGCTATTTTGATGTGAACTAACAGTCTACTTGAACATGTGTACAAGCATGTTTGACAGGCATATTTATGTGCCCACATGTATATATGAGTGTAAAGTATATATCACACCCTTCAGAATCACTACCACTGTCACAAAAGTGATTTAGTAGGTATCTGTCTAATCTCATAAAATATTTCAAGGCACTTTATTTACATAAGAGGCCTCAGTTACCAAGGCAACATTTATAGGTTACAGCACCTCTCATCATCTAGATTTTAGCCTAATTCTTGCAGATCTTATTGCTTGCATCTTACAATTTTTTATGATTCTGTTAATATTTAAACCTTATAAATTTATTTACTCACTGAGAATCACCAAATAAATAATCTTCGTCCATGATATCCGCTTCCAAATCTTCAAGTTTATCTTGATGACGTTTTTTCAGATAATCTCGACGCGACTTTTTACGTAGTTCAGGGATAATTTTCTGTTTGTCTTCTGTTTCCATCTGTAGCCTCTTTTTAGCTTCCTCATAGGCCTGAAATTAAAATGTTTACTTACCATGTAATATTTTGTTATGTGATGGCCTATAGTATACAGGATTTTATGTCTTTATTAAGATTATTTTACTCATATTGAAACGTCACATATATCAGTGACTTTTACAGATGTTTACTTTCCTACGGATAATCCCTAAATCGCTGAAAATTCACCTTCTTAGTGTTATGTCATTTATCAGAAAAATAAATATTGAGTTGTCCAGCCCATCAATTAAATGATCAGTCAAAATCTGTATTTTTACCTGAGGAAATGTCATTTCAACTTTAATTTCAAATTTTGAATTAAGTTTTAAAACGATCATTTAAAGAACTGACAGGATATATATTGATGTTGAATGGTCATCTAAGGTAAATGAGACCCTTGCTTAGAATGAGTAGATTCTTAAGGTTTGTATATAGAACCGTTTACACTTAATTCAATGGACCGAATTGGATTGGATCGATGGTGATTGACACCTGTTCAGATTGTTTCACTGATATCAAGGTAGTCAGTTCATAGATGGTGGAGGAAATCAGAGTGTCAGCAGAAAACCATCAACCTTAAGAAGGAAATGAAAAACTTTTTCATAATAGATTAGGATTTGTGGCTAGGTGGTGAAAAGTACTGTGATCCATAAGAGTGTTTTGTAGATCACTTGGTCACTGAGCACCTACTTAGATCAAAGAATCACTACCCACAGGTGACATTTAGAGATGTTTTTATCTATGTGGTTCAGTTATAACAATTAGGCTTTTTTTATTTGAAATTTTTTCATTTTGTATCTGAATATGAAAATTTTTCTGACAATTAAACACCAATGTCAATAGTGACATATCCATCTATAATAATAAAATCTGACTTCACATATTTTACCTTTTTCTCACTTTTAGACATAACAGATCTGGTTTTCTCTTTGTCTCTATCCTTGAGTCGCTCTGCGAACTCGTCTCTCTTTTTCAGATCATCTAATCGGTCTTTCTCTATTTTGTCTATATCAGAATCGGAGTCAGAAAACTGTACATTCTTTGAACTTTGAACTCTACAATCCGAAACAAATAAACATTTGAATGTTGAGACAATAACATCATGACCATTATAATACAGTGCAGGATTTAAGCAGTCGTTAATCCTCTAGAATTTACAACCTTCCCAACTGGGTATCATTTATAACTTGGCTGAGAGTCAAATTAATGGGTAATAATTACGGTAGCTTTAATATTAAAGTGAAAACATCTAACCAAGTGGTTAATGCTATAGACTTATGACTTAAGGGTCATGGGTTCAAACACCAGGGTGATACAAGATATATGTATTTAATTTCACGCTGTTGAGGCTGAACCAGTTGAAATGTGACTAGGTACCAGCAGATATACTGAAATGAGATCACTGTATAGGACTACCAGTATTACCAATCCAAAGTGAAGTCATAAACTTTAAGTGACTTATCTTACAGAAAATGGAGAAAGACACAAGTCAATGAGACTTTTAGACTACAGACTAATTTCAGATAACTTCTATATGTAGCAAACCTTTCATCCTCACTACTTTCATCTTCTGATGACGATTCTTTTTTCTTCCTGATATGACGTTGTCTTTTGTCCAATTTTGTTTTCTGTAAGTAAAAGTGATGATAATATTTGGTTTCTTCAAACAATGTGATCATTAAAACCGAGTTTTTAATAAAGAAATAATAAGTTGCCTGTTCACAGCTTCACAGTCATTCTACAACTAAGATTTAACTTACCTTAAACATTATAAATTTCAATTTTAAATAATTATGTTCGTTTTCAAGTTTTTTTTAAAGAATTTAACTTACTGTAAGACTAAGTTTTCTAAAGGTGCATCATTTCTTTTTCACTAAACATTTTCCAGTTGTGCGTTTAGAGCTCATAATGTGTTGGACACAGTTATAACATTAAAAATAATTAATAATCCTTTATTAGTTTTTTTCAAGATGAATAAAAGCCTTTCAAAAGCTGGGTTTAAATTTAATTGGATGGTCTGCCCAAAATTTTATCAATCTGAAAGTTTTTACTGATTGATTATTTAAAACTGAATCTGAAAGCTGTGTCGATCTGAAGATCACTTTTAAAATGTGACATTTTACTTAAATTAAACCTTGTAAATTTCAAATCTGAATGATTTGGTCAGTTCAAATCTATTGAGAACTAAATGTTTTAATCTGAATATCACTTTTAAACCTTAGGCACATCTGCATTCTATTTTTTTTTCCAAAAATTTTACTTGAAGTTTCATAAAATGAGTTTAGGACTGACTCTAAAACTGCAAATTTTATTTTCATGTATCCTGGATTTATTACCTTTTTAGGAACAACATAGTCATCTTCATCACTATCTCCATCTGAGACAAGTTGGTAACTACGATTTTTCTGTTCTAACTCTAAAGCTTTTCTTTCTTGAATTCTACCTGGCTTTTCCCTCTGTACTGCGTGTGGTACCTGACATTTATACACAATATGTAATATGACAGATAATGGAATTACCAATAATCAATTTCGTAGATGTTTAATTAGACAATTTATCCCATTTCTTAAAAGACAACTACAGTAGCTCAATTGGTACAGTGCTTACTTCGTATGTGACAGGTTGGTGGTTCAAACCCTGGCCTGGTTTGACCAAGACTTGAAAATAGGTAGTGACTGTTGTTTTGCCAAGCACTCAGCATTTAGAAATGAAAGTCATGGGGTCCTTCGGATGAGTCCTTAAAAACTGATGCCCCGTGTCACAGCAGGTGTGACACATTAAAGAACCCTCCCTGTACATTGCCCTGAGCACACTTCAAAGGTAAAAATGGCTGATGACATCTTGATTTAAGTGAAATATTCTTGACAGGGATGCAAAACCCCATTTAATTAATCATATATCTACCATTTCATAAGAGCCAAACCATAAATAAACTACTTTGAAGTAATGTTTAAAGTTACATTCTTACAGCTGGTTGACAAATAGTTATAGAGATCCATTCAGACAACATAGATACAGAACCAGTCAACTTGTCATTGAAAATGTTTGTCCATGCACAGCTGGCTTATGGACATTTAATTTCATACTTCTAATCTTTGTGAAATTTTCACTTAAAAATTACATATTCTGTATCACACCATTGCAGATGAAACCTTGAATATTTCATATCATACTATTCCTGGGATATTTTATATTACACCATTACAGAACACTCTTTGGACAATTTTTATCATTACTTTTTGAAAATTTAATTCAATGCATTTAAAGGGGCACCACTTCATTTTGCTAAAGACTGAAATTATTAGTGAAACTGCAGAAAAATTACCAACTGCAATAGACAGGTGAGTGAATTAACTGAGGATTGGAAAACAAACCACTGACCTTAAGCTTAGTAACCTTTCTATAGTTCTATTAATTACTATAGTCTGAAGCGAATTGAGAAAACACCCGTTCCAACACCAGTTGGAATTGTACAATCCCGGTTGATTTAGAAATTGTTCTGATCCTACACATAGGCGTCAGTCATAAAGTGTGCTAGGGTCAGAGGAAATCGGACTAAGAGAGACAGAATGAGAGAGAGAGAGAGAGAGAGAGAGAGAGAGAGAGAGAGAGAGAGAGAGAGAGAGAGAGAAATAAAAATAACCTTGTTCCATAATTCCTTAGCAAAAGTAACCATATTAACATCAATATCAACAGTACCCGTATCCTTGAGTTTCTGCAAGAAATCCTCAGGTGAACTTGCTTTCTTTCCAAGTTCAATTAAAAACTGAGAGATATGTTTGTCTGATATCCCCAGGATATCATGGAGTTTATCGTTAACCCAAGTCTCTATAAGAGACATTTTGGTTTATGTTGAGTTACACTTAAAATTTACAAAGTTTTGAATCACAACTTTCTGAACTCATGGGCGCATCCATATTGAAACATTTTCTGACGTTGTTCTTTATCGATAAATCCCTCCTATTATGAGGAGCACTATATAGATTAACTACTGCTTTCCGCAACAGTGTACTGAATCTAAGGTGCCATCTAAACCTAAACATAATAATTCCATTTTTCTAGGAAATCAAATGACCGAATATCAGTAAACTAACAAAGCCACACACACTGAGGGAATCTAGATTTATTTTGAGAGGATAACGAATCAGTCTATTTACACAACTAGTTATTACTTGAGATAAAAAATAAAATATTTTATAATGAAATGAAATGAAATGAAATGAAATGAAATGAAATAAAATAAAATAAAATAAAATAAAATAAAATAAAATAAAATAAAATAAAATAAAATAAAATAAAATAAAATAATTAAAATGAATTTGTTCCTGATACAAGACATCACAAAACGAGGTTTTATGGATCATAACCGATATAATTACCACTGAATACCGAGAATCTCCAACAAAAAAAGACCTTGTAAGGTCATAAGTTATTTAATTTGAGTCACTATGAACAATGCTAATGTGACAAAATGGATAAATTTACTTCATCATCATCATCATCATCCTCAACTTCGTCGTCATCATCGTTGCCGCCGTCATATTCGTCATAATAATAATAATAATAATAATAATAATAATAATAATAATAAATTTTACTATCGTTTGCTAGTTGAATGAGTATTGTTTTACTCGCATCATCAGCTATTTGTGACGAGACAAATTTCCCTAATATCTCAACGTAGATGTATTCATGAATGTGAATGTGCAAATGTTTCTGATCTGAATTGTACTAGATCGCACTTCTGGCGACCATTAAAAATGCTAGTGCGACCACTCAGTTCAAACACTGTTACTGGACCAACCAGTAAAAGCTTAAAAAAAATTCACCCTGGCAGTAAATTGGGGTAGAATCCACAGTGACGAGACGCCTTGGTCAATGCTTTAACCTCACGGCCATTGCGACCCCTTCATTTTACTGTCGTTACTGATAAGTTTCCAATATTCATGTGGGGATTGTTGGGTCATTGTTTGCTTAGCTAGATACGACTTATTTTAATTATCAACTCGTGTGTCTACGGACCACAAGTTTTAGAAAGTGAGATTGTTGGGGACCTCCAACAGTACCCTATAATTTAATAGGACATTTATTCCAACATCCGTCATTTTTTTTTTTTTTTGGTATTGATAGGCTGTTTCTATCATTATCTTGTATTGTGTCCTGTTCTTGGTTGCTTTGGTTGTTGCCAAGTACACGTTTTTCTGTTACAAAGTTATCCATTTCAGGCTATTATCGATTTGTGGGGTGAAGCTGCTGACGAATATTCACGGTGAAAACAGTTGAACTCAGTTACCTTTATATTTCAAAGCACATATAACATGGCACAGCAAATCAGCCCAATCATACTAAGGTATGGTATGATGTTCAAATCATATTCTCAAAATCAGAGTAAAAACCATGGAAACCGACACATTAAGTTAAACACGTGAACTTTCACCATGAAAATGAGGCCAGGTGCTCCGGAAGTGTAAGCATCGCTCTCTAGCTAGCCACTCCTACCACTTGTGCAATCAATAACTATGCCTATGGGACGTCAAGTATATCCAGTACAAGTATAAGTTTGGATACAGTGACTTATACTTATTAACAATATTGTGGTGTCGTCCATAAAACCTTTGTTAGGTCCTTGATAACCTTAGGTTTGCTATAACCCCGAGTCAAATTATAATTTTATAAAAATTACAACACAAAATTAATTGACATTTGCCCTTTATTTATCTTGTAATCAGATACGAAAGACTCATAATTATACAATAAATACTGGTTATTAAATAATTAGAATAATTATTTTTTAAGTCCAGCGTCGATGACAAGGTCTTCATCTTCAAGCCAGTTATTTGAAAATCTTTCATTTCGCTCACAAACGTTGAGGCAATATACGGCTTTCTGGTAGCATTTCACAACGCATCTGGACATTGCTTCAGGGCACAACTTTTTACACCGACTCAGACGGATATCACATCTGTGGCATGGTGCGTATCCCATGGTCTCAGCTACGAGAACAGCGACCATTATAGCTACCAATAATTTACTCTGAAACAAGGCATAATATTTGTATTTACGAGGTTAATAATCCACAAGTATAAAACTTATAACAAGTCAATGTATACGTGTGATGTGCGAGTATGTATAATGGTTTGCCGTGTCACGGTTTGCGCGAACTTAGGGCGACTTTTTAATACGGTGTTAGCTCACCGAGTCACCATGTCGAAAACAAGTACAGCACTCCCCCGGTCCATTGTCTTGGTACCGAAAGAATCAGTCAATACTCTGTCCCCCTAATGCCATACTCTGTCCCACTAATGCCAAACGACAGGCGAGGAAGAAAGGTGTTGTGTTTTTAAAAATTGAAAAATTTCATTCATAATAACCGAGTCTTCTAAATAAACATTTTCAATAAAACTAAAGACGATAAGTTTATTTTTAGTAACATTATCCATCGTAGCTTTACTCCCTATATCACTTATAGAACTGTCATATACCATTTTTGAATCAACTTTGTTTTTTTTTTTTTTTTTTTTTTTTTTTTTTGAAAAAAAGTATAAGACAGAACCTCTTTAACAAACACTTAAAAGTGATTTATAACATAAAACTTATCAATATGTTCAAAACTTTTAGTTTTACGACCCCCCCTTTTTTTGTTAACAGATTTTGGTGATAAATGTCTTTACTTGTATAAGCGCCTGACCCCAGACTAAATTATCAACATTCGGCAAGCAAAGTGCACGTGAAAAACTCACATACAGTGATGTCTGAGAAGAAAGGGGGTCAACGAATTACCGAATTTTGATTTGCTTTACATAAAAAAGTTGAAATCTTTTTTTACTTACATTCATGTTTTCTAGTTGTTTGTTGTTTGAACTGACAATCTGAAATAGATAAATAATAAATAAATAAATAAATAAATAAATAAATAAATAAATAAATATGTTTATGTAAGTAAATGGCATGATAGAAACTGAATTCGTTTGAATAATTGGAATTTTAATCTAAACTTATGATAAATTTTTTGTTAGCGGGGATTTTGAACGTGTACGAAATAGTAAAAAATTCGGAAGAAACGAAAAAAATGTGTGATATTTTAACTTTTTAGGTTTACAAAGCACCGAAATGTAATTTGTTTCTAAACTTTTAGTATATTATGTGTAATGTTCGTTTTCATATTATCCAAAATTAAATGTAATATTTAAAACTTACAAGTTTTTGACTTCAACAAAACCAAGGTCTGAATCTGAGTGCACATCTATAAGTATATATATATACATAAAATATAATAAGTCAAAGTGTTTGTTAGAAGCAATTATTTATGAAGTTATAATTTATATGACAAATTGATTTAACTGTAATTAACATGCCAATATGTGTCCCCCTTGTTTATTTATTTACTCATTTCACATATGTTACACTTCCATGTGTGTGTGTGTGTGTGTGTGTGTGTGTGTGTGTGTGTGTGTGTGAGATATATATATATATATATATATATAGAGAGAGAGAGAGAGAGAGAGAGAGAGAGAGAGAGAGAGAGAGAGAGATTTGTAAGTCATTTGTATGAGGACAAATTGCAGGATTAACATTTTATCCTATGAATTGATTATGTTAATAAAATTAAGGGGCTCTTCTCGTTTTTTCAAAGAAGTATATGATAATTTTCATAAAAAACAAGATTCAATAGCCTAGTGGTCTAAAGCCTTTTCACCATCTAAGTTCGAATCCTTCCGGAATAATCTTATTATGAGGAAGTTTATCATTTCGCTTGCTGAAAGTCTTTGGGTTTCTCCAGGCACTCCGGTTTTCTCCGCCATTGCTTAAAATATCCGCCTTCAACATATATAAGTGAATTATCCAATCCAATTGTCACATGACGTGCATATTAATATATACGAGTTGTTTCCAGTGTTATGTATGTTAAACTGAAAATCCATATAGAAATGACAAAAGTATTATAAATAAATAAATAAATAAATAAATAATTATTTTTGCCAATAACACATTTTAATCTATGTTATTTGTAAACTTTGAAGTGTACGTACATGTTTAGCCAGAGTTATCACAATTATGATTCGCTCCCAATGTTGGGCGTATTTAAATGATGCTTTGCGTCAAATATTTTTTTTGCATTTGTATATTCTTTATATCACTCGCATACAGTTATTTCTTCAGATTCAGACAGAACTCAGTACCATTTACTAACAAAGATAATGTTGCCACTACACACAGTGAAATTCCGAATGGTTTCTATTTGAACCATCTAACGTGATTAAGTTTAATCTAACAATTTATTAATGATTATCTATACCAAATTAAAGACCTCGGAGCCTTATTGATATCAGCGCCAATAATTACCGCCTAGGTCCAAAGATTCTTGTTTGAAAAAGTTTGTCAAATCACTTGGTCGATGGTTTTCTTCGGGCACTTCGGTTTTCTGCACCATCTCAGGACTGGCATCCTTGATATACTATTACATTGTAAGTGAAAAAATCTTGACGGGGGGAGGGGGGTGCTAAAATACACTTATCCAATTCAATTTTTAGCTTTTTCTGTTGTACGTTATTGTCTTGAAAATCGGCTGAGAGAGAGAGAGAGAGAGAGAGAGAGAGAGAGAGAGAGAGAGAGAGAGAGAGAGAGAGAGAGAGAGAGGAGTAATGGTGTTTTACGCCCAAGTCAAGATTCTTTCACTTATTTCGAGGCGGTTAGTTCTGGGATGGTGGAGGAAATCGGAGTGCCCGGACAAAAATCACCGACATTCGGCAAGCGAACTGACAAACTTTCTCACACTAGGATCTGGAGAGAGTGGAATTCGAACCCAGGCGGTGACAGGCGCTGTGATCCGTAAGCGAGCGCTATAGACCACTCAGCCATCGAGGCCCCCGAGAGAGAGAGAGAGAGAGAGAGAGAGAGAGAGAGAGAGAGAGAGAGAGAGAGAGAGAGAGAGAGAGAGTCCCCAATATTAATGTTATACAACCCTGTTCAACCCTGTTAACTATAATTTTAATAACCGATTTGGATGTGTTATTTGCGATGTTCACAATAACCTATAGTAAATTATGTCACGACATTGCTAACCAGTAAATTGTAACATTTGTACGGCCGAGGGGACATTTACTTTACATCAACGCCCCTGGTTATTTTGACCACAGTGATCTAAACAATATGAAATATTGAATAAAATCCATCATCTACCATGTCCGTCCAGTTAGGTGATTAATTAGGTGTAGTACGTCTATATAAACACAGAACTCGAAACTCAGCTTCAGCATCCTAGCAAACATCAGATTTGTAAAGGTAAGTGGGCTTCATCACTGTCATAGACTATTTCTTTTTAAAAATTCTTTTAAGGCGGTACTTTGTGCTGTCAGAAAATATACCTTGTGTCAAATTTTTCAGCCGTCATAATTTTTTAAATTTATTTAAAACTAAGGTTTGTTCTCTCATGCAAAGCATTTCTAAGCAAGATTTGGATACATATAATTTTGGAACTTTGGATTCATTAATTTTCAAATGTTTTTATATCTTGTTTTATCTTTCAACTTTTTTGGTCCCTTGTGTCATTGATGATAAATGAATTTCCGAAATGTGCATATATGGCACAACAAAATTAAACTGGTATTTTTGTTAAATATTTAAACGAAATAATGTCATGTGTTATTTTGAATTACATGTATTATGAAATAATTCCAGTTGTATATGACAACATTGTAAGTAATCTAATGGTCACAGTAATGCTAATGCTTATTTCTCGATGATTTTACCGTATCGGATGTGCACGTTAATTTGAAGTTAATTCTCTATAAATTTCTCCTTGGTTTTTAAAACAAAGAACTTATATCGTTTTTAGCATATCTTCTAATGCTGAAGTTATTATCACTGTTTATTATCAAATTCTATTTTTTTTTAAATTTCTTCTTTTCCAGGTTACTTTCATTGTCTCCATTTGCAGTATTCAACATTAAAACCATGAACGTAAGTAACTTAGTGATTGTATCAAAGTTTAAACGGCCATTTTCATATTCGCTAGAACTAGGGAAATGGAACGCGCCCGTGTACCACGTGATCAACACCTCTTAATGAAATGGATAGCACGTACGCCAAAATTTTTTCGAAAAACATCATTAATACGGGAAAACGCCACCCCACGCGTTTCTATTGTCAATAGAAAAAATGTTTTGCACAGGCGCTATAATTTACCACGTGGTACACTAGGGAATTCCATATTATCATGCTCTATATACGGACAAACAATAAACTCATTTATGTTCCCAGAATGTTTGTTCGAGTCCATTTTTATCACGTAACTTAATATAAAGGTTTGAAACCTTTGAATCCGACTTTTATTTGGACATTTGAAAAATAACTTGAGCGGGCACTGAGCACAGTGTGTAATTTGTAATTCAACGATGTTTATAGTAAGATTTCTGATCAGAGAAAGAGCCTTTTATGTTATGTTGACAACTTAATTTCATTTTTTTTTAAATCTATAAATTAGGGGTGGGGGGGGGGTATTGCGCTTTAAGTCGATTTTCATTTGGGTCCTTGTTAAATAACATGAACGGGTGCTGTGTACAGTGTGTAATTTGTAATTCAACGATGCTTATAATTTAATCTCTGCTCAGATTGTTAGCATTTGATAATCATGTTGGTAACTTTGGTTATTTTTTAATCAAATCTCAAAATTTAGGAGAGAAAAAAAGCGCATTGATAAATTTACTGCACCAATATCACTCGCGGCACGGTATCGTCATTGCACATTTAGCACGAGTGGGCCTGGTTAATTCTAAAGAAATGACGTCCAACTTTTTTCACCATCCAACAAACGAATTCCTTAGAATTTTATAAATTTGACAAAGATTATTACAGCACATAACGCCTACCATTTCAATACAGAAATTGAACCCGCAAGAATGACGTCACCAAAAAAATCGCAGTTGATCAAATTATATCGGATCCTGTCAAAGCCTGAGCTCACAATGGCTTCGTCATATGAAGGACGATGTTTACTTATAATGTCATTTTAAGGCTCTAAGTTCCCTTGACAGAAATGGCCGTGTTACAAAGGCTAACAGTCTTACTCATTTTTGCGATTAATTGTGCGATATATTCAGCCGAATTTTATAATTAATTTAAAAGAAGTAGTGTCCGTATTGACAACATTGTTGATAAGTATGACCTTGATGTACCTTAACTTATCCTGGATATATTTAACTTACCTTAGATCGATGTAACTTTTATTCTTAATTTTAATTTCATGCATGATGGATGTAGCTAGCTAGACAGGAGGTACCTACCCCATCGGAGCACCCCGCCTAACTTCCGTATTGGAAGTTCACGTCTTTAACCTAATTTTTCAGTTTTCATAGTTTTTAATTTGCATTTTGCTTTTGTAATTATGATTTGAACATCGACTGGTGTGTTTGTGGTTGATTATTTGTATCCAGAACCTTCAATATGTACTATTTATGAGTTATTTTATTATAGTGTTACAAAAATGTTCGAATGTTCAGCAAAGATTTTAACTAACGTATTGGAGATGGGGGCCAAATAATGAATTCCCCAACGCAACAACTCAAAGTTTACCGTATGACGCTTGTGCGGGACAGTTATTTCTACGGCAATGGATTTGCATAATGAGGCGTTTTTCCGTAATATCGACGTTTTTCGGCAATGTAAACGTTATCAATTACATTCCGCACAAACGTTAAGATGCATTGGTCACATGGTACGCTGGCGAATTTCATTGACCATCTCAAAATTTATTAAAAAATGTTGGTCTTTCGAGTTGCATAAGTTGCTATAGTTTTGGTCAACGAAAAATACTTAAAATATTACTAACTCTTTCATTACAGGTAAAATTGGTCACCGTTTTATTGGTAGCTATGCTCGTTGCTAGCGCCATGGCCTATGCTCCATGTCATAGATGTGACATTCGTCTTCATCAGTGCAAGAAACTTTGCCCAGAAGCAACATCAAGATGTATCGTCAAGTGCTATCAGAGAGCTGTCTTCTGCCTCAACGTTTGTAAGAGGAACGAACCATTCAGTGGTAACTGGTTGGACGATGAGGACAAAATAACCAGCGCTGGATTTTAAAAATAAAAGTCAACCAATTGAAAAGAAAGAATAAATAAATAAAAGTTGAAAAAAAACGATCGAAAAAAAGTAAATAAAAATAAAATCAGTTGATTATTTCTGTAATTCTGAAAAATAATTTAATTTGTAAATTAAACAATAAAATACAATTTCATTAT
The DNA here is from genome assembly GCA_029721355.1 of Tegillarca granosa. NCBI lineage: Eukaryota > Metazoa > Mollusca > Bivalvia > Arcoida > Arcidae > Tegillarca > Tegillarca granosa. The sequence goes on from JARBDR010000135.1 coordinate 642,344, forward strand.
TTTCTCTTTAAATTGTTCTTAAACTTCATTATTGAATTAAACTTTGACCATGGCTTGTTTAATTTGAAGTGTCAGTCAGGTAGTGCATGCTTAGGCCAATCCAAGTATTTTTATGTTTACCACCCACACACTCTTAGTTTTCAGGTAAAAAATGAAAAATACTTTAATATGCTACTTTTAAATTTTCATGAAATAACACATATAAAGGTAGCACATGACAAAACAAAGTTTAAAAGAAATTTGATTTAGATGGGTTTTGCATCCCAGTAAAGAATATTCCACTTATATCAAGGCGTCACCAGCTTAAGGTAACGTGACAGAATTTTGACCTTTTAAGTGCGCTTTGGTCACGGCGCAAGGGGGGGGGGGGTCCTTTAAAGTGTCTCGGTTTTTAAGGTCTCCTCCAAAAAAAACACTGTGTCTTCCATTTCTAAATGCCCAGTGCTTGGCGAAAGAGCAGTCACGGTATTTTTAAACATAGCGAGACCCTGTCGGGGTTCTAACCTCGACCACCCACACACAAAGAAGCATTCTAACAGCTGAGCTACCACAGTGGTAAATTATAATAGAACATACAGATTTCTAGTATAGAGTGTAACCAGTTCAGTGAAAAATCTACAATAGTTCACTAAATACAAAACTGAATGAAATACTTTCCTAGAGTAAGTAATTTGTCTAGTAAGAGAGTGAAGAACAAAACAGAAAAACGCGTTTGTGTTGGTTAAATTTTAGGAATTTCACACTGAAATGGTCACATGTTGTAATATAAAATTTGATTAGTTTTAATGTTGTATATCGTCGCATCAGCAACTTTTCAGCTATTCGCGTTGAGTAAGGTTATTAATATCTAAGAACTAATCTAAGAGCAAGATTATATATGTGATGTGACTATGAAGGATGGCCTGCCTTGTGCTAGCGCGTACACATGTTGTATAGTTGTTGAGTCAATATGCCGTAGAGAAGCACAATTATTTTCATAGTCACATTATCCTAGCAACCAGCGAACCCTAATTTCGAGCTCTAGGCAAAGATGAAATGCCCCAAATTTTAAGGTCTCATGTATAACTCGAACGGAGTACATAAGAGGCATTAGTCTACTGATGAAGTGAATTGTCAAACTACCTAAAACTCACTAGATACTCAAGTTAAGGTGGTCGAGGGGGTTGCGTTTTCTGTCTCAGATAAGAGTCTTTAACTCCTATTAAGACAGCCTGTTTTGGTATGGCGGATGAAAAAAAAGTACTCGGAAAGACCCACATACCATCAGTAATGGCAATGGGGTTAACATTTTTTAAAGAATCTGCATCTAGTGTTAATTAGAACTTATCTGAATTAGTCACGAGTGGTGAAAGGCACAGTGGTTTGAGCGTAAAATCTGAGATTTACACCACTCGATCCTTTTTCCGAACAGAACAAGAAAGGTGAAACAATCCACAGTTTGACAAATGAAGAAATATACAACAACCGATAATAAAAGAAGTGAACAGTAAAACATCTAATATTTATATATGACCCGTACATGTACCCGAATAAATTGCTAAAATTTTCAACAGAATTACAACGGCGGCACAAAGGTGACACGAAAAAAATTTTACCGTGTGGTAACCTGAAATTTATTGCGTGAACAAAATAACTTTCACGTGAACACACGGTAGCTTTTAGCGCGAGCACGTAATAGCTTTCACGTGAACACACGGTAGCTTTAGCGCGAGCACGCAATAATTTTCACGTGAACACACGGTAGTTTTAGCGCAAGCACGTAATAGCTTTAGCATGAGCACTTAAAAGCTTTCGCGTAAGCACGTAATAGCTTTCGCGTGAGCACGTAATAGCTTAGCGCAAGCACGTAATAGCTTTAGGGCGAGAACGTTATAGCTTTCGCGTGAGCACGTAATAGAATTCGCGTGAGCACGTAATAGCTTTCGCGTGAGCACGCGGTATATCAATTATTATGGATTGGTAAAGTTAGCTTCTAGTAACTTATTACTTGTTACGGTTAAAGATAATTACTAGCAATTATTTCTAGTACGCTTTATTTAAATATTTACTTATAAAAACAAATAAATGTTTACCGCGTGTAACTTGGTTTTGATCACAGCTTTCGCAGATATTCCTTCCGCACACGTTTTCTTGTGAATGTTTTTCTTTTCGAATTTAGTAAACAGATATTTAAAAATAATTCTTCTTTAAATAATACGAAGAATTTAGACATTTAAGTCTTTATACGCACACATACAGTTACGTAGTCCGACTGGGGGTAGTTTTAGGTATAGATTTCTATGTTTTTTTTCACATTCAGTGCGAGTAGTTGGCTTTTTATTTCAAAGAAATTCAATATTCATTTATGTCTTGATCAAGAATATTCAATTCTTCACTTAATGATACCAAGTATTTAGACATCAAAGCATTCTTACGCACGAATACGCTTACGCAATCCGACTGGGTGGGGGGGGGGGTAGTTTTTCGTGTAGATTTCTATGTGGTACTCAAGAATTGTGTAAGTTTTTTTTTTTAATAGATTATTTATAATTTTTTTCTACGAAAATGACGGTCTACCGTTAAATGTCACAGGTTGATTTTTACAAACCATCGTTGGTCTAACCAACCAAAGAGAAAAAATTCTGCTTCAAAAATTGCGATCGATCGGACCGATCTCTACTAATGCATACCTTCTATCATAGTTTTAAACCTTTGAGATACGGATTATTTAAAACGGTTATATTTCCATAATTTACATCATACTATTGACTTGATAATTAGTTCCACTCTGTGACGATTTCCACTTAACTTTATCATATTTTAGTAAGTATAATTTCCGTATATAAATGTACACATATTATATCTTCAGGAAACTGGAAATTCTGAATCATCTTAGAAATTCATCTATATTTATATATAATCCTGTTGTTGTCTTGATCACAGTGCGTGGAAGATTATATATATAAAGACAACATTGGATATTTGGATATCATTTATACAAAAAACGTTGCATATTGTGATATTGTTTAAATAGACAACATTTGATATTTCTTTGTTGACAATGGTGTTGTGGATGTTGTTAGTGTTTTGGATATGTTTATTCAGTGTTGGACATTGCCAAAAAGGGAAAGGTAAGATATCTTATATTCCATATAGAGAGATCTTATTTTGGTTACAATATGAAGCAAACGTTCCTTTGAAAATTAGCTTAGTGCGCAGGTGGGCTTTATTAAGAAAGGGTCATTCGACGATTTCGGCAATTGTTATTTTTCATAATTTTTGGCTCAAAAGTATTGATTTTGGCTGATATTTATGCATCATAAGCCATTAGTGGCTGAGACGATATATATATATATATATATTCTACTTGAATGCTGTGGAAAGTCATTGCTATACTTTGACCGTCTTAACTCTAGGTAGTCAAATCCTTTAATCCATTAATTAAAGAAGCTTTTTTAGGTAAAAAAAATTCCTTACATGGAAAAGCAATATATTTCTAGTATCATATTATTGATAAAACACTGAAGATGGACATGCTGAAGATAGTGTATCTGCAATAAACAGTATATATTTTTATTAACAAAACAAGAAATTAGTTCCATTTATAATAACAAGTAACAAATAAACTTTGTATAAAAAATCTCTAGTTTAAATAATAATAATTCTGAGTCATGTATAGTAATTTACATCACATAGCCAAATGAGACACTATTTAAATCTCTAGATTAAATAATAATAATTCTGTGAGCCATGTATAGTAAATTACGACGCATAGCCAAATGAGACACTATTTAAATCTCTAGTTTAAATAATAATAATTCTGTGAGCCATGTATAGTAAATGACAACACATAGCCAAATGGGAAACTATTTAAATCTCTAGTTTAATTAATAATGATTCTGTGAGCCATGTATAGTAAATGACAACACATAGCCAAATGGGACACTATTTAAATCTCTAGTTTAAATAGTAATGATTCTGTGAGCCATGTATAGTAATTTACATCACATAGCCAAATGAGACACTATTTACATCTCTAGTTTAAATAATAATAATTCTGAGTCATGTATAGTAATTTACATCACATAGCCAAATGAGACACTATTTACATCTCTAGTTTAATTAATAATGATTCTGTGAGCCATGTATAGTAATTTACATCACATAGCCAAATGGGACACTATTTAAATCTCTAGTTTAATTAATAATGATTCTGTGAGCCATGTATAGTAAATTACAACGCATAGCCAAATGGGACACTATTTAAATCTCTAGTTTAAATAATACTGATTCTGTGAGCCATGTATAGTAAATTACAACGCATAGCCAAATGGGACACTATTTAAATCTCTAGTTTAATTAATAATGATTCTGTGAGCCATGTATAGTAATTTACATCACATAGCCAAATAGGACACTATTTAAATCTCTAGTTTAATAAATAATGATTCTGTGAGCCATGTATAGTAAATTACAACGCATAGCCAAATGGGACACTATTTAAATCTCTAGTTTAAATAATAATGATTCTGTGAGCCATGTATAGTAATTTACAACGCATAGCCAAATGGGAAACTATTTAAATCTCTAGTTTAATTAATAATGATTCTGTGAGCCATGTATAGTAAATTGCAACGGATAGCCAAATGGGAAACTATTTAAATCTCTGGTTTAATTAATAATGATTCTGTGAGCCATGTATAGTAAATTACAACGCATAGTCAAATGGGAAACTATTTAAATCTCTAGTTTAAATAATAATAATTTTGTGAGCCATGTACAGTAAATAACAACACATAGCCAAATGGGAAACTATTTAAATCTCTAGTTTAATTAATAATGATTCTGTGAGCCATGTATAGTAAATTACAACGCATAGTCAAATGAGAAACTTTTTAAATCTCTAGTTTAAATAATAATAATTCTGTGAGCCATGTACAGTAAATAACAACACATAGCCAAATGGGACACTATTTACATCTCTAGTTTAAATAATAATAATTCTGTGAGCCATGTATAGTAAATTACAACGCATAGTCAAATGAGAAACTATTTAAATCTCTAGTTTAAATAATAATAATTCTGTGAGCCATGTACAGTAAATAACAACACATAGCCAAATGGGACACTATTTACATCTCTAGTTTAAATAATAATAATTCTGTGAGCCATGTACAGTAAATAACAACACATAGTCAAATGGGAAACTATTTAAATCTCTAGTTTAAATAATAATAATTCTGTGAGCCATGTACAGTAAATAACAACACATAGTCAAATGGGAAACTATTTAAATCTCTAGTTTAAATAATAATAATTCTGTGAGCCATGTACAGTAAATAACAACACATAGTCAAATGGGAAACTATTTAAATCTCTAGTTTAAATAATAATAATCAGTTCTGTGAGCCATATACAGTAAATAACAACACAGTCAAATGGGAAACTATTTAAATAACTAGTTTAAATAATAATAATTCTGTGAGCCATGTACAGTAAATAACAACACATAGTCAAATGGGACACTATTTAAATCTCTAGTTTAAATAATAATAATTCTGTGAGCCATGTATAGTAAATTACAACGCATAGCCAAATGAGACACTATTTAAATCTCTAGTTTAAATAATAATAATTCTGTGAGCCATGTATAGTAAATTACAATGCATAGCCAAATGGGACACTATTTAAATATCTAGTTTAAATAATAATAATTCTGTGAGCCATGTAGAGTAAATTACAACGCATAGCCAAATGGGACGCTATTTCAATCTCTAGTTTAATTAATAATGATTCTGTGAGCCGTGTATAGTAAATTACATCACATAGCCAAATGGGACACTATTTAAATCTCTAGTTTAAAAAATAATAATTCTGTGAGCCATGTATAGTAAATTACAATGCATAGCCAAATGGGACACTATTTAAATCTCTAGCTTAAATAATAATAATTCTGTGAGCCATGTATAGTAAATTACAATGCATAGCCAAATGGGACACTATTTAAATCTCTAGTTTAAATAATAATAATTCTGTGAGCCATGTATAGTAAATTACATCACATAGCCAAATGAGACACTATTTACATCTCTAGTTTAAATAATAATAATTCTGAGTCATGTATAGTAAATTACAACACATAGCCAAATGAGACACTATTTACATCTCTACTTTAAATAATAATAATTCTGTGAGCCTTGTATAGTAAATAACAACACATAGCCAAATGGGACACTATTTATATCTCTAGTTTAAATAATAATAATTCTGAGTCATGTACAGTAAATTACATCACATAGCCAAATGAGACACTATTTACATCTCTAGTTTTAATAATAATAATTCTGTGAGCCATGTACAGTAAATAACAACACATAGTCAAATGGGAAACTATTTAAATCTTTAGTTTAAATAATAATAATCAGTTCTGTGAGCCATGTATAGTAAATAACAACACAGTCAAATGGGAAACTATTTAAATAACTAGTTTAAATAATAATAATTCTGTGAGCCATGTACAGTAAATAACAACACATAGTCAAATGGGACACTATTTAAATCTCTAGTTTAAATAATAATAATTCTGTGAGCCATGTATAGTAAATTACAACGCATAGCCAAATGAGACACTATTTAAATCTCTAGTTTAAATAATAATAATTCTGTGAGCCATGTATAGTAAATTACAACGCATAGCCAAATGGGACACTATTTAAATATCTAGTTTAAATAATAATAATTCTGTGAGCCATGTATAGTAAATTACAACGCATAGCCAAATGGGACGCTATTTAAATCTCTAGTTTAATTAATAATGATTCTGTGAGCCGTGTATAGTAAATTACATCACATAGCCAAATTGGACACTATTTAAATCTCTAGTTTAAATAATAATAATTCTGAGTCATGTATAGTAAATTACAACACATAGCCAAATGAGACACTATTTACATCTCTACTTTAAATAATAATGATTCTGTGAGCCATGTATAGTAAATAACAACACATAGCCAAATGGGACACTATTTACATCTCTAGTTTAAATAATAATAATTCTGAGTCATGTACAGTAAATTACATCACATAGCCAAATGAGACACTATTTACATCTCTAGTTTAAATAATAATAATTCCGTGAGCCATGTATAGTAAATTACAACACATAGCCAAATGGGACACTATTTAAATCTCTAGTTTAAATAATAATAATTCTGAGTCATGTATAGTAAATTACATCACATAGCCAAATGGGACACTATTTAAATCTCTAGTTTAAATAATAATAATTCTGAGTCATGTATAGTAAATTACATCACATAGCCAAATGGGACACTATTTACATCTCTAGTTTAAATAATAATAATTCTTTGAGCCATGTATAGTAAATTACAACACATAGCCAAATGGGACACTATTTAAATCTCTAGTTTAAATAATAATAATTCTGAGTCATGTATAGTAAATTACAACACATAGCCAAATGGGGCACTATTTAAATCTCTAGTTAAAATAATAATAATTCTGTGAGCCATGTATAGTAAATTACAACGCATAGCCAACTGGGACGCTATTTAAATATCTAGTTTAAATAATAATAATTCTGTGAGCCATGTATAGTAAATTACAACGCATAGTCAAATGGGACACTATTTAAATCTCTAGTTTAAATAATCATAATTCTGTGAGCCATGTACAGTAAATAACAACACATAGCCAAACGGGAAACTATTTAAATCTCTAGTTTAAATAATAATAATTCTGTGAGCCATGTACAGTAAATAACAACACATAGCCAAATGGGACACTATTTAAATCTCTAGTTTAAATAATCATAATTCTGTGAGCCATGTATAGTAAATTACAACACATAGCCAAATGGGACACTATTTACATCTCTAGTTTAAATAATAATAATTCTGTGAGCCATGTACAGTAAATAACAACACATAGCCAAATGGGACACTATTTAAATCTCTAGTTTAAATAATAATAATTCTGTGAGCCATGTATAGTAAATTACAACACATAGCCAAATGAGACACTATTTAAATCTCTAGTTTAAATAATAATGATTCTGTGAGCCGTGTATAGTAAATAACAACACATAGCCAAATGGGACACTATTTAAATCTCTAGTTTAAATAATAATAAGTCTATGAGCCATGTATAGTAAATTACAACACATAGCCAAATGAGACACTATTTAAATCTCTAGTTTAAATAGTAATGATTCTGTGAGCCATGTATAGTAAATTACAACCCATAGCCAAATGGGACACTATTTAAATCTCTAGTTTAAATAATACTGATTCTATGAGCCATGTATAGTAAATAACAACACATAGCCAAATGGGACACTATTTAAATCTCTAGTTTAAATAATAATGATTCTGTGAGCCATGTATAGTAAATTACAACACATAGCCAAATGGGACACTATTTACATCTCTAGTTTAAATAATACTGATTCTATGAGCCATGTATAGTAAATTACAACACATAGCCAAATGGGACACTATTTAAATCTCTAGTTTAAATAATACTGATTCTATGAGCCATGTATAGTAAATTACATCACATAGCCAAATGAGACACTATTTACATCTCTAGTTTAAATAATAATAATTCTGAGTCATGTATAGTAAATTACATCACATAGCCAAATGGGATACTATTTAAATCTCTAGTTTAAATAATAATAATTCTGAGTCATGTATAGTAAATTACAACACAAAGCCAAATGAGACACTATTTACATCTCTACTTTAAATAATAATAATTCTGTGAGCCATGTATAGTAAATAACAACACATAGCCAAATGGGACACTATTTACATCTCTAGTTTAAATAATAATAATTCTGAGTCATGTACAGTAAATTACATCACATAGCCAAATGAGACACTATTTACATCTATAGTTTTAATAATAATAATTCTGTGAGCCATGTACAGTAAATAACAACACATAGTCAAATGGGAAACTATTTAAATCTCTAGTTTAAATAATAATAATCAGTTCTGTGAGCCATGTACAGTAAATAACAACACAGTCAAATGGGAAACTATTTAAATAACTAATTTAAATAATAATAATTCTGTGAGCCATGTACAGTAAATAACAACACATAGTCAAATGGGACACTATTTAAATCTCTTGTTTAAATAATAATAATTCTGTGAGCCATGTATAGTAAATTACAACGCATAGCCAAATGAGACACTATTTAAATCTCTAGTTTAAATAATAATAATTCTGTGAGCCATGTATAGTAAATTACAACGCATAGCCAAATGGGACACTATTTAAATATCTAGTTTAAATAATAATAATTCTGTGAGCCATGTATAGTAAATTACAACGCATAGCCAAATGGGACGCTATTTAAATCTCTAGTTTAATTAATAATGATTCTGTGAGCCGTGTATAGTAAATTACATCACATAGCCAAATGGGAAACTATTTAAATCTCTAGTTTAAATAATAATAATTCTGTGAGCCATGTACAGTAAATAACAACACATAGCCAAATGGGACACTATTTAAATCTCTAGTTTAAATAATCATAATTCTGTGAGCCATGTATAGTAAATTACAACACATAGCCAAATGGGACACTATTTACATCTCTAGTTTAAATAATAATAATTCTGTGAGCCATGTACAGTAAATAACAACACATAGCCAAATGGGACACTATTTAAATCTCTAGTTTAAATAATCATAATTCTGTGAGCCATGTATAGTAAATTACAACACATAGCCAAATGAGACACTATTTAAATCTCTAGTTTAAATAATAATGATTCTGTGAGCCGTGTATAGTAAATAACAACACATAGCCAAATGGGACACTATTTAAATCTCTAGTTTAAATAATAATAAGTCTGTGAGCCATGTATAGTAAATTACAACATATAGCCAAATGAGACACTATTTAAATCTCTAGTTTAAATAGTAATGATTCTGTGAGCCATGTATAGTAAATTACAACCCATAGCCAAATGGGACACTATTTAAATCTCTAGTTTAAATAATACTGATTCTATGAGCCATGTATAGTAAATAACAACACATAGCCAAATGGGAAACTATTTAAATCTCTAGTTTAAATAATAATGATTCTGTGAGCTGTGTATAGTAAATTACAACACATAGCCAAATGGGACACTATTTACATCTCTAGTTTAAATAATACTGATTCTATGAGCCATGTATAGTAAATTACAACACATAGGCAAATGGGACACTATTTAAATCTCTAGTTTAAATAATACTGATTCTATGAGCCATGTATAGTAAATTACATCACATAGCCAAATGAGACACTATTTACATCTCTAGTTTAAATAATAATAATTCTGTGAGCCATGTATAGTAAATTACAACGCATAGCCAAATGAGACACTATTTAAATCTCTAGTTTAAATAATAATAATTCTGTGAGCCATGTATAGTAAATTACAACGCATAGCCAAATGGGACACTATTTAAATATCTAGTTTAAATAATAATAATTCTGTGAGCCATGTAGAGTAAATTACAACGCATAGCCAAATGGGACGCTATTTAAATCTCTAGTTTAATTAATAATGATTCTGTGAGCCGTGTATAGTAAATTACATCACATAGCCAAATGGGAAACTATTTAAATCTCTAGCTTAAATAATAATAATTCTGTGAGCCATGTATAGTAAATTACAACGCAAAGCCAAATGGGACACTATTTAAATCTCTAGTTTAAATAATAATAATTCTGTGAGCCATGTATAGTAAATTACATCACATAGCCAAATGAGACACTATTTACATCTCTAGTTTAAATAATAATAATTCTGAGTCATGTATAGTAAATTACATCACATAGCCAAATGGGACACTATTTAAATCTCTAGTTTAAATAATAATAATTCTGAGTCATGTATAGTAAATTACAACAAATATCCAAATGAGACACTATTTACATCTCTACTTTAAATAATAATAATTCTGTGAGCCATGTATAGTAAATAACAACACATAGCCAAATGGGACACTATTTACATCTCTAGTTTAAATAATACTGATTCTATGAGCCATGTATAGTAAATTACATCACATAGCCAAATGAGACACTATTTAAATCTCTAGTTTTAATAATAATAATTCTGTGAGCCATGTACAGTAAATAACAACACATAGTCAAATGGGAAACTATTTAAATCTCTAGTTTAAATAATAATACTCAGTTCTGTTAGCCATGTACAGTAAATAACAACACAGTCAAATGGGAAACTATTTAAATAACTAGTTTAAATAATAATAATTCTGTGAGCCATGTACAGTAAATAACAACACATAGTCAAATGGGACACTATTTAAATCTCTAGTTTAAATAATAATAATTCTGTGAGCCATGTATAGTAAATTACAACGCATAGCCAAATGAGACACTATTTAAATCTCTAGTTTAAATAATAATAATTCTGTGAGCCATGTATAGTAAATTACAACGCATAGCCAAATGGGACACTATTTAAATATCTAGTTTAAATAATAATAATTCTGTGAGCCATGTATAGTAAATTACAACGCATAGCCAAATGGGACGCTATTTAAATCTCTAGTTTAATTAATAATGATTCTGTGAGCCGTGCATAGTAAATTACATCACATAGCCAAATTGGACACTATTTAAATCTCTAGTTTAAATAATAATAATTCAGAGTCATGTATAGTAAATTACAACACATAGCCAAATGAGACACTATTTACATCTCTACTTTAAATAATAATGATTCTGTGAGCCATGTATAGTAAATAACAACAAATAGCCAAATGGGACACTATTTACATCTCTAGTTTAAATAATAATAATTCTGAGTCATGTACAGTAAATTACATCACATAGCCAAATGAGACACTATTTACATCTCTAGTTTAAATAATAATAATTCCGTGAGCCATGTATAGTAAATTACAACACATAGCCAAATGGGACACTATTTAAATCTCTAGTTTAAATAATATTAATTCTGAGTCATGTATAGTAAATTACATCACATAGCCAAATGGGACACTATTTAAATCTCTAGTTTAAATAATAATAATTCTGAGTCATGTATAGTAAATTACATCACATAGCCAAATGGGACACTATTTACATCTCTAGTTTAAATAATAATAATTCTTTGAGCCATGTATAGTAAATTACAACACATAGCCAAATGGGACACTATTTAAATCTCTAGTTTAAATAATAATAATTCTGAGTCATGTATAGTAAATTACAACACATAGCCAAATGGGGCACTATTTAAATCTCTAGTTAAAATAATAATAATTCTGTGAGCCATGTATAGTAAATTACAACACATAGCCAAATGGGACGCTATTTAAATATCTAGTTTAAATAATAATAATTCTGTGAGCCATGTATAGTAAATTACAACGCATAGTCAAATGAGAAACTATTTAAATCTCAAGTTTAAATAATAACTATCAGTTCTGTGAGCCATGTACAGTAAATAACAACACATAGTCAAATGAGAAACTATTTAAATCTCAAGTTTAAATAATAACTATCAGTTCTGTGAGCCATGTACAGTAAATAACAACACAGTCAAATGGGAAACTATTTAAATAACTAGTTTAAATAATAATAATTTTGTGAGCCATGTACAGTAAATAACAACACATAGCCAAATGGGACACTATTTAAATCTCTAGTTAAAATAATAATAATTCTGTGAGCCATGTATAGTAAATTACAACGCATAGCCAAATGGGACACTATTTAAATATCTAGTTTAAATAATAATAATTCTGTGAGCCATGTATAGTAAATTACAACGCATAGCCAAATGGGACGCTATTTAAATCTCTAGTTTAATTAATAATGATTCTGTGAGCCGTGTATAGTAAATTACATCACATAGCCAAATGGGACACTATTTAAATCTCTAGTTTAAATAATAATAATTCTGAGTCATGTATAGTAAATTACAACACATAGCCAAATGAGACACTATTTACATCTCTACTTTAAATAATAATAATTCTGTGAGCCATGTATAGTAAATAACAACACATAGCCAAATGGGACACTATTTACATCTCTAGTTAAAATAATAATAATTCTGAGTCATGTACAGTAAATTACATCACATAGCCAAATGAGACACTATTTACATCTCTAGTTTAAATAATAATAATTCCGTGAGCCATGTATAGTAAATTACAACACATAGCCAAATGGGACACTATTTAAATCTCTAGTTTAAATAATAATAATTCTGAGTCATGTATAGTAAATTACATCACATAGCCAAATTGGACACTATTTAAATCTCTAGTTTAAATAATAATAATTCTGAGTCATGTATAGTAAATTACATCACATAGCCAAATGGGACACTATTTACATCTCTAGTTTAAATAATAATAATTCTGTGAGCCATGTATAGTAAATTACAACACATAGCCAAATGGGACACTATTTAAATCTCTAGTTTAAATAATAATAATTCTGAGTCATGTATAGTAAATTACAACACATAGCCAAATGGGGCACTATTTAAATCTCTAGTTAAAATAATAATAATTCTGTGAGCCATGTATAGTAAATTACAACGCATAGCCAAATGGGACGCTATTTAAATATCTAGTTTAAATAATAATAATTCTGTGAGCCATGTATAGTAAATTACAACGCATAGTCAAATGGGACACTATTTAAATCTCTAGTTTAAATAATCATAATTCTGTGAGCCGTGTATAGTAAATAACAACACATAGCCAAATGGGAAACTATTTAAATCTCTAGTTTAAATAATAATAATTCTGTGAGCCATGTACAGTAAATAACAACACATAGCCAAATGGGACACTATTTAAATCTCTAGTTTAAATAATCATAATTCTGTGAGCCATGTATAGTAAATTAAAACACATAGCCAAATGGGACACTATTTACATCTCTAGTTTAAATAATAATAATTCTGTGAGCCATGTACAGTAAATAACAACACATAGCCAAATGGGACACTATTTAAATCTCTAGTTTAAATAATCATAATTCTGTGAGCCATGTATAGTAAATTACAACACATAGCCAAATGAGACACTATTTAAATCTCTAGTTTAAATAATAATGATTCTGTGAGCCGTGTATAGTAAATAACAACACATAGCCAAATGGGACACTATTTAAATCTCTAGTTTAAATAATAATAAGTCTGTGAGCCATGTATAGTAAATTACAACACATAGCCAAATGAGACACTATTTAAATCTCTAGTTTAAATAATACTGATTCTATGAGCCATGTATAGTAAATTACAACCCATAGCCAAATGGGACACTATTTAAATCTCTAGTTTAAATAATACTGATTCTATGAGCCATGTATAGTAAATAACAACACATAGCCAAATGGGACACTATTTAAATCTCTAGTTTAAATAATAATGATTCTGTGAGCCGTGTATAGTAAATTACAACACATAGCCAAATGGGACACTATTTACATCTCTAGTTTAAATAATACTGATTCTATGAGCCATGTATAGTAAATTACAACACATAGCCAAATGGGACACTATTTAAATCTCTAGTTTAAATAATACTGATTCTATGAGCCATGTATAGTAAATTACAACACATAGCCAAATGGGACACTATTTAAAATTAAAAAAAAATTAAACACAGACAACTGTTTTTAAGAATTTAGAATAAGCGATTACTGCTTAGAAATAGGACGATACAAATATGCCGAGATTTGACAGACTTTGCCAAAGTTGTTCTGAAAATGAAGACGGATATCATTTCTTTCTTAGGTGTTCTTTCAACAATAACAAATGTTTGAACTTATTTGGCACTTTTTGTAAAGTTTTTCAAATTTTATGAAAAAAATCTTATTTAAAAAAAAAATATCATATAAACTCAATCGGAATAATGAACATTTATCCCTGACTGGAACGTTTATAAAACGGTCTTTGAGCCTAACTATATATATATATATAGTGTGTGTGTGTGTGTGTGTGTGTTTGTGTGCGTGTGTGTATGTGGGTGTTTGTGGGTGTGGGTGTTTGTTTGTGTGTGTGTTTGTGTGTGTGTGTGTGTGTGTGGGGGGTGTTTGTGTGTATGTGTGTGTGTTTGTGTTTGTGTTTGTGTGTGCAAATTATTTTATTATACAGAATTGAAACTCAAATAATAAATAAACAATGTAAGCTTGATCCAAATGGGGTGTAAATGTTTAATGTGAGTAAAGTTAGTTGAACTTTAAAAGCACATCGAATGATTGAAACAGCTCATTTGATGTTTAAGTTTCCCTATGACGTCATCATAGATTTAAACATTGATTACATCACGTAATCTAATAATTACATTATCACCCACATATATAAGTATACTTGTAATAAAGTTTCCGTATCATCATGACGCATGACCAACGATAAGTAAATGTTACCCTGTCACATATTTCTTAGATATGTTGTAATTTAGTCTGAATTATTTCTTATGTTGTAATAATTGATTCTTAAAAATTATCTTATATATTATTTTTTTCCTCGTAAGTTGATGTGGCATTTTCCTTAAAACATCTCCTTTCTGCTTGTATCATTGTACTTACATTGTAAGATTAAGTACTGTTATTAGCTATATATATATATATATATATATATATATATATATATATATATATATATATATATATATATATATATATATATGTGTGTGTGTGTGTGTGTGTGTGTGTGTGTGTGTGTGTGTGTGTGTGATTCGGCTTGGCTTTCTGCCTTGTTAATGTCATGCTTTATATGTCTTATCTTGTTTAGAATCTCTTAAAAGATTAATTGGAGCGAATCATTCGGGAAGAGTTTGATTATTTTATAAATACCTGACTCTCCATTCATTATCGTTGTGAAACAATTCAATTTGACAATGCTATGGACTTACTTTACCAGCTAGATTTAAGATATGAAACAGGATGACCCCTTCATACTTTATATGCCTCGGTGCCTTAAGGGAAGAGCTACCCTCTCGAAAGTGAGTGGTCTTTGGTTGGAATTTCGAAAGACCAAAAAGTGTGTAAGTCCCGTCTGAAAAACTGATTCAACAATTTAAGGTGACGTCATTTGACACAGTTTCTAATCACGCCCATTGTTCTTGTTCCCGGAAATCAGAATTTCACGCTAAGTTCATGCTGGCCACATGGCGAGATTAAGAGGCTCTTTTCCAATGAATCTGTTAACTTTTTAATGGAACTCGCCGGTGTACCACGTGATCAATACCTCTTAACGTTTGTGCGGAATGAAATGGATAACGATTACGTCAAATATTCCCGAAAAAAAAAACGTCGTTATTACGGGAAAACGTCACATTATGCAATTCAATGGCCTACATTTGTGAGTTATGGTTCGTTACGTTGAAATTGGTGGCGCTGCTATCGATCCGGTCCATCCGTAGCCATTGTTTACACTGTAACTGAGGAGATTTTTCTATCAAAATGCCATAAACATGTTATTGCGTACCTGGATGTTCAAATAAAGGGGGGCATTATTTTCCCAAAGATATGAAACTAAGGAAAAAGTGGATATTTTCTATTCGCATGAACTCTTCAGAACAAAAATATAAATTGTGGGAGACTAGCGTTGTTTGCAGGGAACATTTTTTGCCCTCCGATTATGTCGGAGAAACCGTCTTTGGTACATCAAACCTTGTAAATATATTTACATTGCTATTTTCATCAAATGCGAACAATTCTCATTCCAAATGACTTATACTCTATTGTAATTATAAATAGTGATAGATCATACACATATACTATCGCCAAGAGCTAGGCCGAGAAATCCAATTGTCATAAAACGTCAGATTTTCGGATTCAAGTAATGTTGACCTACATGTAACCCTTTGGCAAGCACCACCCTCTCTTAGCAGCTCGTTCCTTGTATTTTGCACAAACAACATAAAAAATAATCCTTGGCGAGTTGGGTCAAAACAACCTCCAATTCAGGATCTATACAGAAACCATAATAAAAATCTTAGTTTTATATATGACTTCTGTTTCACATATGAAGTCAATGTAATAATAAGAATTGCTTGCATTTGCTTTGTTTCAAAGTTTATTATTCTTATTTTTAATATAATTTTTTTTCTTTAATGTTTGACAAAATTATATTCAGTCTGATGATATTATTCTTTAAACATGGTCCCTCATATTCATCTTTTTGTTATCCCATGCTGGTAAAGATGTTGAAATCTTGATGATGATGATGTTTAATCTTCTTTATGATGATGATGATTTATTTATTGTTTAACATTGCTTTAACAATTCTACAATCATGTCATGACATGCATGGTGCATGATTGAAGTGTCTTGACAAGTGCAGACTGATGTTATCTTTATATTGCTGTTACACTGATACACAGTTTGGCAGATACATACTATATACCACCTGGTCACATTATACTGATACCGAGCCAACCAATAAAGGCCAATGGCAGATGAAACCACTTTCTAACATATGAGCCCATATAAGGTATGAACCCACAGTGGTGAGAGACAGTGGACTACGAGGCTAATGCTGAATACACTGAGCCACAAACACAAATAACAAAAAAAATACACCTACTATTATTTAAATGACATTTTATTTACAATGGGTACAAGTAAAGAATATTTTGGAATATTACTTGAATTTAATACACAAATTGTTAAAGTGTACATGTACTTCACATTTAATTTAAAAAAGACTCTTGAATTTGTTTGTCAGAAAAAGTTTATTTTGTTTGCATGTTATTTAGCCATTACTGTTGAACCAAAAGTCTACCGGTATACTTTTTCACAATACAAGAATGTGTGTTTACATTTTTCATAGAATTCTCTTTTGAAGTTAAAAAAATGTATTTAAATATGAACTTTTAAGAAAATTTTAACAAATCTTTAATTCTTTCTAGAATTTATGTAATATTAAAGTGTTAATTTAAATCTTCCTTAGACAAGTAGCTTTTAAAGAATGATTTTTTCCTATTTTTATTTTTAAAGACATTATGTCTCAATCCTCAATACAAGCATACCATTAAAAATGTAACAAGTCAATAATTTACCATTATTTCAAAATGAATATTTTTCATATTCCTTATAAAAAATTTTCTATAGTACAGCATTTTAAAAATATTTTTCATAAAACTCTGTGAGTTTTGATACCATTTCATTAATGAAAGATTCATTTCTTTTAATATTTACAATTCTCATATCATTGAATGTATAAACAACTAAATCACATTCAGTTCCATTTGTACAGAAAAGTTGACCTTGTATCCGATAGTTGTAATCATGTGTAGTACTGAGCTGTAGATCACCATCTTTGTTTTTTAAGAAAGGAACAGTACTTTCTGAAATCATGCTGTCTTTAGCACTATATGGGCATTTTACTTCCACAAAGTTGTCAGAATTAGCAACTAAAGCATCAAGTGAAGCTGCAATATATGGATGTGTTTTGCTTACATGAATGCCACATGATTCTGTCACAACTTCAGTTTTATTGGAGTACTGATCCAAGGCAACAGACTCATATTTTCTGCCATGAAGAAGTGGTGGGGTTGTTAATTTGCAAACAGTTGTTAGATATTTAACCAAATTATTGAAATCAGTTCTGTTGGTTGCCTTGCAAATTTAACAAGGCAGTAGGCAAGCAGGTTGTGTCCTTAACTCATAATTAGGCATTAATGCTCAGCGACAGTGCCAAGCTGAGCAACTGCAACTAAAGGTTGTATTACTTTCCCCCCTTAGTCTTACACTAGGTAAGCCAGTCTTTATTCTAACTTATTAAAGCCAAGTGCCAAGGCCAGCAGCAGAAACTTCAAATATTTTACAACTTAAGTATTTTGTGGCCTGGTATTGAACCCAGATTTGCCATACATGAATATTTCTGATTAATATGTTATGTGCATTTACAACAAATGCTTTTTACAGCATGTTAAAATCTGTTACACATAGTCACAAGTAAAGTTTGTCTGTTTGCTTGTAGCTCAGTGATTCTCTTTGGGCACTCTAGATTTCCTTCACCATTCAAGAATTTGGACTTTGTCTTGCCTCTTGGGCATACACACCACTGTTGTAACAATAAACTACACAAAAACCTACTACTGTTATTTAATGATAAAAAAATCACCAAAATATTATCATATGTAAATGATTATATAGACAGTTACACTTAGCCTATATTTTACTGTAGTGTAAAATGAAAGTAGAAAGATGCCTGCCAAGTCGGGAAATGTCGGCATTTTGTAACATAAATGACAAACGACTGTTGACACAGCCTATCGTTTAATTAAATGATTACCACAAATTCGCTTATAGCGTCAGTGCCATCGTATCGAATGATTTGAATCTTGGAAAAATATGTAGATCTATTTGTTATTGAGACCAAGCCCTTTCAGACTTTTTGAATGAGGAAACTATTCGCGAATATGTACCTCTCTATTAACTCCGCTTTCCGACCTGAAACTCTCGCACCGCGCTTTTTAAGTTCTTCATTGAGTGCAGAAAGATCCCACGAACCATAATCCCCGAAGTTGCTAGCCATCATCACATTCAATATTATAATACAGCCTACGTTACGTACGTCAATATGGCGGTCGCAACAAGCTAGGACCGGATCGATTCGTACGCCACCTGTATTCAGGGGGACATAACCCACTATATAAAACGACAAATGTTTCCCATTGCCAATAGAAATAATTGTCCCGCACAAACGCTATGAAGTATCACGTGGTATTCTGGCGAATTCCATTGATATAATCAGTTGCGGTTTTTGTCGTTTCCAAAATTTTAAACTTTCTATCCTTTAAACTTATTCGGATTATCGAAATAGTTAGGCATCCTTTACCATACACCCAGAGATAATACCATATAATGTAAATGTACGAATGGAAATAGCCAGCGTACCACGAGATCAATACCTCTTTATGTTTGTGCGGAATGATATGGATAACTTTTACGTCATATTCCCGAAAAAAACTTCGTTATTACGGGAAAACGTCACTTAATTCGATTCTATTGCCAATAGAAATAATTGTCCCGCACAGACGCTATAACGTATCACGTGAAGCTCTTGGGAATCCCATTTCACGAAGATGGGAATCCGTAATGGGATAAATAAAAAGACTTAAATTTTATTACTGAATGTAAAAAGAGTATTTAAAGCGTGTCAGTTGTTTAGCTTTCTTTAAATACAACTTTTCAAACGTCTTTATTGCAATCTTTTTTATTTCAACAGCACTTATAAATGGGTTGTCTCCCCTTTGATTAGTAAAAGGCAGTGATGTATAGATATACGCTTTATTTATATATTTTCAGATTTAGTCCAAACACCTAATGAATATTTATATAAAGATTTGACAGATTTAGATCTTAGCATTGATCTTCTCCAGTCAGTGGTGTTTTACGTTCGAGCATGCAATGACGCCCATATAGGATTATTTAAGTCACGCCCATCTCCGAAAATAAATAGTTTTTACGAGATAGTAATCGGAGGATGGGGGAATACCAAATCTGTAATTCGTGATAGAAGACAGAGGAAACCTAAAATAGAACATAATGGTAATATGTTGAATTGCAATGTCTACAGACAGTTCTGGATTTCCTGGCAAGGTCAAAGGTTAAAGGTTGGGCAAGGCAATGAGCTTTACAAAAAGACGTTTATGGAACTAAATATGCGATTTAACTATGATGTACGATATGTTGCTATAACTACTGGGTTTGGAAGTGAAGGCAATTGGATTTTCGAGGCAGGTATGTTAATTTAAAAACACTACTGATATAAACAGTAGAGTTTTGTTATAACGAAGTCCAGGAGACAGGTATATAAGGACTTTGTTACAAGCATATTTTGTTTCAAACAGTTTCTTTCCAGTTTTTGAAAGTGTAGAAACAAGTCATCTCCCTTCATCGATGTGTATCGGTGGATTTGTTTATATGGAGGCGGCCTGGGCGGCGAGGGAATTCGTAGTGTGTCCGTCAAAAATCAATGACCCTTAGCAAGTGAACTGAAACACTTTCTCACATTGGGATCTGCCTGATTCGGATTTGAACCTAGACGGTGAGAGGCACTGTGATCCGTTTAGACCAATAGGTTCCCTAGGTACTTTATAGAAGGCTTTAAAGTATGGGTTAGATGGGGCATTATCAAGGTATTTGTTATCAACAACAAATAATATTTATACTATTTGTAACTTGTAATTTGTTCAATCGACCGTTATAAGAATGACGTAGAACCTATAAATAAATAAATAAATAAATAAATAAATAAAAACTATTGCAACAAACTCAAGCCACATTGTGTTATGTGGTTTTATTAGGTTTTTTTTTAATTTCATCTTACCTGCAATTTATAGATATGCATCGATTTATATTTTAAGATATGAATGAAGACAGCAATAAGTTGAAACAAAGATTATATTACCAAATTACATTTGCAAACTGCGATTGAAATATCATAACTTTTTTAAACTGCTTGTTTTGAAGGTGATTTTGTTTGCCAGAATATCAGCTGCGACAGTAACCAGTTCAGACGAAATGTTTGCCCAGTAGAAAATGCAATATCTATAAGGTCTGTAACAGTGGTGAACCGACGATCTATGAGTGAATGCCAACTGGGACAGTCGTTTGGAACAACCGGAAACGGAAGTATATTTGTGGATAATGGATGCAGGGCTAGTTTCAATGTTTGTTTTCTTGTCGGTAAGTATGGACATTATTTCAGTATTTTTTCCAAGTCAGATTACGAGGTTATTTCATAAACCGAGTCTGTCTACAGCGAATAAAATGGTGCATTTTATTTATGTGTCAAACATAATTCAGGGGAGACAACAACTTGTAAACAGAGCAATGGCTGATCCCCATAAAATAATTATTGTGATTTAGGTTAAATCCACGTAAATGTAAAAACTGTCAATTTCAAGAATGTAGGGCATCTTTTATTTGTATTGATTTAATATCGTCAAAGATATATCGATTCGTTTTTATTATTTTTGAATGTTAAGCTTCAGAAGAGGAGACAGTCAGCCCTACTGTAACAAGTGTTGACCAAGGGGAGAGCACTACAAATCAAGTGCCAAGCACTGCCCCACAAGTAGCTACAGTTGATGAAGGTAATATTTAACAATCTGTATCACAAGTTTAATAATGGTAAATATTGTTGTTCTTATCTTTACGAGTTCAGTTAGTTCTCCTTATTGTTTTTCAATACTGTTTATTGATGTAAGAATTTTTATTGGTTGTAGTTAGCTCAATTTTATCTGCAAAAACTATCCCATATATACTATATACACCAAGACTTATTTAGTCTTTATACTGTGAAAATTAAAAACAATTTATTACAGTAAAAAATCGTTTGAAGACAATAAAAAAATACAGCATTTTAATTGGTAAAAATTATTCAATTTTTTTAAAAAGGCGTAATGCATATATGGGACATTGTAAAATTAAAAATAGGATAATTAAGAGGTCTTTAATAATTATAATATCAGTAATTATTGCTGTTCCCATGGTGGCACGTACAAGGAGTAAAGTAACCGTCTAGAAAAGGCATAAGGAAATTGCTGAACCAACGTGCCACGACAAACAACACATTGGCGGCAAGAATACGATACTCGTTGCTAACGACAGATGGAAATTACTATAAACATGTAAATTTTAATGTTGTACAATTTGTCATGTGACATACTAATTATTTAAATATTTATAAGTTTTTACAGATAAACAGACGATAATTCCAGTGGTTGTTGTTATAACGGTGGTTATTATTATTGTTGTTGTTGTCACCATGGTAATCAGATACCACCGTAACAGGTGAGAATTATACCAACTTCAAGTTCTATTCTTTAGAATTTGTTATTGCTAACCTCTTTATCTATGTATGTGTATGTTTTCCTTATAATAAAATATGCCACAGGGGTATGGTTTACTAAAGGTTCTTGTATTAAATGCAATGGTATTTATTAGAATTATATCAAAGCAGCTATTTTCCATTATTTTTGACACTCGTTCTAATTTTATTGTTTTATAGCAAATGCTTTCAGTCAAAACTGTTTTATGAATTTAAAAATAAAAAAGAGAAAAGTTTTCATAATATGAGCTTAGTTAAACATGACTCAAAATATATCGACCAAATTTTTCGTCATATCCGTTTTTTATTGAAAGTGCAAATTGGTATGAAATTCGTTATGAAAAATGAATTAAAAGAATAATACTAGTTAATTTAGTATTCGTTTTGTTATTTTGGTTGCTGTTCCCTTGTACTTTTGCAACATTCATTGTACTTTTGACCTGAAAGGCTACATCCCTTTATGCATGAATAATGGAATTCCCCAGAGCATCACGTGGTACTTCATAGCGCTTGTGCGAGAGTTATCTCTATTTACAATGGGATCGCAAAAGTTACGTTTTCCCATAATAACGACGTTTTTTCAGGAAGATTTGACGTAAACGTTATCCATTTATTCCGCACAAACGTTAAAAGATACTGATCACGTGGTACGCTGGCAGGTTTCATTTATGCGATGAGAGTGACATGTTACATATAAACAGGCAAAAGCCTAGACAATGTCTGATCATGTGCGTGCCTTCTAGGACCACATGCTACATAAACATGCATGGAATGGCAAGGATCCATGCTAAGGGTTTCCGAATGATTAGTCTCATTATGTTTATCCATTTTTCTTAATCTCTTATTGTTATGCTGCCTTAGTTATTTTTAGCCCGAATTTCTTAAGACTCTAACACACTTAATGCCTGGCGGTTGTGTGTAAGCTCAGAACAATTCATATACATAAGTTTACATTTGCTTTGCAACTTTACTATATAAACGTGTTTGAGACATGTGGCAAATACGGTACAATAACTGACAATGATCACATGATCATTACACTATGCGTATGAATATTTCACTCTCTGGACTAAAAATTAAGAAGTTTCATAACAAAACAACACAGCCCGAGAAAAAAATGTATTAATTTTAAAATATACATCGAATTAAATACACAACGGAAAATTTCCAATCATCTAAAAAGTACCCTAATTTCTCCCACAACACTGAAAAAGTGTGTATGGTACCATATCTGTTCTATGAATTTTATTTCCCGAGCAATGGAATTTCACCACCAGTTAAAACCTCATTGACGAGTCTGGACAATATGTAACTTAAAAACATGAAATACAACCAAAAAATTTTCAGAGGGGAGATATCTCATACAGACGATGTTAAAAAAGAATATATATACAACTGAGACGGTCGACTGTCCTGTAAAAATGTTAAACCGCTGTTTCCAGTGCTTCGATAAAACTGACAAAAATCCAAAAGTTTGTTCAATCAATATAATAAAAAGGCATGGCTATTCCTGAAGAGTCTGATATATGGTTCATGTTCAAACAACTTTTAAAACGCACATTTGCTCGTTTTTATCCGACATATGCCATGCTGCAAAAGTTGAAACTAAATACACTCCTCGCTGTTTGCGGGTGACGGCCATTCAGCATCTCAATGACCTGGGGTACGAAGCTCGGCACAAATTTGTTTATGTCGAACCATAAATGAGAAGCTTCTCCCAACCCTACAACAGAACTGTCTCAACACAACAGAAAAAACGTCATAGTAACTCATTGTCAGAATTAACTCACCCTGCAAAAATTTAAACACTGAATCAGTTGTTGTACCGCGCCTTAGAAATGGGTCATATTTATATATATATATATATAACCCTGGATGCAACTGGTGTCGGAGAAGCGCCGACTCATTTCGCTTCATATTGTAAAAATATTGGTGAAAACCGTAAAAAAGTTGCTTACCTTGATCGATAGATGAATAATTTGTTTTCCGAATATTCATGATTCAAGATTTCATCGCTGCTGATTCCAGAATTCGGATTAATGTCTTCTATGTTGATGTTTGTTGACCTCTTTTTCCATTTTTAAAAAAAGTGTCCACATGACCTTGCTGACTCCCGCATTCAAATATTTCGAAAGAAAAATCATTCACCTATTGATCGAGATTGGTATTTTTCCGACAGTTCTACTTACATGTTCAGTCCAATAAGAAATAAGGCAGCGCATACTCCGATACCAGTTGAATACCATCCCGGATATAGAAATAGTTCTTATCCTTCACACAGCCGCCTGGGATAGTGTGCAGGTCAGAGGAAATTCGGACTGTGTTAATCTTGCACTTCGCTATCTAACTAAGTAAAAATTTATTCTTTATTTATTATTATTATTTTTTGGATTTTAATATTACAAGTTAAAAAAATTGAATCCAAAATATATTTTATTTTATTTACAGCAATAAGAACATTTTGAAAAACAACTTTAAACCTGATATTGACGGATATGACGTCATAAATACCGGAAACGAAAGACACAGCTATGCACCACTTGCGATTTCCGGACAAAAGATTAGTAATGGCTCGGTGAACCAGATGGAAAGTATGGACATTTACGATGAAATTGAAATTAAAAAATCCAACAATATATTTTCATTTCGACAACTTAAAAATCCGTTTGGAATAAACAATCATGCCAAAAACAAGACTGGCAGTGTCGTAAAACCTAAACCTCGTTTTAGTATATATGACCAAGATGAATATGCTGTCGTAAAATAAAAACGGTTTTCATATACATTGTGTATTGAAAATATTAGCAGAATCTCCAAAACATAACGACTGTTAGAATTTTTTATCAAATGTCCCAAGATAGAAGTACAGATTCAAAGTTCACTCTGTGACAAAGAGAATACGTTGCTTTTGTAAAATTATGCAATTTCTGTGAACAAAGAACGTTTCAGCAAACGCTTGACAGAGAAAGGATATCCAATGAAACAAATATTTATAAAAATCAAAATAAAATGGGTAACATGAACTGTTTATTAAATACAGTACGGTATGAACTGGACGGTTATAAGATAATTATTTAGACAATTATTTCTTCTATAAATCTAACGAAACTAATACAATTTGTATAAACTGTAGTATAATTTGACCAAGCGACTGGCTTATGAACTAACGTGCAGTATTTCGCAGGAAAAGGCAAATAAGTTGGGCTTGATTTTTGAAATTTAAAATCGATTTGTCAAAACAAACAGAAAATTGAATAAACTCTGAATACAGAATTTTACAAGAAGACCTATTTTCACTTACTCCGACGTTTTGTAGCCCTTTTATACCTTTTGTTGTACAATATTTTTTTTGTTAATATGATTTTAGCAGGTATTTGTTATATATTTGCACTGTTTGTAATTTTTTTTTACAATAAATACTTGTATTTATCATTTGTGTTTGCTTGTCATAGGCCAGTATTATTCAACAGTGATGGCGATAAAACGTATTTCATTCCTTAAAAGAATGAAATCAAACTCATTTGATTTATCCATTGTTTGGGCTTCAATGCAGTATTCGAGATCAATTCTACTGCACTGAATAGGGCAAGTGAAGTGACGTCAGTGTTGAAAGTTTGACCTGTGGTAATTATGTTTGCTATTTTTTTAATGAAAGTATCAAATTAAAGTCATATTTTTACGGTCATTTTAAAATAGTAAATAAGGACTGTAAATATATTGAATGACATCCATTTTGACTTACTGTCTGCACTTATGTAGTAGAATGGACTGTCTCAAAAAACCATGAAAGCCATGTAATTTTGAACAGCCAATTTACTGTATAACTACATGCAGTAAAGCCAAATCGAATGTCATTCCTTAAATAAATGAAACTTTTGGTCTGATATAAAGGAGCCAACAATACTTCATTTGAATACACCATTGTTATTTTAAAGCTGCATTAAGTTTTCCAAAGAAAAAATTAAAACGGCACTAATCTAACTAATGATGTTCCTAATGAACAATGTTACATTTGGTTCAACGATAAAAGCTCGAATAAATGCAGAAATCACAATATTTACCCAGCGAGATGCAGCATTTAGGATCTAATATTAGAACATGGTTACGTCATCAAAAACCCGGGTAATTTAAACACAACTTTCAAAACGGTGAAATACGATAAATTAAACACAGAACTTCGTTGAATTTGTCATTTGTGACTTAGTAAGGGATACAAAACACCATTTCAAATACATCCGGATATAAATGAAGGACAATTAATGTAATCTGTTATGTTTCACTTTCGGTTCTATGATTTTTCCGTACATCCGACATGATCCGTGCGCATGCTCCAAGCTCATAATTACCATCGTAAAACTCTGACCAACCGGTCAGAGGATTCCGTTTATTTACAGCTAAAAGAAATGAAATTTTAGAAAATGAATGTCACGGACCGTGGTTAGAAGATATCTATTTTTAAAAAAATATATTTTAGAAAATCAAAAAAAATTCAGAAAATTGATAACCTTAATGCAGCTTTAACAAACAAGAATATTAAAAGGAGTATAATTACTGATATAATTCGCATATTCCAACTAAATGAAAATTTAATAAATTTATTTTCTCTCACTGACAGTGCTTTGTCAGAAAAAATAATTGGAGTATTTCTTTTGTTAATTTATAATGACACCAATAAATATAGCGTCCAAATGGAACTCGCCAGCGTACCACGTGATCAATACCTCTGAACGTTTGTGCGGAATAAAATGGATAACGTTTGCGTCAAATATTACCGAAATAAACGTCGTTATTACGGGGAAATGTCACTTTATGCGACTTAATTGCCAATAGAAATAATTGTCACGTACAAACGCTATGAGATGAAGCTCTGGGGAATTCCATTATCATTCATAGTGCTTTGCATTATATAATGACCGAAGAGTGGTACAGGTGATACCTAAAAATTGTGTTTTATAATTTCGAAATGTGCACTTATGATATATCAAATTTTAACAAGTATTTTTCTTAGATATTTTCACCCCCTAAGCGGGTACCATTGCTGCTTGAGTAAAATTCCCAGAAGGTCTCCTTATCTCAGTAGACAGTACTATGTGCTGTCAGAAAATGTACCAATAAGCAATATTTTCGGTAGTCTTAAATTTTAAACATGTTAAAACTAAGAAATCATTACCTGCATTTTGGGTTCATATAATTTTATGCTTATGTTTTCATCCAAGAACTTTTTCGGTCCCTAATGTCATAAATGAATTTTAGATTTGTTATTTTTCAACTGTTTGGCTTTTGTTTTTTATCTATCAATCTTTTTGGTCCTTGGTGTCACTGATGAGGAATGATTTTCCAAAAGGTGTACATATGGCACATCAAGAATTAGGTATTTTAGTTAGGAGTGGAGTAATGGGTGTTTTACGCCCCAGTCAAGATTTTTTCACCTATTTCGAGGCGGTCAGTTCTGGAATGGTGGAGGAAACCGGAGTACCCGGAGAAAACCACCGACAAACTTTCTCACACTAGGATCTGCCCCGAGTGGGATTCGAACCCAGACGGTAAGAGGCGCTGTGATCCGCAAGCGCGCGCTTTAGACAACTCGGCCACCGAGCTCGAGGCCCTTATTTTAGTTAGGTATTTTAGCTGTAGATTTGTCTGCCATCAATATGATAACAGAATCATCTTTTAAAACTTTTGAATTTATACAGAAATAGAAAAATGCATTAAAAACCATTAGATATATTATTCAAAAATTAGAAATAGTCAACAAGTAGTTCGGGTACTCCAGTTTCGTCTAAACATTTCGGAAATGACTGTCAGATATCAGTGATTTTTACTTTGGTGAAAACACCATTTCACAATTACTTCACTCTACTAGCTAATTGATGACATTGTGTTTTGGTCAAGTATAAGATAAACGATGGAATCCAATGCCTCAAAACTAACCGGTCACTTGTGTAGACTTAGATAACTTATTGCTTCGTCAAAATTTTAAATAGTACGCTTGTTATACATAACTTCGCGAAAATTTGTTCAATAAACATGACGATTTTGATATTTTTGTTGCTCTTTTTCAATGGGCATATAGTCTTTTGTTATGAATAACTTTCCGTTACAGCACGTGCAAAGCCAGATGGCGATAAGTAACAACTTCCCTGTTAATAAAATCTACTTATGTCACATTAAAGTCTGAAGTACTTTATTTATTTATTTTTTTTTGCCTTATATAATATATAAGGGAACAGATCCTAGTTTTAAAAAAATTTTAAAAATTAAGACGGCCGAACATTTTGCTAAATGGTACATTTTCTGACAGCGCAAAGTACTGCAAACTGAGTTATGGATACCCTTGGGGAATATTACTCCACCAGCAGTAGTACCAGCTCAGGGGTAGTAAATATATAACACAAATACCTGCTAAATTTTGATGTACAAGTGAATCATTTTTATCTAACAAACTAGGTCCAAAAGCTGCATAAAGTTTGCCCATTAATGAAACAAGTTAAAAAATTATCATTATAAATTGGTTGTTATTACGATTTGTGCAATTCATTTTCTCAAGTTTACTCTTCTCAGTCCACAATAAATGGGAATCCTAAAACATTGGGCCAACTGGATAATAATTATCAGCTTGTAGCATGCAGGAAAGTCGTGCATGCAATTAAACATGGCGTCAACAGAAAGAAAATGTGTTCGTGCAAGAACAGTATATTGCTGTATTGTGTCTATTAGAAAATAACTAGATATATTAATAATTATGTTTTCTATCTTTTCACGCAATAATAAATGATATATTTAATCAACTTGTGCGTTTATTTACCATATCACTGGTTCCCTTGTCAGGAATCATGCTTCTATGAAATGTTGATGTTACATCGTTTTCTATAATGAATCACGTGATCAATGTTCTAAAATAAGATCTTTTGTACATCAAACTAGCAGAGGTTTACCTACAAATTTAAATGCAAGTAAATGTTTTATCATAGACGAAGTACATGTATTACATTTTTTATGAGACTTAAGTTTAGTGAGTTGAGAAATTGTGTTTAAGGTCCCCGTTGAGAAAAAAATGCACTGTTTTATATAAGTCATAGGAAAAATTAATGCAGCTTTAAATGACCATTCATAGACAAGAAAAAATACAAATAAAATCCATGAATAATGTATTGCATTTAATCACAATTAAGCCGATATGAAAAAAAAAAAACTAATTTCCCTCTAACACATTTCTGTAACGTGTGTGTAGTACAGTATACTCCCTATAACACATTCCTGTAACGTGTGTGTAGTACAGTATACTCCCTCTAACACATTCCTGTAATGTGTGTGGAGTATAGTATACTCCCTCTAACACATTCCTGTAATGTGTGTGTAGTACAGTATACTCCCTCTAACACATTCCTGTAATGTGTGTGAAGTACAGTATACTCCCTCTAACACATTCCTGTAATGTGTGTGTAGTACAGTATACTCCCTCTAACACATTCCTGTAATGTGTGTGTAGTATAGTATACTCCTCTAACACATTCCTGTAATGTGTGTGTAGTATAGTATACTCCCTCTAACACATTCCTGTAACGTGTGTGTAGTACAGTATACTCCCTCTAACACATTCCTGTAATGTGTGTAGTATAGTATACTCCCTCTAACACATTCCTGTAATGTGTGTGTAGTATAGTATACTCCCTCTAAAACATTCCTGTAAGGTGTGTGTAGTATAGTATACTCCCTCTAACACATTCCTGTAATGTGTGTGTAGTACAGTATACTCCCTCTAACACATTCCTGTAATGTGTGTGTAGTACAGTATACTCCCTCTAACACATTCCTGTAATGTGTGTGGAGTACAGTATACTCCCTCTAACACATTCCTGTAATGTGTGTGTAGTACAGTATACTCCCTCTAACACATTCCTGTAATGTGTGTGGAGTACAGTATACTCCCTCTAACACATTCCTGTAATGTGTGTGTAGTACAGTATACTCCCTCTAACACATTCCTGTAATGTGTGTGTAGTACAGTATACTCCCTCTAACACATTCCTGTAATGTGTGTGGAGTACAGTATACTCCCTCTAACACATTCCTGTAATGTGTGTGTAGTACAGTATACTCCCTATAACACATTCCTGTAACGTGTGTGTAGTACAGTATACTCCCTCTAACACATTCCTGTAACGTGTGTGTAGTATAGTATACTCCCTCTAACACATTCCTGTAATGTGTGTGTAGTACAGTATACTCCCTCTAACACATTCCTGTAACGTGTGTGTAGTACAGTATACTCCCTCTAACACATTCCTGTAATGTGTGTAGTATAGTATACTCCCTCTAACACATTCCTGTAATGTGTGTGTAGTATAGTATACTCCCTCTAAAACATTCCTGTAAGGTGTGTGTAGTATAGTATACTCCCTCTAACACATTCCTGTAATGTGTGTGTAGTACAGTATACTCCCTCTAACACATTCCTGTAATGTGTGTGTAGTACAGTATACTCCCTCTAACACATTCCTGTAATGTGTGTGGAGTACAGTATACTCCCTCTAACACATTCCTGTAATGTGTGTGTAGTACAGTATACTCCCTCTAACACATTCCTGTAATGTGTGTGGAGTACAGTATACTCCCTCTAACACATTCCTGTAATGTGTGTGTAGTACAGTATACTCCCTCTAACACATTCCTGTAATGTGTGTGTAGTACAGTATACTCCATCTAACACATTCCTGTAATGTGTGTGGAGTACAGTATACTCCCTCTAACACATTCCTGTAATGTGTGTGTAGTACAGTATACTCCCTCTAACACATTCCTGTAACGTGTGTGGAGTACAGTATACTCCCTCTAACACATTCCTGTAATGTGTGTGTAGTACAGTATACTCCCTCTAACACATTCCTGTAACGTGTGTGTAGTACAGTATACTCCCTCTAACACATTCCTGTAATGTGTGTGTAGTACAGTATACTCCCTCTAACACATTCCTGTAATGTGTGTAGTATTGTATACTCCCTCTAACACATTCCTGTAATGTGTGTGTAGTACAGTATACTCCCTCTAACACATTCCTGTAATGTGTGTAGTATTGTATACTCCCTCTAACACATTCCTGTAATGTGTGTGTAGTACAGTATACTCCCTCTAACACATTCCTGTAATGTGTGTGTAGTACAGTATACTCCTTCTAACACATTCCTGTAATGTGTGTGTAGTACAGTATACTCCTTCTAACACATTCCTGTAATGTGTGTGTAGTACAGTATACTCCTTCTAACACATTCCTGTAATGTGTGTGTAGTATAGTATACTCCCTCTCACACATTCCTGTAACGTGTGTGTAGTACAGTATACTCCCTCTAACACATTCCTGTAATGTGTGTGTAGTACAGTATACTCCCTCTAACACATTCCTGTAATGTGTGTGTAGTACAGTATACTCCTTCTAACACATTCGTGTAATGTGTGTGTAGTATAGTATACTCCCTCTAACACATTCCTGTAAGGTGTGTGTAGTACAGTATACTCCCTCTAACACATTCCTGTAATGTGTGTGGAGTACAGTATACTCCCTCTAACACATTCCTGTAATGTGTGTGTAGTACAGTATACTCCCTATAACACATTCCTGTAACGTGTGTGTAGTACAGTATACTCCCTCTAACACATTCCTGTAACGTGTGTGTAGTATAGTATACTCCCTCTAACATATTCCTGTAATGTGTGTGTAGTACAGTATACTCCCTCTAACACATTCCTGTAACGTGTGTGTAGTACAGTATACTCCCTCTAACACATTCCTGTAATGTGTGTAGTATAGTATACTCCCTCTAACACATTCCTGTAATGTGTGTGTAGTATAGTATACTCCCTCTAAAACATTCCTGTAAGGTGTGTGTAGTATAGTATACTACCTCTAACACATTCCTGTAATGTGTGTGTAGTACAGTATACTCCCTCTAACACATTCCTGTAATGTGTGTGTAGTACAGTATACTCCCTCTAACACATTCCTGTAATGTGTGTGGAGTACAGTATACTCCCTCTAACACATTCCTGTAATGTGTGTGTAGTACAGTATACTCCCTCTAACACATTCCTGTAATGTGTGTGGAGTACAGTATACTCCCTCTAACACATTCCTGTAATGTGTGTGTAGTACAGTATACTCCCTCTAACACATTCCTGTAATGTGTGTGTAGTACAGTATACTCCATCTAACACATTCCTGTAATGTGTGTGGAGTACAGTATACTCCCTCTAACACATTCCTGTAATGTGTGTGTAGTACAGTATACTCCCTCTAACACATTCCTGTAACGTGTGTGGAGTACAGTATACTCCCTCTAACACATTCCTGTAATGTGTGTGTAGTACAGTATACTCCCTCTAACACATTCCTGTAACGTGTGTGTAGTACAGTATACTCCCTCTAACACATTCCTGTAATGTGTGTGTAGTACAGTATACTCCCTCTAACACATTCCTGTAATGTGTGTAGTATTGTATACTCCCTCTAACACATTCCTGTAATGTGTGTGTAGTACAGTATACTCCCTCTAACACATTCCTGTAATGTGTGTAGTATTGTATACTCCCTCTAACACATTCCTGTAATGTGTGTGTAGTACAGTATACTCCCTCTAACACATTCCTGTAATGTGTGTGTAGTACAGTATACTCCTTCTAACACATTCCTGTAATGTGTGTGTAGTACAGTATACTCCTTCTAACACATTCCTGTAATGTGTGTGTAGTACAGTATACTCCTTCTAACACATTCCTGTAATGTGTGTGTAGTATAGTATACTCCCTCTCACACATTCCTGTAACGTGTGTGTAGTACAGTATACTCCCTCTAACACATTCCTGTAATGTGTGTGTAGTACAGTATACTCCCTCTAACACATTCCTGTAATGTGTGTGTAGTACAGTATACTCCTTCTAACACATTCGTGTAATGTGTGTGTAGTATAGTATACTCCCTCTAACACATTCCTGTAATGTGTGTGTAGTACAGTATACTCCCTCTAACACATTCCTGTAATGTGTGTGTAGTACAGTATACTCCCTCTAACACATTCCTGTAAGGTGTGTGTAGTACAGTATACTCCCTCTAACACATTCCTGTAAGGTGTGTGTAGTACAGTATACTCCCTCTAACACATTCATGTAATGTGTGTGTAGTACAGTATACTCCCTCTCACACATTCCTGTAATGTGTGTGTAGTATAGTATACTCCCTCTAACACATTCCTGTAATGTGTGTGTAGTATAGTATACTCCTTCTAACACATTCCTGTAATGTGTGTGTAGTACAGTATACTCCCTCTCACACATTCCTGTAATGTGTGTGTAGTATAGTACAGTTACATATAGAATAGATCTAACTACATAAAAATAACTTAATTATGATTTATAATGACAGAGAGATAAACAGGTTAGATTTTATATAAATAAATTCATAACAAATGTCAGTAGGTGGTTATATTGGTAGATACTAAATGCAAAAGGTTTAGAAAAAAATGATTTAGATTTAGAAACAGAACAATAACTTATAATGTTACCCAAATTGCTTTCAATCTCCAGTTTGATTGAAGATATTCAGCAATATTTGATTACCCCGTAAAATCTGCTGTTCAAGATACCAATTCCACATATCATGCTTGTATTGACGAGTTAGGATATAGATTTGACCTTTAAAAATTCAAATCATTAACTAACATAAATAGTAAACATTAAGGATCCTTACGACTTTTCCAGAAAACAAAGTACGGAACATTTTTTCTGTCAGATTTCAAACTTGTTATTTTACAGAAAAAAACTAAAACTTGTCTGTCATTAAAATCCAACTACCAAATACCTGGTTAGAAATTTCTGTTCTAATAATCAAATTAATGTGGGATTAAATATTATACCTTTTCTAAAGTTAAATTGTATCAAAGATCTTTTCACATCTCTTTGTACTTTCTAGAAATATTAGAAAAACATGACTTATCCCAAATCTTTTTTTTTTGTCAAAACTTACCGTTTCATAAAATAATGTCAAACATGTTTACAGAATAAGTTTGATTAAACAAAACAGGGTTTTGGTTTACACAGGATAAAATGACCCGCTGAATGAATTGGATGGAGTATTACTGTTTTATGTCCCATATAAAATGTTTCTAAAATAATGAAAAACAATGATGTTTAAAAAACTAACAACCCACTGATGTTTGGAGTACCAATGGAGTACTGACATCCAAGACAATGCTAGCAGACAATAAAGTTATTGGTCAGAAGTAAATTGATAGAAGTAAAGACCGAGTTTCAGAAGTGAAAATATAAAACACAGTATACCAAAATGTTTTTAATTTCAAATGTCACATTGTGAGGTTTGATTTGATTGGTTTAATGGGGCTTTACACCCCAGGCAAGAATATTTCACTTATACTGAGACTTCACCACTTATAGGTGAAGTAGCCAAATTTTTTACCTTTGCAGTGCACTTGGGCAATGTGGAGGGAGGGTTCTTTAATGTGACACAGGGCATCAGTTTTTAAGGTCTAATCTAAAGAACCCTGTGACTTACATTTCTATATGCTGAGTGCTTGGTGAAAGAACAGTTACAACTTACTTTAAGTCTTGATCAGACCCAGCCAGGTGTCCAACCCCTGAACTTCCACATACAAAGCTAGCACTCTACCAACTGATCTATCATAGTGGTGCTTCATTCTGTGAGTGATGCAGTTGTATCTTGATACAAAATGAATGACAGGAAACCAAAATCTCATGAAATTATAGATAGGATTTAAAATGTGCTGGTAGCAGATGAACAAGACAAAATAACAAATTTATCTTGATCTTTTCTGGTGAGATTATTAGTGACATTTACAGACCCTGAATGAGTTAAGATAGATTTAAGACAAAAACAACTAACAACTCAACTTAGTATATCTAAGCATGAACTATTAAAAATGTTATTTACAATATGTATATACATATATACATTCATTTATATATAATAAATTTGTGCATCTTCTATCTCTCCAAAAACAAATACACAAATTGAAACAAAATATATACACAAAAGTTTATGTACAAAATAATTCTTAACCATTTTTATCCATCCATAGCACTGTATATAAATTGGATGACTTAGCACAAGTTTAAGGTACCAGTAATATTTCAAATTTTAACACTTCACTGAACTAGATTTTGTGACAAAGAAAGTTGTTTAAATTGGTGTAATGTGAAATTATTTGAATCATTGGCCAAAACTTCATGTTCAACTCGAAGATAAATTATGCCCTCTGGTTAGGGACAGAACACTTGAACCTTGAACTATGTGTCAGAAGCCTAAACCACTAAGCAAAAAATTTATAAAAATAAATCACTTGGGTGGGCCTTTGTATTTAAAAATTTTCAATGACTCAATTTTTTGTTTGTTTTACTTGCCCCACAAAAATTATGAAATTTAATCCACCATGAATATTTGTAATTTTACAGTATATCAGACTGGATAAATATTTGATTAATAATAGATGTTAGTTCCTAGTTTAACAAACATTCTTCTTCAATTTAAGACAAACTTTAAATAAAAAAATGTTCTGTTCATGTTTTAAATTTAATTATTTGTTACAAAATGATTTTGAAACTGGGACAAGACAAACAGTAACTAATAAAAAATCTAACAGGTGTATTGTGCTGAAATGCAGAAATTTTATATCATACACAATTATAGTCCTGAAAATCACAGAAAACATTTTTTTTAATTTTCATCTGAAGACACTTCATCATCTTCAATGACATGCATGACGTCACCATCCCCATCGTCTTTGTTATGGCCTACAGCTCCATTGACTAGCATATCTTCATCATCAAGATCCTGACCTTTATATCTCACAATCAAATTTAAAACTCTGTTTGCTAATTCTTTAACTTCGGACATAGTCGAATCACTTCCTATCACCATTTTTAAAATTTCTACACCGTCTTCACTTTTTAATAAGCTGCAATATTTTTCAGCTAAAATTAAATTTAAAAAAAAATTCAGTTTTGCAAGATACTGATGAAAATATTTATTCAGATCTGAATTTCATCATAAAAATAATTGTATGAAATCTTTGTGTTTTATATTCTATGGTCACCTAGCTAATATGTATTATTTTATGGTAATGTATTTTTTTTACTAACATTTTTGTTTTCATCAAACATAAAAAATGTTCAGACTGCTACAAGTACATTAACTGTTCTAAAATAAATTAGAAGTTTGGCTTATCAGAATAATAAAGTTTAACTTTCATGTTAAAATACTTTCACTCAATCATAAGTTTAAAGTCAACAATAAGTGTACTTCAATACTTTTTTTGGATTTAAATAATTTTGGAACATTTGATTATTTAATTTTCAACTGTTTGGCTTATGTTTTTTAACTATCAAACATGCCCCTAGTGTAACTGATGAGGAATGAATTTTCGAAATGTGCACATATGCCACATCAAAATTAAACTGGTACATTATTTGTGATGTATATTTACTAAGGCATGTTAGTTTTTTTTTATGTGGGCAATGTGAAATCACAATGTCAAGAAAATCCACATAATTAGAATGTTGATCATTACGTTAATCCTGACTTCAAATTGCATGGAACATTTACATACTGACTACAAAATTAAAGATTTTGGATAAGACTTACGATTTATAAGAACCAAATGCATTGGGTGATACAGTCTTAAGGATACAAGTCAAACGTTTGGCGATTTATAAAACTGTTTTTAAATTTCATTCTGTTTAAGCAACAGTTTAAGATAAGTCAAAAATAGTTGTTAAAGACACACAGTCACATACTGTACACTCACAGACAGGCATACACTGTGTTAAGCCATAAGCTCACATGACCTATGGTCAGGTGAGCTAAAAAAACAGAAAAAAATCAACAATCTTTGTTGTGTGAAGCAAACTATCTTGCATTACAATCTTCCTGAAAAGGATTCAAACTTGTGTAAAGTTTGGAGCTGTGATTTGCAAGCTAATGTTTAAAAACATTTTGCCATAGAACCAAAGCATTGAAGTCAGATTATAAGTGACCGATATATAACTAGTACTTACGGTAAACCTTGGTTAAATTACATAAAGCCCAAACAGCCCAATACTGTGCTGCCGGAGTTTCTGATGCCTTTACTAATGACAGTATTGGCAAGAAAGACCTGAAAATACAAATTACAAAAACACACTGATTTAATGTAAATCACATATATTCAGGGGGGGGGGGGGGGGGGGGGGGGGGAATTAAATTTCACTATTTTCATGGGTTTGTGAAAACCACCATATTGAATGTCATTGATAATTTTGAACTACCATTTCCTTGATGGGATTTATGTTTTTTAACTCAATTCCATGAAATTTTTATTGGCAAAACAATGAAATTTTAACCCAATAATTGATTTTACAGTATCTCTCTTAGTGAAAGTGCATCATCGCTGCAAGATCTTTTTAGTAATGTCCATGGGCATCAAATTTTAAAATTCCTTCGGGAAATAAACTTGTTTAATAAAATATAATTTTTATCATTTATTATCCAGTCTTTTATGATAACTTATCTGTGATATTACTGGTTTTTATCAGTTAAGTAGTTGGTTTAGAATCTATTCTATTTAGTTTTACATAAATTTTATTTTTATATATTGTTATATTTTTAACATTCTCTAGCCGCGAATAGCTGCAATAACGCTGATTCGGCTTTAAACCAAAACTCACTCACTCACTCACTCACTCTTAGTGAAAGTATCAGCAAAATGACAAAATTGCCAAACAGTCACTACCTATTTTCAAGTCATGGTCAGACCTGGCCAGGCTTTCAAATGCCAACCTTCCAAATATGAAGTGAGCATTATATCAAATAAGCTACCATAGTGGTAAATTAATTTGGTTTATGCAGAATGTATAAACTTAAAGAAAAAGCATTCAGTAATCCCAGCATTGATATTTGAAATTGCAATTTATTTTTTTTCTAATTTTAGAGGCCTAGTAGCCATTTTCCAACAAGATGACATCATGTTAACCATAAGACGAAATCATTTAATTCTCATGATTATGACAACACAAAAGTAATGTTGTCATGTGAGGCTAGTAAAATCTGTCACTATTTATGGTCAATTTGAGTATCAATGTCAATGATTTTGCTATGGTTTTTAAAAACTACCTTCCACCTTTCAGATTGGGAAAATTGGGACCCTTTTTATGTCACATATTATGCTCAGAATTTGGAAATTCATTGCAAAGATTTTATATTGTGACAATATCTAAAAAATTTTGTCTGTCAGAACAGTTTTGGACAACTGGATTTAACTTAAACTATTTGATTGTGTGTCACTGTTGCCTTTTGGGGAATTTTAGTTGTCAAATTGGGAAAATTTTGTCATTTCTCAAGGGGAAAGTACCTTTATTCGGTAGTAATTTTAGGCAAACAAAACCACTGAATGTTTAATGCCCCAGTCAAGATTATATCACTAACATGTCAGTTCTAGAATGGTAGAGAAAACGGGAGTGCCTGGAGAAATCCACAGACTTGGGCACGCAAACTAACAAACTTTCTAACGCTAAGATCTGCTTGAGTGGAATCTTAACCTAGTCAGTGAGAGGTGCTGTGTTCCATGAGCCAAGCTTTAGAAAACTTGGTCACCGAGGGCCCCATTATTTGTGGTGCGAGATAGGGAAATCTCAGGCTGGTTTAATTGTATCAATGACTTATATATATCTGTTTTACCTGTAGTTAATATTCCTTTTAGAATCAAGAGGCCATCGTCTGATTGCTTGTATCATTCTGTGCATGACTTCGCCTCGTGATGGACAACTAATTGTCCAGTATTTCTCACCATCTGAGATAATGTGAGCCAACATTCCAGCTGAGTTATAACTCACTTCAATACCATCACTCTTTGAGTCTAGTAAATCACTGAAAAATTAAAACAACAGCTATCGAAACAAAAAAATAAATATGTACTTCTTAATTATTTTCATTTTACAAAATTACAAATATGATTACGAAATACTTAAAATTTAAACAATTTTAAAGCTGCATTAAATTTTCCAAGGAAAAAAAAAATTAAAACGGTGGTGATCTAATTAATGATGTTCCTAATCAATAATGTTACATTTGGTTCAACGAGAAAAGCTCAAATAAATACAGAAACAACAATAATTTCCCAGCGAGATGTAGCACGTGGGATCTAATGTTAGAACATGCTTATATCATAAAAAACTGGGTCATATAAACACAACTTTCAAAATGGTGAAACAATAAATTAAACATGGAACTTCATTGAATTTGCCATTTGTGCCTAAGTAAGGGATACACAAAACATTTGCCAATATATCTGGATATTAATGACAAACAATTAATACAATTTGTCAGGTTTCACTTTCGAATTATTGGAGTTTCCGTACATCTGTGTGCATGCACCCGGCTCATAATTTAATTATCAATAACCACTGACCAACTGGTTAGAGGATTCCATTTACTTACAGCTAAAAAAGGAATGAAATTTTAGAAAATGAATCTCACGGATTGTGATTAGAAGTTACTTATTTTAAAAAAAATGTGTTTGTAGAAAACAAAAAAAAAAAAAAAAAAAAAAAAAAACAACAGAAAATTGAAAAACTTAATGCAGCTTTAAATCAATATCTTTAAAATAGACAGGGATACATAACTGAAAATCATGTCAATACACATTAGCACCAGCCAGCACAATTAGGAAATAGTACTGTCTCTTGAGAGAGACTCTAGCACTCCTTCATTAGGATTGGTCCTTGTGACTTTGACCTTTGTAACTAAATATGGTACATGACACATTAACTTGTGCTAGTATACATTTGAAATAAGTTTTATTCATTCATGGACGTAAAAGACTTAAAGCAGACAAGAATTTCACACAAAGAGACATGCTGAGAGATGGATGGAAGGACTTACTGACATATGGACAGACAGACATGATTTTTCCTATATACCCCCTTAATTTAAGTATGCTGGGGGTATAAATAGTAATTTTAGCAAGAAAATATTTGACTAGACTGATGATGCACTTCAAATTTAAGGCATTATTCATAAGTGGTACCATATAGGTTGAGTCATAACATGAAAAAAGGTTTGCACACTTCATAAAAAAGTGTGCACATTGTTAAAAACACAAGTTTTTTGTTCCTTTTAATTTAATTTTAAAAACTTAAAAACATAGAACAATCTTTTATTTAATTTTTCTTGATTTTTTATAACCGAAATAAAATTTCCTCCATGTTGGAACTTTCATCAACAAACAATTTCAGCCAATGAAATGGGAAGAGACATAAGCCTTCCCCTTTACATTTGATGTTGCTATGTTTGTGTAATTTATTTGAAGAAAACTAATTGTGTGAGTTTAAGTTAATTT
This sequence comes from Tegillarca granosa, assembly GCA_029721355.1. Lineage (NCBI taxonomy): Eukaryota > Metazoa > Mollusca > Bivalvia > Arcoida > Arcidae > Tegillarca > Tegillarca granosa. The sequence goes on from JARBDR010000135.1 coordinate 683,589, forward strand.
TGTACTGCAGTATGATATAACCAAATTTTGAAATTAAATTTTAAGAGGTGAAAGTTTACAGACTGTATAATTATGTGCAACTAAACAAGTGTTTACAAATTAATTTTCTGTCATTCCTGCAGTTATTAGACAGAGCTGTCCTGAAATACATCAGAAAAAAATATCAATTTTATTTTTGGCTTACAAGACCACTGCAAGGTTGTGGAAAGAGTCTTGTTGCTTGTAATTGACTGAACTAAAGTATACAGAAGAACATAATGACTGACTACTAATTTTCCATACATATTTGATATAAAGTATGAATTCCCATTTTTAAATGTGCTAATCCTCTCAGTGTTTGTAATTCCCTTTTAATAAAGCTCTTTTACAATCAAAATTGAACGGAATTCTAAAATCAATACCAGACCCTATGGTCTTACAACTAATGTTTTTACCAAAGCAGTAGATTTTGGATAGCGTATCTGCCAATATGACAGCATTTCAGAAAGTCTGATTTATTAATCCACCTGTATTTCTTAATTAATTTGTATTTTACCTGAACACTGTGATATAATCAGGCATCATGAGTTTGTATTTTACCTGAACACTGTGATGTAATCAGGCATCATAAGTTTGTATTTTACCTGAACACTGTGATATAATCAGGCATCATGAGTTTGTATTTTACCTAAACATTGTGATATAATCAGGCATCATAAGTTTGTATTTTACCTGAACACTGTGATATAATCAGGCATCATAAGTTTGTATTTTACCTGAACACTGTGATATAATCAGACATCATAAGTTTGTATTTTACCTGAACACTGTGATGTAATCAGGCATCATAAGTTTGTATTTTACCTGAACACTGTGATATAATCAGGCATCATGAGTTTGTATTTTACCTGAACACTGTGATATAATCAGGCATCATGAGTTTGTATTTTACCTGAACACTGTGATGTAATCAGGCAACATAAGTTTGTATTTTACCTGAACACTGTGATATAATCAGGCATCATGAGTTTGTATTTTACCTGAACACTGTGATATAATCAGGCATCATGAGTTTGTATTTTACCTGAACACTGTGATATAATCAGGGATCATGAGTTTGGGTCTCAGATCTTTAACTTCTGCTATATTTCCCTGCAAAAAACAAAGTGCACATATAATACTTTTATATGAAATTCTTATAATATGGCTAATAAATGTTTGGAATTACAAAATAATTTTTGATAAAAGAAACAATAAAGTAATCATTTATGTCATATAGTTACCCAGCAATATTTATTTCTATGATATCAAATTTCTAAAAACATTTTTTATCAATATAAATTGGTTGTTATTATGATCTGTGTGATTCATTTTCTAAGTTCTTTTTTATTAGCCCAGAATAAATGGAAATTCAAAAAGCTAGGGGCAACTCGTTAAAATGTTATTGATCAGCTTTGAGCATGTGCAGAAGTTCTACATGTATGTAAACAATGACGTCGACAGAAAGAAAACGTAATCGTGCCAGAATGACAAAAGATTTTGCAAAGAAAAGAACAAGGGCTAAGTGGGACAAACTGTTCTTCAAGAATTTAAATTGGTCAGGCTTGGAGGGAAAATGGCTGTAAATAAAACAGTAGTTTGTCAGTGTGGCCACATTGCTCTTGAACACATGCTTCTTTGCCATGTTTGTTGATGTTGCCTCATTTTCAATAAACAATCACATGATCAATGTTCTAAAATAAGATCTTTGGTATATCAAACAAGCAGTAGGATCCGTCATGAATTTCAATGTAAGTAATGGTTTTATCATGGAAATGAGTATTTCATTTTTCATGAGAGACATAGTTACAAAAAATGTGTGGTTCGTTTATATATTATGCATAGGAATACTAACTGCACCTTTGAATTTCCCTTTTATTTCTAACTAAACCTTCATAATGCCAAAATTTGACTGAAAGAAATGATTTACTGTGTAATATTAGTGATGTCCAATCGGACACAAAATTATAATCGATAATCGGAGAGGCATAATCAATCAATTAATCGATAATAATCGGAATATGCTTAGTAACTGTACATCAGTATTCAGAAACAAATAAGGCTGAATATAAATACTTTTACTGTAAAAGCCAAGTGTTCTTGCTTTGTGATTGTAAGTTAAAGGCTAGATAGCTCCTTGCCTTGATAGATTGATAGTGGCAAAAGCATTGCACTGGTGTAAAAAGTGTCTGGATACAATATATATATTATCCAATCCTCGTCCGCCATTGTTGTTTTTAGTAGCAAGAACCGGAAAGGAAACTGACTCTACTACAATCCGGAAACTACTCGACGATATCGGCGATGATCGATTATTTATCTTGTGATCGATTATTAGGATCACTGCCCTGACAAAGACGGACAATCGATCATCGTCGATAATTGCGACATCACTATGTAATATATAATACAGCTTTAGGTGATGATAAAATAACTAAATCTAAACTCACCATAAGCCCCATCATGTTACGAAGAAGTTCTGGTTTGTCCGGAAATTTCTTTAAAAAAAAAAAAAATTATTTGTATATTAAAGTCAAAATTTCTTAAACTTGAAATCATTGATAACAGAAAATGAATGATAAAATGATAAAACAGAATTTAACAACAATGTAATAATTATTGTAATGATATATAAAAACCTCCAAATACAGTTGCATATTGTGTTTTTAATGTCCAAGTCAAGATTCTTTTACTTATATTAACTCAATAAGTCATTCTAGTGGAGAAAACAAGAGTTCCTCAAGAAAAACATCAAAACATCAAGTTGTAACAACTGAACTGATAATTTAGTTGACATTAGATGTATCTGAATGAATTGAATTCCAATCAAGTCTGTGAGAGAGATTTGAACTATTAGGGTAGACTTTAAATCACTACTACAGTGTTCAGAGGTCTCCAATTGCAATAATAATAATAATAATAATAATAATAATAATAATAATAATAATAATAAAAATAAAAACCTGTAAACTCACTTATTCCATAAGATGACAAATTTCAATTTAAAACAATATCCATGCAAAATTTATTTACCATTAAACATTTCAGAAAATATTCCATTCCTTTACCATTCATAAATCTGAAACAATTCTTAGCTGTCTCATCTACAAAAACAGGCAAAATAATGTTAAGATTGTGGAGGAATCAGAACAATCTTGATTGTTTGTTGAAATACTAATTATTCTAAAAATCATGAAAGGCCTAGATTTTTTTCAAGATAGGGAAGACAATTTTCAAATTTTCCATTTTATTTTCAGCAGTCTTAAAATCACAGATCAAAGTGCCTCTCATTGCCAAGATTCCAATCCACTTGAGCAGGTCCTAGTGCAAGTAAGTTTGTCAGTTCACTTGCCAAAGGTTGTGTATTTTTTCTTGGTTCTTCAGCTGAAGTACTGTTAAACCTTGTTATAATACTCCTCCATTATTTTGTCAGCCAAATAGTGTTTTGAACTCAAAGCACCTGTTCCAGCCACATTTTTTATAAGCCTCTCTCAATTTAATCAAAACCTTTATACTGCCAAAATCTGACTCAAAATATGGTGGCAATGAATTGAGATTTAATAGACAAATGGTGGCAATGAAATGAGATGTAATAGACAAATGGTGGCAATGAATTGAGATGTAATAGACAAATGGTGGCAATGAATTGAGATGTAATAGACAAATGGTGGCAATGAATTGAGATTTAATAGACAAATGGTGGCAATGATCATAATGGAGGTTGCAGTGTAACACTGTATATCGGTTGTACCTGTGACATTCCATAATGTACTCCATGCTACTTCAAGGATTTCATCACAGGTGCCCATCTGAAGCTTTCTCTGTATTATCTCAAGCATTACCTGAAAGGGGAGAATGGAAAATAAAAAGCATGTTTTTTTAATCATTTGAGATAATAATCAAAGTATACAACTTTAAGAGTTTAGAATATAAACATGAAAAAGATAAATGCAGAATGGGATAAAACTTATTTGTTATATTTCACTAGTAAATTTTTCATAGTTTTGAAGTTTTCACTCAGTGTAAATTTAGACGGGATGTGCTTACTCTACTGAAGCTTACTGCTTTATTTCCCTGTTGGAAGTTCATGTTTGATTAAATTATCTAGTTTTAAGATTTTTTGGTCTGCTTTTTGGATTGTGATTTGGACATGGACTTTTTAAGTTTGATGATTGATCATGATTTAGTTTTTGATCATGTTAACCAACCTCTACAGCTCCTACATCACCAACTGTTTATTTTTTGTTTGACTGATGATGTTTTAGTTTTTTATCATATTAACTTGTACCAACATCTGGGGCCGCAGTGTCTTAAGTGCAGGTTTACAGATCACAGCACCTCTCACCACCTGGTTTCAAATCCCACTCATGAGAGATCCCAGTGTGAGAACTTTTGTCAGTTCGCTTGCCAAAAGTTGGTGGTTTTCTCCGGGCACTTCGGTTTCCTCCACCATCCCAGAACTGACTGTCACGACATAAGTGAAAGAATCTTGACTGGGGCGTAAAACACCATTAATCCACTCCACTCATACCAACCTCTACAGCTCCTAAATCACCAACTGTTTGTTTTTCATCACCTTCGACCTGACATGCCAAACAATTCAATAGGTAAATACTGATTCTCTGCATGAATTCTTCCTGGTGGTCGTTCTTCAGTACAAATATTAAAACATTCACCAGCTTCTGGTAACAAAATAACTGAAATACATCAAGGTAAACAAAATCATTCATAGCTAGGTTTTTTACTGGCCATGCTCAGTGTCTGGCAAATAGACAATTCCCCAAGACATGCATCTTTCTTCCCAAAATCCATCAGTATAAAAATTATTATTTACAAAACATAAACATAGTGAAAATTTATTAATTTATATCAAATTTTAATTATACCATAGATAAAGGTTAGGTGGTTGGTCAAATTTCTGCATCTTATCAGTAAGTTATTATTCAGGCTTTCATTGTAAAACAAATAACTGGGAATGACAAAGTTAATTTTTAATATCAATTCCCATTTTATATTATAATATAAAAATTTTTGACCACAGTTATCTTCCATCAATATACCTAACCAGTACAAGGGCCTTGGTGGCTGAGTGGTCAAAAGTGCACATTTACAGATCAATGCCTCTCACCACCTTGGTCAAATCTAACACAGGCAAATCCTAGTATGAAGGTTTGGTGGCTTTCTCTCACCACCTTGGTCAAATCTCACACAGACAATCCTAGTATGAGAGTTTGTCAGTTTGATGAAGTTTGGTGACTTTCTCTCACCACCTTGGTCAAATCTCACACAGACAATCCCAGTATGAGAGTTTGTCAGTTTGATGAAGTTTGGTGGCTTTCTCTCACCACCTTGGTCAAATCTCAAACAGACAATCCTAGTATAAGAGTTTGTCAGTTTGATGAAGTTTGGTGGCTTTCTCTCACCACCTTGGTCAAATCTCACACAGACAATCCTAGTATGAGAGTTTGTCAGTTTGATGAAGTTTGGTGGCTTTCTCTCACCACCTTGGTCAAATCTCACACAGACAATCCTAGTATGAGAGTTTGTCAGTTTGATGAAGTTTGGTGGCTTTCTCTCACCACCTTGGTCAAATCTCACACAGACAATCCTAGTATGAGAGCTTGTCAGTTTGATGAAGTTTGGTGGCTTTCTCTCACCACCTTGGTCAAATCTCACACAGACAATCCTAGTATAAGAGTTTGTCAGTTTGATGAAGTTTGGTGGCTTTCTCTGACCACCTTGGTCAAATCTCACACAGACAATCCTAGTATGAGAGTTTGTCAGTTTGATGAAATTTGGTGGCTTTCTCTCACCACCTTGGTCAAATCTCACACAGACAATCCCAGTATGAGAGCTTGTCAGTTTGATGAAGTTTGGTGGCTTTCTCTCACCACCTTGGTCAAATCTCACACAGACAATCCTAGTATGAGAGTTTGTCAGTTTGGTGGCTTTCTCTCACCACCTTGGTCAAATCTCACACAGACAATCCTAGTATGAGAGCTTGTCAGTTTGATGAAGTTTGGTGGCTTTCTCTCACCAACTCGGTCAAATCTCAAACAGACAATCCTAGTATGAGAGTTTGTCAGTTTGATGAAGTTTGGTGGCTTTCTCTCACCAACTCGGTCAAATCTCACACAGACAATCCTAGTATAAGAGTTTGTCAGTTTGATGAAGTTTGGTGGCTTTCTCTCACCACCTTGGTCAAATCTCACACAGACAATCCTAGTATGAGAGCTTGTCAGTTTGATGAAGTTTGGTGGCTTTCTCTCCCCAACTCGGTCAAATCTCAAACAGACAATCCTAGTATAAGAGTTTGTCAGTTTGGGGAAGTTTGGTGGCTTTCTCTCACCACCTTGGTCAAATCTCACACAGACAATCCTAGTATAAGAGTTTGTCAGTTTGATGAAGTTTGGTGGCTTTCTCTCACCACCTTGGTCAAATCTCACACAGACAATCCTTGTATGAGAGTTTGTCAGTTTGATGAAGTTTGGTGGCTTTCTCTCACCACCTTGGTCAAATCTCACACAGACAATCCTTGTATGAGAGTTTGTCAGTTTGATGAAGTTTGGTGGCTTTCTCTCACCACCTTGGTCAAATCTCACACAGACAATCCTTGTATGAGAGTTTGTCAGTTTGATGAAGTTTGGTGGCTTTCTCTCACCACCTTGGTCAAATCTGACACAGACAATCCTAGTATAAGAGTTTGTCAGTTTGATGAAGTTCGGTGGCTTTCTCTCAACACCTTGGTCAAATCTCACACAGACAATCCTAGTATAAGAGTTTGTCAGTTTGATGAAGTTTGGTGGCTTTCTCTCACCACCTTGGTCAAATCTCACACAGACAATCCCAGTATGAGAGTTTGTCAGTTTGATGAAGTTTGGTGGCTTTCTCTCACCACCTTGGTCAAATCTCACACAGACAATCCTAGTATAAGAGTTTGTCAGTTTGATGAAGTTTGGTGGCTTTCTCTCACCACCTTGGTCAAATCTCAAACAGACAATCCTAGTATGAGAGCTTGTCAGTTTGATGAAGTTTGGTGGCTTTCTCTCACCAACTCGGTCAAATCTCAAACAGACAATCCTAGTATGAGAGCTTGTCAGTTTGATGAAGTTTGGTGGCTTTCTCTCACCACCTTGGTCAAATCTCACACAGACAATCCTAGTATAAGAGTTTGTGAGTTTGATGAAGTTTGGTGGCTTTCTCTCACCACCTTGGTCAAATCTCACACGGACAATCCTAGTATAAGAGTTTGTCAGTTTGATGAAGTTTGGTTGCTTTTTCTGGGTGTTCTGTTTTCCATCACTATTTCTGAACTGACTGCCTCAAAATATTGACAAAAGACTGTTGACTTGGATGTAAAACATCATTAATCAAATCAAATCCTAGCTAATTCAGAGTAATGAATGTCTCCATGGATACGTACCACATCATTAGGTATATCTAGATGACAAAATGTCAGACAGCCATTTCTCATCATCTACAATTTAGAAAAGAAAACAGATAAACATGGAACGCAATGGAAGGTCAAGGTCACTGCATTTGTGACAGAAAAATGCCAAGGTCACTGCATTTGTGACAGAAAAATGTCAAGGTCACTTCATTTGTGACAGAAAAATGCCAAGGTCACTGCATTTGTGACAGAAAAATGCCAAGGTCACTGCATTTGTGACAGAAAATCATACAAAATTTTCATAAAAAATCCAAGTCTGAATTGATTATTTGGGTTTGTTCTTTTTAACTAAAAAGCACAAGAAATGGCTATATATCATGATGGTTTAAACCAGAAATAAACATACTTTACAATAAACTTGGCAGTATCGTATTTGTTTTTAAAAAACCGTGACGGTCATAACATCTGTAAACATAATATATCTTAACAAGATACAGAAACAGAGTGCTGATATTAGTACAGCAAAAATTTGGTAGCTATAGCAAGTGAGTCCGATGCCAGTACAAGCAGGTGAAGATGAGTCTGATGCCAGTACAAGCAGGTGAAGATGAGTCTGATGCCAATACAAGCAGGAGAAAATGAGTCCAATGCCAGTACAAGCAGGTGAAGATCGGTCTGATGCCAGTTCAAGCAGATGAAGATGAGTCTGATGCCAGTACAAGCAGGTGAAGATGAGTCTAATGCCAGTACAAGCAGGTTAAGATTGGGTCTGATGCCAGTACAAGCAGATGAAGATGAGTCTGATGCCAGGACAAGCAGGTGAAGATGAGTCTGATGCCAGTAAATGCAGGTGAAGATGAGTCAAATGCCAGTACAAGCAGGAGAAAATGAGTCCGATGCCAGTACAAAAGATAAAGATGAGTATGTTGCCAGTACCAGCAGGTAAAATGAGTCAAATGCCAGTACAAGAGGTGAAGATGAGTCTGATGCCAGTAAAAGCAGATGAAGATGATTCTGATGCCAGTACAATCAGGTGAAAATGAGTATAATGCCATACAAGCAGGTGAAGATGAGTCTGATGCCAGTACAAGCAGGTGAAGATGAGTCTGATGCCAGTACAAGCAGGTGAAGATGAGTCTGATGCCAATACAAGCAGGAGAAAATGAGTCCAATGCCAGTACAAGCAGGTGAAGATCGGTCTGATGCCAGTATAAGAAGGTGAAGATGAGTCTGATGCCAGTACAAGCAGGTGAAGATGAGTATGATGCCAGTACAAGCAGATGAAGATGATTCTGATGCCAGTACAAGCAGGTGAAGATGAGTCTGATGCCAGTACATGCAGGTGAAGATGAGTCTGATGCCAGTAAAAGCAGGTGAAGATGAGTCTGATGCCAGTGCAAGCAGGTGAAGATGAGTATGATGCCAGTACAAGCAGATGAGGATGATTCTGATGCAAGTACAAGCAGGTGAAGATGAGTATGATGCCAGTAAATGCAGGTGAAGATGAGTCTGATGCCAGTAAAAGCAAATGAAGATGAGTCTGATGCCAGTACAAGCAGGTGAAGATGAGTCTGATGCCAGGACCAGCAGGTAAAGATGAGTCCGATGCCAGTACCAGCAGGTGAAGATGAGTATGATGCCAGTATAAGCAGGTGAAGATGAGTCTGATGCCAGTATAAGCAGGTGAAGACGAGTCTGATGCCAGTACATGCAGGTGAAGATGAGTGATGCCAGTACATGCAGGTGAAGATGAGTCTGATGCCAGTACAAGCAGGTGAAGATGAGTCTGATGCCAGTACAAGGAGATGAAGATCACTTTTTGTATACTTACAGTTTGTTCTGATTTGTGTAATTCCATCGCATTTAACAAACACTCTACAATTTTCCTACAAAACAATTAAGATCATACAAACTTTTAGATAAAATTTGTTAGGTTGGTTGAATGTTATTTTACACAGCATCAGAAATATTTTTAGCAAAAGAACAAATTGCTATTTATCTCAAGGATTAATCAAAACACAAGTTTATGATTAATGTAAGTTTTGTGTCAGTATTTCTTATCTGTTTTGTACTAGTCCAAACTTAAAACCACTTTTTAAGTGCAAGTTTTCTCCCCTTCAAGGTCGTAAATGTCAAAAACAGAACACTTAGTTTATAAGACTAGTAATGGGCCAACAAGTATGAGGCCTATACCAAGAAAAAATTCTTTATCTTAAGATCAACTGATATTAAATTTACAGTGTACCTTCTGTGTGATGGTAAATACCTTGGCCCCAGGCTTACAATTATCCATTCAATACAGTGTGCACTCAACTCAAATTGGAGAATATTTAAATGTCAATTTTTAAGACATTACACAGTTAAAATCAAACATCTGATGTTATATTTAAATTGTTTAGTTTAGGTTTGTTAAACAAAACATAACACTGTCTCATAAAACTTTAAAAAATTAAAATACAGAGAGAGAAAAATGGGAATATTTGAGTTGAGTGTAAACTCAACCGAGTCAATGACTGTTAAACTGGGGCTTGGTCTGATAACATTAGGACTGTGTGAAATGTTAGGTTACATATCATTTATCAAAAAATAAAAAATAAAAGTGTGATGTGTCATGGGGCATTCTTATCATTTTATGTATTTTTTGTCACCTTGACCTTAAAAAATTGGTCCACTATGGAGATAATTTGTGTCATGATGCCAAAATAAATAAATAAAAGGTCTAAATGTTAAAGAATATCTATTAACTTAAAATAAGAAATAAAGTTAAAACTGTCTCAAATGATTATCTAAAGATACTGTACAGAACAAAAACCTGCTAGTCTTAAATTTTATATTGAAAACTATGTTGAAGTGGTCAAACTCTGACCTCTTCAGACAAAACAAACCTCAGCATGCCATTAATAAAGGGAGTGGAGTGGAGTGGAGTGGAGTGGGAGTGGGAGGGGGAGGGGGAGGGGGGGAGGGGGAGGGGAGGGGAGGGGAGGGGAGGGGAGGGGAGGGGAGTGGAGGGGGAGGGGGAGGGGGAGGGGAGGGGAGGGGAGGGGAGGGGAGGGGAGGGGAGGGGAGGGGAGGGGAGTGGAGTGGAGTGGAGGGGAGGGGAGGGGAGGGGAGGGGAGGGGAGGGGAGGGGAGGGGAGGGGAGGGGAGTGGAGTGGAGTGGAGTGGAGTGGAGTGGAGTGGAGTGGAGTGGAGTGGAGTGGAGGGGAGGGGAGGGGAGGGGAGGGGAGGGGAGGGGAGTGGAGTGGAGTGGAGTGGAGTGGAGTGGAGTAATGGTGTTTTACGTCCAAGTCAAGATTTTATCACTTATTTTGAGGTGGACAGTTCTGGTATGGTGGAGGAAACCGGAATACCCAGACAAAACCACCAATCTAAGACAACCATGAATAAAGAGGTGAGGGGGAAGTAACAGCCATGTTTTCTAGTAACAGCGAAGTTTTATAATTATGATAAACTTACCTTTTTTGACTTTGTGTAATCTTTTCTTTATGGTCACCTTTTACAATATAAAACAGTGAAGCACTGTAAACAAACAAATACATATTAGATAAAGTTGAGAAGTTAGGTTATGGTATTTCACAAAACACCCATATTATTTTACTCGCAGAGAAAGCTAGGAATTATGAAAAAATGGTATACTTGGTGAAATCCATCACCAAATTTTGCATGTTCTTAAATGGGATCTGCAATAATTAGGGATAAAACCCATACAAAGCAGTGAGAGGCATTGTAAGCTGTAATTAAGAAGTTTCAACCACTGTAGCCCAGAACTTCAGATGACTGACACCCAGAAGTTTAGAACAAGTATTCCAAAAACTTTGGACATTTGTAACCCACACATTTAAACATTTGTAATCCACAATTTTAGACATTTGTTATCCACAACTTTAGATATTTGTAATGCAAAACTTTAGACATCTGTTACCCACAGCTTTAGACATTTGTAACTCAGAACTCTAGACATTTGTAACACAGAATTTTAAACATTTGTTACCTAGAACTTTAGACATTTGAAACTCTGAATTTTAGACATTTGTAATGCAAAACTTAAGACAACTGCTATCTAGAAGTTTAGACTACTATAGCTCAAAACTATAGACTTTCATTATCTAAAACTTAAGAATACTTTAACCCCCAAAAACCTAAGACAACAGTGACTTTGAACCAAGACTTTCATATAAGTGGTATACCGGTACATGTTCTCTGACTTTGAACCAAGACTTTCATATAAGTGGTATACCAGTACATGGACTCCGACTTTGAACCAAGACTTTCATATAAGTGGTATACCGGTACATGTACTCTGACTTTGAACCAAGACTTTCATATAAGTGGTATACCGGTACATGTACTCCGACTTTGAACCAAGACTTTCATATAAGTGGTATACCGGTACATGTACTCCGACTTTGAACCAAGACTTTCATATAAGTTAAATACATGTACTCTGACTTTAAACCAAGACTTTCATATAAGTGGTATACCGGTACATGTACTCCGACTTTGAACCAAGACTTTCATATAAGTGTATACCGGTACATGTACTCTGACTTTGAACCAAGACTTTCATATAAGTGGTATACCGGTACATGTACTCTGACTTTGAACCAAGACTTTCATATAAGTGAAATACCGGTACATGTACTCTGACTTTGAACCAAGACTTTCATATAAGTTAAATACCGGTACATGTACTCTGACTTTGAACCAAGACTTTCATATAAGTTAAATACATGTACTCTGACTTTAAACCAAAACTTTCATATAAGTTAAATACATGTACTCCGACTTTGAACCAAGACTTTCATATAAGTGGTATACCGGTACATGTACTCTGACTTTGAACCAAGACTTTCATATAAGTGGTATACCGGTACATGTTCTCCGACTTTGAACCAAGACTTTCATATAAGTGAAATACCGGTACATGTACTCTGACTTTGAACCAAGACTTTCATATAAGTGGTATACCGGTAGTCCGGTACATGTACTCTGACTTTGAACCAAGACTTTCATATAAGTGGTATACCGGTACATGTACTCTGACTTTGAACCAAGACTTTCATATAAGTGAAATACCGGTACATGTACTCCGACTTTGAACCAAGACTTTCATATAAGTTAAATACATGTACTCTGACTTTAAAACCAAGACTTTCATATAAGTGGTATACCGGTACATGTACTCTGACTTTGAACCAAGACTTTCATATAAGTGGTATACCGGTACATGTACTCTGACTTTGAACCAAGACTTTCATATAAGTGAAATACTGGTACATGTACTCTGACTTTGAACCAAGACTTTCATATAAGTTAAATACCGGTACATGTACTCTGACTTTGAACCAAGACTTTCATATAAGTTAAATACATGTACTCTGACTTTGAACCAAGACTTTCATATAAGTTAAATACATGTACTCTGACTTTGAACCAAGACTTTCATATAAGTGCTATACCGGTACATGTACTCTGACTTTGAACCAAGACTTTCATATAAGTGGTATACCGGTACATGTTCTCCGACTTTGAACCAAGACTTTCATATAAGTGAAATACCGGTACATGTACTCTGACTTTGAACCAAGACTTTCATATAAGTGGTATACCGGTAGTCCGGTACATGTACTCTGACTTTGAACCAAGACTTTCATATAAGTGGTATACCGGTACATGTACTCTGACTTTGAACCAAGACTTTCATATAAGTGAAATACCGGTACATGTACTCCGACTTTGAACCAAGACTTTCATATAAGTTAAATACATGTACTCTGACTTTAAAACCAAGACTTTCATATAAGTGGTATACCGGTACATGTACTCTGACTTTGGACCAAGACTTTTTATATAAGTGGTATACCGGTAATTTAACATGTTAACTAATATTGGATGTTGAATTTAACATAATTCTTAGACTATATAATCAAAATAAATCATGTGAGGCTGCTTTATAAACCTAAAAATCATCGTTTTGACTCATTATGTAACAGTAATTTCACAGAAAAATATAGTTTTTTTTTATAAGCAATTATACTCACCTTTGTATTCCCAGTATTTTGTTTTATCATAAAAATGTTTTAGCTGTTAAGTTCAACATATAGCCAATTATTGAATATTTGATTAAGAAAGATGCATAATCATAACTATGTAGCAATAATAACACCTCCCCTACCCCCCCCCCCCCCCCCCCCCCCGAAAAAAAAAAAAAAAAAAAAAAAAAAAAGAAAACAAAAAGAAAAAGAAAGAAAGAAAAAAAAAAAACCCACACACTTGACTTATTACATGTACATTGATACTTGCCTTCCTGATATCTGGATATGTTTGTCTTCATAATTTGTTTTCATGGCAAGTAGAATTGCCTATAATAAATAAATATAAACTGCCATATATCAAATTTCTCTATCATGTCACAGGTAACTGAGAGATGTCGGTAAATAACATAGCTTCTTTATCAGAGATATTACTTCCTCACCTGGCACTTTTGACATTAGGAGGACGGAGTACTGACTGGATCATCCAGTGCCAGGATAATGGACTGGGGAAGTGGTTAGCTTTTCTGTGGCATATTGATTTGATTAGCTAGCACCTAACTTAAAATTTTCCCCGAGTGTGCACTAGTACATAGTGCCCTGAGTGTGCACTAGTACATAGTGCCCTGAGTGTGCACTAGTACATAGTGCTCTGAGTGTGTACATAGCACTCTGAGTGTGCACTAGTACATAGTGCCCTGAGTGTGTACATAGCACCCTGAGTGTGCACTAGTACATAGCACCCTGAGTGTGCACTAGTACATAGCACCCTGAGTGTGCACTAGTACATAGCACCCTGAGTGTGCACTAGTACATAGTGCTCTGAGTGTGTACATAGCACCCTGAGTGTGTACTAGTACATAGTGCCCTGAGTGTGTACATAGCACCCTGAGTGTGCACTAGTACATAGTGCCCTGAGTGTGCACAAGTACATAGTGCTCTGAGTGTGTACATAGCACCCTGAGTGTGCACTAGTACATAGCACCCTGAGTGTGCACTAGTACATAGTGCCCTGAGTGTGCACTAGTACATAGTGCCCTGAGTGTGTACATAGCACCCTGAGTGTGCACTAGTACATAGTGCTCTGAGTGTACATAGCACCCTGAGTGTGCACTAGTACATAGTGCCCTGAGTGTGCACTAGTTCATGTGTGCACTAGTACATAGTGCCCTGAGTGTGTACATAGCACCCTGAGTGTGCACTAGTACATAACACCCTGAGTGTGCACTAGTACATAGTGCCCTGAGTGTGCACTAGTACATAGTGCTCTGAGTGTGTACATAGCACCCTGAGTTACACTAGTACATAGTGCTCTGAGTGTGTACATAGCACCCTGAGTGTGCACTAGTACATAGTGCCCTGAGTGTGCACTAGTTCATAGCACCCTGAGTGTGCACTAGTACATAGTGCCCTGAGTGTGCACTAGTACATAGTGCTCTGAGTGTGCACTAGTACATAGTGCCCTGAGTGTGTACATAGCACCCTGAGTGTGCACTAGTACATAGTGCCCTGAGTGTGCACTAGTACATAGTGCTCTGAGTGTGTACATAGCACCCTGAGTGTGCACTAGTACATAGTGCCCTGAGTGTGTACTAGTACATAGTGCCCTGAGTGTGCACTAGTACATAGTGCCCTGAGTGTGTGCATAGCACCCTGAGTGTGCACTAGTACATAGTGCTGAGTGTGTACATAGCACCCTGAGTGTGCACTAGTACATAGTGCCCTGAGTGTGCACTAGTACATAGTGCCCTGAGTGTGCACTAGTACATAGCACCCTGAGTGTGCACTAGTACATAGCGCCCTGAGTGTGTACAAGTACACGTACATAGCGCCCTGAGTGTGCTCTAGTACATAGTGCCCTCAGCGTGCACTAGTACATAGTGCTCTGAGTGTGCACTAGTACATGGCGCCCTGAGTGTGCACTAGTACAGTAAATCCCCGCATTTAAGATGGTTTATTTCACCTAAAAATTTATTTTTTGAGAAGGGGGGTCATCTTATACGATGGTAAACAAATGAGGGGTTGAAATTCTTGAGAAAATGTCCACACACGATCGTCATGTCCGCCATCTTTGTTTTTGTATATTGCAGTTTCATAATGGTTGATATATTTTACAGATTCATAACATACAAGAAACGTGAATTTCGTGCTTTGAAATTTTTGTAGTTTTGTATATTTATTGATCTTTTAATAAAATAAAATTATAATAAATAATTAAAATAAGAAATAAAAAAAAATCATCAAGGTTTCGGTAAGTACAGTAATCAAGGACGCGGTAAATATTCTGTACAATATTTTATTCTTTTTGTTAACTTTTAGTAACAATCTAGAAATTACATGAACCACACTTTGTCTGCTTCACACGTAGAGGGCAATATGTTGTGAGTATCAGGGTTCCTGACTTTAACAGCTGATTGATAATCTAATAAACAATCAACGAATTTTTTAAAATGTAGTTTATTGAATGTATTTAAAAACGGAACAGATATATGTCTTTATGATTACTGATGATGAGATGTTCTGGCATCTGATTTTATTTTTACATTTTCTGATTTATTCAGAACTTAAACTAGAATCAAACGGTAAAGAAATTAATGCACAAGTAGGGTATTAAAAATAAAAAATATAGATCTAAACAATAGGCGAAAATTGGTGGAAAGTTTATAGTCCAATCGGCAGCGTCAAATACCGGTACCAGTATGACCTTGTCTGAAAATCATGGTCGTCTTATAGGTGCAGTATCGCCTGAAATCATAAAAAATGACGGGGAAAATCCCACCCCGTCTTATAGGGGAAGTAGTCTTATATCCGGGGATTTTCGGTACATAGGGCAGAGTGTGCAAAAGTACATTGCGCCCCGAGTGTGCACAAGTACATTGCGCCCCTGAGTGTGCACAAGTACATTGCGCCCTGAGTGTGCACTAGTACATTGCGTCCCTGAGTGTGCACTAGTACATAGCGCCTTGAGTGTGCACTAGTACATAGCAGACTATAGTACACACATTATATCTCATACAAACATAAACTTGTTCTTACTAGATAAATCTATGGAGATTAATAATCTTGCTCTTGTCACGAGTAGCTAAAAACTGCTGAAGCAATGTTAAACAACATTACAATAACTATAACAACAACAACAATAACAACATTACAACAACAATAACAACAATTTCGCTCTTTTGAAAATATTGTAAAACTTGCTATCAGTTGGTCATAGTCAAAACATAATATTATCTTAAGATAGATCCTGATACGTTACCTCTAATGCAGCAAGATGATCTCGGACTACAGAGTACCTAAACAGCTGAAATAGATTATTTAATCCTGATGCCAGTAATGACCTTCTATCCACATATCTCTGTATTGACAACAATATTTGATCCTCATTGGCATCACCGGTTATCTGCAAGCATTTAAAAAAACAACAACAAAAAAAAAATCAATAAATTTGGTGTGTATGAAACTACAATTTCGTTGGTTGGTTAATATTTTGTGTTGCAGCAGCAACTTTTCAGCTTTTCTTGACTCATTTTTTTTCTCTATCTCAGAGATTAGTCTTAAAGTAAATATGTGATTTGTGCAAGAAACGTTATTTGTTTTGTACTATTATGCACCAATTGCAAAGGAGTGTCAGAGGCTAAGTTGTCTAAAATGCACATTGAGTTGTTGAGATCACAAAGCTTCTCCCAGCTTGGGGTAGATCCTTGTGTGAAAAACTTTTTCAGTTTTCTTGCCAAAGGTTGGTGGTTTCCTCCTGGCATTCCGGTTTCCTCCACCATCCCAGAACTGACCACCTGGAAATAAGTGTAAGATTCTTGACTGGGGCGTAAAACTCTATTACCTACTTCACTCCACTTTTACCAAATGTTAGTGGTTTTCTCCTGGTAATCTGGTTTCCTTTACCATCCTAGAACTGACCACCTCGAAATAAGTGAAAGATTCTTGGCTGAGGTTCAAAACACTGTTACTTCACTACTCTCAAGTAGCTTATTGTAATCTTTAGCAAGAGTGTTAGTACATATGTCCATCATGCGACAAAAAAAAACATTGCAGCTCACTGTTCCATTAAACTGGAACCAAGCCAACCAGTAAAGACCTATGACAAAAAACAACACTTTCTCACTAATGCTTGTCCTGGCCTTTTGGGGGTTCAAAGGCTAACTCCTTAACCATGTTGCTTCCACAGGTATCAAGACTTAAATCTGGGACCAATATTAAATTGGAAATAATTATGCACAGAGCTTGCAAAAAGGAAGTTACAATTATTAAACTGTAACAATAAATAAAATAAAATCTAGACAATGAGAGGAACTGTGATCAGTAAGCTCTTACTTTAGACCACAATGTCGCCTGGATCCCTCACTGCAATTCAAATGTAATAGGTCATCTGTAATAATGTAAATGTAATGATTCAACTGTAAGATTCAACAGTAATGACTTACTTTTTTAGCTGGTATACCCTCTCTTTTACAAGCCGAATCTGAGCAATCCAGTAAACCGAGGAAATCAAAAGATCGTCCTTCTAATCCTTTAATACCACACTTCGGCTGACTGAAATAAAAATACATCATACACAGGGGTCAAAAAAATTATTGACACTTTTTTGAAATACATGTTATAGGGATTCATATATACTTGTAACATGATGTATACAATTATATCGGAAATATAAATACCATGGCAAACATATCCTGAAAGCAGTATTGCTTCAAAATCAAGATTTTATTTTTTGGACGAAATTTAGAAATTTCAAAATGAAAAAATGTGTAAGATATATAAAATGGGTACATCACTATTTCTGTGGGAAGATAAAAACCATAAAATTTAATGTCAATGAAAATTTTAATTACCAAGGCTCCTTATGTAAATTAATTTTTCGACAAAACTCAATTCCATATTTTCTTCCAACAAAGTTTTTTTAAAAGTGCAAACCACATGCACAAAATTTTAACTTTCAGTTTTGTATTCTCAAATTCTGGGGTACAATGGGGAAAACATACATTGTAAAAAAAGCTTATGCCACATTAATAAGTCTTGGTGGATGAGATGTCTCAAAACTGTGTTTAGATCAAACAATTCTTACTGCCTAGGTGTATCACTTAGACAGATCTTGAATAATTAATCAGCTCATCTGCCAAAAGTAAGTATTTTTTCCAGGTACTCTGGTTTTCTCAACCATTCTAGAACTGACTGTCTTAGAATAAAGCCTTGTAACAAACTAAGACTTGAAGTAGAGTGGAAAAATGATGTTTTACACCCCTGCCAAGATTCTTCATCTAAAGCTTACATCGGGGACATATGTCCTTGTATGATGGAGGAAACTGGAGTGCCCAAAAAAGTAATGGTGTTTTACACTCCTGCAAAGATTCTTCATCTAATGCTTACATCGGGGACATATGTCCTTGTATGATGGAGGAAACTGGAGTGCCCAAAAAAGTAATGGTGTTTTACACCCCTGCCAAGATTCTTCATCTAAAGCTTACATCAGTGACATATGTCCTTGTATGATGGAGGAAACTGGAGTGCCCAAAAAAGTAATGGTGTTTTACACCCCTGCCAAGATTCTTCATCTAAAGGTTATATCGGGGACATATGTCCTTGTATGATGGAGGAAACTGGAGTGCCCAAAAAAGTAATGGTGTTTTACACCCCAGCCAAGATTCATTCTCTTATATAGAGGCCATCAGTCCTTGGATAATGGAGGAAACTGGAAAGCCCCAAGAAAAAAAAAAAACTTTGGTTAGCAACCTAACAAACTTTCTCACACTAGGATCTACTCAACCAGAATTCAAGCCTAGAAAGCAAGAGGCACTGTGCAAGTGTTTTAGATTAAGACCACTCAAACACTGAGGTCCCCTAAGACTTGAAGTTTTTTAAGTGACAACTTACTCTCCTTCTCCTTTGTGTGATGCTAAAGGCTCTAGTTTGTGTGATACTTCATTCAGTTCTATTCCAGCTAGGTCCGTTCCAGAAATATCCAGTGAGGTTAAATATGGTAAATGATCCACAATGTATTTTAGACGGATGTTGGTTGACGCATAGAATTGGTTTGGAGTATGCTCATCTACCTCCTGTGATAAGTCTAAATGCCTATATAAAATACAATAAACAGACATGAAAATTTTAGTTCCACAGATAAAGATACTGTAAGTTATACTGTTTATTTTCTAACATCACATCTGGTGTGTGTGTGTGTGTGTGTGTGTTTTTTTTATTTTTTTTTTGCTCAAATTATGTCAGAATTATAATTATAAGTTATGTCAATATCTACAATTTTCTGTATAAATATTCCTATGCAAATAGTTTACAATATTCCAAATAGTTGAACATTTCAGTCTCCTTATGCATCTCTGACCTTGACCTCTGAACCCATACTTGTGACCTCGAAGTTCTAACTAAAATGGCAAAATTAATGTTATTATTAATATCTACAATATTTTAATATAGTTATGTTTTCTACATAATTACCATTTTGTTATATTTCATTATTTTTATGCATCTTTGACCATGACCTTTCAATTCATGACCATGAAATGATCTTGATATAAATAGCAAAATGAACACAATATCAATATCTGAAAATATTACAGACATTGTATAGTCATTTTAAATAGAATATTATATTACATTACAAATGCCTGTACAAAAAGTTTTCAGTTTTCAAGATATTTTGATAATTATTTAATTTTAACAATTTCCCCTTCAAGTGCCTTAACATATCCCTATAAGTAAGATTTACACAGTATGAAACTTGTGTCCTTAAAATGATAAACATGAACTATCTGAGGTATAAGTCTTGTAAATTTGCACAAGATTCTAAGTTTTCCCCTTAAGGAGACTCCAAGGGGACATAACCCCTTCATTTGTGCAAATCTAAAAGCCTTTTCTAAGGCATGATAATCAATAAGTTACAATGATGAAGGCTGTGTAGTTTTTTTAAGAATATTATTATTAATTAAGTTTTAAACATTAAACATAACAAACAACAAATTTAAAACTAAGATATTAGCTCATCTGAGTCTTCAGCTATTAAGAATAATTATGAAAAACACTAATTTCATTAATGGTTCTACCTTAAAAAATTACCTTAGAATGTTGTCTTAAGCTGGTATTAATTAGGCCCCAAGGGGAAATAACTCTTTCTTACCTTAATGTTTTCACTTTACAGATATTATGTAAGGCCTCTTGTAGATCAGAGATTATAACACCATGTAAATTTAACGACAATAAACTTTTAAGTTCTTCCAAACAATCCATATACTGCAGTTCAATAGAACACCGAGACAAATCCAAATGAGTTAATTTTATCAAAGGACATAACATTGTCCCTAAAATATCATGTCCATAGGATGATTCCTGAAAAGGTACATCTCTTATACTGAGTACTCGAAGATTTGGACAGTTGAAGATATAGTCTCTTCCAAACACACCAGCACTATCTGAACAAGCTTCAGGTGAAGTCTCCTCTATTGTATTTTCAATTGCTTCTAAAAGTCCTGATCCAGAACCTTCAAATTTTAATGTTTTAAGAGTTCTGGTAAGTTTGTTTATACATCCGATGAACTCCTTGTATATTTTACAAAAGGAGAGGTCCAGTTCAGTTAAAGGATGATTACAAATGTAGTTCAGCTGTTCGCTGTTAACTTGACAACGCTTCAGAATCACATGACCAAGCTGTGATCTATAAGGGTCACTGAATATACTCATCCATGAGGTTCCGGGTTGAAACTTCTCATACAAGACAAAAAATAATTTATCACACAAGTCAGCTGGAAGTATTATATTGGGTATAAGTGATAATTCTTGGTTTCTATAGGTTATAAAGTTTTCCAAATGTTCTACACAGTAATTCAGACATATATCTTCCAACGTAGATGGAACATCAGGTGGCCATGAGACGGCCATTTTCGGAAGGACTTTAGTCTGCAATTAAAAACAAAAACACTTTAAGAAATATCATAACATTCAATATTGACTTTAGTGGCCAAATGCCATACAAGTTAAATGTAAGTAAACAAGTGTTGTCAAACTTTACTTCTTAAAGCTTTTCTATCTTGTAATTTATTTATTAACCTTGTGTTTTGGAAAAGATCAAGACATGTAATGAGAACATGCCAATAGAAGAATATATATTACAGCATCTTAGTTAAAATCATTACTCATTTTTCAAAGCTTGCATATTACATTTGTTTCAACTGATAAATACTCTTGAAGTGGAGTAATAGTATTTTGTGCACCAATCAATATTCTTTCAGTTATATCAAGGTGGTCAGAGAAAACTGCTGACCTTTGGCAGGTTAATGGAAAAACTACTTAACTTCACTTTATCTGCCCCAATGAACTTTGACCTTTGGGGGCAAGAATCATTGTTATCTGTGAGCATGATCTTTAGACCACTTGACCACAAAAGCCCCCTAAAAAACCTTGGTCTTTGGTTATGTGGCAGACTGGGCTTGATAGGTGGCTGGGTAGCTCAGTCTGTAAAGTATCCTGCTAGTATCAGGAAGCCCCAGGTTTTAGTCCCAGTTTGGCCACAGCATTCTTTCCTTTTCCTGTTACATTTGGAAGCTTGTCCGACACTCGAAAGTAGCTGACCAACAGAATGGCCCCAGGGTAGAACATAGTAGTTTTAATTCAAAGTAACTGAATAAAAGAAAGGAAGGGAGGAATATAGCAGACCAGACTTAATAGGTGGCTGGGTAGCTCAGTTGGTAGAGCCTCCCGCTAGTAATGGGAAGTTCCAAGTTTCAAGGGTGGTTTGGCTGCTGCTTTTTTTCCCCTTCTCTGTTACAGTTGTAAGTGAACCCACAATACTACTGGGAAATAACAGTAGATACATACTTTTTCTCTCCATTATCTGCAAAATAAGGTTTTTGGACTGTAAGCTAGACTTAGATTAACAGTAACAACTTGTAATACTTTTAAGACAATTATTTTTAAGACTATTGCTCCATATTGTTTAAAACACATGGATTAAAATTTGGCTCAGAAACAGTACATGTATGCATTATTGTTCAAAACAAGAAAGGGTCCTTTAGTATTGGGCAATGGATCGGGTATTCTATGTATTAATGCGCCTGTCAAAAATGTAATGTAAGAAAGAAAACACAGTTTGTTTGTATAAATTACACAGTGTGCACAAAGTTTCACATAATTTAGAGCCGATTACTATACTGGATTCTCCTACCAACGATGTATCGTATATGCGATCGAAATACGGTTTAAAGCGGTATAGCTGGTACAGTATGATATGCCCAGCAACGCAATCATTATAGACCAAGTCCGTTAATTTTATAGTGTTTGATCTGTTATGTGTAAATGTTCCCTGTACCTGTCAGTTTCCAATTTGTATCTGAGGTAATTTTATCTTTTTGTTCTTTTCTTAACTTTAACACTTAACTATCATAAATCCAACCCGTTCAGTCTAGCTGTCAAAGTACCGGAAGTAGATTAATGTAGAATAAATTATTAACAGAAAAACGGTATGAGACACGGATAACCGGAAATAGGATAATCTGTTTGTATTAAATGATGATCTTTATTTTTGTTGTGTTGTTGTGATTGTTGTTTTAGTTCATTTTTCAAAGAAAACGGCCAAATTGTTAAATGAGATGGTTTGATCTTTTCAGAAGTTCCACAACCCACAACCAGATGCTGTTTTATTAAAACAGAATACCTGAATACAATAAAGTGTGTAGCTTTATAATCAGTGGTCTCAGCATGTTAAGTTTATAATTGGTGGTTTGACAGAAACCTCTATTCTGGCAGCTCATTGAATCAGCAACTTACATTGTGTTAGCAACACAAAATAAATGATTGAAACAGCTAAACAAGGCAAGACACCTCAATAAGCTGGCAACTAATGATGTGGGTGCTACCTCCTTTGTCAGCTTTTGATGGTAGGACAACAACCTCTGTAACTGTCACTTCATAAAGCCAGCAAATGATGGTGGAAAAATAACCTCTTAACTGCCAACCAATTCAGCTAGCAGTTACTAATGGGACAATAGTGTGAACATCTGACAGTGTATTGAGGTAGCAGGAGGGACAATAACCTTTATGAAGTTTCTTCATGAGTAAGCAGGTGATTTTTTAGGCAGCAGTACCTACCACTGCCATCTAAGTGATCTGAGAGCAGATGGCATGGCAGCAATCTCTGCTTCCTCCATCTTATAAAGCATACAATTGATGGCAAGACAGCAACCTCTATTTTTGCTAGCAGCTAATGATTAGGCAACAGACTCTAAAACTGCTAATGCACCGAGTTTGCAGCTGAAGGGGGGATAGCTAACTCTAAAATTTTTAGCTTAATGATCAAGCTACTGCTGTCTTTTATATCTACCATTTCATAAAGCTTGCACCTGGTGTTGAGATAGCAACCTCTGTAACTGCCAACTCAATGAGATAGCACCTGATAATGGGGTACAAACCTCTACAACTACCACCCCAATAACCTTGCATCAACATTTATAACTTCATTCTAAATGATCTAGCTGCTGGTGATTTGACAACAAATTCTAAAACTGCCAATACACTGAGATAAAGTTGATGATGGAATAGCTGCGTTTACAACTACCAACTCATAAAGCAAGAATATAGGAGAGCAACCACTGTAACTACCAATTAGTTAGCTACTAGACTTGACCTGAAACAGTATTATAAAACAAGACACATGCACAAAAACATATATAAAAGAGAATATTACTACATGTATATTTTTGTCATGTTTGTTTTGAAGATTTGATGATTACCAAATAGATATACACCTGTAATAAAACCCTTGAGGATAAATGTAGTGGTGAAGATTTACAGCTGTGGTTCAATGGTCCACGTTTTTAAGCTCCTATGTAATTGAAACAGTAATAGATCTACTAGCATTAATATTTGGGCTCTACCAAGCTATGTATAAAATTAAAGTTTTTCCGTATTTTAACATGTCTTTTCTTTAAATTGACTTGTTTCATTAAAAACAGTTTAATCAATATATACTAAAATCAAAGGTATATAAGTATATAGATATAAGTTGTGTAAATAGTAGATAATAGTTGTTTACTGTAAACCATTTTGTCCAGTCGTTTAGGTTTTATAATTGCAAATTGAACTACAGCTTATAATCTACAAGGGCTGGAGCAGGGGGGGGGGGGGGGGGGGGGGGGGGGGGGGTTGGGCGCAAGGGGTAGGGGTTTAGGTGGTAAGGTGTTATTGTCGATATGACCTTCTCGTTCAACCCACAATTCATTAAGTGTACATGGAGTGTCTGCGAGACAGCATTTGGGGGGGGGGGGGGGGAGGGTGAGATTGCTGTAGATCTGTATGTCCCTGTTGTTTTAGCCACAATTCATTAAGTGTACATGGAGTGTCTGCGAGACAGCATTGGGGGGGGGGGGGGGCAGGGGAGGGTGAGATTGCTGTAGATCTGTATGTCCCTGTTGTTTTAGCCACAATTCATTAAGTGTACATGGAGTGTCTGCGAGACAGGTTTTTGGGGGGGGGGGGCAGGGGGAAGGTGAGATTGTAGATCTGACCCTGTTGTTTTGCAAGGGGTAGGGGTGTAGGTGGTAAGGTGTTATTGTCGATATGGCCCTCTTGTTTAACCCACAATTCATTAAGTGTACATGGAGTGTCTGCGAGACAGCAATGGGGGGGGGGGGGAAGGGTGAGATTGTAGATCTGACCCTGTGTTTTAGCCACAATTCATGAAGTGTACATGGAAAGTGTGTGAGACAGGCTGGGGGAAGCGGGGCGGGGGAAGGGGTGTAGGAGTTAAGGCATTTATCTGACCCTCTTGTTTTTGGTAAGAGTTCCTTTTGTACCCCTACTTACAATATACTATATATACTGTATCTTACCTGTGTAGTATATATCTTTCAATTTTTTTTTCAATTAAACTAATTGAAAAAAAATGGAAATAGGAAGCGATTAAAACTAACTGTATGTTTGTTTACAATGATTACTGATAATGGGAATATAGCAGAGAATAGTTATTTTACAGTAGTTGAAGACGCCGGAATTAATGAGAGTTGGTAAAAATATTAAAATCTGCGTGATATTAGCCATGATTGATATATATATTTGATGATAATAATTAACTTTTGTTATTTATAATAGTATACCTATAAACACGTGGCTTTTTTATCGACTTCAGATTTCAATTTTCACTTTCCCAGCTTGACAATGTTCTTAATGTTGACATTGGAAGTCAACTCTAATACACATTGTAGGAAAACGGTTCGGCTTTATATCCAAATCCGGAAGAATCCGAAATTACAGACAGGAGTGATTTTGTTCATTAATTTTGAACAATCTTCACGTATGAAAATACAAATAATCAGCCAGAATACCCCCCCCCCCCCAAACAAAAAAAAATTAATAATAATAATTAAATTTATATTAAAGTGTCTACTAGTTTAATGCCATTAGTAGTTTAGTTTTTTTATATCAACACACTTTCAGTAATATTTTTTAAAAATAGTTTTTTAATGTTGCATCAGCAATTCTACAGATGTTCGCGAGGAGACCAAGTTAACTAATCTCCAAGCATTAATCTAAGAACATGTTCTAGTATGCCGCGTTGAAGATATGCAGATGTGTTTTATAGTCTGCGTTCTACCTGATCACACTCAGGATGACTTAATTAAAGTGCTAGCTCACAGTGTCAGTACGTCTGGCTCCAGTTTCACAATCATTTACTCAGCTGAGTGTACACTCAACTCAAATGTTCACATTTTTTTCTCATCAATATTTTAAAAATTTTAAGTTTTATTAGACAATATTTTGTTTTGTTCAACAAACCTACAGTATTAAACCATTTAGATATAATATTAGATATTAAATTTTAAGTGTGTAGTGTCTTAGAAATTGACATTGAAATATTCATGATTTTGAGTTGAGTGTACACTCAGTTGAGTGAATGATTGTGAAACTGGGGCCTGTTACCTAGCACCAGACGAGGAGGCATTATCTAATTATTATTATGTATAATTTCTTTTGAGCTTTGATAGGCATTATATTATATTATATTTATCTTCATATTTATATTTACTTAAGTTAATTATGATATTGTCTGTTAATTATTGAACAATTATTGTATTTTCTGTTCTCTCAGTTACGACTATTACATGTTGAATTACTGTGAATCAGCTCTTATTAGTTTACTGTTAACCAAAATTATATAACTTGATAGTGCTTACATTAACAAATTGATTTAGATGAGGTTAACAGTCGGTAATAAAAGTTGATTTACAGTATATTGTAGAGTTGTTCCGGAGACGGGTTAATATAAACTTTCTCTTGTTCCTGAATCCAGTTTACAGTATATTGTACAGTTGTTCTAGAGACGGGTAAATATAAGCTTTCTCTTGTTCCTGAATCCAGTTTACAGTATGTTGTACAGTTGTTCTGGAGACGGGTAAATATAAGCTTTCTCTTGTTCCTGAATCCAGTTTACAGTATGTTGTACAGTTGTTCTGGAGACGGGTAAATATAAGCTTTCTCTTGTTCATGAATCCAGTTTACAGTATGTTGTACAGTTGTTCTGGAGACGGGTTAATATAAGCTTTCGCTTGTTCCTGAATCCAGTTTACAGTATATTGTACAATTGTTCTGGAGACGGGTTAATATAAGCTTTCTCTTGTTCCTGAATCCAGTTTACAGTATGTTGTACAGTTGTTCTGGAGACGGGTTAATATAAGCTTTCGCTTGTTCCTGAATCCAGTTTACAGTATATTGTACAGTTGTTCTGGAGACGGGTTAATATAAGCTTTCGCTTGTTTCTGAATCCAGTTTACAGTATATTGTACAGTTGTTCTGGAGACGGGTTAATATAAGCTTTCTCTTGTTCCTGAATCCAGTTTACAGTATATTGTACAATTGTTCTGGAGACGGGTTAATATAAGCTTTCTCTTGTTCCTGAAGCCAGTTTACAGTATGTTGTACAATTGTTCTGGAGGCGGGTTAATATAAGCTTTCTCTTGTTTCTTAATCCAGTTTACAGTATATTGTACAATTGTTCTGGAGACGGGTTAATATAAGCTTTCTCTTGTTCCTGAATCCAGTTTACAGTATATTGTACAATTGTTCTGGAGACGGGTTAATATAAGCTTTCGCTTGTTCCTGAATCCAGTTTACAGTATGTTGTATAATTGTTCTGGAGACGGGTTAATATAAGCTTTCGCTTGTTCCTGAATCCAGTTTACAGTATATTGTACAGTTGTTCTGGAGACGGGTTAATATAAGCTTTCTCTTGTTCCTGAATCCAGTTTACAGTATATTGTACAGTTGTTCTGGAGACGGGTTAATATAAGCTTTCTCTTGTTCCTGAATCCAGTTTACAGTATATTGTACAATTGTTCTGGAGACGGGTTAATATAAGCTTTCTCTTGTTCCTGAATCCAGTTTACAGTATATTGTACAGTTGTTCTGGAGACGGGTTAATATAAGCTTTCGCTTGTTTCTCAATCCAGTTTACAGTATATTGTACAGTTGTTCTGGAGACGGGTTAATATAAGCTTTCGCTTGTTCCTGAATCCAGTTTACAGTATATTGTACAGTTGTTCTGGAGACGGGTTAATATAAGCTTTCTCTTGTTCCTGAATCCAGTTTACAGTATGTTGTACAGTTGTTCTGGAGACGGGTAAATATAAGCTTTCTCTTGTTCATGAATCCAGTTTACAGTATGTTGTACAGTTGTTCTGGAGACGGGTTAATATAAGCTTTCGCTTGTTCCTGAATCCAGTTTACAGTATATTGTACAATTGTTCTGGAGACGGGTTAATATAAGCTTTCTCTTGTTCCTGAATCCAGTTTACAGTATGTTGTACAGTTGTTCTGGAGACGGGTTAATATAAGCTTTCGCTTGTTCCTGAATCCAGTTTACAGTATATTGTACAGTTGTTCTGGAGACGGGTTAATATAAGCTTTCGCTTGTTTCTGAATCCAGTTTACAGTATATTGTACAGTTGTTCTGGAGACGGGTTAATATAAGCTTTCTCTTGTTCCTGAATCCAGTTTACAGTATATTGTACAATTGTTCTGGAGACGGGTTAATATAAGCTTTCTCTTGTTCCTGAAGCCAGTTTACAGTATGTTGTACAATTGTTCTGGAGGCGGGTTAATATAAGCTTTCTCTTGTTTCTTAATTCAGTTTACAGTATATTGTACAATTGTTCTGGAGACGGGTTAATATAAGCTTTCTCTTGTTCCTGAATCCAGTTTACAGTATATTGTACAATTGTTCTGGAGACGGGTTAATATAAGCTTTCGCTTGTTCCTGAATCCAGTTTACAGTATGTTGTATAATTGTTCTGGAGACGGGTTAATATAAGCTTTCGCTTGTTCCTGAATCCAGTTTACAGTATATTGTACAGTTGTTCTGGAGACGGGTTAATATAAGCTTTCTCTTGTTCCTGAATCCAGTTTACAGTATATTGTACAGTTGTTCTGGAGACGGGTTAATATAAGCTTTCTCTTGTTCCTGAATCCAGTTTACAGTATATTGTACAATTGTTCTGGAGACGGGTTAATATAAGCTTTCTCTTGTTCCTGAATCCAGTTTACAGTATATTGTACAGTTGTTCTGGAGACGGGTTAATATAAGCTTTCGCTTGTTTCTCAATCCAGTTTACAGTATATTGTACAGTTGTTCTGGAGACGGGTTAATATAAGCTTTCGCTTGTTCCTGAATCCAGTTTACAGTATATTGTACAGTTGTTCTGGAGACGGGTTAATATAAGCTTTCTCTTGTTCCTGAATCCAGTTTACAGTATATTGTACAGTTGTTCTGGAGACGGGTTAATATAAGCTTTCTCTTGTTCCTGAATCCAGTTTACAGTATATTGTACAATTGTTCTGGAGACGGGTTAATATAAGCTTTCTCTTGTTCCTGAATCCAGTTTACAGTATATTGTACAATTGTTCTGGAGACGGGTTAATATAAGCTTTCGCTTGTTCCTGAATCCAGTTTACAGTATATTGTACAGTTGTTCTGGAGACGGGTTAATATAAGCTTTCGCTTGTTTCTGAATCCAGTTTACAGTATATTGTACAGTTGTTCTGGAGACGGGTTAATATAAGCTTTCGCTTGTTTCTCAATCCAGTTTACAGTATATTGTACAGTTGTTCTGGAGACGGGTTAATATAAGCTTTCGCTTGTTCCTGAATCCAGTTTACAGTATATTGTACAGTTGTTCTGGAGACGGGTTAATATAAGCTTTCTCTTGTTCCTGAATCCAGTTTACAGTATATTGTACAGTTGTTCTGGAGACGGGTTAATATAAGCTTTCTCTTGTTCCTGAATCCAGTTTACAGTATATTGTACAGTTGTTCTGGAGACGGGTTAATATAAGCTTTCGCGTGTTTCTGAATCCAGTTTACAGTTTGTTGTACAGTTGTTCTGGAGACTGGTTAATATAAGCTTTCGCTTGTTCCTGAATCCAGTTTACAGTATATTGTACAGTTGTTCTGGAGACGGGTTAATATAAGCTTTCGCTTGTTCCTGAATCCAGTTTACAGTATGTTGTACAGTTGTTCTGGAGACGGGTTAATATAAGCTTTCGCTTGTTTCTGAATCCAGTTTACAGTTTGTTGTACAGTTGTTCTGGAGACTGGTTAATATAAGCTTTCGCTTGTTTCTGAATCCAGTTTACAGTATGTTGTACAGTTGTTCTGGAGACGGGTTAATATAAGCTTTCGCTTGTTTCTGAATCCAGTTTACAGTTTGTTGTACAGTTGTTCTGGAGACTGGTTAATATAAGCTTTCGCTTGTTTCTGAATCCAGTTTACAGTATATTGTACAGTTGTTCTGGAGACGGGTTAATATAAGCTTTCGCTTGTTCCTGAATCCAGTTTACAGTATATTGTACAGTTGTTCTGGAGACGGGTTAATATAAGCTTTCGCTTGTTTTTGAATCCAGTTTACAGTTTGTTGTACAGTTGTTCTGGAGACTGGTTAATATAAGCTTTCGCTTGTTTCTTAATCCAGTTTACAGTATATTGTACAATTGTTCTGGAGACTGGTTAATATAAGCTTTCGCTTGTTTCTGAATCCAGTTTACAGTTTGTTGTACAGTTGTTCTGGAGACTGGTTAATATAAGCTTTCGGTTGTTTTTGAATCCAGTTTACAGTATATTGTACAGTTGTTCTGGAGACTGGTTAATATAAGCTTTCGCTTGTTTCTTAATCCAGTTTACAGTATATTGTACAGTTGTTCTGGAGACGGGTTAATATAAGCTTTCGCTTGTTCCTGAATCCAGTTTACAGTATATTGTACAGTTGTTCTGGAGACGGGTTAATATAAGCTTTCGCTTGTTTCTGAATCCAGTTTACAGTTTGTTGTACAGTTGTTCTGGAGACTGGTTAATATAAGCTTTCGCTTGTTTCTTAATCCAGTTTACAGTTTGTTTTGCTTTTTATGTTTGTACATACAAATTAATAAAATATTGTTTAAACTAATTATTATGTATGACCCAGACGCCTACCAATCTCGCAACCGAGGCGAACTTTCTGACATATTTTAAATACCGTGACATCTGGAACTTGGTATGAGATCTGTTTAAAAGACGAGAAGTAGCTTTAGCAAGATAGCTAAATGAATAACAAATCATGCGTCCGTAAGCTACAATCTTCTCCGACTGGGCCGATTTATACCAAAATTGATGAGAAAGAGCTTTAATTAACGTAGAAAAATGCATCAGAGTTGATCCGCTTGAAAGGCTTTCTAAATGCAAAGTGACCGCTGTTACTGTAGAGCAAACTAATAAAGATCCATTTCAGATTCGCTTTTTAACTAATTAAGTTCAAACTCGCCGATGTATAGAAAGTAAATGTAATATCATTTACCATATATAACATATATATTTTTGACAAATCTTTCGTTGAGACAATCTTCAGAAATGAAATTCCAAAGTGCACTATGTGGTACGCCATTGCGCTTGTGTGGGTCATTTATTTATATTCACAACGGATCCTGGAATCGCATTAGGTGGCGTTTTAAGATCGGTAAAGTTAGCTACTAGTAACTGGCTACTAGTAGCTGGCTACTTGTAGAAGAAAAGTTAGCTACTAGTAGCCAGTTACTAGTAGCTAACTTTACCGATCTGGCGTTTTACCGTAATAACGTTATAATAGTATTGCAAACTTAGAAACAACGTCAACCTTATATATAGCGTGGTATGAGCGGTCGTATATTGGCCGCTGTTTGGAGCTGGGCAGTCCGAATTTCCTCTGTGACCCTAACAATCTTTATGCCTCGCGGCTTTGTGGGTCAGAACAATTTCTATATAAGAAACCCGCAATTTTCCGATACCAACAAGTGTCGGAAGGGGCGTCTCTCCAGTGTCGGAAGGGGCGTCTCTCCAATTCGCTTCAGAGTGCAAAAATAAGTGGAATTGTATAAAAGATAATATCCTCGATCGAAAGATGATTTTTTCCACAATATTTTATGTTTAAAATGACATCGTTCTGTTGATGTTTGTTGACCTCTCTTATTTAAAAAAAGACTACATGATCTTGTTAAACTCTCATATTCAAATACATTTGTATTTTGGAAGACAAATCATTTACCTATCGATCAAGGTTAGTTATAATTGTACACTTTGACGACGAGATGAAGTAGCGCCCCTTCCGACACCAGTTGTTATCAGAAAAATCCCGTTTCTTGTATATAGCAATTGTTTTTAGCATACAAACAGCCATCAGACATAAATTGTGTTAGAGTCAGAAAAACTACGGATTAAGAGCTTGGGGGTATTGATCAAGTGGTACCCTCACGAGTTTAGCATGGACATCCATAATCCAAGAATACCACCGTTATTGTAGATAGAAAGACCATGGAGACCAACAGTAATTACAGATTTGTTTATGGACCGATTTTGTTCACATTTGATATTGAAAGTATATATTAACATAATATGTAAAAAAAAGTTCTGAGACTTTCACTGTCACTAGTTAAACAACATGGCGGACAATTCATGCATTTTGTCAGGTTTATCCTTTGATTAATTCGAGTCTCTGTGCACAGAGCGCATGCTCCAAGCTAATAATAATCATCGTTAAAGAAGTGACCAACACGTCAGAGAATTCTATTTATAACCTAATAGGAATAAGTAAACTAGAAGGTGGTGAGGATAAGATCGATCGTGACTTCCAATCGAGTGTAATTAAACGCCTTCAGTAGTAACGACGGTATCAGGTGTTTCCATGGGGTATAGTTAAACACTTTAAGTGAAAATTAGATCAGCTAGGACGTCCAGAGTTCTAATTAAACACTTTCAGTAGTGCAGACGGCATCAGGTGTTTTCATGGGGTATAGTTAAACACTTAACGTGAGGATCAGGTCAGCTAGGACGTCAGAAGTTGTAATTAAACAAATTCAGTAGTGCAAACAGCATCAGATGTTTTCATGGGGTATTATTAGTTATTCGGGATTTTCCCGGGGTATACGGGATGGTATGACCGTCCTGGATTTCGTATTTCCTGAGGCGCAGTATGACCGTCCTGGATTTCGTATTTCCTGAGGCGCAGCCGAAGGAAATACGAAATCCAGGACGGTCATACCATCCCGTATACCCCGGGAAAATCCCGAATAACGAATTTATTACCACTTTGGTCTGTTAAATTCAACATTTGAAATCCTACAGTAAGATTATGAAGGTCTGATTTTGCTGGAATCTTCGAATACTATCACAATAAATCAAACAACTATATGAAATAATCTTTATCAATTTATTATAATTCCATTGGAGGAAAAAATCATCAGGAAAAAAACTGAAAACTTCAAAACTAATTCAATATCTGAATTTTTAATCGATAAATTGATCTGTCATATAAAGTACATTTAACAAATCATTTTTGTACATTGAATGTGATATTAATGTTTCCAATTTTGCAACCACTGAACATTGGTACATTTCTTTGAGACTGTACATATCTAACAGTTGACATATTCACAGTATTTATGTTTTCTTGAACGGCGTTTTCATCCTGAAATTCGTTAAATAATTCATCCAAGTTGAAGTCATTGAGTTCTTCGAGTTCTTTCCCTTTTTGGTAACCATCAGAGGCAGCACCTTAGTTTGAATTGCGGGTAAATTTGAAAGTTCAAGGCCGAATGACGTAGATGATGAGGATGATGGCAGCGCAGGCATTTTGTTTGGACCACGTATTGCAGATATTATTGCTTGATCCATTTGGACCTTTTCATCATCGGAAACCCTGTGGTATATAGCCAGTGAACTCACAGATCCGTGACCGGTAAGTGACATAATTTGCGCTGCTGAGAAATTCCGTTTTGTCAGGATTGTAACACCAGTTGTACGGACTGAATGATTTGTGTACAGCGACGTCGGGTAATTCTGCGCATGCTAATTACTTCCGTGTTTACGTCAACATTGATATGCACGTGCTATTTTTCGTCTTGAAGAATGACAGAAACGCTGATATATTTTGTCCATAGGTAAAGTATACGTTTAATTACAAAAAAAAAAAAAAAAAAAAAACCAATCAAATTCGACACAAATGAGACCTACTTTCAGTTTCCTATGATGAAATGACAACTAGGTCAAAGGTTTATAAATATTCATGACTTCCATTTTTGTCCATCCAATCGGGATATAGTTATTAAAATTCAAGAATTGCACGACATAAATGACAACGTTTCTCGTGTGACTTAATTAGATTCACTATTATATGTGTCCAGAATAAATCCGTCCAAAATATGATCGAACAATAACGAAATCTAACCATTTTTGCTGTGTAGCGTTCTGTATCAAGGTAGCTGAGCAGGTTATGTCACCCCTTGGTCACGTGGATATAGTCTGTATCATTATTTACATTTTGATATGAGTGACCCAGTCAACATTGTTTTAATTTTTTTAAATGAAAACACAGTGTTGAAAAATACATTAATACTACTACTACTACTACTAATAATAATAATAACAACAACTCCAATAATAACAGGGAAACTTTAAAATAAACAATCAAAACTGTTATTTATTTACTTTATTTATTTATTTACTTTATTTATTGGAAATGGATAAAAAGTTTGAAGCTTTGAGAAATGCTTACAACAATGTTAAAAGGACTGGTGACTCCATCCGCAAATCAGCAAAGATGTTTGGAATACCAGAGTCTACACTTAGATCTAGACTCAAGAATCCTGATTTATTTGACTCTAAAGTTGGCCACCCAACAATATTTACCAAGGCAGAGGAAACACAGTTAGCTGAACACTGCAAGAACATGGCAAGTTTGGGGTATGGCTATTGTATGTACCAGGTATTGGAATTGGCAAGCAGAATAGCTGATGTAAAAGATACAGTTGCTCGGCCCAAAAAGGACTGGTACTACAATTTCATTAGAAGATTTCCAGACATTACAATAACCATTCCAAAAAAGAGAGAATTATCAAGAGTTTTAGGTGCTTCAGAAACAAATCTCACCAACTATTTCATTGAATTGGGAGCTATTTTGGACAAATATGGACTAAAAAATAAACCAGATGCTATGTGGAATGTTGACGAGACTGGAATCTCTTTAGACCATACACCACCAAAAATAGTTGCTTCTTCTTGTCAAAAACCATTTGTAGTTACAGCAGGCAAGGTGGGCTTAACAACAACTATTGTAGCTGGAAGTGCTCTTGGGGAGACTATCCCACCTTATATCATATACAAGGGACAACGTTTAACCCAGAACATCATGAGTGGTTGCTTGCCTGGGTCAAAATATGTCACCACTGAAACTGGATGGTCCAACTCAGAAACATTTTATCCCCCATGTTAAAGTCAGATCATGTTTACTACTTTATGATGGTCACACAACTCATGTATCAATAGATCTGATTGAAAAAGCTCGACAAGAAAATATTCATATGTTTGTGTTGCCACCACACACCAGTCATCAGCTTCAACCTCTTGATGTAGGTATATTTAGCCCCTTTAAGCGCTCATTGTCTGCAGAAATACATAAGCTTTGCCACTCAAGAGTTGGACGCCATGTTATCAGAGAAGATTTACCTTTTCTTATAGCCAAAGCATATGAAGCAGCATTAACTGTACCAAATTTAATGTCTACGTTTAGAAAAACTGGCCTGGTCCCTTTTAATCCAGAGGAAGTCTTATCAGCAACGCTTCAGGAATTACCACATAATAGTGAAATTGAAAAAGTAAAATCTAGGGAAGAAAGGAAAAATTTACGAAACATAAAACTTTTATTGACTGACATTGACAAACAAACAGTAGAATCTCTTAGTGAATCCCAGCTCAGGACAAGAAAATGTGTGATACCAGCAAGTGGGGCAGCTATAACAGAGATAGAGTTTTTAGAATGTTTAAAAAAAATAGTAAGCCTAAAGAAAGTGCTGATAAGAAGAGAGAACAGGAAAATAGTAAGCCAAAGGAAAGTTTTAGCAGGAAGAGAACACAGGAAAATAAAAAGAAAGCAAACACTAGTTACTAAAAAAAGAAAAGTTGACAAAGTTAAAAGCAACAATAAAAACTGTATAAATGGAATTCATCAACAAGATAGTCAAGAACCAGGGCCAACTAATGTCAAGTCGGATGGTTGGATAACATTTTATGACTCTACATCTGATGATAATAATGAGGATGATGATATTCCCTGTATAGTGTGTGGTTACTTCACTCCCCCAGATTTTCGGAAATCAGTTGCCATGGAACTGCTTAATTGGGCAAAGTGTGATGAATGCCATGGTTGGGTGCATTTGAAGTATTGCACTCCAGTAAGAAATGTTACCCATGGAGAGAATTTCAAATGCCCAAAATGTTAAAAAACTTACTAATTATTTTTTTAAATTGATTTATTTCATATTATGTTATTATATTTCATTATATTAAAAAATTATGAAATTTTGCTCTTTTTATGAGCAAATCAATCAGAATTAGAAGTGACTTTAAACTGTGAA
Source organism: Tegillarca granosa (assembly GCA_029721355.1). Taxonomy (NCBI): domain Eukaryota; kingdom Metazoa; phylum Mollusca; class Bivalvia; order Arcoida; family Arcidae; genus Tegillarca; species Tegillarca granosa. The sequence goes on from JARBDR010000135.1 coordinate 719,950, forward strand.
TCTTAGGGTAACTTTGAAATTAATTTTTTATCTCAATGGTAATATGAAACAGACTATAGTTTATATGTAAATTAGCCCTATATATAGACGAACTTTGCTGGTCATCATTATTTCATTTGGACACGGGAAATTACCAAAAACAATCAAATTTTTTTCGAAGTGCGCAGAATTAGCCGAAAATATGACATATGAAAATGTGGGGGGTACCACACATTGCCGACCGACAGTGCCCAAGATGTCAACTAGATTTCCTTTGATTAGTGGGCACAGAAAATGTAAGAACATAGGGTAAAGTGATCGTAAGTCGGACGCGATCTAGAGTCGGACATTTTCGCGCCGAAATTTATCCCACTTCATGCGAGTTTTCGTGGTGTTACTAAGTGTTTTCCTAATAAACCAGTATTTATCTTCCAAGAGTTGTCTTTCTTTGTGCAGTCACATGTTTCCTGTCTCTTCAGCAAATGACCTTTGGAAGTGTCAAAACCGGGAAATTTCGAAGATACAAAAGGTAAGTTTTTCAAAAACAAAACCCGTTAAACTCATAGTAATTTGGCAAAGCTATTGAATGATACCTTATTGAAAAGAAGAAAGCAAAATTTTACCATTTTATTGTTTATTTATATAAAAATTATAACAAAAATATATAAACCCATAGCTTTATTTCTAGAAAAAACAATATATACAATTTGATCTTAAGTCGGACAGCAAAAACAACCAAATCGATCAAGACTCGGACGCTGTCCGACTCAACATCAATTAATAAAAGACAGGATTTTCAGTATAAAATCCGAGATAATAAAATAAGTTTGACAAATAGATAATGCTTTTTTAACTGGTTGACAGAGGATGCGAGTCTTTGACGTAAATATCAATACGGCAATCAATAAAAACAACTATTGATGCCTAAGACATCAAGAAAACAACTAGAACTTCAAAAACAACCGAAAACAAAACAAATTAAAAGGCAAACCAAAAAACGAACAACCCCCTAAAAAACAAAATATTATTTGCTTACCGAACCAACATTTCAAAGCTGAGACATATAGTTAGCTTTTGCATATGACAAAAAGGCGCAATTATTGTTTTTGTTTTGCACAAAATTTCTGCACCTTCGCCTATAGCTGGCGACATCTTGATATAAGGTAAATATTTTTTACTGGAATGTTAAACATCATTTCTCAACAAGTCTGTACCTACAAAAATGTCATTAAAATTTATATCGTGTCTAGGTATATTATATGCGAGATAATTAACTCAATCCAGAGGTATACAAAATATAAGCGGTGAAAAAAAATAATAATAAAAATAATAAATAAGTCGTCGCAGCAAGATACTAAGTCCCCACGATAAGATAGTACTTATATTTTATGTATGTCTCTAATACGGTTTGTAATACCTTGTAGGTTAATTGGTGGTTCCTTAAGCTAGCAATTACAACATTTCTAAGTTATCCAGAGCGTGAAGAGAATAACACTAGTCTTTATTATCATTTCATCAATTTACATTGATTGACTTGTAAATTGAAGTTTAGAAATGAAAAAAAAATGTTCCTTGTTTTCTCGGATTTGAGGATAAAAAAGTCTAAATGAACTCTTACTTTTGCACGGTTGTATGTTTTTCTCCAGTATTAAACTGCTGTTTCATTATTTTTTTCATTTTCATCATTACAGAGCCAACATGAAAAGTGTTATAATAAGAAATATTTTTGCTGTTGGAATGCATCACTGGGGGCCACGCGAAATGCCCATTGGTGTCATACATTATTGCAAGTGGGAGGAGGACAATCCAAAAGACCAATGTGCGATTGCCATATTTGCTAACAAAGAACTAACGAGGCGTGTTGCTTATATTAGGCATGAGGACAGTTCTAAATTGTTTAAAATATTCCGTGACGGTTTCGTCAAAGACAATATATGTTATGTAAAAGCAAAACAACCAGCTGGCTCTAGATTTTCGAGGAGGACAGGACCAATGCAAAACATTTCACTGGCATTTAAGTGTAATGATGAAAATGTCACATCTGTCAAAATTATTACAGAGGGTTATGAAAGACTTATATATTGAAGCTGAAAAAACATTGTCTTGACGCTTTTTATCCCAACAGTTGTCCACTAGTGTAATCTCTTCATGGCCTTGATAAGGTAATACATTTTGTAATATTGCAAATTAAAAGAGTTTAAAGTTTAGTTTTGTCTCTTTTCTTTTGGTTTTCAGAGAATGCCTAAGTCATACACAGATGAGGCTATGTCAGCGGCGATTACCGATGTCAAAAATAACCAATTGTCTATACGTGAATCGTCAAAGAAATATAATGTACCAAAGTCTTCTTTAAGTGATCGTTTGACGGGGAAGGTTCAGGCGGGTAGTAAATGGGGACGACGACCACTCTTCAGTGATCAGGATGAAAAGGAGATGATAAAATGCGCGACGGATAGGGCCCAGTGGGGCATTGGTTTCAGTAAGTCAAATTTCATACGCTTCGCTGGAGCAATGGCCGATTCAAAAGGTATAAAGATGAAGAGAGGTAAACCTTCTGATATGTGGTGGCGGCGCATGAAGTCAAGACATGCTACTTTCTCCTTAAGGTCGCCTGAAGCAACAGGGTCAAATAGACATGATGCAATGTCCCGTGAGCGAATGAACAGATTTTTTGAGCAACTGGGAAACATCGTCTTAAGTCCAAATTTTAAAGACAGTCCTAATCTTATCTGGAACATGGACGAGACAGGTGTAACCCTCAGCCACAAACCAAATAAAGTCATCGCAAAAAAGGGCGCAAAAACTATACATGGCAAAACATCCACGTCAAGAGAATTGGTTACGGTGATTGCCTGTGGTAACGCGGCCGGTTTCTACCTACCACCACACTTCATAATACCGGGCAAAACTCGTCGAAAGCTGGAAGGCTATGACCTTGAGTCGGCAACAGTAGAAGGCTCTTCATTGAAAGGTGCCAATTTTTCAGTTTCAGATTCCGGGTGGACCAAAGATGGCATAGCAAGACTTTGGTTCACGGACACTTTTCTGAAAAATATCGGGCCAGTTAGACCACAACTTCTTGTGTGTGATGGGCACGGGTCACATAATAACGTAGAGTTTTTAGAACTAGCAGTTCAAAATGAAATAATTGTGGTTGAACTGCCCAGTCATACAAGTCACTGGACCCAACCCTTTGATAGGACCGTGTTTAAGTCATTAAAGAGCCACTGGAACACTGGTTTAGACAACTTTATTAAGACTACAGGTATTGCTGTTGGTCATAAGCAGTTTTTAAAGGTATTTGACGCGGCTTGGCAGGCAACAATGACGCCAAGTACTATCAAGAATGGCTTTGCTACTACTGGCATTTATCCTTTTAATCCACAAGCAATCCCGGATGAAGCCTACGCGCCGAATGAAATGCATATTACAAACTTGAACACAACAGCTGAACAGCATGAACAAATGTCCGACATTGTTGATTCAAGTGGGGTCCAAAATTCCGTTGTAGTTAGTGGTGGGGCAACCATGTCTATGTATAGACCGCCAATGCTTGGATGTGAACAACCATCAAATGAAACAATAGTAACTGATCTTTTAGCTACTAATTCCGAAAATATGTCTTGTGTGACTGTCTCTGTCCCTTTTACTTCTACCGATGAATATATACTTCCAATACTAGATGATCAAGTTTGTGATTTAGCAGAAGACTCAACTGCAAACTCAGAAAATCGCGTCTTAGAATGCACGTCGAGAGAAGCGCTTGAGGTGATTGAAAGCACACTTTCTTCAGACAAAAAGCTTAGATTTCAAGCTGCTCTTATATCTGGAGTGAACACAAAGATAGATAATGACCCTCTATATCAATCCTGGAAACATTATACAATGTTAGTTCATGGTTCTTTTCCCCGTTCAAATGTTACAAAACAAAGTTCTGTTCCTGCCACATCTTCATCAAACACTGCCGTGCCGGTTCAACACGAAGAAAATCTTTTATATTCTTCACAATCAGTGTCTATTCCGTCTGCACATACAGTTGCAAGCCAAGTTTTTCCTATGCCAAAGCCAACAAACAAGAAGAGAATCGCGAACAGTGAATACTTTGTCATGACAGCTGATGAAATTATAAAGGAGAAAAGAATGGCTTTTGACATAAAAAAGAAAGAACTAGAAGCCAAGCAAATAAAACGAGAGGAACGTAACAAGAAAAAAATTGAGAAAGCATTGAAGAAATCAGATAAAAGTTACAAGAAAAATGTCAAAGCTACAGAAATCAGCATTACAGAAATGTTGTAGTCATAGTTTTAATCAATTATTAACAAAGAAATTAATATGTGTTTCCATTACATTTGAAACAAAATTTGCTAGCTTTCAGTTTTATACTTATGCTATATTACGAGTATCACAGTCACCAGGTTTTACTATTGACTGGCATCATGTTAATATAATAAAATAAAGCATTACTACCGTTACTGCGTTTTATCAGGGATCACAAGAGAGTTGAACGAGGCTCTAAAAAATTGAGGTCATTTTTGAGGGGAATGAAAATCAGAATTCATGACAATTTTCCCAATTTAAAGGGTTCTCACGCCCACTACGCTCATTTTTTCTAAACAGTTAGTTCCATTTATTGATTTATTGCTTAACAGTAAGTTCTATTTATTGCTCATGATTTTGCCTATTTCAAAAATGATATAGTGTCCGCGACACCCCCCCCCCCCTCTCTCCACAAAAAAAACAAATGGTTTCTGTCTAACTGACAATGACGGACAAGTGGATTATATGGCCGCAGAAAAGGCAAATTCGACTTTTGGTCATTGATTGGTATTAAACACGACATGGCATTAAAATCAACTTTCGAACTTCGACAAAAAATATCAAAGTCGACCTATAAACAGCGACCTCCTATAATTTTGAAAGTGCGTGACTTCATCGGGGTCTCTTCTTCAGTTGAGTTCAGTAATGGTGTTTAACGTTCCAGTCAAGAATATTTCACTTATATCGAGACGTCCCTTATGGAACCTCGATTATTGATCAGGTATAAATTTCTGCGAAAAAAAGGTTAAACATTGATTTCAGGGGATGGAATTTTTCCATTCTCGATATTTGTCCAAAATTTCTTTCTAGTCTCATACCCTACCACAGAAAATCAAATGGTTCTTGTCTTAAACTATTAAAATAAAACGATATAGAGTAAAATAATTTACTGTCCGACTCAATATCTAATGTTCAAAAAGTGTCCGACTTAATATCGAAAGCGTCCGTCTCACGATCAAATCACGGTTTCTGCTGTTTATCTGAAATTCATTAAATTTGACACAAAATCAAGAGAGAATCGAAATACTGTTTGATTGCGGACTTTCTGCGCTTTCGGGTGGTATCCTTATTGTTACAGTAAGTTGTTCAACAACATTACCACACACGTTTAAACACATGACCTGTCCGACTCACGATCACTTTACCCTAATGTATGACATGTTAAAATTTTGCTTTCTTATCTTGTGTAGTTATACCTCTACGGCTGGCTGAAGTGTTAGGTGCGCAGAATTACCCGACAACAGTGTATATCTGTGACAAAGAACACTTTCTACTGAGTTCAGGCATGAATTTCCCCAATGTATCCTTTCCAACTGCACGGTTACAATACCAGACATCGCTAGTTTCCACAAAACTATCCAGCGGTCTCTGCCATAAACGATCTAGTTTTGGATTCAGTTTATTTATGTATTTTTCGTAGGAAGCTACAGGACACATTGGCGTGTTATCAGCCGGCATTATTCCCGTGTAGCTTTCTTTTTCATTTTCTCTACAATTTTTTGGTAACTCATCCACAGTTTTCTTCACAAATTTGGTCCCTGTAGACGGATCTGAAGCCACGGTAAAAGTAGATTTTGTCATTTCTGGAATGTTTTCACCACCCCGGCGACAGAAATACAAACGTAATTCAAACTGTACTTTATTAAACAGTCCTGTTGGTGTATTTGGATTCATGTGTATGGTAGAATACATTTTCCCTAGATCGTCATCACTTATACATGGGTAATGATCTATTGCACCTTTACCACAAGCTTTGAGTTCTTTCAACGCATCCATAAAATCGTGACCCTTTATTATATCTATCTTTTTACAATACGGAGGGGCATTCAAATACCTGTTTAAACTATGCCTAAAATTTTCTAACGACGAGGTTTTGCATTTTCACCGTCAGTTTTTCTTGCATCCAGATAGAAATGACTGAGAACCTCATTCAGTTTTAAGACATCAAAATTTTCAAAGTCATCTTCTTGTTGTTTTTCCTGAAGATATGCCCTCAGAATATTGGCCGCCTTCTTGTTTGCTTTCTGTGTATTATCTGGTATATTTTTTGCTCTTTTTTTGATGATTTCGTCATCGGTGTGGCTCGCAAACCTTTTTGCCATTTTGCAGACGACGTTTCTATGAGAGTTGTTCCCCTTTGGCCATAGAAGCGAAGTTATTACTCTCAGAATTTCGTATTTTAACTTCTAAACGAAAGGCATAATATTTAAATTTTAAAGTATTCCGTCTTTAATAAAATAAAAAATCGTTTATTAATTTTGTCGATTTTTTGAAGATCAACCGGTTAAAATTATACTGAATGTCTGAGGCAAGACAAGGAGGCGGCCATTACTCGATAGGTTAGACCCTCCGTATTACCCGTTCACGTGGTATCCGTATTACCCGTTCAGGCGACCGTATTACCTGGGAAAATCAAATGTACGGGATGGTATGATTTGTCGTTTAACCAATCAAATTCCTAGTATTTTGCCAAAGTGGTAATACAGTTAAACACATAACGCGAAGATTAGGTCAGCTAGGACGTCCAGAGTTCTAATTAAACACCTTCAGTAGTGCAGACGGCATCAGGTGTTTTCATGAGGAATAGTTAAACACTTAACGTGAAGATCAGGTCAGATAGGACGTCAGAAGTTCTTATTGAACACCATCAGTAGTGCAAACATCATCAAATGTTTTCATGGGGTATAGTTAAACACATAACGCGAAGATTGGGTCAGCTAGGATGTCCAGAGTTCTAATAAACACCTTCAGTAGTGCAGGCGGCATCAGGTGTTTTCATGGGGTATAGTTAAACACTTAACGCGAAGATTAGGTCAGCTAGGACATTCAAAGTTCTAATTAAACGCCTTCAGTAGTGCAGACGGCATCAGGTGTTTTTATGGGGTAAAGTTAAACACTTAACGTTAAGTTAAGGTCAGCTAGGACTGACGATTAGGTCAGCAAGAACATCCAAAGTTCTAATTAAACGCCTTCAGTAGTGCAGACAGCATCAGATGTTTTCATGGGGTATAGTTAAACACTTGAAGTGAAGGTTAGGTCAGCTAGGACATCCAGAATTCTAATTAAACGCCTTCAGTAGAGCAGACGGCATCAGGTGTTTTCATGGGGTATAGTTAAACACTTAACGTGAAAATTAGGTCAGATAGGACGTCCAAATTTCTAATTAAACACCTTCAGTAGTGCAGACGGCATCAGGTGTTTTAATGGGGTATAGTTAAATACATAACGTGAAGATCCGGTCTGATAGAACGTCCAAATTTCTAATTAAACACCTTCAGTAGTGTAGACGGCATCAGATGTTTTCATGGGTTATGTGATAATCAGGTCAGATAGGACGTCCAGAGTTCTAATTAAACACCTTCAGTAGTGCAGACAGCATCAGATGTTTTCATGGGGTATAGTTAAAAACGTAACGGGAAAATTAGGTCAACTAGGACGTCCTAAGTTCTAATTAAACGCTTTCAGTAGTTCAGACGGCGTCAGGTGTTTTCATGGGGTATAGTTAAACATTTAAAGTGAAGATCAGGTCAGATAGGACGTCCAGAGTTCTAATTAAACACCTTCAGTAGTGCAAACAGCATCAGATGTTTTCATGGGGTATAATTAAAAACGTAACGGGAAAATTAGGTCAACTAGGACGTCCTAAGTTCTAATTAAACGCCTTCAGTAGTTCAGACGGCATCAGGTGTTTTCATGGGGTATAGTTAAACACTTAAAGTGAAGATCAGGTCAGATAGGACGTCCAGAGTTCTAATTAAACACCTTCAATAGTGCAAACAGCATCAGATGTTTTCATGGGGTATAATTAAAAACGTAACGGGAAAATTAGGTCAGCTAGGACGTCCTAAGTTCTAATTAAACGCCTCCAGTAGTTCAGACGACATCAGGTGTTTTCATGGGGTATAGTTAAACACTTAAAGTGAAGATTAGGTCAGCTAGGACGTCCAGAGTTCTAATTAAACACCTTTAGTAGTGCAGACGGCATCAGGTGTTTCCATAGGGTATAGTTAAACACTTAACGTGCAGATTAGGAGTTCTAATTAAACACCTTCAGTAGTGCAGACGGCATCAGGTGTTTCCATGGGGTATAGTTAAACACTTATCGTGAAGATTAGGTCAGCTAGGATGTCCAGAGTTCTAATTAAACACCTTCAGTAGTGAAGGTGGCATCAGGTGTTTCAATGGGGTATAGTTAAACACCAAAAGTTCACAGTTCACCATTCTAATTCAACACCTTCACTGATTTTAAATAGTTTATTGAGGTTTTGTTCAACACCTTCGGGGGTGTAGATAATATTAGATGTTTTATGGGGTATAGTTAAACGCCTTTGGCGTCGAAGATTAGGTCAGATAGGGCTTCCAGGGTTCGAATTACACATCGCCAGTAGGTGCTTTCATTGGTATAGTTAAACACAACAAATTGTGTATAAAAGACCAGGTGTTTTAAATGGAGTCTTGTTAGAGAGAGAGAGAGAGAGAGAGAGAGAGAGAGAGAGAGAGAGAGAGAGAGAGAGAGAGAGAGAGAGAGAGAGAGAGAGTTACAAACAAGCAAAAGTCTTGTGTATATCTCTGTTTTATTTTATAATATATTTATTTAAAATTCATAACAGAATAAAGATTTAACAAAGATTTCCAAAGGGCCTGAAATGCTCACCTGGTAAATAACGACTACTTAAAAATAATTCAAATTTTAAAATTAATTTCAAGTAAACAACAAATCTGAAAATCTTTTTTTCTACGGAATTTCACAAACCTTTAAAATTTTAACAAAAAAGTTTTAAAGATTCCTAGGTCATTGTGATGCAGTCAACCACTTTTGGCTATGGCGACGCCGCAAACAAACAAATCGCAAACAAACACACGCCGCGCTATGTGTATTACCAATGTTACCCTTGAGGCGACCAAGGCATTTATCTCGGATAAAAATCACCAGTAATATAAGTACCTGCACGTTAATTCATCATATGTTTTGTTAGAGATGTTCATCCAATAAGTCACGACAAAAATGTTCATAAGCCATACACCTAAAGCTAGTCAACAACCAATGCCAAATATTCGTAGATACAATGAGAAATCATTAACTGAAATGTTCTCAGGATACACCATTTAAAGTTATTTCTTTAAAAAAAAATCAAAGGGCACACCCAATCTCAGACCCTTAAGCAGGCGAAGCGTCTTCCGCACTTCGGACTGATCTCTTCGACAAAAAAATCTGTCAAGGTAAAATTTAGGGTCTAGCTATGGTTATGATGTCGTGAGTTAAAAATCTTCAAAATTATCAATAAATTTTAAATCAATAAGCATTAATACTGAGGTATATTATCGTTTATTGTTTAGGTAATACATTTTGGGGGAAAGCCCCCATCATGTTGCCGTGTTCCCGATAGTTAGCCACAACAACACACATTCCGCTCTTCTGGTAGCCGATACCGATACCCAGCTCCGTACTTCCTTTCCATACAACTTGTGTAAAATGTCCTGTGAATACAAGTATATTAAATGATTATAGAATATTTAAATTTTATAAAGATAAATAATTAAATAAAAAACTGAATAAATAAATTAATTAAAAATGAATAAAAATAAAATAAATAAATAAATAAAATAAAAATTAAAAATTAAAAAAAATCGCAACAAAGCATAAATTATCATTTAAATCGTTGTATTGTTATTGTGGAGTAGAGTGAAGAAATGGTGTTCTACACCTAAGTCAAGATTCTTTCATTTATATTGAAGCTAGGTAGAGGAAACCGGAGCTTACAAACTTTCTGGTATCCATCAGAGCGGAATTCGAACCCTGGGACACTTTGATTTGTACGAACTTTGCATTGCTACTGACCTTATCAATAAACAATATATATGTGAAACAACAGCAAAAGTTAAAATATACGGGGTATCGTACAAATATATGTATTGTGACGTTATGGACGAATAAGCGTCCATAAAAAGTCAAACAAATTAAAATAAATAAATAATAAATCATTTTATTGTTCCTTAATTGATGTATAATAATAATAATAATAATAATAAATAATAATAAAAATAATAAAAAATCCATCATCCGTTTCTCTTTTAATGATTTAATTTTTAAAATTGTATATGAGATTTGTTAAGTAAAATTTTTACTTTTTCATATGCAATACATGAACAAGATTTGCACATTCAAAATAACTTATGGTTAAAATATTCAGGTCCCGGTTTCACAATTATTCCTTAACTAAGATTTTCCTAATGTCATGTGCAAAATTTTGAGTACATGTATTTCTCTTTGTAAAAATTCTAAATTCTGCACATGACATTAAACTTAAATCAGACGAATTTAAAATCTTCATAACTTTGTTGATTTTTAAGAATTTATGGTGTCATTTTTAAGATCACCTCAAGTTTATAATATCTGTATTAATTTTTGTAAAAAATACTTATCCATAGTTCCAAAAATAATTGCTAAAATTTGCTGGATTCAAGTTAAGTAATGATTATAACATTGGCCCCAGCCAGCGACTTGGACAACATGGCTTTTAGGACGAAAATGCAATTGTACTCACATAAATTAAAAATTTTATTTTCGTCGCCTTGGCCACAGTTTTTTAAGCTTCGTTTATTTAACAAAATGGTTATTGAAATTATAATGAACATAGGGTTTTGGACTTTTATTCTTTCTGTATAGAATCGTTTGTATGCATCAACAAATACTGACTGACGGTTGTTTTCAATTTATCAAGAAGCTCTTCCCGGAATAAACGACCACTGCGGTAGCTCAGTTTGTGGTGTTCGCTCAGTAAGTGGGAGGTCATGGGTTCCAACATTTGCCTATAGCTGGCGACGTCTCGATATAAGTGAAATATTCTTGACTGGGTGTTAAACACCATTACTCAACTCAACTCTTCCATTAAACGATATTTTCCCACCTTAATTTTTGACCAATCAGAACACAGACAACAACTTCACGTTTGTTATTAGATGATAATTTGTTCTCAACCCGTGTCCCTCGGTTACAACAGTCTTTGGGAAGTCAGTTGAGCATTTTACTAGTCGAATAAAAGTTAAATAAAATTACATTTTGTGATTAGATTGATTTCAAATAAAGGTGGGAAAATTTCGGTTAATGGAATAGCCTCTTGCTCGACGTAAAACGACTAATCGAATAGGGCTTTACACACAAACTTTAAATATTGGCTAAATAATCGGTTAAGCTCGCGGAACTTTGAACATCTGGGTCCAGAATGACAACATTTAAATAAGATCCGAAAAATACATGTATGTAGTGGTTTATTTTTACGGAAACTTTAAATATATATTGTACTTATATATACCTGTGTTCATGCTAAACCCGGGATTATCGAAATCATAATCTTTGATTTCATTATACCACATATCTGTAATATAGGAACCTATAACAAAAAATAAAATACATTTAAATAACATATACAATATAATACCTAGAGTAAACGACACAACCGCTACACTACATAAACAATACTATCGCCTCGGTGGCTCAATGGAAGACTGTCCGCATCGAAAGCGGAAGGTCATGGGTTCGAACACCGACCGGATGTTAATAAGACATTAAAATTTGAGATATTGTTTCCTCGCCTGACGCTCGTCATTAAGTGTGTCGACTGGTTCACCCTAGTATCAAGAATAATGAACTCTCGTCGAATAGCTGAAAGTTGCTGAAACAACGTAAAACAACATTTACAACAATGTATACACACTACAGTAGAACAGATGGTAGAGTGTTTGCTTTGTATGAGGGAGGTCGGGGTTCGAACCCTTGTCTTACCAAGAGTTGAAAAGTAGCGACAGTTCTTTCGACAACAATTGGCATTTAGGATCTCCCGTGTCACGTTAGGCCTGTCGCGCTAAGGAACCTTACCCTGTATTCAAACGTAAAACCTAGTAAGTGAAATATTCTTGACTAGAAAGTTTAAATACTACAAATCGACCAATCTTAGTTCAGGTAAATAGTAGGCCTTCAAACCCGATCAGTCATCCGGGCTAAATAGTAGGCCTTCAAACCCGATCAGTCCTCCGGGCTAAATAGTAGGCCTTCCGACCCGATCAGTCCTCCGGGCTAAATAGTAGGCCTTCAAATCCGATCAGTCCTCCGGGCTAAATAGTAGGCCTTCCAACCCGATCAGTCCTCCGGGCTAAATAGTAGGCCTTTAAACCCGATCAGTCCTCCGGGCTAAATAGTAGGCCTTCCAACCCAATCAGTCCTCCGGGCTAAATAGTAGGCCTTCCAACCCGATCAGTCCTCCGGGCTAAATAATAGGCCTTCAAACCCGATCAGTCCTCCGGGCTAAATAGTAGGCCTTCAAACCCGATCAGTCCTCCGGGCTAAATAGTAGGCCTTCCTACCCGATCAGTCCTCCGGGCTAAATAGTAGGCCTTCAAATCCGATCAGTCCTCCGGGCTAAATAGTAGGCCTTCAAACCCGATCAGTCCTCCGGGCTAAATAGTAGGCCTTCAAACCCGATCAGTCCTCCGGGCTAAATAGTAGGCCTTCAAACCCGATCAGTCCTCTGGGCTTATCTGATATTTATATATTATGTAGTTCTATATACTGCTCACTGTTATGTATATATTATCTTTATATGTGTGTATTGTTTACAATTCGAGAATAAAACAAATTGAAGAGAACTCCAAGTGGAGTAAGCAAGTAATGTTTGCGATTATTGAGCTGTCGGAGTAAAAAAAATATATTTATAACTGTAAGACTTATGAATATTTATTGACCGAAATATGATTTACGACTCCTGGTGATTTTTTTCTTAAGTCATGCAGTGTTGAAAATTGAAATAATTTTACGATACACTTGATCATAAATGTATCAGTGGTCCTGTACTCTCTTAGAAACCAACAAAATAAATAAATAAATAAATGATATACCGGTCGTGATGGGTCGTCAGATGGTGAACATTGAACAATAAATGACGAATTTAAAGCGAAATTAACAGGCTATTAAAAATTAAAAAAAAAATGGAATAAAAAATAGAATAGGTGATATACCTTCAGGGAATTCTCCTTCCTTACAAGTACAGCCGGCCAAATTTTCACCAAAACCGCTCCCCTTACTATGTTCAAATTTATTTGTTTTTCCTAAATGTTCTGCATATTTTTGGGCTACCTCGTTAATTTCATCGACGAGTTTCATCGGAGGAGCACCATGTTGCTTACGTAGGACATTGTGACGTTCCAGGCATTGCAGTCTAAACTTTTCTAGTCCGGATTCTGTCTTGTTATTGCTTGGTTTTTCATTTTGTGTGTTATTTTCCTTGGGGTTGTTACTCGGTAATCTAACTTGTTTCTGTGGTATGGGTTCCTGTACCTCCTCCTTAGCATTACCGGAAGTTTCCTCCGTTTTTGAGCTTCCACATCCCATTTTGATTTTATGTAGTCGCTATTATTTAAAACACTTTTTTAAAACTGAACGTGTTGAGAAAATGTATATATACCCGCTTAGCGGTTTAAATAATCTTTCGACAATTCAAAACATTAAATATCTGTTTGGCTTAACAGTGAAATGTTTTTTTTTTTTTGGGTCATGGGTGACTTTACTACACGCACCATGACAACATCAAAACACTACTTTAAATTTACAAAGATCGTAATGGTATACACGTATTTATACGTAATTAGCCCTGATTTTCTTTTTAGAATTAATTATCTCAATCAATTTTAATGTTCAAGCCTAAAGTATGTGCTTGAATATATAAAAGAATTTTAAATCAAATGGGCAAATTGGAGTGAAAATGTGAACGACAGAAAGTTTTGTTTTGAAATAAACATAAACAAGGAAACATGTTCATTCATCCATTGATTTATTCATTCATTGATTTATTCATTCATCCATTCATTGATTTATTCATTCATGCATTCATTCATGCATTCATTTATTCATTCTTTATCCATTCTTCATCCATCAATTCATTTATTCATTCATTCATTCATTCATTCATTTATTCCTTCTTTAGTTAGAGATCAATATACATGTATTAAGACATTCTAATGCTAAATGATAAAATATGAGAAAAAACAGCCAATAACATTAAGGTTATCAAAATGTGAATATTTCTATGGCAACACATAATTTTTGTGAGTTTTTTAAAGTGTTTTAAATTTCCCTGTATATAATTTTATTTTAATTGGAAACTAAACCTGGGAATTCTATATGTAATATAACACACATAATTAAACAGCGTTCAAAAATCAAATGAGGCGAAAGGGGAGGAGTAAGATGGCTTGGTTCCAAGTTTAACGACTTAAGCAAGCATAGGGTCTTGGTGGCCGTTGACGTTTTTCAAAAACTAATTATTTAAAGCTGCATTAAATTTTCCAAAGAAAAAATTAAAACGGTGCTAATCTAATTAATGATGTATTTAATGAACAATGTTACATTTGGTTCAACGATAAAAGCTCGAATAAATATAGAAATTACAGTAATTACCCAGCGAGATGCAGCATTTGGGATCTAATATTAGAACATGGTTACGTCATCAAAACCTGGGTCATTCAAACACAACTTACAAAACGGTGAAATACGATAAATTAAACACATAACTTCGTTAAATTTGTCATTTGTGACTTAGTAAGGGAATACATAACACCATTTCAAATACATCTGGATATTAACGAAGGACAATTAATGCAATTTGTCATGTTTCACCTTCGATTCATGGGTTTTTCCGTACATCTGTGCGCGTGCTCAAAGCAAATAATTATCATCGTTAAACATTGACTAACCGGTCAGAGGATTCCGTTTATTTACAGCTAAAAGAAATGAAATTTTAGAAAATGAATCTCACGGATCGTGGTTAGAGGATATCTATTTTTTTAAAAAATATATTTTTAGAAAATAAAAAAAAATCATAAAATTGAAAAACTTAATGCAGCTTTAATAATAAGGACATTATTAAGATTGCAGTTTTATTTCATGTATTTTTAAATACTAGTATTTGAAAATTTCTCCAGATTATATCTTAGAAACTCTCCAAATAAACCTCAGGCAAGTAACATGTATACATGTAGTTATCGAAGCCACCAGAATCATAGTACATGTATAGCTAACATAGTGCCGCTCGCATATATTCTGGCACGCAATCATGTTGTAGACACGGATTGTATCAACTCCCATAAACAGGAGGCCCGTGGGCCTAACAGTCATATGACGATATGTCCAAGATAATTAAGAATTTCAGTTTTCTAATACAGCTATGACCTTGACTTTTGAACTTTTGACCTTGAATTCTATATCAACATGATCGTCATATCAATACCTACTATATTCTAAAAAAAAACTCCTTAAAAATTCTTTTCCCCCTTATCGGGCCCCATAGGGGACATATCTCCTTCATTAGTGCAAATCTGAAAGGCCTTAACCCAGGCATGATTATCACCAAGTTTAATAATTAGGACCATTGGTTTGAGAGGAAAAGATTAAAATGTAAAAGTTAACGCAAGACGCACTAGAGACGACGGACATTGAACCATAGCAATAGCCCATCTGAGCTTTTAGCTCAGGTGAGCTAAAACATTAATTTTAACGATTTATAATTTTTGGCGAGATTATCAATGTCCAATAGACATTGGCGTATCCATGGAAACCAAATCGTCTTCCGTTTAGAATACTACCAATAAGCAAGTTTTTCATTTCTAACAAGATCTCAAGTCTTTTTTACCAAACAATTTTGGAATCACTACTTTGTTTGAAAAATGACACGAACATAAGTCAGGCGTTTTGACATGCAAGTTCGATACACCTCTTGTTTTTAAATCGACTATTTTAATCTGGCTTGCTGCAATAAAAATGTACATTTTGCTTAAGTGTATTGTAGCAGAAAATTCAGCTGGTGGGTCAAAGTTTGGTATTGTTAATAACAATTCCTGGTCAAAAACATTCTCATTTTGAGATTCGGTCAATTTCCAAACGCTGCCATCTTGAAAAAGCACAAAGATGACGTCATCTTCGACCATAGCCTTCCGAAACGAACATTCATTGGTCAGATTCCCTGTTAAATGAATTGTACCGTTAATGGGATCACATTCATAAATACAACCGATATCGTCTCCTTGGTTACTAAATAAATATATTGTCTGTGATGTAGCAACCGTGCATGCATTTTCCAGCAATGGAACAGATATATCGAGATCTAACACGTGAGATGAAAATTTGTACTTCACGCTGTTACTATCCGTTTCATTCTTTCTTTGAATAAACCAAATTCCGTCGTCAATTGGTGTCATGAAAGCCTTTGATGAAAAAGTGAAAATCGATTTCAAAGACACAGTAACGTCCCTTAGAACTTCGTCTGTATTGTCGCTTACATCAACGACATACAACTTCGACGGCATATTATATACTGACCCTAGCATATATATGTTATTATTAGTATACAGCAGATCGGAGATTTTTATGTTGTCAAATCTGGGAGAAAATAATAGTTTTTGACTTAGGAAGTCAAACATTACGAGCACTTTCCTTTCCGGGTTGACAGATATATGTCCAATTACAAACACATCTGCATTTTCCATGTGTGATCTGTGAAAGCTACTTCCGGTAGACGACGACATTCTGGACTCGGGTATGGCTATTAGTTGTAAACCATGGTTTAAAATACTAGAAACTCGCACATCTTCTTGAAAAATTGGCATACTTTTCATTAATTTTCTTAAATATCTTGAACGCAATAATGGTATCCGTACGAATTTCATAAGTTCAGACAAGGCCTCTTTTCTGAATGTGTAGTCCTTCTTGAGCCACCACATCACAGCATCGCATACTTGTTCCTCAGATTTGACTTTTAGATTATCTTGCGATATAATCTGTGATAATTCTTCTTGGGTAAGTTCCAAAAAACTCTCCCCAGAGCAAACTTGGATAAAATTATACAAAATAAATTGAAAGCATTTCTCTGCCACGGAACATCGATAAAGGCTGCAGACTTTCCACACATTTAAACAATTATCAACAGACAAATGGTCCATTAAAAACTCTTCACATCGCCTAACTACACAATCAATTTGAAGCATAGAAGCGGCTTTCAATACATCTGATATATTACTTTCTGAGAGACCATTGTCTTCCGCATGGATATATGACAATATCACTCGGAATGCTTCGGATGAAATATCTTTTAATTCTACTTCCGGTTCTCGGCTTTCTTTGAAATCTGAGGTAAACATTACTTGAAAGTAAGGCGACACTGCAGCTAGAACAACCTTGTGACATCTGAACGACTCCGTGTCGATTTTGATCGTGATGTCCGTCAAACTACCATCTGCTCTCAGGGCACCTAATCCTTTTGCCAAAAGGAAAGACGTGTCTTTAAGCCAAGACTTTTCCGACATCGAATCGTCGGTGTCGTGTTTCGATCCTGTAAAATATAAGGAGGATATTAAGTTTAATCGTGTAAAAACAGTTACCAAGGTAACAACTACAGCAAAAAGAAAAATATATTCTCTAGTTTACATGGCAGTAGCTATGATTGTTTTATATCAAACGTTTAACTCCTCTCTTCAAAAGCATTGAGATTAAATAAAGCAGGATTATTCTTGGGAAAAAGAATTATAAACAAATTATCGGAGCCCTTATTAGGCGAGTGTGACGAATTTGCAAAATTCGAAGCAACTTTGTCTTTTCGTGTAAACCGTGAATGAAAGACAAACATACGTTATTTGGTGCGAGATTTTAATACTATTTTTAGACTTTATTAAGTTGAACAATATCTGTATATGTATCACAGGTTAACTATTATTGAGGCCCGGTATCATCCGATCACAGCGCATCCAACCTAGGTTTGAATCCAACCAGGACAGATCCTTGTGTGAGAAAGTTTGTCAGTTCGCTTGTCGAAGGATGTGATGGGTTTTTCAACCGAAACTCCGGTTTCCTCCACCATCCACGAACTGACATTCTCCATAACAATAAAAAAATCTTGACTGGGGCGTAAAACACCATTAAGATATCCATCAAAGGAGATTGAATAACTTAATCCATTAACGGCATTAGTCCAAGAATTTATCATTTATGTAATAATGAGTCATTAAAAACAAGATGATTTAAGGAAATTAAATTTAAAAATAAGACACCATGAGGAATGAGGAAAAGAATTAAAAAGAAAGTTCTATTAAATTAGTACCGACATGTCGTTATACGATATCACGTTATCATTTCTGTACTTAGGCAAATAAAACTGACCTGTTAAAATTTAAACCTAATACTGTCCCGGAAATCTACAACTACTGGTCAATACTGGACGGAAAATTTGTTGATTTTAGGACCGGGTCGATAAGTAAGCTGCCTGGTATTCGAGGGATATTTTAAAATCACTAAATAATATTTTTTTTCCGATTACCCAACATCTACATTAGGTATGTATCAAGTATTTAAATTAATTTTGTTTAAAATAGTTTATCCATTTTGTTACAGAAAATAATATTAACCCGCCATTTACATTAAATATGTATCAGTTTTTTAAAAAATCTATTTTGTTTAATAATAGTTCTGCCATTGTGTTTTCTTTTAACACAGACTATTGTTATGACAATAATATCTACTATAAGTACTCTCTCTCTCTCTCTCTGTGTGTGTGTGTGTGTGTGTGTGTGTGTGTGTGTGTGTGTGTGTGTGTGTGTGTGTGTGAAACATGTATATACATATCTGAGTAGTTGTAGTAGTAGTAGATTGGCTTAAGGCTAGTCGGGGACTGAATTGTGTTATTTTCGCATTAAAATCAATATTTGAAATCGGACTGTGCTTAAATAAATATTTAATTTTATTTTCTCTTAGTAATTTATGCGACCCTATGCGACACATTCAATAATTAAACATGGCTGGGTTGTCAAACACTATATGTGTAAAGTCAAAGGTGAATATTTACATTTATCTATTGTATTTGTTGACGTTTAGTTGTATCACGATCGATCCCAATCTTGGAATGAAAATTTTTACTTTTTCTTTATTATGAGAAAAAAATGTCCAATTCTTTCATTTTTTTCCCCATTTATCACTAAAAGTAAAATTATAATCATTTCTTTTCATGCTGAATTTATTGAATGTTTGAACACCAAATCAGCACATTTAATATTTTTACAAAATAACATTTATTCGATTTTTTTCACCAAAGGAAAATATTAATTTATTGATGCTAACACGGATTAAGTTATAATTACAAATGTGGTGAATAGGTTCAATAGCCGGTTGGCTACTAAACCAGTATTTAGACAACCCTGGGTTCGATCCCCAGTTTGACGTTATGGCCACGACGGCATATTGTCCGAAAAGTAGCTTGCCGTCGATCTCGGTTTACAATTAGTTGGTTGAATTTTGTTTTCCCATTTCTCTGACATTGCGATGACTGTTGTGTTGTCTGCTAATACTGACCCTATCATCAACATTACTCACAAATCAACATAAAAATAAGAGTTATTCCCCTTACACTAACAACAACAATCGCTAGTCCAACAGAGCAGGAATATTATGTGACTTCTTGAAAATGTTATCGTTTTAAAGAAGTGTTTATATTATCAAAGTTTAATACATACCTTCGTCAGACATGAGAATATATTTTATGTTTTAGAAGACCTGGATCAGTCAATATTTTGGAGAACTTCAACTTGCTTTCACTTTCGACTTTGTTTAACAAGGGAGATAATATAAAAACCTCGCTCCCAGTCATTACTTTACTTCTATTATCATTTGGACACCCGCCGTTGTAGAGTGCCACTCATTATAATAAACGCAAAGCTACTGCAAGTTTTAAAACAGAAAGATAAATCTGACAATTTTGCTGGTTATCAGAAAAAGAACACAAAGAACAAGAAAATAATAATAATAACGATAACAATAATAAATAAATAAATAAATAAATAAATAAATAAATAAATAAATAAATAAATAAATGAAAATAACAATTGAGAAAAATTAATAAACAAAGTGTTTGAATTACAATTTTATTTAACAATGAAACTGAATTATCGAAAGTAAATACTAACAATTAATAAAAAAAAGGGGACCCGTCAAAGAACAGCGTAGCTCACCTGCAAATCTAAAGCATCGAAATTGTACATTAAATCATATTAAATGTAACACGTGACAATGATTCGAGTTTATCAATTATACAAGTAACCAATCAAATCATTTTTCGTGGGCAGATAAACTTGAACTATCATGATTTCGACCTTTGACTTTTACTATCATCTTCAAGTTCTATAATGTTTATTTTATCACCATCCGGGGCTTTTTCGGGAACCACTTTATTATTTTGTCCACAGCATTTAAAGGCGATATAAATTCGCAATAAATAGCATAAATATAACAAAATATAGACTACCGGTATCCCCAACAATGCTAACAAAATAGAATACAGAGCAGCACTTCCGGGTTTTGACCAATCCAAAATTGGATAAATAGGAGTGCCACCTGCCGCATGCCAAATTACAGAAAATATTACGTAAACAACACCGTATATGATTGGTTGATAAAAATGAAGGAGTCTGATTGGTTTTGCTGTAATAAACAGTGTGGCAATAATATAAACGCCGTTTAGCAGGTGCTTGGCTATGCTCAATGCGCTGAATTCTGAAACATAAAAATGAAAATCAGAATTTAATGATTAAATTTAACACCTAATAAAGTCAACAAAAAATTTTTCATCTTACCATTCCCAGTTTAAATTTTTTCTGAGTATTCATTATAAAGTTGTTTATTTTACAGTAATTACCAGAATGTAATCTAGCAATGCTTTTAAATACATTAATTGAATAAAACAAAGCGTTCGTTGGCATTTACTTTCATCTTGATTAAGCTTTAAACAAAATAATTATTGATAAATACAGTAATATTAGCTATGTACATCTACATAAAAACTACATCGTAGGCTTTGGGGTCTAAAACCCGTATTTATGGATCTCATTGCCTCTTAACACCTAGGTTCGAATCGGGCAGATCCTAGTTTGAGAAAAAATGCCATTTTGCATTCCAAAGAGTGGTTGTTGTTGTTGTTCCCCCACCATCCCACACCTGACCACGTTGATATAAATAAACGAACCATTATTCTATTTCTCTATCTTCTACAGGAAGCATAAAGGGGGCTAAGCCTGTCCATAGATAATTAATCAAAAATTTTGCAATACAGTCAGGTCTATTCATTTAATTTATTTTGACTGATGAAAGGGACATTTAAGGTATTTTAAACCACAGGCATTACCCCCCCCCTCTCTCTCTCTCTCTCTCTCTCTCTCTCTCTCTCTCTCTCTCTCTCTCTCAATATTTATTACCTGGACTAAGTAAGGCATAGTAACTTATAGTTATCAGGACTCCTATTGGATAGTTTATGTTGACTAGAACCCACAAAACTTTGAGGTACCATGGCATTAAATTACTGCAACCTGAAACATAAAACAAAATATATTTAAAACAGACATATATTTTGTACTGGCGGTCGACTGTTAATTTTTCTGACACTTGAAGTTCCTGTCATTGCCTAGATTGATACTGAATTCAGTTGGAGCAGATTCTAGTTATGTTACCTAGTCTGTGAAGTATCGGTTATTTTATTTTGGGTTTCTTGATTCCTCTCATCACTCGTGATTTCCTGTTTCAATTTGATAAAAATAATTCTGACTTTGCCTTAAAACACAAATCTCCTGTATATGATAGAGAAAAGGATGAAACATTGTGTAATTTACATAAAAAAACATTACATGCCCTGGTGTCGTTGTGTCCAGTGTTCGCACTGATGGCCAGTGTCATTACTAATACCTAGTGTCATTAAAAAACCCATTGTCCTTAGTAATATACGGTGTCTGTAAAAATACCCAGTGTCAGAACTAATGGCCATTGTCCACCCAACTGTGAAGTGTCCGTGCTTACAATTACAGTGTCCGTACAAATGCCCAGTATCCGTACAAATGTCTAGTCCATAAGCCCAATGTTTGTATACAGGAAGTGTACGTTAAAATACCCAGTGTTCATCATCAAAACACGTGTCCGTATTAATACCCAGTGTCCATACAAATGTCTAGTTAAATGTCAAGTGTTTGTTAAACACCGGTGTCCATACAAATGTATTGCTAAATGTCCAGTGTTTGTTAAACACCAGTGTCCATACAAATGTGTAGTTAAATGTCCACTGTTCGTTAAACACCAGTGTCCATACAAATGTGTAGTTAAATGTCCAGTATTCGTTAAACACCAGTGTCTATTCAAATGTGCAGTTAAATTCCAGTGTTTGTTAAACACCAGTGTCCATACAAATGTGTAGTTAAATGTCCAGTGTTACTTAAACACCAGTATACAAATGTGTAGTTAAATGTCCAGTGTTTGTTAAACACCAGGGTCCATACAAATGAGTTGTTAAATGTACAGTGTTACTTAAACACAAGTGTACATACAAATGTGTAGTTAAATGTCCAGTGTTTGTTAAACACCAGTGTCCATACAAATGTGTAGCTAAATGTCCAGTGAAAGTTAAACACCCGTGTCCATACAAATGTGTAGTTAAATGTCCA
Organism: Tegillarca granosa; assembly: GCA_029721355.1. Taxonomy (NCBI): domain Eukaryota; kingdom Metazoa; phylum Mollusca; class Bivalvia; order Arcoida; family Arcidae; genus Tegillarca; species Tegillarca granosa. Next base: position 742,759 of record JARBDR010000135.1, read on the forward strand.
GTGATAGTTAAACACCCGTGTCCATACAAATGTTTAGTTAAATGACCAGTGTTTGTTAAACACCAGTTTCCATACAAATGTGTAGTAAAATGTCCAGTGTTCGTTAAACACCAGTGTCCATACAAATGTCTAGTTAAATGTCCAGTGTTACTTAAACACCAATGTCCATACAAATGTGTAGTTAAATGTCCAGTGTTCGTTAAACACCAGTGTCCATACAAATGTACAGTTAAAATGTCAAGTGTTTGTTAAACACCGGTGTCCATACAAATGTCTAGTTAAATGCCCAGTGTTTGTTTAACACAAGTGTCCATACAAATGTGTCGTGAAATATCCAGTGTTACTTAAACACCAGTGTCCGTACAAATGTCTTGTTAAATGTCCAGTGTTTTTAAAAACCATTGTCTATGCAAATGTATTGTTAAATGTCCAGTGTTCGTTAAACACCAGTGTCCATACAAATGTGTAGTTAAATGTCCAGTGTTTGTTAAACACCAGTGTCCATACAAATGTCTAGTTAAATGTCCAGTGTTACTTAAACACCAGTGTCCGTACAAATGTCTTGTTAAATGTCCAGTGTTTGTTAAACACCGGTGTCCATACAAATGTCTAGTTAAATGTCCAGTGTTTGTTAAACACCAGTGTCCATACAAATGTGTAGTTAAATGTCCAGTGTTTGTTTAACACCAGTGTCCATACAAATGTGTAGGTAAATGTCCAGTGTTTGTTAAACACCAGTGTCCATACAAATGTCTAGTTAAATGTCCATTGTTTCTTAAACACCAATGTCCATACAAAAGTCTAGTTAAATGCCCAGTGTTTGTTTAACACAAGTGTCCATACAAATGTGTCGTGAAATATCCAGTGTTACTTAAACACCAGTGTCCGTACAAATGTCTTGTTAAATGTCCAGTGTTTTTTAAAAACCAGTGTCTATGCAAATGTATTGTTAAATGTCCAGTGTTCGTTAAACACCAGTGTCCATACAAATGTGTAGTTAAATGTCCAGTGTTTGTTTAACACCAGTGTCCATACAAATGTGTAGTTAAATGTCCAGTGTTTGTTAAACACCAGTGTCCATACAAATGTGAAGTTAAATGTCCATTGTTTCTTAAACATCAGTGTCCATACAAAAGTTTAGTTAATGTACAGTGTTTGTTAAACACCAGTGTTCATACAAATGTGTAGTTAAATGTCAGTGTTCGTTAAACACCAGTGTCTATACAAATGTATAGTTAAATGTCCAGTGTTCGTTAAACACCAGTGTCCATACAAATGTCTAGTTAAATGTCCAGTGTTAGTTAAACACCATTGCCTATACAAATGTCTAGTTAAATGTCCAGTATTTGTTAAACACCAGTGTCGATACAAATGTGTAGTTAAATGTCCAGTGTTTGTTTAACAACAGTGTCCATACAAATGTGTAGTTAAATGTCCAGTGTTTGTTAAACACCAGTGTCCATACAAATGTGAAGTTAAATGTCCATTGTTTCTTAAACATCAGTGTCCATACAAAAGTTTAGTTAATGTTCAGTGTTTGTTAAACACCAGTGTTCATACAAATGTGTAGTTAAATGTCAGTGTTCGTTAAACATCAATGTCCATACAAATGTGCAGTTAAATTTCAAGTGTTACTTAAACACCAGTGTCCATACAAATGTGTAGTGAAATGTCAAGTGTTTGTTAAACACCGGTGTCCATACAAATGTCTAGTTAAATGTCCAGTGTTTGTTAAACACCGGTGTCCATACAAATGTCTAGTTAAATGTCCAGTGTTTGTTAAACACCAGTGTCCATACAAAAGTCTAGTTAAATGTCCAGTGTTCGTTAAACACCAGTGTCTATACAATTGTATAGTTAAATGTCCAGTGTTCGTTAAACACCAGTATCCGTACAAATGTCTAGTCCATAAGCCCAATGTTTGTATACAGGAAGTGTACGTTAAAATACCCAGTGTTCATCATCAAAACACGTGTCCGTATTAATACGAAGTGTCCATACAAATATCTAGTTAAATGTCAAGTGTTTGTTAAACACCGGTGTCCATACAAATGTTTTGCTAAATGTCCAGTGTTTGTTAAACACCAGTGTCCATACAAATGTGTAGTTAAATGTCCAGTGTTTGTTAAACACCAGTGTCCATACAAATGTGTAGTTAAATGTCCAGTGTTCGTTAAACACCAGTGTCCATACAAATGTGTAGTTAAATGTCCAGTGTTACTTAAACACCAGTATACAAATGTGTAGTTAAATGTCCAGTGTTTGTTAAACACCAGGGTCCATACAAATGTGTAGTTAAATGTCCAGTGTTTGTTAAACACCAGGGTCCATACAAATGAGTTGTTAAATGTACAGTGTTACTTAAACACAAGTGTACATACAAATGTGTAGTTAAATGTCCAGTGTTTGTTAAACACCAGTGTCCATACAAATGTGTAGCTAAATGTCCAGTGAAAGTTAAACACCCGTGTCCATACAAATGTGTAGTTAAATGTCCAGTGATAGTTAAACACCCGTGTCCATACAAATGTTTAGTTAAATGTCCAGTGTTTGTTAAACACCAGTTTCCATACAAATGTGTAGTAAAATGTCCAGTGTTCGTTAAACACCAGTGTCCATACAAATGTCTAGTTAAATGTCCAGTGTTACTTAAACACCAATGTCCATACAAATGTGTAGTTAAATGTCCAGTGTTCGTTAAACACCAGTGTCCATACAAATGTACAGTTAAAATGTCCAGTGTTTGTTAAACACCCGTGTCCATACAAATGTTTAGTTAAATGTCCAGTGTTTGTTAAACACCAATGTCCATACAAATGTGTAGTTAAATGTCCAGTGTTCGTTAAACACCAGTGTCCATACAAATGTCTAGTTAAATGTCCAGTGTTTGTTAAACACCAGTGTCCATACAAATGTGTAGTTAAAATGTCCAGTGTTCGTTAAACACCAGTGTCCATACAAATGTGTAGTTAAATGACCAGTGTTTGTTAAACACCAGTGTCCATACAAATGTGTAGTTAAATGTCCAGTGTTTGTTAAACACCCGTGTCCATACAAATGTTTAGTTAAATGTCCAGTGTTTGTTAAACACCAATGTCCATACAAATGTGTAGTTAAATGTCCAGTGTTCGTTAAACACCAGTGTCCATACAAATGTACAGTTAAAATGTCCAGTGTTTGTTAAACACCAGTGTCCATACAAATGTCTAGTTAAATGTCCAGTGTTTGTTAAACACCAGTGTCCATACAAATGTGTAGTTAAAATGTCCAGTGTTCGTTAAACACCAGTGTCCATACAAATGTGTAGTTAAATGACCAGTGTTTGTTAAACACCAGTGTCCATACAAATGTGTAGTTAAATGTCCAGTGTTTGTTAAACACCGGTGTCCATACAAATGTGTAGTTAAATGTCCAGTGTTTGTTAAACACCAGTGTCCATACAAATGTGTAGTTAAATGTCCAGTGTTTGTTAAACACCAGTGTCCATACAAATGTTTAGTTAAATGTCCAGTGTCAGTTAAACACCATTGCCTATACAAATGTCTAGTTAAATGTCCAGTGTTTGTTTAACACCAGTATCCATACAAATGTCTAGTTAAATGTCCAGAGTTTGTTAAACACCAATGTCTATACAAATGTGTAGTTAAATGTCCATTCTTTCTTAAACATCAGTGTCTATACAAAAGTTTAGTTAATGTCCAGTGTTTGTTAAACACCAGTGTCCATTAAAATGTGTAGTTAAATATCAGTGTTCGTTAAACATCAATGTCCATACAAATGTGCAGTTAAATTTCCAGTGTTTGTTAAAAACCAGTGTCCATACAAATGTCTAGTTAAATGCCCAGTGTTTGTTTAACACAAGTGTCCATACAAATGTGTCGTGAAATATCCAGTGTTACTTAAACACCAGTGTCCATACAAATGTCTTGTTAAATGTCCAGTGTTTGTTATAAACCAGTGTCTATGCAAATGTATTGTTAAATGTCCAGTGTTCGTTAAACACCAGTGTCCATACAAATGTGAAGTTAAATGTCCAGTGTTTGTTAAACACCAGTGTCCATACAAATGTCTAGTTAAATGTCCAGTGTTACTTAAACACCAATGTCCATACAAATGTGTAGTAAAATGTCCAGTGATAGTAAAACACCCGTGTCCATACAAATGTGTAGTTAAATGTCAAGTGTTTGTTAAACATCAGTGTCCATACAAATGTCTAGTTAAATGTCCAGTGTTTGTTAAACACCAGTGTCCATACAAAAGTCTAGTTAAATGTCCAGTGTTCGTTAAACACCAGTGTCTATACAAAAGTATAGTTAAATGTCCAGTGTTCGTTAAACACCAGTGTCCATACAAATGTCTAGTTAAATGTCCAGTGTTAGTAAAACACCATTGCCTATACAAATGTCTAGTTCAATGTCCAGTATTTGTTAAACACCAGTGTCGATACAAATGTGTAGTTAAATGTCCAGTGTTTGTTTAACACCAGTGTCCATACAAATGTGTAGTTAAATGTCCAGTGTTTGTTAAACGCCAGTGTCCATACAAATGTGAAGTTAAATGTCCATTGTTTCTTAAACATCAGTGTCCATACAAAAGTTTCGTTAATGTTCAGTGTTTGTTAAACACCAGTGTTCATACAAATGTGTAGTTAAATGTCAGTGTTCGTTAAACATCAATGTCCATACAAATGTGCAGTTAAATTTCCAGTGTTACTTAAACACCAGTGTCCATACAAATGTGTAGTGAAATGTCAAGTGTTTGTTAAACACCGGTGTCCATACAAATGTCTAGTTAAATGTCCAGTGTTTGTTAAACACCAGTGTCCATACAAAAGTCTAGTTAAATGCCCAGTGTTTGTTTAACACAAGTGTCCATACAAATGTGTCGTGAAATATTCAGTGTTACTTAAACACCAATGTCCATACAAATGTCTTGTTAAATGTCCAGTGTTTGTTAAAAACCAGTGTCTATGCAAATGTATTGTTAAATGTCCAGTGTTCGTTAAACACCAGTGTTCATACAAATGTGTAGTTAAATGTCAGTGTTCGTTAAACATCAATGTCCATACAAATGTGCAGTTAAATTTCCAGTGTTACTTAAACACCAGTGTCCATACAAATGTGTAGTGAAATGTCAAGTGTTTGTTAAACACCGGTGTCCATACAAATGTCTAGTTAAATGCCCAGTGTTTGTTTAACACAAGTGTCCATACAAATGTGTCGTGAAATATCCAGTGTTACTTAAACACCAGTGTCCGTACAAATGTCTTGTTAAATGTCCAGTGTTTTTTAAAAACCAGTGTCTATGCAAATGTATTGTTAAATGTCCAGTGTTCGATAAACACCAGTGTCCATACAAATGTGTAGTTAAATGTCCAGTGTTTGTTAAACACCAGTGTCCATACAAATGTCTAGTTAAATGTCCAGTGTTACTTAAACACCAGTGTCCGTACAAATGTCTTGTTAAATGTCCAGTGTTTGTTAAACACCGGTGTCCATACAAATGTCTAGTTAAATGTCCAGTGTTTGTTAAACACCAGTGTCCATACAAATGTGTAGTTAAATGTCCAGTGTTTGTTTAACACCAGTGTCCATACAAATGTGTAGTTAAATGTCCAGTGTTTGTTAAACACCAGTGTCCATACAAATGTGAAGTTAAATGTCCATTGTTTCTTAAACATCAGTGTCCATACAAAAGTTTAGTTAATGTTCAGTGTTTGTTAAACACCAGTGTTCATACAAATGTGTAATTAAATGTCAGTGTTCGTTAAACACCAGTGTCTATACAAATGTATAGTTAAATGTCCAGTGTTCGTTAAACACCAGTGTCCAAACAAATGTCTAGTTAAATGTCCAGTGTTAGTTAAACACCATTGCCTATACAAATGTCTAGTTAAATGTCCAGTATTTGTTAAACACCAGTGTCGATACAAATGTGTAGTTAAATGTCCAGTGTTTGTTTAACACCAGTGTCCATACAAATGTGTAGTTAAATGTCCAGTGTTTGTTAAACACCAGTGTCCATACAAATGTGAAGTTAAATGTCCATTGTTTCTTAAACATTAGTGTCCATACAAAAGTTTAGTTAATGTTCAGTGTTTGTTAAACACCAGTGTTCATACAAATGTGTAGTTAAATGTCAGTGTTCGTTAAACATCAATGTCCATACAAATGTGCAGTTAAATTTCCAGTGTTACTTAAACACCAGTGTCCATACAAATGTGTAGTGAAATGTCAAGTGTTTGTTAAACACTGGTGTCCATACAAATGTCTAGTTAAATGTCCAGTGTTTGTTAAACACCGGTGTCCATACAAATGTCTAGTTAAATGTCCAGTGTTTGTTAAACACCAGTGTCCATACAAAAGTCTAGTTAAATGTCCAGTGTTCGTTAAACACCAGTGTCTATACAATTGTATAGTTAAATGTCCAGTGTTCGTTAAACACCAGTATCCGTACAAATGTCTAGTCCATAAGCCCAATGTTTGTATACAGGAAGTGTACGTTAAAATACCCAGTGTTCATCATCAAAACACGTGTCCGTATTAATACCAAGTGTCCATACAAATATCTAGTTAAATGTCAAGTGTTTGTTAAACACCGGTGTCCATACAAATGTTTTGCTAAATGTCCAGTGTTTGTTAAACACCAGTGTCCATACAAATGTGTAGTTAAATGTCCAGTGTTTGTTAAACACCAGTGTCCATACAAATGTGTAGTTAAATGTCCAGTGTTCGTTAAACACCAGTGTCCATACAAATGTGTAGTTAAATGTCCAGTGTTCGTTAAACACCAGTGTCTATACAAATGTGCAGTTAAATGTCCAGTGTTTGTTAAACATCAGGGTCCATACAAATGTGTAGTTAAATGTCCAGTGTTACTTAAACACCAGTATACAAATGTGTAGGTAAATGTCCAGTGTTTGTTAAACACCAGGGTCCTTACAAATGTGTTGTTAAATGTACAGTGTTACTTAAACACCAGTATACAAATGTGTAGTTAAATGTCCAGTATTTGTTAAACACCAGTGTCGATACAAATGTGTTGTTAAATGTCCAGTGTTTGTTTAACACCAGTGTCCATACAAATGTCTTGTTTAATGTCCAGTGTTTGTTAAACACCAGTGTCCATACAAATGTGAAGTTAAATGTCCATTGTTTCTTAAACATCAGTGTCCATACAAAAGTTTAGTTAATGTTCAGTGTTTGTTTAACACCATTGTTCATACAAATGTGTAGTTAAATGTCAGTGTTCGTTAAACATTAATGTCCATACAAATGTGCAGTTAAATTTCCAGTGTTACTTAAACACCAGTGTCCATACAAATGTGTAGTGAAATGTCAAGTGTTTGTTAAACACCGGTGTCCATACAAATGTCTAGTTAAATGTCCAGTGTTTGTTAAACACCAGTGTCCATTAAAATGTGTAGTTAAATATCAGTGTTCGTTAAACATCAATGTCCATACAAATGTGCAGTTAAATTTCCAGTGTTTGTTAAAAACCAGTGTCCATACAAATGTCTAGTTAAATGCCCAGTGTTTGTTTAACACAAGTGTCCATACAAATGTGTCGTGAAATATCCAGTGTTACTTAAACACCAGTGTCCATACAAATGTCTTGTTAAATGTCCAGTGTTTGTTATAAACCAGTGTCTATGCAAATGTATTGTTAAATGTCCAGTGTTCGTTAAACACCAGTGTCCATACAAATGTGAAGTTAAATGTCCAGTGTTTGTTAAACACCAGTGTCCATACAAATGTCTAGTTAAATGTCCAGTGTTACTTAAACACCAATGTCCATACAAATGTGTAGTAAAATGTCCAGTGATAGTAAAACACCCGTGTCCATACAAATGTGTAGTTAAATGTCAAGTGTTTGTTAAACATCAGTGTCCATACAAATGTCTAGTTAAATGTCCAGTGTTTGTTAAACACCAGTGTCCATACAAAAGTCTAGTTAAATGTCCAGTGTTCGTTAAACACCAGTGTCTATACAAAAGTATAGTTAAATGTCCAGTGTTCGTTAAACACCAGTGTCCATACAAATGTCTAGTTAAATGTCCAGTGTTAGTAAAACACCATTGCCTATACAAATGTCTAGTTCAATGTCCAGTATTTGTTAAACACCAGTGTCCATACAAAAGTCTAGTTAAATGTCCAGTGTTCGTTAAACACCAGTGTCTATACAATTGTATAGTTAAATGTCCAGTGTTCGTTAAACACCAGTATCCGTACAAATGTCTAGTCCATAAGCCCAATGTTTGTATACAGGAAGTGTACGTTAAAATACCCAGTGTTCATCATCAAAACACGTGTCCGTATTAATACCAAGTGTCCATACAAATATCTAGTTAAATGTCAAGTGTTTGTTAAACACCGGTGTCCATACAAATGTTTTGCTAAATGTCCAGTGTTTGTTAAACACCAGTGTCCATACAAATGTGTAGTTAAATGTCCAGTGTTCGTTAAACACCAGTGTCCATACAAATGTGTAGTTAAATGTCCAGTGTTCGTTAAACACCAGTGTCTATACAAATGTGCAGTTAAATGTCCAGTGTTTGTTAAACATCAGGGTCCATACAAATGTGTAGTTAAATGTCCAGTGTTACTTAAACACCAGTATACAAATGTGTAGGTAAATGTCCAGTGTTTGTTAAACACCAGGGTCCTTACAAATGTGTTGTTAAATGTACAGTGTTACTTAAACACCAGTATACAAATGTGTAGTTAAATGTCCAGTATTTGTTAAACACCAGTGTCGATACAAATGTGTTGTTAAATGTCCAGTGTTTGTTTAACACCAGTGTCCATACAAATGTCTTGTTTAATGTCCAGTGTTTGTTAAACACCAGTGTCCATACAAATGTGAAGTTAAATGTCCATTGTTTCTTAAACATCAGTGTCCATACAAAAGTTTAGTTAATGTTCAGTGTTTGTTTAACACCATTGTTCATACAAATGTGTAGTTAAATGTCAGTGTTCGTTAAACATTAATGTCCATACAAATGTGCAGTTAAATTTCCAGTGTTACTTAAACACCAGTGTCCATACAAATGTGTAGTGAAATGTCAAGTGTTTGTTAAACACCGGTGTCCATACAAATGTCTAGTTAAATGTCCAGTGTTTGTTAAACACCAGTGTCCATTAAAATGTGTAGTTAAATATCAGTGTTCGTTAAACATCAATGTCCATACAAATGTGCAGTTATATTTCCAGTGTTTGTTAAAAACCAGTGTCCATACAAATGTCTAGTTAAATGCCCAGTGTTTGTTTAACACAAGTGTCCATACAAATGTGTCGTGAAATATCCAGTGTTACTTAAACACCAGTGTCCATACAAATGTCTTGTTAAATGTCCAGTGTTTGTTATAAACCAGTGTCTATGCAAATGTATTGTTAAATGTCCAGTGTTCGTTAAACACCAGTGTCCATACAAATGTGAAGTTAAATGTCCAGTGTTTGTTAAACACCAGTGTCCATACAAATGTCTAGTTAAATGTCCAGTGTTACTTAAACACCAATGTCCATACAAATGTGTAGTAAAATGTCCAGTGATAGTAAAACACCCGTGTCCATACAAATGTGTAGTTAAATGTCAAGTGTTTGTTAAACATCAGTGTCCATACAAATGTCTAGTTAAATGTCCAGTGTTTGTTAAACACCAGTGTCCATACAAAAGTCTAGTTAAATGTCCAGTGTTCGTTAAACACCAGTGTCTATACAAAAGTATAGTTAAATGTCCAGTGTTCGTTAAACACCAGTGTCCATACAAATGTCTAGTTAAATGTCCAGTGTTAGTAAAACACCACTGCCTATACAAATGTCTAGTTCAATGTCCAGTATTTGTTAAACACCAGTGTCGATACAAATGTGTAGTTAAATGTCCAGTGTTTGTTTAACACCAGTGTCCATACAAATGTGTAGTTAAATGTCCAGTGTTTGTTAAACGCCAGTGTCCATACAAATGTGAAGTTAAATGTCCATTGTTTCTTAAACATCAGTGTCCATACAAAAGTTTAGTTAATGTTCAGTGTTTGTTAAACACCAGTGTTCATACAAATGTGTAGTTAAATGTCAGTGTTCGTTAAACATCAATGTCCATACAAATGTGCAGTTAAATTTCCAGTGTTACTTAAACACCAGTGTCCATACAAATGTGTAGTGAAATGTCAAGTGTTTGTTAAACACCGGTGTCCATACAAATGTCTAGTTAAATGTCCAGTGTTTGTTAAACACCAGTGTCCATACAAAAGTCTAGTTAAATGCCCAGTGTTTGTTTAACACAAGTGTCCATACAAATGTGTCGTGAAATATTCAGTGTTACTTAAACACCAATGTCCATACAAATGTCTTGTTAAATGTCCAGTGTTTGTTAAAAACCAGTGTCTATGCAAATGTATTGTTAAATGTCCAGTGTTCGTTAAACACCAGTGTTCATACAAATGTGTAGTTAAATGTCAGTGTTCGTTAAACATCAATGTCCATACAAATGTGCAGTTAAATTTCCAGTGTTACTTAAACACCAGTGTCCATACAAATGTGTAGTGAAATGTCAAGTGTTTGTTAAACACCGGTGTCCATACAAATGTCTAGTTAAATGCCCAGTGTTTGTTTAACACAAGTGTCCATACAAATGTGTCGTGAAATATCCAGTGTTACTTAAACACCAGTGTCCGTACAAATGTCTTGTTAAATGTCCAGTGTTTTTTAAAAACCAGTGTCTATGCAAATGTATTGTTAAATGTCCAGTGTTCGATAAACACCAGTGTCCATACAAATGTGTAGTTAAATGTCCAGTGTTTGTTAAACACCAGTGTCCATACAAATGTCTAGTTAAATGTCCAGTGTTACTTAAACACCAGTGTCCGTACAAATGTCTTGTTAAATGTCCAGTGTTTGTTAAACACCGGTGTCCATACAAATGTCTAGTTAAATGTCCAGTGTTTGTTAAACACCAGTGTCCATACAAATGTGTAGTTAAATGTCCAGTGTTTGTTTAACACCAGTGTCCATACAAATGTGTAGTTAAATGTCCAGTGTTTGTTAAACACCAGTGTCCATACAAATGTGAAGTTAAATGTCCATTGTTTCTTAAACATCAGTGTCCATACAAAAGTTTAGTTAATGTTCAGTGTTTGTTAAACACCAGTGTTCATACAAATGTGTAATTAAATGTCAGTGTTCGTTAAACACCAGTGTCTATACAAATGTATAGTTAAATGTCCAGTGTTCGTTAAACACCAGTGTCCAAACAAATGTCTAGTTAAATGTCCAGTGTTAGTTAAACACCATTGCCTATACAAATGTCTAGTTAAATGTCCAGTATTTGTTAAACACCAGTGTCGATACAAATGTGTAGTTAAATGTCCAGTGTTTGTTTAACACCAGTGTCCATACAAATGTGTAGTTAAATGTCCAGTGTTTGTTAAACACCAGTGTCCATACAAATGTGAAGATAAATGTCCATTGTTTCTTAAACATTAGTGTCCATACAAAAGTTTAGTTAATGTTCAGTGTTTGTTAAACACCAGTGTTCATACAAATGTGTAGTTAAATGTCAGTGTTCGTTAAACATCAATGTCCATACAAATGTGCAGTTAAATTTCCAGTGTTACTTAAACACCAGTGTCCATACAAATGTGTAGTGAAATGTCAAGTGTTTGTTAAACACTGGTGTCCATACAAATGTCTAGTTAAATGTCCAGTGTTTGTTAAACACCGGTGTCCATACAAATGTCTAGTTAAATGTCCAGTGTTTGTTAAACACCAGTGTCCATACAAAAGTCTAGTTAAATGTCCAGTGTTCGTTAAACACCAGTGTCTATACAATTGTATAGTTAAATGTCCAGTGTTCGTTAAACACCAGTATCCGTACAAATGTCTAGTCCATAAGCCCAATGTTTGTATACAGGAAGTGTACGTTAAAATACCCAGTGTTCATCATCAAAACACGTGTCCGTATTAATACCAAGTGTCCATACAAATATCTAGTTAAATGTCAAGTGTTTGTTAAACACCGGTGTCCATACAAATGTTTTGCTAAATGTCCAGTGTTTGTTAAACACCAGTGTCCATACAAATGTGTAGTTAAATGTCCAGTGTTTGTTAAACACCAGTGTCCATACAAATGTGTAGTTAAATGTCCAGTGTTCGTTAAACACCAGTGTCCATACAAATGTGTAGTTAAATGTCCAGTGTTCGTTAAACACCAGTGTCTATACAAATGTGCAGTTAAATGTCCAGTGTTTGTTAAACATCAGGGTCCATACAAATGTGTAGTTAAATGTCCAGTGTTACTTAAACACCAGTATACAAATGTGTAGGTAAATGTCCAGTGTTTGTTAAACACCAGGGTCCTTACAAATGTGTTGTTAAATGTACAGTGTTACTTAAACACCAGTATACAAATGTGTAGTTAAATGTCCAGTATTTGTTAAACACCAGTGTCGATACAAATGTGTTGTTAAATGTCCAGTGTTTGTTTAACACCAGTGTCCATACAAATGTCTTGTTAAATGTCCAGTGTTTGTTAAACACCAGTGTCCATACAAATGTGAAGTTAAATGTCCATTGTTTCTTAAACATCAGTGTCCATACAAAAGTTTAGTTAATGTTCAGTGTTTGTTTAACACCATTGTTCATACAAATGTGTAGTTAAATGTCAGTGTTCGTTAAACATTAATGTCCATACAAATGTGCAGTTAAATTTCCAGTGTTACTTAAACACCAGTGTCCATACAAATGTGTAGTGAAATGTCAAGTGTTTGTTAAACACCGGTGTCCATACAAATGTCTAGTTAAATGTCCAGTGTTTGTTAAACACCAGTGTCCATACAAAAGTCTAGTTAAATGCCCAGTGTTTGTTTAACACAAGTGTCCATACAAATGTGTCGTGAAATATCTAGTGTTACTTAAACACCAGTGTCCATACAAATGTCTTGTTAAATGTCCAGTGTTTGTTAAAAACCAGTGCCTATGCAAATGTATTGTTAAATGTCCAGTGTTCGTTAAACACCAGTGTCCATACAAATGTGTAGTTAAATGTCCAGTGTTTGTTAAACACCAGTGTCCATACAAATGTCAAGTTAAATGTCCAGTGTTACTTAAACACCAATGTCCATACAAATGTGTAGTGAAATGTCCAGTGTTCGTTAAACACCAGTGTCTATACAAAAGTATAGTTAAATGTCCAGTGTTCGTTAAACACCAGTGTCCATACAAATGTCTAGTTAAATGTCCAGTGTTAGTAAAACACCATTGCCTATACAAATGTCTAGTTCAATGTCCAGTATTTGTTAAACACCAGTGTCCATACAAAAGTCTAGTTAAATGTCCAGTGTTCGTTAAACACCAGTGTCTATACAATTGTATAGTTAAATGTCCAGTGTTCGTTAAACACCAGTATCCGTACAAATGTCTAGTCCATAAGCCCAATGTTTGTATACAGGAAGTGTACGTTAAAATACCCAGTGTTCATCATCAAAACACGTGTCCGTATTAATACCAAGTGTCCATACAAATATCTAGTTAAATGTCAAGTGTTTGTTAAACACCGGTGTCCATACAAATGTTTTGCTAAATGTCCAGTGTTTGTTAAACACCAGTGTCCATACAAATGTGTAGTTAAATGTCCAGTGTTCGTTAAACACCAGTGTCCATACAAATGTGTAGTTAAATGTCCAGTGTTCGTTAAACACCAGTGTCTATACAAATGTGCAGTTAAATGTCCAGTGTTTGTTAAACATCAGGGTCCATACAAATGTGTAGTTAAATGTCCAGTGTTACTTAAACACCAGTATACAAATGTGTAGGTAAATGTCCAGTGTTTGTTAAACACCAGGGTCCTTACAAATGTGTTGTTAAATGTACAGTGTTACTTAAACACCAGTATACAAATGTGTAGTTAAATGTCCAGTATTTGTTAAACACCAGTGTCGATACAAATGTGTTGTTAAATGTCCAGTGTTTGTTTAACACCAGTGTCCATACAAATGTCTTGTTTAATGTCCAGTGTTTGTTAAACACCAGTGTCCATACAAATGTGAAGTTAAATGTCCATTGTTTCTTAAACATCAGTGTCCATACAAAAGTTTAGTTAATGTTCAGTGTTTGTTTAACACCATTGTTCATACAAATGTGTAGTTAAATGTCAGTGTTCGTTAAACATTAATGTCCATACAAATGTGCAGTTAAATTTCCAGTGTTACTTAAACACCAGTGTCCATACAAATGTGTAGTGAAATGTCAAGTGTTTGTTAAACACCGGTGTCCATACAAATGTCTAGTTAAATGTCCAGTGTTTGTTAAACACCAGTGTCCATTAAAATGTGTAGTTAAATATCAGTGTTCGTTAAACATCAATGTCCATACAAATGTGCAGTTATATTTCCAGTGTTTGTTAAAAACCAGTGTCCATACAAATGTCTAGTTAAATGCCCAGTGTTTGTTTAACACAAGTGTCCATACAAATGTGTCGTGAAATATCCAGTGTTACTTAAACACCAGTGTCCATACAAATGTCTTGTTAAATGTCCAGTGTTTGTTATAAACCAGTGTCTATGCAAATGTATTGTTAAATGTCCAGTGTTCGTTAAACACCAGTGTCCATACAAATGTGAAGTTAAATGTCCAGTGTTTGTTAAACACCAGTGTCCATACAAATGTCTAGTTAAATGTCCAGTGTTACTTAAACACCAATGTCCATACAAATGTGTAGTAAAATGTCCAGTGATAGTAAAACACCCGTGTCCATACAAATGTGTAGTTAAATGTCAAGTGTTTGTTAAACATCAGTGTCCATACAAATGTCTAGTTAAATGTCCAGTGTTTGTTAAACACCAGTGTCCATACAAAAGTCTAGTTAAATGTCCAGTGTTCGTTAAACACCAGTGTCTATACAAAAGTATAGTTAAATGTCCAGTGTTCGTTAAACACCAGTGTCCATACAAATGTCTAGTTAAATGTCCAGTGTTAGTAAAACACCACTGCCTATACAAATGTCTAGTTCAATGTCCAGTATTTGTTAAACACCAGTGTCGATACAAATGTGTAGTTAAATGTCCAGTGTTTGTTTAACACCAGTGTCCATACAAATGTGTAGTTAAATGTCCAGTGTTTGTTAAACGCCAGTGTCCATACAAATGTGAAGTTAAATGTCCATTGTTTCTTAAACATCAGTGTCCATACAAAAGTTTAGTTAATGTTCAGTGTTTGTTAAACACCAGTGTTCATACAAATGTGTAGTTAAATGTCAGTGTTCGTTAAACATCAATGTCCATACAAATGTGCAGTTAAATTTCCAGTGTTACTTAAACACCAGTGTCCATACAAATGTGTAGTGAAATGTCAAGTGTTTGTTAAACACCGGTGTCCATACAAATGTCTAGTTAAATGTCCAGTGTTTGTTAAACACCAGTGTCCATACAAAAGTCTAGTTAAATGCCCAGTGTTTGTTTAACACAAGTGTCCATACAAATGTGTCGTGAAATATTCAGTGTTACTTAAACACCAATGTCCATACAAATGTCTTGTTAAATGTCCAGTGTTTGTTAAAAACCAGTGTCTATGCAAATGTATTGTTAAATGTCCAGTGTTCGTTAAACACCAGTGTTCATACAAATGTGTAGTTAAATGTCAGTGTTCGTTAAACATCAATGTCCATACAAATGTGCAGTTAAATTTCCAGTGTTACTTAAACACCAGTGTCCATACAAATGTGTAGTGAAATGTCAAGTGTTTGTTAAACACCGGTGTCCATACAAATGTCTAGTTAAATGCCCAGTGTTTGTTTAACACAAGTGTCCATACAAATGTGTCGTGAAATATCCAGTGTTACTTAAACACCAGTGTCCGTACAAATGTCTTGTTAAATGTCCAGTGTTTTTTAAAAACCAGTGTCTATGCAAATGTATTGTTAAATGTCCAGTGTTCGATAAACACCAGTGTCCATACAAATGTGTAGTTAAATGTCCAGTGTTTGTTAAACACCAGTGTCCATACAAATGTCTAGTTAAATGTCCAGTGTTACTTAAACACCAGTGTCCGTACAAATGTCTTGTTAAATGTCCAGTGTTTGTTAAACACCGGTGTCCATACAAATGTCTAGTTAAATGTCCAGTGTTTGTTAAACACCAGTGTCCATACAAATGTGTAGTTAAATGTCCAGTGTTTGTTTAACACCAGTGTCCATACAAATGTGTAGTTAAATGTCCAGTGTTTGTTAAACACCAGTGTCCATACAAATGTGAAGTTAAATGTCCATTGTTTCTTAAACATCAGTGTCCATACAAAAGTTTAGTTAATGTTCAGTGTTTGTTAAACACCAGTGTTCATACAAATGTGTAATTAAATGTCAGTGTTCGTTAAACACCAGTGTCTATACAAATGTATAGTTAAATGTCCAGTGTTCGTTAAACACCAGTGTCCAAACAAATGTCTAGTTAAATGTCCAGTGTTAGTTAAACACCATTGCCTATACAAATGTCTAGTTAAATGTCCAGTATTTGTTAAACACCAGTGTCGATACAAATGTGTAGTTAAATGTCCAGTGTTTGTTTAACACCAGTGTCCATACAAATGTGTAGTTAAATGTCCAGTGTTTGTTAAACACCAGTGTCCATACAAATGTGAAGATAAATGTCCATTGTTTCTTAAACATTAGTGTCCATACAAAAGTTTAGTTAATGTTCAGTGTTTGTTAAACACCAGTGTTCATACAAATGTGTAGTTAAATGTCAGTGTTCGTTAAACATCAATGTCCATACAAATGTGCAGTTAAATTTCCAGTGTTACTTAAACACCAGTGTCCATACAAATGTGTAGTGAAATGTCAAGTGTTTGTTAAACACTGGTGTCCATACAAATGTCTAGTTAAATGTCCAGTGTTTGTTAAACACCGGTGTCCATACAAATGTCTAGTTAAATGTCCAGTGTTTGTTAAACACCAGTGTCCATACAAAAGTCTAGTTAAATGTCCAGTGTTCGTTAAACACCAGTGTCTATACAATTGTATAGTTAAATGTCCAGTGTTCGTTAAACACCAGTATCCGTACAAATGTCTAGTCCATAAGCCCAATGTTTGTATACAGGAAGTGTACGTTAAAATACCCAGTGTTCATCATCAAAACACGTGTCCGTATTAATACCAAGTGTCCATACAAATATCTAGTTAAATGTCAAGTGTTTGTTAAACACCGGTGTCCATACAAATGTTTTGCTAAATGTCCAGTGTTTGTTAAACACCAGTGTCCATACAAATGTGTAGTTAAATGTCCAGTGTTTGTTAAACACCAGTGTCCATACAAATGTGTAGTTAAATGTCCAGTGTTCGTTAAACACCAGTGTCCATACAAATGTGTAGTTAAATGTCCAGTGTTCGTTAAACACCAGTGTCTATACAAATGTGCAGTTAAATGTCCAGTGTTTGTTAAACATCAGGGTCCATACAAATGTGTAGTTAAATGTCCAGTGTTACTTAAACACCAGTATACAAATGTGTAGGTAAATGTCCAGTGTTTGTTAAACACCAGGGTCCTTACAAATGTGTTGTTAAATGTACAGTGTTACTTAAACACCAGTATACAAATGTGTAGTTAAATGTCCAGTATTTGTTAAACACCAGTGTCGATACAAATGTGTTGTTAAATGTCCAGTGTTTGTTTAACACCAGTGTCCATACAAATGTCTTGTTAAATGTCCAGTGTTTGTTAAACACCAGTGTCCATACAAATGTGAAGTTAAATGTCCATTGTTTCTTAAACATCAGTGTCCATACAAAAGTTTAGTTAATGTTCAGTGTTTGTTTAACACCATTGTTCATACAAATGTGTAGTTAAATGTCAGTGTTCGTTAAACATTAATGTCCATACAAATGTGCAGTTAAATTTCCAGTGTTACTTAAACACCAGTGTCCATACAAATGTGTAGTGAAATGTCAAGTGTTTGTTAAACACCGGTGTCCATACAAATGTCTAGTTAAATGTCCAGTGTTTGTTAAACACCAGTGTCCATACAAAAGTCTAGTTAAATGCCCAGTGTTTGTTTAACACAAGTGTCCATACAAATGTGTCGTGAAATATCTAGTGTTACTTAAACACCAGTGTCCATACAAATGTCTTGTTAAATGTCCAGTGTTTGTTAAAAACCAGTGCCTATGCAAATGTATTGTTAAATGTCCAGTGTTCGTTAAACACCAGTGTCCATACAAATGTGTAGTTAAATGTCCAGTGTTTGTTAAACACCAGTGTCCATACAAATGTCAAGTTAAATGTCCAGTGTTACTTAAACACCAATGTCCATACAAATGTGTAGTGAAATGTCAAGTGTTTGTTAAACACCGGTGTCCATACAAATGTCTAGTTAAATGTCCAGTGTTTGTTAAACACCAGTGTCCATACAAAAGTCTAGTTAAATGTCCAGTGTTCGTTAAACACCAGTGTCTATACAATTGTATAGTTAAATGTCCAGTGTTCGTTAAACACCAGTATCCGTACAAATGTCTAGTCCATAAGCCCAATGTTTGTATACAGGAAGTGTACGTTAAAATACCCAGTGTTCATCATCAAAACACGTGTCCGTATTAATACCAAGTGTCCATACAAATATCTAGTTAAATGTCAAGTGTTTGTTAAACACCGGTGTCCATACAAATGTTTTGCTAAATGTCCAGTGTTTGTTAAACACCAGTGTCCATACAAATGTGTAGTTAAATGTCCAGTGTTTGTTAAACACCAGTGTCCATACAAATGTGTAGTTGAATGTCTAGTGTTCGTTAAACACCAGTGTCCATACAAATGTGTAGTTAAATGTCCAGTGTTCGTTAAACACCAGTGTCTATACAAATGTGCAGTTTAATTCCAGTGTTTGTTAAACACCAGTGTCCATACAAATGTGTAGTTAAATGTCAGTGTTACTTAAACACCAGTATACAAATGTGTAGTTAAATGTCCAGTGTTTGTTAAACACCAGGGTCCATACAAATGTGTTGTTAAATGTACAGTGTTACTTAAACACAAGTGTACATACAAATGTGTAGTTAAATGTCCAGTGTTTGTTAAACACCAGTGTCCATACAAATGTGTAGTTAAATGTCCAGTGATAATTTAACACCCGTGTCCATACAAATGTTTAGTTAAATGTCCAGTGTTTGTTAAACACCAGTTTCCATACAAATGTGTAGTAAAATGTCCAGTGTTCGTTAAATACCAGTGTCCATAAAAATGTGTAGTTAAATGTCCAGTGATAGTTAAACACCCGTGTCCATACAAATGTGTAGTTAAATGACCAGTGTTCGTTAAACACCAGTGTCCATACAAATGTACAGTTAAAATGTCCAGTGTTTGTTAAACACCCGTGTCCATACAAATGTGTAGTTAAATGTCCAGTGTTTGTTAAACACCAGTGTCCAAACAAATGTGTAGTTAAATGTCCAGTGTTTGTTAAACACCAGTGTCCATACAAATGTTTAGTTAAATGTCCAGTGTCAGTTAAACACCATTGCCTATACAAATGTCTAGTTAAATGTCCAGTGTTTGTTTAACACCAGTATCCATACAAATGTCTAGTTAAATGTCCAGAGTTTGTTAAACACCAATGTCCATACAAATGTGTAGTTAAATGTCCATTCTTTCTTAAACATCAGTGTCCATACAAAAGTTTAGTTAATGTCCAGTGTTTGTTAAACACCAGTGTCCATTAAAATGTGTAGTTAAATATCAGTGTTCGTTAAACATCAATGTCCATACAAATGTGCAGTTAAATTTCCAGTGTTTGTTAAAAACCAGTGTCCATACAAATGTCTAGTTAAATGCCCAGTGTTTGTTTAACACAAGTGTCCATACAAATGTGTCGTGAAATATCCAGTGTTACTTAAACACCAGTGTTCATACAAATGTCTTGTTAAATATCCAGTGTTTGTTATAAACCAGTAACTATGCAAATGTATTGTTAAATGTCCAGTGTTCGTTAAACACCAGTGTCCATACAAATGTGTAGTTAAATGTCCAGTGTTTGTTAAACACCAGTGTCCATACAAATGTCTAGTTAAATGTCCAGTGTTACTTAAACACCAATGTCCATACAAATGTGTAGTTAAATGTCCAGTGATAGTAAAACACCCGTGTCCATACAAATGTGTAGTTAAATGTCAAGTGTTTGTTAAACATCAGTGTCCATACAAATGTCTAGTTAAATGTCCAGTGTTTGTTAAACACCAGTGTCCATACAAAAGTCTAGTTAAATGTCCAGTGTTCGTTAAACACCAGTGTCTATACAAATGTATAGTTAAATGTCCAGTGTTCAATAAACACCAGTGTCCATACAAATGTCTAGTTAAATGTCCAGTGTTAGTTAAACACCATTGCCTATACAAATGTCTAGTTAAATGTCCAGTATTTGTTAAACACCAGTGTCGATACAAATGTGTAGTTAAATGTCCAGTGTTTGTTTAACACCAGTGTCCATACAAATGTGTAGTTAAATGTCCAGTGTTTGTTAAACACCAGTGTCCATACAAATGTGAAGTTAAATGTCCATTGTTTCTTAAACATCAGTGTCCATACAAAAGTTTAGTTAATGTTCAGTGTTTGTTAAACACCAGTGTTCATACAAATGTGTAATTAAATGTCAGTGTTCGTTAAACATCAATGTCCATACAAATGTGCAGTTAAATTTCCAGTGTTACTTAAACACCAGTGTCCATACAAATGTGTAGTGAAATGTCAAGTGTTTGTTAAACACCGGTGTCCATACAAATGTCTAGTTAAATGTCCAGTGTTTGTTAAACACCAGTGTCCATACAAAAGTCTAGTTAAATGTCCAGTGTTTGTTTAACACAAGTGTCCATAGAAATGTGTCGTGAAATATCCAGTGTTACTTAAACACCAGTGTCCATACAAATGTCTTGTTAAATGTCCAGTGTTTGTTAAAAACCAGTGTCTATGCAAATGTGTAGTTAAATGTCCAGTGTTTGTTAAACACCAGTGTCCATACAAATGTCTAGTTAAATGTCCAGTGTTACTTAAACACCAATGTCCATACAAATGTGTAGTGAAATGTCAAGTGTTTGTTAAACACCGGTGTCCATACAAATGTCTAGTTAAATGTCCAGTGTTTGTTAAACACCAGTGTCCATACAAAAGTCTAGTTAAATGTCCAGTTTTCGTTAAACACCAGTGTCTATACAATTGTATAGTTAAATGTCCAGTGTTCGTTAAACACCAGTATCCGTACAAATGTCTAGTCCATAAGCCCAATGTTTGTATACAGGAAGTGTACGTTAAAATACCCAGTGTTCATCATCAAAACACGTGTCCGTATTAATACCAAGTGTCCATACAAATATCTAGTTAAATGTCAAGTGTTTGTTAAACACCGGTGTCCATACAAATGTTTTGCTAAATGTCCAGTGTTTGTTAAACACCAGTGTCCATACAAATGTGTAGTTAAATGTCCAGTGTTTGTTAAACACCAGTGTCCATACAAATGTGTAGTTAAAATGTCCAGTGTTCGTTAAACACCAGTGTCCATACAAATGTGTAGTTAAATGTCATGTGTTCGTTAAACACCAGTGTCCATACAAATGTGTAGTTAAATGTCCAGTGTTCATTAAACACCAGTGTCCTATACAAAGGTGCAGTTTAATTCCAGTGTTTGTTAAACACCAGTGTCCATACAAATGTGTAGTTAAATGTCCAGTGTTACTTAAACACCAGTATACAAATGGGTAGTTAAATGTCCAGTGTTTGTTAAACACCAGGTTCCATACAAATGTGTTGTTAAATGTACAGTGTTACTTAAACAAAAGTGTACATACAAATGTGTAGTTAAATGTCCAGTGTTTGTTAAACACCACTGTCCATACAAATGTGTAGTTAAATGTCCAGTGATAATTAAACACCCGTGTCCATACAAATGTTTAGTTAAATGTCCAGTGTTTGTTAAACACCAGTTTCCATACAAATGTGTAGTAAAATGTCCAGTGTTCGTTAAACACCAGTGTCCATACAAATGTGTAGTTAAATGTCCAGTGATAGTTAAACACCCGTGTCCATACAAAATGTGTAGTTAAATGACCAGTGTTCGTTAAACACCAGTGTCCATACAAATGTACAGTTAAAATGTCCAGTGTTTTTAAACACAACACCCGTGTCCATACAAATGTGTAGTTAAATGTCCAGTGTTTGTTAAACACCAGTGTCCATACAAATGTGTAGTTAAAATGTCCAGTGTTCGTTAAACACTAGTGTCCATACAAATGTGTAGTTAAATGTCCAGTGTTTGTTAAACACCAGTGTCCATACAAATTTGTAGTTAAATGTCCAGTGTTTGTTAAACACCGGTGTCCATACAAATGTGTAGTTAAATGTCCAGTGTTTGTTAAACACCAGTGTCCATACAAATGTGTAGTTAAATGTCCAGTGTTTGTTAAACACCAGTGTCCATACAAATGTTTAGTTAAATGTCCAGTGTCAGTTAAACACCATTGCCTATACAAATGTCTAGTTAAATGTCCAGTGTTTGTTTAACACCAGTGTCCATACAAATGTCTAGTTAAATGTCCAGTGATAGTTAAACACCCGTGTCCATACAAATGTGTAGTTAAATGACCAGTGTTCGTTAAACACCAGTGTCCATACAAATGTACAGTTAAAATGTCCAGTGTTTGTTAAACACCCGTGTCCATACAAATGTGTAGTTAAATGTCCAGTGTTTGTTAAACACCAGTGTCCAAACAAATGTGTAGTTAAATGTCCAGTGTTTGTTAAACACCAGTGTCCATACAAATGTTTAGTTAAATGTCCAGTGTCAGTTAAACACCATTGCCTATACAAATGTCTAGTTAAATGTCCAGTGTTTGTTTAACACCAGTATCCATACAAATGTCTAGTTAAATGTCCAGAGTTTGTTAAACACCAATGTCCATACAAATGTGTAGTTAAATGTCCATTCTTTCTTAAACATCAGTGTCCATACAAAAGTTTAGTTAATGTCCAGTGTTTGTTAAACACCAGTGTCCATTAAAATGTGTAGTTAAATATCAGTGTTCGTTAAACATCAATGTCCATACAAATGTGCAGTTAAATTTCCAGTGTTTGTTAAAAACCAGTGTCCATACAAATGTCTAGTTAAATGCCCAGTGTTTGTTTAACACAAGTGTCCATACAAATGTGTCGTGAAATATCCAGTGTTACTTAAACACCAGTGTTCATACAAATGTCTTGTTAAATATCCAGTGTTTGTTATAAACCAGTAACTATGCAAATGTATTGTTAAATGTCCAGTGTTCGTTAAACACCAGTGTCCATACAAATGTGTAGTTAAATGTCCAGTGTTTGTTAAACACCAGTGTCCATACAAATGTCTAGTTAAATGTCCAGTGTTACTTAAACACCAATGTCCATACAAATGTGTAGTTAAATGTCCAGTGATAGTAAAACACCCGTGTCCATACAAATGTGTAGTTAAATGTCAAGTGTTTGTTAAACATCAGTGTCCATACAAATGTCTAGTTAAATGTCCAGTGTTTGTTAAACACCAGTGTCCATACAAAAGTCTAGTTAAATGTCCAGTGTTCGTTAAACACCAGTGTCTATACAAATGTATAGTTAAATGTCCAGTGTTCAATAAACACCAGTGTCCATACAAATGTCTAGTTAAATGTCCAGTGTTAGTTAAACACCATTGCCTATACAAATGTCTAGTTAAATGTCCAGTATTTGTTAAACACCAGTGTCGATACAAATGTGTAGTTAAATGTCCAGTGTTTGTTTAACACCAGTGTCCATACAAATGTGTAGTTAAATGTCCAGTGTTTGTTAAACACCAGTGTCCATACAAATGTGAAGTTAAATGTCCATTGTTTCTTAAACATCAGTGTCCATACAAAAGTTTAGTTAATGTTCAGTGTTTGTTAAACACCAGTGTTCATACAAATGTGTAATTAAATGTCAGTGTTCGTTAAACATCAATGTCCATACAAATGTGCAGTTAAATTTCCAGTGTTACTTAAACACCAGTGTCCATACAAATGTGTAGTGAAATGTCAAGTGTTTGTTAAACACCGGTGTCCATACAAATGTCTAGTTAAATGTCCAGTGTTTGTTAAACACCAGTGTCCATACAAAAGTCTAGTTAAATGTCCAGTGTTTGTTTAACACAAGTGTCCATAGAAATGTGTCGTGAAATATCCAGTGTTACTTAAACACCAGTGTCCATACAAATGTCTTGTTAAATGTCCAGTGTTTGTTAAAAACCAGTGTCTATGCAAATGTGTAGTTAAATGTCCAGTGTTTGTTAAACACCAGTGTCCATACAAATGTCTAGTTAAATGTCCAGTGTTACTTAAACACCAATGTCCATACAAATGTGTAGTGAAATGTCAAGTGTTTGTTAAACACCGGTGTCCATACAAATGTCTAGTTAAATGTCCAGTGTTTGTTAAACACCAGTGTCCATACAAAAGTCTAGTTAAATGTCCAGTTTTCGTTAAACACCAGTGTCTATACAATTGTATAGTTAAATGTCCAGTGTTCGTTAAACACCAGTATCCGTACAAATGTCTAGTCCATAAGCCCAATGTTTGTATACAGGAAGTGTACGTTAAAATACCCAGTGTTCATCATCAAAACACGTGTCCGTATTAATACCAAGTGTCCATACAAATATCTAGTTAAATGTCAAGTGTTTGTTAAACACCGGTGTCCATACAAATGTTTTGCTAAATGTCCAGTGTTTGTTAAACACCAGTGTCCATACAAATGTGTAGTTAAATGTCCAGTGTTTGTTAAACACCAGTGTCCATACAAATGTGTAGTTAAAATGTCCAGTGTTCGTTAAACACCAGTGTCCATACAAATGTGTAGTTAAATGTCATGTGTTCGTTAAACACCAGTGTCCATACAAATGTGTAGTTAAATGTCCAGTGTTCATTAAACACCAGTGTCTATACAAAGGTGCAGTTTAATTCCAGTGTTTGTTAAACACCAGTGTCCATACAAATGTGTAGTTAAATGTCCAGTGTTACTTAAACACCAGTATACAAATGTGTAGTTAAATGTCCAGTGTTTGTTAAACACCAGGTTCCATACAAATGTGTTGTTAAATGTACAGTGTTACTTAAACAAAAGTGTACATACAAATGTGTAGTTAAATGTCCAGTGTTTGTTAAACACCACTGTCCATACAAATGTGTAGTTAAATGTCCAGTGATAATTAAACACCCGTGTCCATACAAATGTTTAGTTAAATGTCCAGTGTTTGTTAAACACCAGTTTCCATACAAATGTGTAGTAAAATGTCCAGTGTTCGTTAAACACCAGTGTCCATACAAATGTGTAGTTAAATGTCCAGTGATAGTTAAACACCCGTGTCCATACAAATGTGTAGTTAAATGACCAGTGTTCGTTAAACACCAGTGTCCATACAAATGTACAGTTAAAATGTCCAGTGTTTGTTAAACACCCGTGTCCATACAAATGTGTAGTTAAATGTCCAGTGTTTGTTAAACACCAGTGTCCATACAAATGTGTAGTTAAAATGTCCAGTGTTCGTTAAACACTAGTGTCCATACAAATGTGTAGTTAAATGTCCAGTGTTTGTTAAACACCAGTGTCCATACAAATTTGTAGTTAAATGTCCAGTGTTTGTTAAACACCGGTGTCCATACAAATGTGTAGTTAAATGTCCAGTGTTTGTTAAACACCAGTGTCCATACAAATGTGTAGTTAAATGTCCAGTGTTTGTTAAACACCAGTGTCCATACAAATGTTTAGTTAAATGTCCAGTGTCAGTTAAACACCATTGCCTATACAAATGTCTAGTTAAATGTCCAGTGTTTGTTTAACACCAGTGTCCATACAAATGTCTAGTTAAATGTCCAGAGTTTGTTAAACACCAATGTCCATACAAATGTGTAGTTAAATGTCCATTCTTTCTTAAACATCAGTGTCCATACAAAAGTTTAGTTAATGTCCAGTGTTTGTTAAACACCAGTGTCCATAAAAATGTGTAGTTAAATATCAGTGTTCGTTAAACATCAATGTCCATACAAATGTGCAGTTAAATTTCCAGTGTTTGTTAAAAACCAGTGTCCATACAAATGTCTAGTTAAATGCCCAGTGTTTGTTTAACACAAGTGTCCATACAAATGTGTCGTGAAATATCCAGTGTTACTTAAACACCAGTGTCCATACAAATGTCTTGTTGAATGTCCAGTGTTTGTTAAAAACCAGTGTCTATGCAAATGTATTGTTAAATGTCCAGTGTTAATTAAACACCAGTGTCCATACAAATGTGTAGTTAAATGTCCAGTGTTTGTTAAACACCAGTGTCCATACAAATGTCTAGTTAAATGTCCAGTGTTACTTAAACACCAGTGTCCATACAAATGTGTAGTTAAATGTCCAGTGATAGTAAAACACCCGTGTCCATACAAATGTGTAGTTAAATGTCAAGTGTTTGTTAAACACCGGTGTCCATACAAATGTCTAGTTAAATGTCCAGTGTTTGTTAAACACCAGTGTCCATACAAAAGTCTAGTTAAATTTCCAGTGTTCGTTAAACACCAGTGTCTATACAAATGTATAGTTAAATGTCCAGTGTTCGTTAAACACCAGTGTCCATACAAATGTCTAGTTAAATGTCCAGTGTTCGTTAAACACCATTGCCTATACAAATGTCTAGTTAAATGTCCAGTATTTGTTAAACACCAGTGTCCATACAAATGTGTAGTTAAATGTCCAGTGTTTGTTTAACACCAGTGTCCATACAAATGTGAAGTTAAATGTCCATTGTTTCTTAAACATCAGTGTCCATACAAAAGTTTAGTTAATGTTCAGTGTTTGTTAAACACCAGTGTTCATACACAAGTGTAGTTAAATGTCAGTGTTCGTTAAACATCAATGTCCATACAAATGTGCAGTTAAATTTCCAGTGTTTGTTAAACACCAGTGTCCATACAAATGTCTAGTTAAATGTCCAGTGTTTGTTTAACACAAGTGTCCATACAAATGTGTAGTGCAATGTGCAGTGTTACTTAAACACCAGTGTCCATACAAATGTTTAGTTAAATGTTCATTGTTTGTTAAACACCAGTGTTCATACAAATGTGTAGTTAAATGTCCAGTGATAGTAAAACACCCGTGTCCATACAAATGTGTAGTTAAATGTCAAGTCTTTGTTAAACACCAGTGTCCATACAAATGTCTAGTTAAATGTCCAGTGTTTGTTAAACACCAGTGTCCATACAAAAGTCTAGTTAAATGTCCAGTGTTCGTTAAACACCAGTGTCTATACAAATGTATAGTTAAATGTCCAGTGTTTGTTAAACACCAGTGTCCATACAAATGTCTAGTTAAATGTCCAGTGTTCGTTAAACACCATTGCCTATACAAATGTCTAGTTAAATGTCCAGTATTTGTTAAACACCAGTGTCCATACAAATGTGTAGTTAAATGTCCAGTGTTTGTTTAACACCAGTGTCCATACAAATGTGAAGTTAAATGTCCATTGTTTCTTAAACATCAGTGTCCATACAAAAGTTTAGTTAATGTTCAGTGTTTGTTAAACACCAGTGTTCATACACAAGTGTAGTTAAATGTCAGTGTTCGTTAAACATCAATGTCCATACAAATGTGCAGTTAAATTTCCAGTGTTTGTTAAACACCAGTGTCCATACAAATGTCTAGTTAAATGTCCAGTGTTTGTTTAACACAAGTGTCCATACAAATGTGTAGTGAAATGTGCAGTGTTACTTAAACACCAGTGTCCATACAAATGTTTAGTTAAATGTCCATTGTTTGTTAAACACCAGTGTTCATACAAATGTGTAGTTAAATGTCCAGTGATAGTTAAACACCCGTGTCCATACAAATGTGTAGTTATATGTCAGGTGTTTGTTAAACACCAGTGTCCATACAAATGTGTAGTCAAATGTCCAGTGTTTGTTAAACACCAGTGTCCATACAAAGGTACAGTTAAATGCCGAGTGTTTGTTAAACACCAGTGTCCATATAAATTGTGTAATTAAATATCCAGTGTTTGTTAAACAACTGTGTCCATACAAATGTGTAGTTAAAATGTGCAGTGTTCCTATAACACCAGTGTCCGTACAAATGTGTAGTTAAATTTCCACTGTTTGTTAAACGCCATTGTCCATACAAATGTGTAGTTAAATGTCCAGTGTTTGTTAAACACCAGTGTTCATACAAATGTGTAGTTAAATGTCCAGTGTTCGTTAAACACTAGCGTCCATACAAATGTGTAGTTAAATGTCCAGTGTTCGTTAAACACCAGTGTCCATACAAATGTGTAGTTAAAAGGTCCAGTGTTTGTTAAACACCAGTGTCCATACAAATGTCCAGTTAAATTCTAGTGTTTGTTAAACACCAGTGTCCATACAAATGTGTAGTTAAATGTCCAGTGTTTGTTAAACACCAGTGTCCATACAAATGTCTAGTTAAATGTCCAGTGTTCGTTAAACACCAGTGTCCATACAAATGTGTAGTTAAATGCCCAGTGTTTGTTAAACACCAGTATCCATACAAATGTGTAGTTAAAATGTGCAGTGTTTGTTAACTACCAGTGTCCATACAAATATGCAGTTAAATGCCCAGTGTTTGTTAAACACCAGTATCCATACAAATATGTAGTTAAATGTCCAGTGTTTGTTAACTACCAGTTTCCATACAAATGTGTAGTCCAAATAAATAAATAATTACCTTGAATTATATCACGTTTCCAGTAATGTACATAAACTGTAGCAACAAAATCCCAGATAACTGTGACAGATAAACTCGTGTATCCCCAGTTTGTGAGGTATATGAAGTATTTAGGTGACGGAAGTGATCCAGACTCCCACAATAAATACGGTACCAATATAAAATTCCAAATACAATGGTAAATAAGACTACAAAATGCCCATATAGGATACAACAACCTGTGTCCACACTGGAAATAAATAAATAAATAAATAAATAAATAAATAAATAAATAAATAAATAAATAAATAAATAAATAAATTTAAGTAAATAAATAATTAAAGATGGATAAATAAATGATTTATTAATACATGGAATTAAACTTTATTGATAAATATATATATATATAATTCTGAAGGATACAAATTCCCTTTATGATATTTCTATCCTTATGTACATGATACATGTATTTGGTGATTTTAAAAATTACAAGAAGTTTGAAAATATATGTTAGATATTAAATAGAAACTCTAAAGTGAAAACGTATACATCTTGTGCATTATGCTGTGACGTTCATATGACATGTCAAGTACATGTTATTATTTTTCCGTCAGAAGATGGTTACTGTTTCTCTTCAATAAAAAAATTCCGCTACCCCTTTTCTGGACTTTTCTAGACGACGTCGTGTTGGGTACTAATAAAACGTCATCGGAAAAAGGGGGATATTGGCCTGTTTCCATTTGCTATTTATTTCGGATCCATTTATTCATTTTATGTAGGAAGTATATGTAAAGGCATCGTAATACAATATGGATATACACTTCAGTTACAAATTTCAAAATTCAAATTTTAAAAAATCCAGTTGAAAATAACTTTAAACAATTTTAATGCATACACTTCCTGTACAACGATAAATATGTACATAAATTTTGTTTAAACATTAAAAAAGCAGACAAGTAAATCCATTTCTGAAAATGATAATAATACATTGCCTATGACGGGTAACGTGCGGGTTAAAATAACTAGAAATAAATAAATAAATAAATAAATAAATGAATGAATAAATAAATAAATAAATAAATAAATAAATAAATAAATAAATAAATAAAAGTGCGATCGAAGTGCGGATTTGGACCTAATATTATCTTAACGGGCGCCATCAAAAATATTATACAATTTTTATTAACTTTTGTCCTGAAGTGCTAAACACACACACACACACACACACACACACATATATATACTATTTATTTGAACGCTTAGATAAAAATAAGTATTATATAAGTAAGTTTTTGTATTACCTGTCGGGTTTATAAGTATATAAATTTAGAAAATAACGTTTATTACAAACACTTATCATAAAAAATGTGTTGGATTCTTTCACATTACGTAATTAATTGGGATCTCCATGGTTATAATATCAACAATCACTTGTTTAATTTGAAATGTCTGTTAAATGTTGTACATGTATAAGCATATTCAAAATTTTGTGTTTTGTGTAAAGAATTTAATAACCTTTTTGTCTTTATATTAAAAAAGATATTTTTAAAAAAATAAATTAAAAATTAGATCTACCATTGATATTTTGTGTTATGTGCCATTTAATTATCGAGATATCAGTGATCGAGTCGTCTAAAACAAAATACATTTCACAGTGTCTCTCATTACCTAGGTTTGAATCCCACTTGAGAAGTTCTTAGTGTAAAATAGATTATGTTCGCTTGGAGAAGATCGTCGGTTTTTTTTCTACAGGGATCCAGTTTTCCTACATTATTTTTGAACTGACTGTCTTTCCACAAGTAAAAAAAGTAAAAACAAATAAAAGTGACCTAAAACACCATGACTCCAGACTCTGTAGCATTTAAACTAAGATCTGACCCGGGGGGGGGGGGGGGGGGGACTTGAATCTAGTGTGAAAGTCTTTACACACGTAAAAACTCTTGGTGTGACGTAAAACGCCATGACTCCAGACTCAGAAGTATTTAGGCTAAGATCTGACCGGGGGTAATTGGAACCTAGGTAATGACATTTCCCTGTGGTTTGTTATCCTACAAAGCAGTAAACTTATATAACGATAACAAACCTGTGCTAACACAAACAAGCCTGGTTCATCATGATCCAATTTAAAATGTTTTACTTGGAGTTCCTCTTTCAGTTTTTCTTTAAGAATCATCTTTTAACAATAAAATAGTGATCTCTGTTCATTTCTACATTCCGCACAAAGCTATATCTACTATATATAAATAGTTAAGTACCAGTGTAAGAGAACTTAATGGTACTAGTATACGGGCCGTACTTTTTACTTATTGTTTGGTTAACCCGTCCCAATTAAGCCATAAACCCGCTTTAAAATAGGATTAAATTAAATATTCTATAGACTCATTTACTTTTCGTAATAAACATGAATTAAATACCCCACAACCCTCGAACGTTAATAGATAAAAACTAAAGATTAAAAAGTCGTTTCTTGGTATTTTAACACTTTCTATATTTAGGGTGCGGTAGTATCAATAAAAAAAAATAAATATCGTGGATTATCCAACCGGAAAAAAGTGGATTAAAGGAAGGCTAAAAGTGGATTAACTAAGGGACAAAAAAGTGGATTAACTAAGGGCAAAAAAGTTATATAATACCATGAGAGACCTAAGTTAGAAAAATATAGGAGTTGTCAAAATGCGCTATAGGAACTTCATACAAGTTTACGTGCTCACATCAGGTTATTTCTCATAAAATAAAACTCTCTCTCTCTCTCTCTCTCTCTCTCTCTCTCTCTGATAAGATATTATATTAAGCAAAATAACCAATCTTGTCAATAGATTAAAACCACATTCTATTACTTAATAAAATTAACAGTATTTTTTTTTGAAAGATAATTTACAGGCGTGATTTTATACCAGTTTGAAATAACTCCTTGACTAAAAATAAATCCGTTATCTTAGTTTTCAAGTATCCAGTGTTTTCTTGAAGGTATGACTTGTGATATATTTGTACAGTAAACGTACATACAATACTTTAGTAACAGAAATACTGTGAAATGCAAACAGCCAAACATGGACAGAATCCGGGGGACCTTCCGTTACAAGCGGGATTCTCTACCGACTGATCATGGGCTATTCATCCACCTTTTCACTCAGTGCAACCAAAGCCGTCTTTTCTTTTTCCAAATTAACTTCTTTAAAACCACTAGGTTCCATCCTTAAACTAAGTCGGACGTGCCCCAAAATGTTTCAGGAAAAGAAAAATAGGTTGCAACAATTATAATCAAACTGAATTCGACCAGCCAAACATTAGCGTGACGCCTACCAATAAGGCCAACCAGAAATCTATCAAGCCCAGTGCGCCATTTTAATGGTACTACTGCTATTGTATTTTGATATCTTTACATGCCATATTGTTGTTCGTTTGAAAGCGAATTATAACTAAAATAGAAAAAGAAAGTCTATAAACGATCGATATATATATTGGAACTGAAAATCGCAAAAATAGCAAGTTAGTTAGTCTTTGAGGATTAATCTAAGAACGGGTTCTTGTATTGGTGTTGATACCGAGCGTGTACTATCGTCTGCTTTCTACTAGCGCGCGCACTGAGGACGACCTGTCGTTAAGGTGCTAGCTCATCGAGATTTTGCTTGGATGTAAAACACTTTCACATCTCTCCTCTCTTATTTTATCAGGGTCTTAGGGTACCAAGACATAGGTAGTGACTGTTCTTTCGCGAAGCACTCAGAATTTAGAAACGAAAGGGTCCTTTGAAGGACACCTTAAAAACCGATGCCCCGTTTCAAGACAGGCAGGGCACGCTAAAGAACCCTCCCTATATCGTGATTGCCCTAAGCACACTGCATTATCAAATTTTCTGCCACTTCACATGTATCTGGTGACGTCTCGATGTAAGTGAAAAATTATATTGACTTATAGAATCAATCAAACCTATTTTGTCAATAGTAGAAGCGTGCATTAATAAAAAAGTTACATTTCATTGTCTCCTTACACTTATGATACAAATAAAGCGTTTTTATGATCCAGTCTCTTATGACCTATGATAATAGAAATGAACCTAGTTTTATTTACCCAAGTCCCAAAGCATTGTGCCGTAAACGAGTCAACTTTTGTTATGTCCGAACGTAAAAAAAAAAAAAAAAAAAAAAAAAAAAAAAAAAACAGTATAAACAACATACATAAACATCCTTTGCTATAATTAACAGTAAGTTCTTTATTATGTTGCCTTTCCGTACTAGAACTCCTCAACATGATGGATAAACTGAAATAGTCTTTGAATGTAAAAAAAAAAAAAAAATTAACGTTATTTCAGGCACTCAGTAGAATTTTTTTTTTCGCTTTTTAAAAAAATCTTTAACATTTAAAATCAAATAAAGTTAACTTTTAATGGTATATTCTTTATAAACAACAAGTATTTTAATTTGACTTTGGTATTCGGGACTGAGAGGGGGTGGGTATTCGGGTCGGGAACTGATCTGTGGAATTTAATGACACGGTGCATTATCATCTCGAAAAAAAAATGCATTTTGCCAAAATGTGTAGCGACAAGTTGATATATAACAACAATGTAATCGTTTCTTTTCACTTCATCAAATTCACAATAATCAATCATTGCTAAAGTACCAGATCCATAACAGAATAAGTATTGAAGCCTTGTCACAGCGCATTTGGTACCAAAAATCTTATTATCTGTAAGGAAAAGAATGAACGGTACCACAATATTAATTGTTGGGATGTTTAAATGTCAAATGAGATATCACGTAATTTATGAAATTATATCCGACTTTTCTTTAAAACACAACGTTAATGATAATAAACAAAGCATACACCAAAAGTTTGGTGGATAACAAAGACTGTTGTGTTCTATATATTTACCAGATACCCGGCTGCAAACTTCTATGATGAAATTTTCTCCACAAACAAAGGTTTGAAGACTAACGAAGACTGTTTCGTGATATTACCCAGATACCCGGCTGCAAACTTCTATGATGAAATTTTCTCCACAAACAATGGTTTGGTGGCTAACGAAGACTGTTTTGTTATATAACCCAGATACCCGGCTGCAAACTTCTATGATGGAATTTTCTCCACAAACAATGGTTTGGTGGCTAACGAAGACTGTTGTGTTCTATATATTTACCAGATACCCGGCTGCAAACTTCTATGATGGAATTTTCTCCACAAACAAAGATTTGATGACTAACGAAGACTGTTTCGATATATAACCCAGATACCCGGCTGCAAACTTCTATGATGGAATTTTCTCCACAAACAAAGGTTGGAGACTAACGAAGACTGTTGTGTTCTATATGTTACCGAGATACCCGGCTGCAAAACTTCTATGATGGAGTTTTCCCCACAAACAAAGGTTTGGTGACTAACGAAGACTGTTTTGTTATATAACCCAGATACCCGGCTGCAAACCACAAACAATGGTTTGGTGGCTAACGAAGACTGTTGTGTTCTATATATTTACCAGATACCCGGCTGCAAACTTCTATGATGGAATTTTCTCCACAAACAAAAATTTGATGACTAACGAAGACTGTTTCGATATATAACCCAGATACCCGGCTGCAAACTTCTATGATGGAATTTTCTCCACAAACAAAAGTTTGGTGGCTAACGACGACTGTTGTGTTCTATATGTTACCGAGATACCCGGCTGCAAACTTCTATGATGGAGTTTTCCCCACAAACAAAGGTTTGGTGACTAACAAAGACTGTTTTGTTATATAACCCAGATACCCGGCAAACTTCTATGATGGAATTTTCTCCACTAACAAAGGTTTGGTGACTAAAGAAGACTGTTTCGTTATATAACCCAGATACCCGGCTGCAAACTTCTATGATGGAATTTTCTCCACAAACAAAAGTTTGGTGACTAACGAAGACTGTTTCGTTATATTACAAAGATACCCGGCTGCAAACTTCTATGATGGGATTTTCTCCACAAACAAAGGTTTGGTGACTAACGACGACTATTTTGTTATATAACCCAGATATCCGGCTGCAAACTTCTATGATGGAATTTTATCCACAAACAAATGTTTGGTGACTAACGAAGACTGTTTCGTAAAATTACAAAGATACCCGGCTGCAAACTTCTATGATGGGATTTTCTCCACAAACAAAGGTTTGGTGACTAACGACGACTGTTTCGTTATATTACAAAGATACCCGGCTGCAAACTTCTATGATGGAATTTTCTCCACAAACAAAGGTTTTGAGACTAACGACGACTGTTTCGTTATATAACCCAGATACCCGGCTGCAAACTTCTATGATGGGATTTTCTCCACAAACAAAGGTTTGATGACTAACGAAGACTGTTTCGTTATATTACAAAGATACCCGGCTGCAAACTTCTATGATGGAATTTTCTCCACAAACAAAGGTTTGGTGACTAACGAAGACTGTTTTGTTATATAACCCAGATACCCCGTTGCAAACTCCTATGATGGAATTTTCTCCACAAACAAAGGTTTGATGACTAAAGAAGACTGTTTTGTTATATTACAAAGATACTTGGCTGCAAACTTCTATGATGGGATTTTCTCCACAAACAAAAGTTAGGTGGCTAACGAAGACTGTTGTGTTCTATATATTTACCAGATACCCGGCTGCAAACTTCTATGATGGAATTTTCTCCACAAACAAAGATTTGATGACTAACGAAGACTGTTTCGTTTTATTACAAAGATACCCGGCTGCAAACTTCTATGATGGGATTTTCTCCACAAACAAAGATTTGATGACTAACGAAGACTGTTTTGTTATATAACCCAGGTATCCGGCTTCAAACTTCAGTGGACTATTTTTACACTTTCGACTTTCCATTAACTTATCTGTAAAAAAAAATGTGTTTCTTTCATTTTTTTAATTAAAAAAAAATTATTATTAAAAGGGGAAGAACTCGAGTTTATTCGTTTCTTAAAATTCCTCTTAAAATTAACGTCTGCTAGTTGCTTGCTTGTTAAAAAAACGGTCGAAATTTTAAGAAACGAATAAACTCGAGTTATTCCCGTTTTATCTTTCCTATATTGAAATTTAAATAGGCAAAAGGGGAATAACTCGAGTTTGTATTCAAATTTTGAATACAATTAATATCAATATCAAAACAATTACGAAATTTGATCACAAGTTTCTTAAAAGGAGTTTTTAAATAGCTTTCAGATCTGGACGAAGTTTGAAATCTTCCCTTGTTTAAATAATATTATGTACAATAATGTCAGATCATGTGTGAAGTATAATAATGTCACATCAGATTTTTTCAGTTCGTATTGTGGCGTTAAACAGGGGAAACCTTTGTCCCAACTGCTATTTCTTTTCTTTATTAATGATATGCAAAGTTTTTTATACAACAACGACTGTGAAATGTTTGATTTAAATGGTTCCAATATGTTTTCACTGTTATATGCAGACGTTTTCAAAATCAGAAAAGGGTTACAAAGTTTAGTTAATAAATTACAAGCCATGATTACTGTCACTCATGGCAAATAGAAGTTAAAACACAAAAAATAAAAACAACGGTTTTTCATAAAGGTAAAAAAAATGTGTAGCTGTAATATTTATTATAATAATGTATTTATTGAATGTGTAAAAGATTTTCGTCTATCTAGGTGTAAATTTCTCCACTAATGGAAAATGGAATAATACTCAAAAGAAAATTTATAAACTTGGAAGTAAATCGCTAAATAGTGTTTCGAGTATTCTTCATAACTTATGATGTCTCAAATTCTTTAAAAAATTTTTGATTGTATGGTTTCTCCAGTGTTAAACTATGGTGCGGAGGCACGGGGCTTTCATCCTGCCGAGGACATTGAGCGCCTTCATTTAAAATTCTGTAAACGTATTCTCAAAGTTAAGAAATTGCGGTGTATGGTGAGTTGGGGAGATTTCCTCTATCCTATAATCGCAAATTAAGGATTTAAAAATACTGGCTAAAAACAATTTGTAATAAAAATACACTACTGTTTTATGTTTATAGTATATGAAGGTTTGATGCCGATAATGGTAATAATTATAATGGTTTAAATTGGGCTTCTCAGGTTAAACAATTGTTAGACTCTCTAGGTATGTCATATGTTTGGTTGCAACAGGATTTTTTTAATTCCAAATTTTAATGTTTTAAAAACCATCGTACAAGATCAATATAAACAGTTATGGTTAGGTCAAATAAGTGTATGTTTTGAAGCTGTCTTATTACCAGATGTTTAAACAGAAACTTAAAATGAAAAATTATTTAGAATGTATTGATAACTCTAATCTTAGATGTCTTCTTACTAGTTTTAGAATTTCATCACATAATTTAGCTATTGAGACAGGTCGCTATAAAATATTGACAGAAATTTACGATTATGTAAATGTTGTTCCATGAATGTTGTTGAAACAGAATATCATTTTTTATTAATATGTCCCATGTATATCAATCTAAGAAGGAAATAGCTAGTTATCTAAATGGTGCTGTCAGTGGACAAATATAAACAAGTTTAATTGTCTCCCGTCATCGTCATCTTCAACTGTTATAAACAAACTATCTTTATATCTATTTCATGCATTTAAACTTTGTGAAAAGGTTTGAATACTCTGTAACAAATTATAATGATTATATAAGTATACATGTTCTATAGATTCAATTTTATTATTTGTATGTTTAATTACGGCTCTATATTTGCCACCTTGGGTGTATATGTGGCTATAGACTATATAGGTGTAAAGCCAATAAAGATAATTGTATATATTGATTTGAATGTTTGGCGAATGGAGTTTTTAGATTTTTAAATAGAGCATTAAAAATGTACTTATGTTCTTTAATCAGTAAAACATAATCCGTATAGGTCAGATTTAGAAAAATACTTCAGTATTCACGTTGGACGTTATTCATTTATACAGGTAAAATTGACAGGTAAGTGACCATACCTTTTAACACGTGTTTCTGATTATTATTATTTTTAATTATTAATTTTCGAATATTAGAACTAAACGCGATGACAAGAAAAGACTAATTTTTGTGTCGGTGATCACAGTTTTGAAATGAAGAACTGTTTGTTTTAATATCATAGCTGGAAACAAAAGTATCGTGGTCAAGCACTTATATTGTCTTGAGCCTATAGTCCATATCGAGACGTGTATGGTCATTCTGCAATAGCGAAATACCGAAGGGGATTAACGTCGCGTCGTCGCGTTCGTCGCGTTCGTCGCGTTCACGATTCTTCCCGATTCGCCTGTACCTCTCTGACGTATTTCATAGTGTTGGCCCATACGTACATTGTGCGTCACTTCCAGCCCTGGTTTATAACAGTTAGAATCAAATTTTATGCTGATGTTTTTCCAGTTGTTGTTCAATCATGATGTAAACATATAAAGTGTTGTGGCATTGACAACTTTAGGTAGACTCTTCCTTTTTTTTTTTATTATTCTTTATTCTCTCTCTAAACCACCGGAGGTGGTACATGAGGTACTTTACAATAATTTTCAGAATTGGCGGCATACATTTTCACATTACTATACATCAAGAATGAATGCATATATACATTTTAACTTACATTAACAGCAAATGCATTATCCAGATTAGATACAACTATACATATAACTAAATATATATTCATAAATACAAACTCACGCACATATATATGTACTCAGCCGCTTCATTATACGGCTAAATACTGTACAGGAATACATGTGATTGGGACATTCCCCACCGACAAGCTCCTGCACTTATCAGTTGAACCCAAAATGCAGCTTAATGTGTTTCATGTACAAAGAAAAGATACACATACATGTGTTAACATATACATATACTATACTATGTATAAACACGAACTCACACCCACATACATATACACAACTGCTTCATTATGTGACTAAAAACAGTACAGGAATACATGCGATTGGGACATTCCCCACCGACAAGCTCCTGCACTTACCAGTTGAACACAAAATTCATGTACAAAATTAAGATTATCACTGATATCATACAAACTGATAACTGCTTTGTTAAACAATACACAGAGTGGGTACAAGTGATTGGGTCACAGTCCCCACCACCAACTAGGTCCCACCATGTATATCGTCCACTGACAGCATTATAAGGAAATCATCATAAAAATAAATGATGCATATTGTAACTGCAGGGTTGAGCTAAAGATTTCGTGAAATTATTTTAATGAAAGCTAAGAATTTTTCGTATAAACATACAAAGTTTTCTCAATACTGTGTAATCCGAAGTGTTGAATAATTTATTGAAATTAACAATATTTGGTTTCAAGAAATAAATTTCTTCTAGGAAGAGTTTTCGATCTTTTTCAAAAAATTTACATTCAAATATATAATGAAATTCATTATTAATACATGTAATTCTATGCCAAAAACTGTGTTTTCTTATGTTTAATCTTACATGGCTTTTCTTCATTATATAATTATGTCCTCTAGTTTTTTTGTGACTGTTGGAATTTGAAACCGCGCTGGTAATTGATTTCATCCAAGCCACTTCTGATTTTAAATACTTCCATCATGTGTTTTCCCATTCTTCTATCTAACTATGGCAAACCTAGTGTTTTTTGCGTTGTTGATAGCTTAGATTTTTAATGACTTTTTCTGTTTTGGTTGCTGTTCGTTGAACGTTTTCGATTGCCATTTAGCACATTTTATGTGTAGTAAACCATTGTGTGTGCGAATACCCAAATCCCGCACGTATTTAAACTACTCGCGTAAATTTATTAACTATACTAGGAAATAAGTGAATACATAATCATGCGATGTGTAAGTCGGATTCGTTGATCGTTATTCATGTTCCTAAGAAGCTTTCCCCGTGCAGCAAAACCACATTCACACGAGGACAGGTTTTTTAAATGCACGAACACGGATCAACGAATTTCTTCCCCTATGTATATTGTCCCTTTGACATGTATAAATCACACTTGGAATTAAAATGAAACAAATGTGTGAGTAAGGTTCAAGCTCACGGCTCAAGGCACTGACATCGAAGATCAATAACAGGGAAATCTCAATCGGACCATTTGTATGTGCATATATATATATATATGTGTGTGTGTGTGTGTGTGTGTTGTGTGTGTGTGTGTGTGTGTGTGTGTGTGCTTTTCTTGAACTCGAATAACAAAATATTTTTGTTCTTTCAGATTAACTGTGCTTATGATGTCAGTCCGCAAGTACGTTAGGACAAAGATAAAAGTAGGATTTACGACTGCAACTGTCTCTGTCTGTCTTGTATTATATTACAGGTAAGAAAGAGAGAGAGAGAGAGAGAGAGAGAGAGAGAGAGAGAGAGAGAGAGAGAGAGAGAGAGAGAGAGAGAGAGAGAGAGGTTTTACGTCCCATTCACGAGTATATCACTTATATCGAAACGTCGCCAGCTATAGGTGAAGTGCCAGTGCGCTAAGGACAATGCACATGGAGGGTTCTTTAACGTACCACGCCTGCCAAATGCTTGGCGAAAGAACAGTCACTACCAATTTTCAAGTCTTGGTCAGACCTGGCATGGGTTAGAACCCTCGACCTCTAACATGCGAAGCTAGTACTCTACCAACTGAGCTACTGGTGTGTGTGTGTGTGTGTGTGTGTGTGTGTGTGTGTGTGTGTGTGTGTGTGTGTTCGAGAGAGAGAGAGAGAGAGAGAGAGAGAGAGAGAGAGAGAGAGAGAGAGAGAGAGAGAGAGAGAGAGAGAGAGAGAGAGAGCAACAACGTTCCGGCTCTACCATGTCGGATATTTTTCATATTTCCCATATCTTTTGTCTTCATATCACATTATGATACAGAGTCTATCAATGGGTTACACAAACAATATAAACGTATAAACAATTTAGTCGCCGCGAGTTTAAATACAGGGGTGTCACCAAACACTCCAGTTTTCTCCACCGTCAAAGAACTGACACCTCGATATAAGTGACATGGTGGTAAAGTGCGTTTACTCTACTCGTTTTTTTTAACCCTTGCTATAAATAACAAATATTTCATATTATATTTAAATACACTGTACATTGTATATTTATTTTTTTCAGTATATTTCGGGAGTCCTCGGATAACATTTTAGTCGA
This sequence comes from Tegillarca granosa, assembly GCA_029721355.1. Classification (NCBI taxonomy): domain Eukaryota; kingdom Metazoa; phylum Mollusca; class Bivalvia; order Arcoida; family Arcidae; genus Tegillarca; species Tegillarca granosa. The sequence continues at coordinate 783,504 of JARBDR010000135.1, forward strand.
CACCTACTATCCCGGCACTACCTTAAATTTTCAGTACGAAACAGAACCTGCGTTGTTGGAAAATATCCTTAATAAGGGGGTATCCGAATTCGAGGCCAGTAGTGCAATATCATATCACGGTCTGGATTTGATCGAGGAATACATTAAACTTGACGAACTAGTCGACTTGCGCCAGACTGCAAATTCGAATACTTCCGAAGCATTCATTATAGGAAATAAAAACACTTTTCATATTGGCGACCAAATTCGTGTTCAAATTGAGCTTTTTGATGGTTTTGAGCGCCATTTATTGACAGGGGGTGACGCACTTCGGATATGGATAGTTGACACACAATTAGGGGCAAATTCAACCGGATATGTAATTGATCACGGAAATGGCTCGTATACCGGCGTTGTGCATGCACTCTGGAAGGGTAATCCTGAAATAAAAATATCCATAGCATCAACAAAGGAACATATTGCAGTTGTAATGAAGCATATTCATGATAGAGGAATACTGTATTATCTCACCGGGAGATTTGAAAATAAAGGATTGAGTCTTTCAGAAGATACGAAATGTACGACTATTCCTTGGGTCAAAGGTTATAGTTCAGTATGTAATATGACGTCACTTAACTTTGGAATGGCGTGGTACTGTGGGAGACCTAGAAATGGAATGTTGAGTTGTAAAGACTGGACATCTTATATTGGAAGTAGAATAAACGAGTTGTCAGAAATAGCTAAACATCTAGTACAGTAAGTATATAGGTAATGACAATACTATTTTTGACCTTGGGTGTCATTTTTGTAGTTTCAATTTTCCACAGGGAGTAAGCTGACTCGAGTGACCATAACTGCAGTAACCGGTCGGACGCAGATTTAGATGATTACGATTTTTCTTTTTCTTTTTTTCTATGTTTAGCTTCTGCATTGTTAATTCAAAACATCGGTTGCCTCGATATTTATATATTAGTGGAATTTGAAGGGTACGGTTTTCACAAATTTCGCTCTATCAAGCGTTCTATGCGTTTTAAATTTTCGCCGTGTTTAATTAACCATGCAACAGCTAAACAAAGAGAAATCAAGGAAAATCGTAATTACCTTAATCTGCGTCCGCCATCTTGAGATGACCTTACGCCCTGTGGATTTCATGTACTTGATTTTTTCATGATTTCGCAAAAATGTATAAAAAAAATATGGCAATTTGCTAAATAGAGGGATGCGCTTAAGTATGTTCAATCAAAATAATGTTAAGCCGTCTATTTGGTCGCTTATGTAAAAAGCTTGTTTGTATGATCCCTTATGACATCTTGTACTGAGCCTGTCTGATTGGCCGCTTATGTAAAAAGCTTGTTTGTATCATCTTTTATGCCATCTTGTACTGAGCCTGTCTGATTGGTCGCTTATGTAAAAAGCTTGTTTGTATGATCCCTTATGCCATCTTGTACTGAGTCTGTCTATTTGGTCGCTTATGTAAAAAGCTTGTTCGTATAATCCCTTATTACATCTTGTAATGAGCCTGTCTGATTGGCCGCTTATGTAAAAAGCTTGTTTGTATGATCTTTTATGCCATCTTGTACTGAGCCTGTCTGATTGGTCGCTTATGTAAAAAGCTTGTTTGAGCTTGTTTGTATGGCCCCTTATGACATCTTGTACTGAGCCTGTCTGATTGGTCGCTTATGTAAAAAGCTTGTTTGTATTGTTCCTTATGACATCTTGTACCGAGTCTGTCTGTTTGGTCGCTTATATCATTCCGAATCAAGCTGATTTGTTTGGTCGCTTATGACATCACATTGTAATTTCCTGTTTGGCTGCTTCATCTATCCCGTATTATGCATATGCTTATACATTGTATGCTTGGTCGCTTATGTCGTACCAAATAAAGTCTGTTTTACTGTAACAGTAAAGTTCCAGTATATTAAGCTTATATATCTGGTCGCTTATGTCGTACCAAATAAAGTCTGTTTGACTGTAACTGTAAAGTTCCAGTATATTAAGCTTATATATCTGGTCGCTTATGTCGTACCAAATTAAGTCTGTTTTACTGTAAATGTCAAGTTCCAGTATATTAAGCTTATATATCCGGTCGCTTATGTCGTACCAAATAAAGTCTGTTTTACTGTAACTGTTAAGTTCCAGTATATTAAGCTTATATATCTGGTCGCTTATGTCGTACCAAATTAAGCCTGTTTGACTGTAAATGTCAAGTTCCAGTATATTAAGCTTATATATCCGGTCGCTTATGTCGTACCAAATAAAGCCTGTTTGACTGTAAATGTCAAGTTCCAGTATATTAAGCTTATATATCCGGTCGCTTATGTCGTACCAAATAAAGTCTGTTTTACTGTAACTGTAAAGTTCCAGTATATTAAGCTTATATATCTGGTCGCTTATGTTATCAAACATAACTTAAGAAAAAAATGCTTTGCGTTTTATAATAATGTTGAAATTCCATTTTGTTTTTCTTAACCTCTACGATAACGGATTTCTTTTTAGTTTCTGAGTAGAGTTTCGAGGTCAAAGGATCGGTCCCTTTTGGGTCCTGGCTATGCCTGAAATTAACACAGTCATTCCCTTTTTAATATCATAAGCGAATTACATAAAAAAAAAAAAAAACAGCACATTTATTCAAGTCTAACTTTAGCTAGTGACGTCTTGATGTGAATCGTTATGATTGAAATTCTACAAATGTGATCAAAAAAAAAAGCTGCATTGAGTTTACCCATTATCAAAAAAAAAAAAAAATAAATAAATAAATAAATAAAATAAATAAATAAAAATAAATAAATAAATAAATGAAATAAATAAATAAAAATAAATAAATAAATAAAAAGATAAATAAATAATCAAAATTATTTTTTTGTTTTTACGATCTTTTCTATTTTAAAAAAAAAACGGCATGCATAACCATCTGCATTATAGTCATACGAAAATAAATTGAATTACCGCACAATATTAATACGTTTACATTATACATATAAATATGAGAGCACATAAAGTTTGACAGGATGAACGGAAGTATGTAAGTTGTATTTGGTCATATATGGATGTTTTGTTTTTAACCAGGTTTTCGTAGAAACCTGGTTCTTAGATTACCGAATGTCGGAGTGCGGGCAGGCGTCAAAAATAGTTTCCGGATGATAACTTGAAAAGTAAATGACATTTTTGAAAGAAACTTGGCACATACATGTATTGTGATAAGATCTTGGTTGGGATTGCTTTTGGAATGAATACATCAAAGGTCAAGGTCACAGTTGCTTGGTCATTTCACAAAATAAGCAACCTTTAGCTATATCTTGGCCAAATGTAAAAAATAATGACATGGGGTTTTCAGTTTTCATATTTTCTAGCAATGCTGATGAAAATAAAGCCAAAATCAAAGGTCAAGGTCATGACCTACATTTTGACCTTTGTGTTTTCTGCACTAAAATGGCTATTGTTGCATAAAATTTACAATTTTTGGCATGAAATTGGCTATTTTTGTTGATATTTAGACGTAGAATTCACTTTTGAATGGAATTTTAGTTTTGTAAAATGATTATGGTGGCAAAATATTTTGATGTTGACTATTTTTGCATTAAATTGGATATTTCCGAATATATTTAGGTGCAGATGCCACTATGGATCTTTTCTTAAATGAAATTATATTGAAATGAAAACACAACATTCAGATTTCTAAATAATTTGTCATAATTGCAATCTTTTAACATGTTCTGATGTATAATGCTTATATATATATGATATATTAAATCTTAACCCATTTACGGGTATCCCTTTACTATCAACCAGGTCCCTGCGAGTCACATGATCACCCATAATTATGTTGACTAGTTACCATTTCTCTTTGAAACCCTCTTCTCCGAAATACGAAAACCTGGTTTTCACGGAGTTTCCGTGACTCTTGTTTTGTTATAAATTTGTCTATGTAAATGTCAAAAAAATTATTAGCCAATAATAAACGAAAATCCTTAATGCTCGGGCATCTCGGTGATGTGTTATCAGCTTGTAGCATGCACTGAAGTCTTACAGTTTAGTAAACAATGACGTCAACAGAAAAGAAACGTGTTCGTGCGAGAACGAGACTGCTGAATTGTGTCCATCAAACGAAACTAGATGTATTTAGAATAATGTTATTTATCTCTTCATGCAGTTATATATATTAAATCAACTTGTGTGTTTATTTCCCGTATTGCTGCTTTCTGTTGTCAGAATTCACGCTTCTTTTTGTGTTTGTTGGCGTTGTCTTGTTTTTGGTAAAGAATTGTGTGATCAATGAATCACTGCGGTAGCTCAGTTTGTAGAGTCCTCGCTCTGTGAGTGGGAGGTTATGGGTTCGAACCCCCGACCAGGTCTTACTCAAGACTTGAAAGTGGGTAGTGACTGTTCGCCAAGCACTCGGCATTACGAAGTGAAAGTCACGGTTCTTTCGGATGGGAGCTTAAAATAAACGAGGTTCCGTGTCACGGTAGGCGTGGCATGATAAAGAACCCAGCTGTATAATGCCATCAGCGCAACGCACAGACAAAATTTCTGCCTATAGCTAGCGTTGTCTCGATATAAAAGTGAAATATTCTTGACAGTGACGTTAAACACCATTACTCAACTCAACTCAATTCAACGATAATTAAGGTCTTTGGTTGATCAAACTTTCTAAGGTTTTCCCGAGAATTTCGTCGTTAGTTAAGGTTTGATCATAGAACCAAGTATTACATCTTTCATGAGAGGCATAGTAAAGTAAAAACACTCCATTTTAAATTAAGGATAGGAAAACTTGCTGAAGCTTTAACGGTCTGTCTAGTTTGTAACAGAAAATATATACATGTTTTGAAGAAATCAGAATTACCTTTCAAAAAGATTTTTTTTTTCAGGAATCACAAACATTTAACTTTTCCGAAGAAATTTAGAATAAAAGTTACAGGAGGTGAGTACACATTACAGTGATTATTTGGTTTAATTTGGGGCCGAAATAGGGCCACATTCCCAATCACTAAAAGACTAGAAATTTCCCAATTTTGGACCATAAATTCCCAATTGTATTGAAAATTTTATTTTTTGGTATCTGGATCTGTGACTAAAAATAGTTACAAATAAAATTACCCCTTGCGATCTCAAACGAAGTCGAAAATATCATTTACAGATTCCAAAAGATATGATGCAATAAAAATCTTGCTGTAAATTAAACAAATTTATTGTCCTGAAAGACAAAATAAATACATTATGATTTTAAATGTGATTTGTATTTTAGTATAATTTATTATTTCATTCACATTATTGTTGTGACTTCTTTTTTTTTTTTTTTTTTTTTTTTTTTTTTTTTTTTTTTTTTTTTTTTTTGGGGGGGGGGGGGATTTTTGCAAAATAAAAATTTCCAATTTGTCTCAAAATGACGATAAAATTCCCTGTTGAACAGGTCCTGGTCCCATACCCGAAAATGGTAAAAAAAAAAAAAAAAAAAAAAAAAAAAAAAAAAAAAAAAAAAAAAAAAAAAAAAAAAAAAAAAATCCACTGCATTAATTAAAAGAAAAAAAAGATCAATTATATCAGAAACAACAAGACACAAAGAAATGTTAATTGATTAATTCATTTTGTCATTAAGTTTCAAAATACGTGATGAAGTCTAATGTATTAAACGATGTTATTTAACGGAACTATTTGAATAATAAAAAGCTGATAGGGATGAAAAGAAAATCCTTAACCCGATAACTTGTACCAACCAGTACCTCCCGATACCAAGGTACAACCGTTACCCCATCCCTGGTTTCTAGATACAACAATTTCTCTATCAGAAACCTAAGTACAATAATTTTCCTATACCCGATATCAAAGTGCATCTATTACCCTATACTATTCAGGCACAGACAATTCTCTATATCCCCAGTTTCCTGATATCCAATGCCTAGACACAGCCGTGACCCTTGACCCGATACCTGGGTGCAGCCGTTACTTTATACCCGAGAGCTAGGTACAACTGTTATTAATACCCAGGAGCTAGGTACAACCGATACCCTATACTCGATTCCTAGGTACAACCATTTACATAATTTAGATTAAAATGTTTGTATAGATATAAATCAGCGGTGTCCTTATAGCCTTTCAAGATGATTATTCCAATACATGCTGTTTAAAAACTATTTAACCAAAATCTGGTATACATCCACTGACGTTAGAGACCGAGACCTTCAAATAAATGCAATAAATCTTGCGATAATTATTATATTTTTTTATTTTCTCATATTATAGACACATCTGCAGTGTTATCTAAGGATGTCCCTTGTAATCAGCGTCCAAAAAATCTTACATGGTATGATAAATCACCCACGGGATATTTTTATAAAAATCATTGGCGTGTTCTGGAGTGTAAATACAGTTTTAGACCTGCCATAGATACTTATATGAAATGTTTAAAGGGAAGGCCTTTGATCTTCCTCGGCGATTCTACAATTAGATACTGGTTTGTATGGCTAACGGATTTCTTAAATCTTAAATTCAAGACCGGACGTTGGGACGAAATAAAAGACAAAGCATGGCAAAAATATGCATATGCCGAGAAGGAGGACTTAAATGTATCCATAGTCTGGGCTCCACATGAACTTCCGTTTTATGGAGGTGCTTCAAATATTAAAAACTTACGTTCTGTGGGATCTCGTCTGGACGAGATCGGAAGTAACAGTACCGCCATTATTGTTCTTCATTGGTATTTACATATAGCTAGAAGTTCTCATGAGGTTTACAGGGAACATATACGTAACGCCAGACAAGCGATTGATAGATTGCTGAAACGATCCCCTGGTGTTGAAATATTCATCAAAGGACCACATGCAGTGACACACCCATTAAATCTGGAACCACATGACTACATAAGGAAATACGAAGAACAAATTTTATTTGAAGAGTTTAAAGATATTCAAAATAGAGTTATCTACCTTGACGAGTGGGATATGACTGTTGGAAGTGAAAATACAAACGTTCATCCGAGTAGAATGACAAATTTAGAGATGATACATCATTTATTATCCTACGTTTGTTTCAGATAACGAAACGCTTATTTTATTTATACTAAAATGTCTGATATTATAACCATGTTGTGTTCATTAAAATTATATTATAGCGTAAAAAATTGTCAGTTTTTTCTTAATTAAAAAATAAGAAAATAACGTTTAAACTCATCTGGATTTTTTTTATTTGAAAGATTTATCGTAAAATTTTTGAATTTTTAAAACAAAGAAAGTTATTATTATGATGATGATCATTATTATTATAAAAAACTGTTTTGGTTAGGTTTTATTTATACAACTATTATTGTTATTTAATGTTTTAGATGTATAAAGAATTATTTATTCATTTTAGAAAATGTTTGTTAATCCAAATATTTTCACATTTTCTTTAGTTAATATTTGTTATAGTTGGTCAGCGCTCTGGTGTTTAAGTTGGTTATTAATAAAGTTTACGGGGTTGTAAAAAACAAACCTATAAACAATATGAAAAAAATGTGGGAAAATTTGACAATTAACGAGTACAAATTCTTACTGAGTTTATTCTCACATTTGTAAATCAATTAAGAAGGAAACCAAAATCAACATATGCATATGTTGGAAAAAATCGAACGTGAGAAGTGGAGTAATGGTGTTTTACACTTTATCAGTATAGATTGTTTTTATCTATATCGTGCGAGTTACTTCTTGAATGCTGGAGGAAACCAGGGTATTCAGATAAAACAACTGTACTTCTCAAAACGACCTTAAAACCTTCTTACACTAGGATCTATCACAGCAGAATTCGAACCATGGCGTTTGGATGCATCTATGCTAATTGACAAACTTTCCCACGTACGCAGATTTTGTTAAATGACACATTTCCATTGTAAGCGCGCATTTCAGACCACCCGGCCTAACATAAGAGCTATCAAAGCGGCATTTGAAATATGGCGTTTAGAAGCATCTTGATTCGTAAGCGATTCGCGACCAGTCGGCCATTGGATTTAGAAAAAATCCTATTCTTTTCATCCTTAATAATCGTGACCCTTAGTCCAATGTTATGTATTGTTCGCTTTTTATTTTAATTTTGTATCGCGTTTTTTGCTAATTTTTAAAAGAGTATTCATTTGAAAATATAAACATGTAAATGAAAATTTTATTGCATATAAATTAAGATGGAAAGGAATAAACGTAAGCTAAAAACGCGATCTAGACTTATTTTTTTAAATTAAACAAATTCCACTTTGATTGCGCGCTAATACAATTAAAAACCAAAAGACACACTCACAAAACTCGTACATCTCGCGCATAAACTAACTTGTTCTTAGATAAATCCTAAGATGTCAATAACCTTGTTGTCTTAAATCGCTGAAAATTGCTGATTCGACGTTAAACAAAGCAACCAACATCTAATCAACGTCCAGATTCTGGAAGTAAATGATACAATTATATTTGTGCCTTGTGTGACGTTCTCTTTTATTGTTTTTCATTGTTGTGTACATGTGTTTTTTGTTCCATTTCGTGTTGCTAGGTACATCTATTCTGTTATTCATGACTTAGTTAATTTATTTTTTGCGTTTACTGTTTTACCGATTTAACTGATGTGACTTACGAGACACCACACATATAACTTATTATACTTGATATACATGTATTTTCATAAAATTGTTTGTTATAAATAAACAAAAAACACATTTTAGAAAATTAGATTATCTTTAATCAATATATAACAAAATAATTCCACGTGATTAAAATAATTAATCCACTGATTATAATTAACAATTCATTCATCCAGATTATACGTTATTACAACAACCCTCATAAATTAAAATTTTGATATAATTTTATAAATATAAATGCACATTTCTAAAATTTTCTGTGTAAAAATTATACATAATCGTTTCCGTGAAAAATTGTCGGCATGACGTTACTCATACCAAATATGTATTACCAGTTCAATTTTTTATGAAATAAAAATTAAAAAAAAAAAAAAAAAATCTACGATACTAAATCGTACTTTAAATCCATAATTATTCCGATATGTTGTTATTGACAGATGACATGGGCTCCAATATCGTGTACTATGAGTTTTAGTTGTTAAATAAGGAATGTGGTGTATTGAGGAATATAAAGGAAGTACTTGGTCCCGACCGGGGGGGGGGGGTGTCACTGAAGTGGTACAGTACTGAATGATATAATACTTAATTAAATCGATAAATAAAACTTTACATTGAATTAAGTGCAGAATTTTGAATTTTCTCGAAAAAAATATTCAAAATTTTTCCCATGACTTTTCACAAGACAAACTTCATTTACAGATACGTTTAAAGTGAAATTATTATAATGTTTAGTTTTGCAAATTATCATCGATCTGTCAATGTTTGCATCTTAAAAAACACAAATATATAAAATATTCAATCCAGAATTAAAGTTATCCTGTTCCATGCTTTGAAAAAAGGGGCTTATTTTGTTAAAATCTGGACAAAATTTTAACTATATTTTATGCATTTTTTATTTCAAAATTAATATCAAGAAAAAAATTATATTTCATAAAAAGAAATTCGCAGCCAAGACTATGAAAAGATTGGCCAGTGTTAGCCCACACGTGTTATATTTTTGTTTGATAAAATTATTGTTTGTGCGATCATTGTTTGTGAGAAAAAGAACGGCACCTTATGGTTTGAACACTTAACCACTTCAATATTACACATTTGTAAAGATTTACAATCGAGGTAAATTTCGTTGCAAGTTGCGCATACCTTTGAGGGGAAGAATAACAACAGAAATTAATAGTAAAACTACAGTCGTAAACGATATAAAAATAACAAATACAGGTATAAAAAGAACAATAATAAAGAAAACAACAATAATAATAATAATAATAATAATAATAATAATAATAATAATAAAAATCAACACTGTAAAATAATAATGGCGATGCCAGCATTACCATGGGCTTATTTGAAAATTTTATTATTTTTTGAAACATTTTATGGTTATAATAATCTTAACAAATAAATATCAGTTTATGTGAAATAGCCAAAACTTTGTTTATTTTAATAAAATTCAAAAACCAAGGTAATGCTTTGAACAATTCATTAGAAATAATCCTTTACATGACAGATAAAAATTTTATAATGCAGTCGAGTTTATGTATTCAGAAGTTGAAATCTAAATAATTTTTATGCTAAGAATAAAACAATTATCTAAAAGCATTTTAACATACCGGTTGATTAGTAAGATGTTATTAGATATAGTGGGGGTTAATACCGAATAAAGATTTAGTAAAGTTATTTCTGTTCCATGGTTACACAATAACAGAAGAAGCATTCAATTTTTTCACGATAGCATTCTCCAATGGATAAAAAATTTAACCTCTTTAATTCTGTTGCCATGGTTACCTCATAAACAAACTGACAAACTTTCTCGCATGTGGATCCGTCCGAACCATGTATAGAACTTAAAGACGGTAAAGGGGTACTGTGGTCCGTTAGCGCATGCGCACCACTTGGCAAGCTAGAAATCATGTGATAAAATAAGTATGTCATATTGCAGATATAGTAGAACCGTGTACAGAACAAGGGAGATAACTGGCAGTGATATCACGTGACAAAATTGATTGCTGTTACACCGAGTCATATTTAAAATGATTAAAAACTGAAAAATACTAATACATTTTTATGTGAAAAGGTTAAAAAACCTCATGTATCGATAAATGTCATTTTTGATGATTTCTCCTTACTTAGGCGCAAAAACATTTTCCGTGTATGTACCAATAAGATTGCCTGCTGGTCTATAACTACCGACCACGTATACTTTCCCGCCAGGAGCTACAGCTTTTCCAAATCCGACTTCTTTGGTGCCTTTCCAAACAACTTGTGTAAAATGTCCTGGAAAAATGATGTTTTAAAGGTTTCATTTTCATGTGTAAAACTGTTCTTGATTTATATTTATATGTAATTAAATTTTACCATCTTCACTTATTCTGATTGGCTTAAAATTAGAGTTGTTTCCCCATAGATTGTTCTGACCACTGTCGGAACTACTTTTTTTGTTAACAATGGTGGAATAAATTCATGCGCACATTTCATTGCTGTTCACATTGAACTAATTTGTTTGATAAACATTTAACATTAAAATTCTTTTGTTAATTTTTAATTATGAATGGATAATAAGCATTGCCTTTAATTTTTCGGTCTGTTGACATATAATATGTAATGAATACTGTGCACTTTGTACAAATCCCGCGTATAGCAAATTGCACAGTCTTCATTCATCTTATTTTTCAATACACCGAACAAAAATTAAAGGCTTAAGTATAGGCCTAAAATCTTTCATTAGAGAACTTCCAATGTTAAATTTTCCTTTGCAAAATATTTCAGAAATAAGATCTTTTCAAGTTAACATATTATGTGTTAATTGTCATGGAATTACATTTAAGGTGTAAAAAATCGCGGTTTCAAGATTTTATCCAATGTTATATCTTCAATTAAATTAAAGTTTGAACTTTATAAAACTTTTATTGACATGACAAAAACATTTACTTCAAACGAAAAAATGAAGATCTGAGATAACGTTCAAATCATAATCTTCGGTAATAAAAAGAAGAGTTCGCGATCATGGTTTATTTTTTGTTACAATATCACTGCATCAATTTGAAGATGAAAGCCAAAATGTAACGATACGAGAGAATCGCGTAATATAGAATATACACAACACACTGTAAACCAACTTATTGTCACGTGCGATATATTTTCGCGTATTTCGCGAGGGCACATAAAACGCGAAAAAAAAAAAATCGCCGCAAAATTTGCATTAAAAAAACCTCTAAACGTGTTAGAAATCTTCTGTTGTACCAGAATTGAGATTCCGTCATCTCCATCGATCAGCGCGAATGTCGTCGTCGTCGTCGTCCCAAACAACTTAGCCGATATCGCAAGTAAATATACTTGATGTACTAAGCAACGTGAATCAGATTTGCATTTTTCTTCTTAAATAACTGATATATTAAATATAAAAGCCGAAAATGGCGCGAGTCTTTTTTCTGTTTATACGCGCTATTTATTTAGATTTACTAGATTTTTATTGTAAAACCGAATTTCCGACCATGCAGATCTTCTTAAAGGAAAAACAGCAGTAAAGTAAACGTACAGGAATTAAAGTAAATAACTCGTTAAATACACGTATCTATTAAAAGTTAGGTTGGTTTATCTCTCTTTAGTACCAACTCAATGCAAGAGAGATAACTCTTTATTATTAAATTTTCAACTTATAGAGACGTCACCAGCTATAAATGAAGTGGTAGAAAATTTTACCTGTTTAGTTCGCCCAGGACATGTGCAGGGAAGTGTTCTTTAACCTGCCACGCCTGCCGTGACAGGGGTATCGGTTTTTAGGGTCTCATTCGAGGGACTCCGTGAATTTCATTTTAAATGCCCAGGGCTTGGCGAAAGAACAGTCAATACCAATATTGAAGTCTTGGTTAGATCCGGCCGGGGTTCATACCCCGAACCCAGACATAGGTAGCAATTTTGTGATGTGGTTAGGAGTAAAGTGGTATTATGGAGAGTCGTTGTCGGATTTTTATTTTTATGGTCAGGAAAATATTCCTGTTTTAGAAAGAATCAATAAAACGAATTTCACATTAGTTGAGTTTATTGAGTTTGAATATTGTTTCTGCAACTCGAAAATTTCGTTGAGTAAAGATTTATTCAATCCGATTAATACATTCAGTATTACATGTATCATATACCATTTTTTAAAATTTAATCATAAAATACAATTTTTTGTTTTGTTTGACAAAACTAAGTAATAAAATTATAACATTAGAAATTCAGCTTCGCCATTCATTCAATTTGCGCGTGACCAACTGAAGATATCACCCAATAAATTCAATACAATTAAAGTTCAATCCATATATTTACAATCTTTTAAAATTTCTACGATTAAAGACGAGGTTTCCTTAGTAATGAATTTTATTACAAAAAATCCCGACATGGTTCTGGTTTTCTTGTAAAAAAAAAACAAAAAAAAAAAAAAAAAAAAAAAAAAAAACACAGATTGATCCTTTGCATTTATGACGCCATGGGTTAAAGGTCGCACGTGCCCAACCAAAGTTATTGGGAAATATCTTCAGTTGCTCTCAAAGGGTTTACTGAAGAGACTTCAGTACGATTGTAAATGTTTTTAATTGTGTAATGTCTTAAAAATTGACACTGAATATTCCCTATTGGATCTGAGTGTACACTCAATTGAGTGAAGGACTGAAACTGGGGCCAGATCAGAAATACTTGTTTTGAAAACTACATCTCACGCATTTAAATGTGTAAAAAAATCCCTGAGGCTTATAAAAATATTTGTCGCTTATACCGGGACTGAGGGGTGGGTGGGTGGCGCGGGGTTATTTAATATGACGTAAAACACCATTCAATCAGACAATATCTTGGTTTACCTGTGCCCGTTGTTCTTGGTTCACAACTAAAGTCATGTTTCTTTATTTCACTGTACCATTGCTCTGTAACTTCTACCCCTAAAGCATAATATAAAAGAAAATTATAAAATATATTTAAGTCTGCTAAGAAAATGCTTTTTGTGTTCTCAAAATTGCGTGGCGTCATCAACTATAAAATTTGAGTTTAGACGGTATTTGTAAAAAAATAGAATTGACCAAAACATTGGGAAAATCAGTCACATATTTTGCAAAAAATGATACCGTTTGCCGTTTTTTCTTAAAGTATTCAACCCCCTGTTAATAATTTTACTTAATGTTTCTCACCTGTGTAATCACCTCCGCCAGAGGACCACTTGCAGGCAATATTTTCACCTAGTCGGGTTCCATCAAGAGTACAGGAACTGTGCTGGAAGTTGTTCGTCTTTGCTAGTTCCTCCGCCCATCTTTGTGCATAGCTACTCAGATCTTTGGAGTGTTTGACATTAGAAACGCCATGTTTCTTTCTACATTTATTGTGTGCTTTTACACAATCGTCAATAAAGTCACTTAACTTCTGTGGTTTTTCGTTTTGTTTCCGGTGAAGAGTCATCACTTTTTCCTGAACTTCTGAAAAACTTACAACATATACATCCCATTATAAATACAGTGGAAAATATTCTCCTCGCACAAAAATATTGATGATCACAGAAAGCGTTATAAAGTCACTTCTAACATATGACTCATTTATGATCTGGGTCGCTCCGTTTTTTAAACAGCTGTTTTTTGTGAAGAAATATCTCAAATTTAGACGAATTGAAATATTAATTTTCAAATTATGCAATTATGCAATTCAAAAATATCCCAGCGAGAAACACACGGAGCACTTCATATTCTAGCGGATATCTTAAAGTTTGCCACTGCGGCCTGTTAAGATATATATTTAGAAACTCCGACAATCTTGTGACTTATATCACAAGTAGACAATTAACTTACTGTTACATAGGAAAGTCATTAAATCAGCGGTTACTGTTGGAAATATTATCGTTCAATATCTAAAAACATATGTTAGTAATACTGCCGTCAATAATACCGTGTAGAAATGCACACAGATAATGTAATATGTTTACGGTATATTATGGCAAGCTGTCACTCTTCAAATCATAACTTTTTATTCTTTTTTTATCCAGTTTCGTGCTTAAAGTTTTTGTAACAATTTCGTGACATTTATCTCATGTTATACATCTTTAGTTTTTTATATTAAACACAGTGTTATTGCCATCATTAAGGGACTGCGTCGGCGGTTCTGTGGTTATAGCGTCTGCATCGAAGTCGGGGGTAGGGGTTAGAATCCCAGTCAGGTCATACATAATATTCTAAAATCTGAGATACTGCTTCTTGCCTTGCGTCTGGCATAAGTGGACAAAGTATCGACCGGTTTATCTAGTGACTTGGCAATGTGAACGGAGGATTTTTAGTCTTGTCGAGTTTACATCTTAACTAGCTCTGTACGCACGTGTAGAACCGTAAATCACTTATAAACTAAATATAACTGGCGACATCTCGATATCGACCGACTGGTTGGTAAATCTAATTACTGACTGACTCACATTTATATCATTCTATATTAAAGCAAGTTGTATTTATGTCGGAAAGTAGGTTTAAATTAAACACATGCGTTCATTGTTTCAGGTCCATTGCCATCATGGCGTAAATTATCGGTATACATGATAAATATTTAAATAAGAAAAGGATAGGATGAAATTGACCGGAATAAATCGGATGTCAAGTTACAAGATAGTGCAAAAGTGTAAAATTGTTTAACGTCAAATCAGCAATTTACCAGCTTTTCTCGATGAAAGCAAATTTATTAATCTCTAGAGAAAATGTTCGTATATGTGTGAGATCTACAAGCGTTTATTTTGGTTTGTTTTGGATGACCGCTCACTTAGGACGTTTTTTTTTCTTTTATCCTGGCGCCGGCTGAACCAGTCGGTATTTTGTCCTCCTTATGCCCAAGGGCCATATGAGGAAGTAGTAATTCAAATTTTAAGGTCGTATGCTCTCAAAGCAACAGTTTAACGCTCTACCACTCAGTCGCTATGGCGGTCGGATATTACGATAGTTTCAATGGGTTGACGATTTTTTTCACGCCAAGTTTAGATTCTTTGACTAATATAAGGCCGGATAGTTCTGTTTCTGTCCAGAGAAACCCGGAGTACCGAGAAGGAAAAAAACGACCTTCAGCAAGCGAACTAACAAACTTTCTAAAACTAGAATATGTTAGGCGTGATTCGAATGGAGGTGGAGATACACTGTGATCAGTAAACGCGCTTTGGACAACTCAGTTTTTCCTATCTCTTTTATAACAGGCCACATTGTACGTTAATTTGAGTATCTTGTTTAATATATCTGGTCCTTGCACGGTGTTATTCCATTATTACAAGTAACCTATCTCACAATATAATTATCTGGTAAGATGTACCATTGTAACTACATATACATTTATGTGCTATTTTTTTTAAAATCTGTTTTGACATAGAGTATCAGACAATTTAAATATTACGAAAACATTTTTTTTTAATTACTTAATACATTTGAATATAGCATGTGACGCAATGACGCACATTTACAAGTATAATGTACTGGACACTTAAAGTTGATAATACTCTAACATACATGTATATATAACTTTTGATATATATTTTTATATCGAGTGTTTCTTTTAATAGATTAAGTATACATGTACTTATAATCTTCTTTACGTGGATCAAGTTTGATTTAGGGAGATTTTTACTTGTTCTGACACCAGTAAATAAACTCCACAATCCACCCGTACATACTACTTATACCTATTGTATAAGTAGCCATGCTACTTTTAAATGCATTATTTATTAAAATTCAAAAGCAGCATATAACATAATAATGAATCAATGTCAAATTAAAGAATGTATGCTACATGCATTTATTTTCATATTTCCATATTCATAATACTTTTCAGAAAAAAACACTCCTGTAATAATTTAGGTGGATGACAAATGTTGTAACTTTTTTTTCGAGAGTTTCAAGTGTCTCGTAAGTCAAAATGGCTGTGAGTATTCGTTTCATTTTTATGATGGATTTCTTATCACAATGATTTCTTGTAATGCTATAATAATGGAGTGTTTTATTATATTATCATCATCACAATCATCATTATCATTATTATTATTAGTTTGTGATACATACAAAGGCAGTGATTCCTGCGACAGTGACAATTTATGCTATAAAACATTTTAAACCAAGACAAATTGTTGAAATATCGCGTCTTTATCGGAGGTCATTTTAACTTGTTGTATTTTGAGCAGCACAAAACAAATTGCAGAGTACATGATACAAGGGCGGTGTTATAGAGTCTAACGTAAAGGTTTTTCACTCAAATGAAGCGGGTAGTTCTTGGATAATAGAGTAAACCGGAGTACCCGCAGAAACCATCGTCTTTTAACAAACAAACTGACAGACTTCCTCACATCTGTTATAGAGTAATAGAGAAATTTGAACCTAGATTGCGAGAGCCGCTAGCTGTGATTCCTTAAGCGCACCTTGGACAGCTCAGCTCCTAGTGTCCCTTCTGAAACATAAAAGCTCCCGAAGCTATTCTGAAAAATTGTTACTGTTGCTAGTTCGTATTTTGTCAGGTGATTTTATTGGACAATTCTTAAAAAAGCAAAGCAAGCTCATCTTGATACTAATCTTGGATATGCTTTTTATGCTTATCGCACACGAAGCATGTGTAAAATGGCGTTTCGTTATATCAAATTGGTAATATACAACAATTTTTTTTACTGTTTTAAAGTCTTATTTAAACGTGCAAAATACAAACAAGCAAATAAAAAAATGAACAAAGCAATAATTCAACACAAGCACAGTTCCCCTCAAAGGTTTTTAAAATGTGCTTTAAGTTCTGTACCACGTGATGCCTGATGTCTTGTGCCAAACCATTATATAGATTTCACGATATAGAATAGCATTATTTGATGCTTTCACGTAAAATGATTGTGAAATTTTTCGTAATGTATCCGTATCCAATAGAAAGCGGGACCTAGCATCCCGTGGTACAAAGAAAACTAAAATCACACAGCGTTAAAAAATAAAACAAGCACACAAAAGACCATATATCCATCACCATAAATGAATAAATAAATAAATAAATAACAGGTGCACCAAATCACATAGATAAACAGACTTACGCTATCGTTGTCCTCAAGACGCATTCTGCTAATAGCAGGCATGTCCTGTTACAAAAATTGTCAATTATTATAATCAGTAATTCTATCTCGCCGATTACATGCAGTTAAAGGGATTTACACCCAAATATATCATTTAGAAACGAAATATGGTCCGTTAGCTGAAAGTGAGATCGCTATTGATGGTTAGCTTTAAAGATGCTACATGTTACTTAAAACATCCATATGCAAATATCTTAGGCTTCTTCAATTCCCAATGGCTTACGTAAAGACCTAGTGTTCAGAAGTTTTGACTTAATCCCGAAAATTTATAAAGAATGTGATTTTCGCTAAGGATAAAGCTCATTGTTGGCCTTGGTGGTTGACATGATATTTTTGAGTTTTTCAGAAGTATCTGCCAAAATCCCTCTTAGAGTCGGAGTCGGATTTTTCGGCATGTAAGTGTTTCTTTCAGTTAAAAATTTTCTTTTTTATTTATTTGAGCTCTTCCCACTTTAGAAACGATTCAATAGAAATCAAACATTTTGAATCATAATTTTTTGTCAAGGAAGAAATGATTTTGATAAAAGGATAATTCTCTAGACATTAAATGAACAATCTTAGCCCCAAAATGGCAATTCCTGTTTTAATTTGTTTTCAATCAATTGGTATTAGTATTTCGCTACAAATGCCCCCCCACCTTACCACGATGACTCTGTAGCTAGCCATAACAAGATTAATAAAACCTACCCCGCCAAATCCGCCTTTCTTGTCCTTGTCCGTATCTTTATCGAACAGACTTTTAGATGAAGTGCCACCACCTGCAGCACCTCGTGTAACAGTTTCCGTTTTGTTCGTGACCTTTGACCCATCTGCTTTGATTATGGTTTCCTCTACGACAGTTTTGGTGACAGCATTTGGACCACTTCCTTCTGTCACGGTGTACGTTCTGGTTGACCTAGATTCTGTTTGACGACTCATTCCTCCTATTCTGGTCTGACTAGATATTGGATGAGGTCTGTCTCTGTTATGTGTTTTAGTGGCTTCTAAACCGGCGACTGAAAATTAAACAAAAACTTTTTAAAACCAAAATGAAATGTTTGATGCTCCGGAATCATACACTTCATTAATACTAGATTTATTTGCTAGGTTCATGCAAACGGTTACCACTGAAGCTTCAATCTCTCAATTTTGTTCGCGAATGCCCGAGTTACTCTGCACCTGAAGCGAACAGTAAAAATATTTCGTAAATTTAGATCACATATGCGGTCCAGGTCACTGATCATGTCCTTTGCTATATGATAAGATTGGTCATTCTTTTGGCTACAAATTTTAATCCAAATGTCGTTAAATTAATCAGGAAATCTGTTATTCAATTCACTAACACAACTGTTATCTATAAAGTGTCTTCGTCGACTGTAAAACCATTACGGTAGCTAAGTCGGCATAGTGCTTACTTCGTATGTGGGAATTGGTTTGTTTAAACATGCAGGTTTTATCAAATTAGTTTATAGGTACAATTTTAGATTCTACAATCGTCATACAACTCTCAAATTATTTATAATTGGAACTTGAGAAACTAGCTCGCAATGACCTACTCTGCATTGCAAGATAAACGACATATAAAAGTCTTAGTCTTTTTAACATCCATTAATTTAATGGAAGCAAAACTTACTTCGTATTTATGTGTCAACATGGACGATGTTTGATATACTGGTGTGTCATTGCAAAGAAAATATTAGAAAACATTGCTAAAATTTTAAGGCCTCACAAGACCGTACATTGTTATAAATTATATTTGAATTATATTTCAAGAATTTTCAAACTTTTGAATTGGGAGAGTAAAAATTCCTCCGCTCTAATTTCTAAAATTGTTTTATTAATACTAGTATTTTATGCGCCTTTTTATTTGTGATCAACTATCTAGAAAATATGTGTAATAAACAAATTAAAACTGTGCATAAATATAGTTTTTTTGTGTTTGTCTTTTATATGCATGTATAATGAATTCGACTTGAGTAAAGTAATTATATATATAAAGATGATCGAATAGCACGCGACACCATGACAATGATCATGTGACAACGGATGATATCTTCCGGTTAAACATCCTTTATCATACGGATGATCTTTAATCTATTTTCAATCAAAAATTTTGTTTAAATCTCGGGGGAAAAGCCCATAAAGCATGTATTATTGTATTTTTTTTTTGGATTTTTAATTTCCGAAAATAAGAACTTTGGTTGATAAATATTCAAATAATTAAAATCAAGTTATCACTTTAGCTATTTGTGTAATTTCAACTTTCTGTGTACAGTGTCATGTAGAAATTTTTAAATATGTATGATACAGAAAATAGAAAAATACCATATTTCTTTTAAAAGATAAAAAAAAAAATACGACAATTGTTTTTAAAATTAAAAAATAATAAATAAAGAAATTTAAAAAAAATACTGCGTAAAAATACATGTCCCGTGTTTGTAAATAAAATTCTGAATAAATACAATTAAAGAAAACATTTAAATAAGTGATGATAAAAATCAATACCTTACCTAAAACTGCTAATAACAGACAACTAACGGAAACAACTAACGCAACCAAGAACACGACACAATCCGGGGAAGTTATAGTGTAACAACATAAATACTTGTCAAATACAGAGATCGTTTGACTTTAAAAGTATGCAAGTACTAACAAACCGCGAGGACTTGTTTATTATTATGCAAATCTATTTATGTCTCCGCTATTGTAAAAATAGATCAATTACATTGATTTTAAACACGATACGCTATCTCTATTTTGTTAAAAATCATATCAATATTGTGCAGTTTTAACAAATTGCAGAACAAATAGTAAGTTTGATTAATTTTTTCATCAACTTTTTCTAAAATTCTTTTTTTTTTAGTTCTTTAAATTAATTTTAATACAGCTCATAGCAGAGTTATTGCTATTAGTAGTTTATGTTGGTGTTTAGTATATTGTCAACGCAATTGTATTGAAATTGTAAAACTGAAAAAGCCAATGAAAAATTTTCAATGTTTAACACTGAGGTAAAAAATTCATCTTACCTAAAATGGAGATAATGATATATCCAGATTGACACGTCGACCAACTAAATCACTAGCAAAGACTAATGATGAATTAACTAAAACAGCGAGTAATAACCATAAGATTATTCAATATTTGAACTACTTAAATATTTACAAGACTTATACGTTATTATGTATATGTTTATTACTCGGCTATTGTAAAAGTCGAACAGGCCATTGATTTTAAAGCTCTCAATAACCGGATAATTATGTTTATATTTAGTATCGGATGAATGTTAAACAATGTGTTACAACACACTGCGTCAGCTGTTTTTGTTTCATTCAATAACCCGTTATAATATTTTTTAAAAATTGTCTTTTTCGAACATTGTAATTGGTTTAAGTTCAGTTTTGTTAAGCTAGTGTTTTTATTCTTTTGTTATGTTTAGCTTTGACAAGCCTGGATTTGTCCTGGCGATATTTCTACTAGGCATTGGTAAAGTTATAATTATGCCTTTTAGTAATCACTAGCAAGTATAGATTTGTTTAGGAAATGTTTTGGCGATGAATGGAAGCTGATACACAACCTCTTACAAAGCGTTAGATCAACAAATCTAACTTAGTATTTAAACCACATTTCAGCAGAGTGACAAGTTTCTATCTATCTATCTATCTATCTATTTATCTATCTATCTATCTATTTATCTATCTATCTATTATTATTATTAATTTTTTCCCCTAGCGTGACGCACGTTTACGAGATCCTGGGCTAGTTTATTACTATTTATTTTTTAAAATCCTTGCAACAAAACAGACAAATTTTATGTATAAAATATAAATAATAATAATTCTTGTAAACGGAATTTAGGAGCTATATTTAATCACTGTCATTCTGTCCCATCTATGATTAGAGATCATACAATTGTATACTCACCTCAGACGATGTGACTCGGACCAAATCAAATGTGAGGAGGTCCAATGTCAAGGCGAGGAGCTCAAACATGAGATACATCCCCTGTTCAGGATTGGTATTTATACCCCCTCCCCCGGTAGTCGACGCGCGACTCTCAACAGACTTCTCATGTTATATAAATTTTGTACCTTGATAAGTTGAATGTTGTTAAACGTCACATCAGCAATTTTTAGCTATTCATAACGAGACACTTGTTCCGTTAAAGCCAGTCTCACACAGAACACACGGCTTATACGGTTTGCCACCCGTGTAAACCGAACATACAACCGAACCAACCGTGGCCTTATCCGAGTTACGCTCGGGCCATTCGAGTATATCCGTGAAAGCCGTGTATGATTTTTAAAACTTTTAAAAAACTGGCACGGGTGCCATGTCCTTGAATGATCGTATTAGCGATCGTACAAGACCGTGAGAGACCGTGTGAGACCGTACGAGACCGTATATACAACCGCACATGAAGTCCACTCCACGAGTGAGCTCAACCGAGTCAATATCGTGTATAAATCGTATATATCAAAACATACACGAATGTGTGATAATTCGAGCATAACTCGAACAAAAGTCGGTGGGATCGTATGTAAATCCTGTAAATGTCTAGTTAATCGAGTAAAAGTCGTGTGTAATCGTACTAGGCCGTAACAGACCGTACTAGACCGTACTTACGAACCGTACAACAATCGTATCAAAATCGTTTGCAACTCGTATTCAAACCGTGAGAAACCTTGCTTGACCGAGTATATCCGTGCTTTGTTCGTACATACTCGTGCTACATTCGAGTCTAAATCGTACCAACTCATACCCAGGCACGGTTGGAGCTCAATACTCATACCAGTCAACCCGTGAATAACCGAGTATACCGTATTGGAACCGTGTGCCCAACCGTGTTCTGTGTGAGACAGGCTTAATCTCAAGATTATCCTTACACAAGTTCATGTGATGCGTAAGTGTGCGTTCCGATGTGATGCGTAAGTGTGCGTTCGTGTGATGCACAAGTGTGCGTTCATGTGACGCGTAAGTGTTCGTTCGTGTGATGCGTAAGTGCGTTCGTGTGGTGCATAAGTGTGCGTTCATGTGATGCGTGTGAGTTTGTGTGATGCGTAATTGTGCGTTCGTGTGATGCGTAAGTGTGAGTTTGTGTGATGCATAATTGTGCGTTCGTGTGATGCGTAAGTGTGAGTTCGTGTGATGCGTAAGTGTACGAGTGTTTGTGAAAGCTTGTCAGAATTCTTCACTAAGGTCGATGATTGTTTTCTTCGGACAATTCGGTTGCTTTAACATATGAGAACTGACCACCTCTATACATGTTAAACAATTTGAGTTAAACAAATTCACTCCAGTCAGGTCAACATTTAAAATATTGCAAAGATAAAAATTACAATCATTTTTAGGCCATATTATTTATCAATATTTTCACTCAGTATGGGTAAACACTTTTTATGATGAATGATATTTAATATTTGAACTATAAGCAAACAATTCAAGCTGTCCATGTAAATATACGCATACTAATAAACTGACCTTTGACCTAGATAATATCATTATCGATCTACCTAGTATGGACAAATAGATTGATTCCTGTCCATATTATAACTAGGTTATGTGCTAATTTTGATAGCTTAAAGTCGTCATCACCAAATGACAAGGACAATATTGAAAAACTGCATTATGTTTTTAATAAACACAATTATTCAGTGTTTACCGACATATTCAAAGGTGAAAATGCCGAAAAAGCATATACATACAGGCACAATCCATCATCACAAAACTGACCGCCTCGAAATAAGTGAGAGAATCTTGACTTGGGTGTAAAACACCATTACTCCACTCCACTCCTTGAAAGAATAACATTCTGATATGCGTTACAAGGTGAATAAAAAAAAATCGTTTGAAAACATTTATCAGTTTTGAAACATAAAGAATGAATAAATATATTCAGTTTTGTGGTCTCTTTTAAAATAGGGTCATATTACTCATTTGGAGGTGATAAGTTCCTTGTTGATATACGTAACAGGAAAAATAAATAGGAAACTCCTCTGGAAATCTTTATCATATATTTATCTTTGAAACATAAGAACGCGGATATATATATATATATAATAAGATTTTTTGTACCGGATTGAAGTGCGATTTTCCGGATTGTAACAAAACATCTGAAGCAGTGTATAATTAACAGAATCTTCATTAATTAAGACAGACAATAAGATGAATGCATCAATAGGTCAATAATTGCTTTACTTAGTTAAAGAGAGTAAACACATCGAGGAGGAGACCGTAAGGGGTGTTTTATCACCCCCTCCCACACAAATACGTTCATTAGAGATGGAAACATCTTTAAAACATTTCAACGTGTATTTCATAGGTATTTTATCTATTCTTAAACATAAAGGTGAAAGGTGCTCTCTCTCTCTCTCTCTCTCTCTCTCTCTCTCTCTCTCTCTCTCTCTCATGATGGGAACATCGTTTAACCTGGTCAACCTGATTTTTATGGGTTGTACAAATAAATATTCTATCAATTCAATCTACTTGACATTTTTGTAAAGTTAATAAACTAATTAAACCATTACCTCACACTAAAATGTATTACCCGGGTGATATCAATAGACCCGGTTGATAACTGACCCAAATGATATAATCTGACGCGGTTGATATCAAACGTTTGTTTTGGGATTTAACACATTTGATAACATGATGACAATTGGACGTTCTTGTTTTATCGGTAATATTTATGACCATTTAATGTCAACATTCCGGCCCTCGCCCGGGTAAGTAAACAATAGTGGGCCGATTAAACGTTAAACGACAAACAAAATTTCCGAAGTCAATGAGCAAAACTATTTATTTTATACACAACGAGGTTTAATTAAAAGTTCTTTTGTAAAAATCATCAAAAGGTTGAGATCAAAAGTTTTTCATTGAATAAGATTTAATAATGCATATAAATAGCCGTACTTGTCGGTTGTGTAAGCTTTTTATATTGGACAAGAACTTTGTACATTAGTCCGTTATATTTTCAATTTGTATTAGAAAATTCATTTTAAAATTTTATCTTTAACACATATTTCATGAATACCTTTATCCTACATAATTCCAATTATTGTCCTTTCAAAATCACCACATTCCTTACTTGCAAGATCAATATTTTAAAGCGACATAATTTATATATCGAAATTAATAGAAAAATTCGTTATACTTATAAAAATACATATTTCATATTTTGTGTTTGAAGTTTTTTTTTTTACTTTCGTCCTTGTAATGATGAGTTTTTTAATGTAATTAATGGGACATTTGCTAGTAATAATTTTTTTTTCATTTTCAAATTTAAAAGAACCGAAAATCTTACATATTTTGAATATGACCTATTTATGGTATAGTTCTCTACAAGCTAAGTACATGTACATGAAAATATTAAATATCAACTTTGTTGACAGCTTTAACATAATGATGGCAATATTTCAAAAGCTTGAACCAAAAGCAAAAACACAAGTTTGAAATATTAAAAGAGATACGAAGAATTCAAAACACACAAACGGGCTTATACATACATATGAGGGGAAAACCGAAGTACCCAGAGAAAACAACTTTCGGAAAGCAAACGGAAAATCTTTCTCACGCTAAAACCTGCCCGAGCTGAATTTGAACCTCAGCTGTGGTAGGCACTTGAAGCTGATCCTTGAATTTGAACCTCAGCTGTGGTAAGCACTTGAAGCTGATCAAACCTTGAAAAAAGACAGACTATATGAGTACATTGAGAGATGGACCTTGAAGCAAACCTTGATAAAAGACAGACTATATTAGTACATTGAGAGATGGACCTTGGACCAAACCTTGAAAAAATACAGACTATATTAGTACCTTGATAGATGGACCTTGAAGCAAACCTTGACGAAAGACAGAATTCACGTTAGATCTCTAGGGACAGCTTTGTGTATTTCAAAGCAGGAAAAACAACTAATTAATGTAAGCTGTGAGCATACATGTATCCGAAGTTAAACAACATCAATAATTTAAACATCAGATTACAAAATTTATTGCTATAATAATCAATATTATACTGTACACACCGTGTAAAGTCAACATCGTTAGGTTTTAAGTACATATATATTTCATAGTTTTAAATTTGCAAAATGGACGAATTGGATATTTTTCTAAAAACAACCTAGAATGTAAGAATTAATCAGTTTTATTGTTCTTTCTCACTTTTGTTGAGTTTTTCAAACGGATAAATAAATAAATAAATAAATAAATAAATAAATAAATAAATAAATTAATTAATAAACGAACTAACGAACGAATGAATGAATAAAAAAAATAACCCTGTTAGAATTGCTTGTGCTGTTTTTATTACACTAACGCTCTATAACTGGTTATATTTACAATCAATTTATTTTATAAGTGGTATTATATCATTATTTATTATCAGTAAGTCTCCCACTTAGCAGACTTATTGTTTTTGTACTATTTTCTTCCTCCTTTCAAAGCCCAAATTTTGTCCGACTTTTTTCTTCGGAATGGAAAGTCATCTCAACTTGAAACTTTCTGCAGATAACTAGCATCATCTAAAGGTGTATTAACAGTTCTTTTTCGCATTTCGCAAGAAGCGCTAGCGCTATATTTTTCAGAGTTTATTGCCCCCTTCAACATTATATTTTTTATCAAGCAATGATTTATCCCTTACAACTCGGTGGTGGGAGACTTGTTCGTCAGTGCACCTGCCCATTGACAATGTCTAGTTAAAATTGTATTAATTGAAAAAATAAAAAAAATTAATTTAAAAAAATCTGGTAAATTTCTAAAATTACATGTATATCGTAGGAATGTTTTTTTTTTAACCGTAATAAACTTTAAAAGTAAAAGAAAAAAAAAGAAAACAACACAAAAAGCAAGAAAGAAAAAATTTTCAGCATACTCACCTAAGGACAAAATCCACAAAATTGAGAGTGTTAAATTTTCCGATGAAGTTTTGTTCGATTACCCAATAAATGGCCAGGTTATCGTAAAGTTGTAAAATTAAAATACCGGACTATACTGTCATAGTGTAAATATGGCTGGTCATTATAAATAACAAGGCGGGATTAAGTTGTGGACGACGGGAGAGTGACACGTCAAGTTTGTATATATCGATTTTAAACCAATAAAAACAAACACGGGGTTACCTGAACTAATTGATTGATAAGAACGTGTATTGTCTTATTTAAAACCAATTTAACGACGGAGGTATTCAAAGGAACATTGAGAAGAGTAATGGTGTTTTACGCCCAAGTCAATATTCTTTCACTTATAAAAAGGAGGTCAGTTTTGGGATGGAGGAGGAAACCAGAGTGCCTAGAAAAAACCACCAACCATCCTCAAAATCATTTACTCCAGTGCCCGTCATTTACTTCAGTGTCCGTCATTTACTCCAGTACCCGTCATTTAATTCAGTGCCCGTCATTTACTTCAGTGCCACTTCAGTGCCCGTCATTTACTTCAGTGCCCGTCATTTACTCCAGTGCCCGTCATTTACTTCAGTGTCCGTCATTTACTCCAGTGCCCGTCATTTACTTCAGTGCCCGTCATTTACTTCAGTGCCACTTCAGTGCCCGTCATTTACTCCAGTGCCCGTCATTTACTTCAGTGCCACTTCAGTGCCCGTCATTTACTCCAGTGCCCGTCATTTACTCCAGTGCCCGTCATTTACTTCAGTGCCCGTCATTTACTCCAGTGCCCGTCATTTACTCCAGTGCCCGTCATTTACTTCAGTGCCCGTCATTTACTCCAGTGCCCGTCATTTACTTCAGTGCCACTTCAGTGCCCGTCATTTACTTCAGTGCCCGTCATTTACTCCAGTGCCCGTCATTTACTTCAGTGCCCGTCATTTACTCCTGTGCCCGTCATTTACTTCAGTGCCACTTCAGTGCCCGTCATTTACTTCAGTGCCCGTCATTTACTCCAGTGCCCGTCATTTACTTCAGTGCCCGTCATTTACTCCAGTGTCCGTCAGAAGTCGGTATTGTTGGTCGTTTTGTGTGTTTCAAGTTTTCTGTTTACTTCTTATTAAATTCAGGTTTGTTTTTTTTTTGTGTTCTTGAGTCAGTTGGCGTTCGCAAAGGTAATGTTTTTAGTTAATTCTGTTTAAATGATATATTTTATAATGTAATACGTTTGTTGCGCTGTGTTCTTTGGTTTCATTTTTCAGCTAGAATTTTTCCATATCTGCTCATGTGAGATAGGGTTTCCCCTATGTGAGAAATGTGTTTCTCGCATATGTGATAGATTTATCTCACTGAATGGGTGGTACGATATTATTTTTTCCATATCGCACCCCGCGTGCGCACGTGTAGCCTATCTCAGTCGAACGGGAACTTCATTTTTTTTCAATTGGCAAGGGTAATAATTTTGTTGGAAAAAATTATACGAAAACGACAAAAAAGACTTTTTTTTATGATCAATAATATCATTTTTACTAAACGATGTATATATATGAGAAAAATCATTGTTTTGTTTCACCGCGTAGGTTCACATTCTGCTGTGAGTGAAACATTATTTGTTATTTTTGCGTGTTTTGTATTCATCCGCTAGCAAAATCTTGCAACGTTATAGAAGGAATTCCGGTATTTTTTTTTTTTTTTTTTTTTGTAAATTATATGTGAGAAAAATAATCAATTACTCGAGTGAGGTCGAGTTGGGAAAATTACGATCTTGTAGTTAGATTTTTTCGGAATTTCCCCATCTCGACCTCAAACTCGTAATAGATTCTCTTTATCTCACATGAACACGTGACCTTTCATTTTCTGTACTATTTTCGTCTGCTTTGTTGACAAACAAACAAGCATGGCTTCCCGTTTCCAGTCTAATGATATCATAGAATTTTTTGAGCAAAACGAACAAAACACTTTGATTCAAGAATGTAAAATTGAAGTCAATGTAAATTACAATTATCGCCAGTCTCAACCGAAACATCGACGCTTCATCTACGACAGTGACATAGATTCTGAAAACATGTGTTTACGGATAACCGGGTGTATATACATCCACGGAAAGAAAATAGTGCGTGATATATATTTATAGATGGAGCATTTGAATGACACAATGTGGTCAGTATTAAACATGATTTTGTTTTGTTATTACCATATTAAAGTGTAAATAACTTTATAGTTTTATTTGAGTTGTAAATTACATTATAGGTCATAGTACCAAAAATAGCAGTGCCCGCGGAATGATTTCTAATCGATTTTGCAGTAGAATTTAAACAATTTTAGGAAACAAAGCAAATCGCCATATGTTTTCGTGGTACTTACATCTTGTAGGTACTTTAGAATCATGGTCTTTTGGGTTTTTTAGGTCATTTAATGATAAAAGTCAAAATAAAAAGTTAGATTTTTTTTATCTGCCCAGACCCATAGATCGCAAAAGCGTTAATATCTCAATTATATGGTAGAAAAATAATCCATTATGAGTTTATTCATGTAGGATATAGAAGTCTCACCCTAGGGATTTGAATATTTCAGTCAGAGACGAGGCAAGCCCTCGGGTGAGATTTCCCTATCCTACATAGATATCATAATGGATTCTTATATTCTCATTTTCCGTGAATAAAACTAGATTTTAGTATTCTTTTAGTTTCCGAGAACATTTATTCATTAAAGCTTCCTCATATTTAAAAATACACTGACCAATATTTTCTATAAAATTTTAAATGTAAATTTGCCTATAACCTTGAACAATAAAAATATCACGTGTTTTTCTTTATTATCACAGAATGTTAATGATCATGTAAACAATGAAATGACATTGAGACTTCTAAAAATAAATAGTATTTTCAATCATTTTGCCGTCGTTGCTTTGCGGACATTGTGCAAATTTTTGAAAAAAAAAACGGTTTAAAAGATAACGAAAATTCCCTTACTCGTTTGCAAATAGAAATATCTGGTGTTATTAAATCTTGTTCCTTATGACATCAAAATGCCAATTAATTAGATTTCATTTAAAATGGATTGTCCGGCTTTTTTTTGTAGGCGGTTGAAATACCGGTTCTATCTTTATAAGGTACATCATTTGATTATTGAACCATTCAGTTTTAGTATAAGGAATCGAAGAACCCGGATGAAACCTCAGGCCGTTGTCAAGCGAAGTTCTCTTCAATATGTCAATACAAGCGAGATCTGTTCCTATATAGAAAGAGTCGTTGACAGCCAAACTGACTACCCTCTCTTTATTGTTTCTTTCATAAGATGAAGAAACATAGAATTTTATGTTTCTTGGTTTACATGTTTCGATTTTTCTCGTTTTTTAAGATGCTTTTTTTTTCAAGTATCTTCCAACGCCGAACTGTTAATTCGATAATTACATAACTATAAAATGCATCAATATGCCATATTGTATAAAACCACAGGCAAAAAGGTTTTTATTTATTTATTTATTTGTTTGTTTGTTTGTTTAACATAATTAGAATTTTTTACGCGTAAAAGTAATATTAGAGAGCTTTTAACAGCCACCTTTAAATTCAACTCGAACATATCAGTACTTGATAAAGGTTGTAAGGAGAACATATCAGTACTTGATTAAGGTTGTAAGGAGAACATATCGGTACTTGAGAAAAGTTGTCGGGAGAACATATCAGTACTTGATAAAGGTTGTCAGGAGAACATATCAGTACTTGATAACGGTTGTCAGGAGAACCTGTCAGTACTTGAGAAAAGTTGTCAGGAGAACATATCAGTACTTGATAAAGGTTATCAGGAGAACATATCAATACTTGATAAAGGTTGTCAGGAGAACGTATCAGTACTTGAAAGTTTGTTAGGAGAACATATCAGTACTTGATAAAGGTTGTCAGGAAAACATATCAGTACTTGATAACGGTTGTCAGGAGAACATATCAGTACTTGATAACGGTTGTCAGGAGAACGTTTCATGAAGGTTGTCAGGAGAACGTTTCAGTAACGTTGTCAGGAGAACGTTTCAGTAAGGTTGTCTGGAGAACGTTTCAGTAAGGTTGTCTGGAGAACGTTTCAGTAAGGTTGTCAGGAGAACGTTTCAGTAAGGTTGTCTGGAGAACGTTTCAGTAAGGTTGTCAGGAGAACGTTTCAGTAAGGTTGTCTGGAGAACGTTTCAGTAAGGTTGTCTGGAGAACGTTTCAGTAAGGTTGTCAGGAGAACGTTTCAGTAAGGTTGTCAGGAGAACGTTTCAGTAAGGTTGTCAGGAGAACGTTTCAGTAAGGTTGTCTGGAGAACGTTTCAGTAAGGTTGTCAGGAGAACGTTTCAGTAAGGTTGTCAGGAGAACGTTTCAGTAAGGTTGTCAGGAGAACGTTTCAGTAAGGTTGTCTGGAGAACGTTTCAGTAAGGTTGTCAGGAGAACGTTTCAGTAAGGTTGTCTGGAGAACGTTTCAGTAAGGTTGTCAGGAGAACGTTTCAGTAAGGTTGTCAGGAGAACGTTCAGTAAGGTTGTCAGGAGAACGTTTCAGTAAGGTTGTCAGGAGAACGTTTCAGTAAGGTTGTCAGGAGAACGTTTCAGTAAGGTTGTCAGGAGAACGTTTCAGTAAGGTTGTCAGGAGAACGTTTCAGTAAGGTTGTCAGGATAACGTTTCAGTAAGGTTGTCAGGAGAACGTTTCAGTAAGGTTGTCAGGAGAACGTTTCAGTTAGGTTGTCAGGAGAACGTTTCAGTAAGGTTGTCAGGAGAACGTTTCAGTAAGGTTGTCAGGAGAACGTTTCAGTAAGGTTGTCAGGAGAACGTTACAGTAAGGTTGTCAGGAGAACGTTTCAGTAAGGTTGTCAGGAGAACGTTTCAGTAAGTTTGTCAGGAGAACGTTTCAGTAAGGTTGTCAGGAAAACGTTTCAGTAAGGTTGTCAGGAGAACGTTTTCAGTACGGTTGTCAGGAGAACGTTTCAGTAAGTCTACGTAATTTGGTATTTTTTCAGTTACTCCGGTTTCCTCTATCATCAAAGAACTGACCGCCTCGAATAGATAAAAGGAATCTTTATAAATAAATTATAATGGCTTATTTCTGACATCGACATAATTTTAGTCGACATAACATTGTCTCATTATGTCGACTAAATATCTTGACAAGTCGAGATAATATCATGAAAAGTTGTGATAACAAAATAAAAAGTTGTGATAAGTAACACGACTTGCCGCGATGAAATAAGTCGAGATATTGAGATAATGATAAGTAACACTTACTTTGAACTATCTTCAATGTATCCGTCCTTCCTGTTTTAGTGACAACATCAATATAAGTTTAAACAAGTAATTATCCTCGGTTTTTATACACACTTAAAGTTTAAACACAATGCCTCCACCCTTACTTAAGATTAAATCATCCATATAATACACCCTGTTACCGAAAACGAGACTTAACTTTGTAATTCGGGATAGTTTGTCATTTGATTGTTTATTTTTAGAAAGTTACTATAGTACTTCACAAACGGAAACAGTTTACAATACTAATGACATGACCTTAAAGTTAATGACATTTATTTTTCTATGGAATGAATGAATGAATGAATGAATGTATGTATGAACGAATGAATGTATGAACGAATGAATGAATCAATGAATGAATGAATGACTGAATGAAAATAAAACTCAAAAAAGCTTTAAAAGTAAGAACAAGTTTTTAACAATCTTTACAAACAAAAACACCGACTTAAAAAACAAAACAAACTAAATAAAACCCAAGACAAATTCAAAAGAAAACAAGACAAAGCTTAAAGACAACAAGAGAAACGTAAAAGACAACAAGACAAAGCTTAAAGACAACAAGAGAAACGTAAAAGACAACAAGAGAAACGTGAAAGACAAGAAGAGAAACGTAAAAGACAACAAGACAAAGCTTAAAGACAACAAGAGAAACGTAAAAGACAACAAGACAAAGCTTAAAGACAACAAGAGAAACGTAAAAGACAACAAGAGAAACGTAAAAGACAACAAGAGAAACGTGAAAGACAACAAGAGAAACGTAAAAGACAACAAGACAAAGCTTAAAGACAACAAGAGAAACGTAAAGGACAACAAGAGAAACGTAAAAGACAACAAGACAAAGCTTAAAGACAACAAGAGAAACGTAAAAGACAACAAGAGAAACGTAAAAGACAACAAGACAAAGCTTAAAGACAACAAGAGAAACGTAAAAGACAAGAAGAGAAACGTAAAAGACAACAAGAGAAACGTAAAAGACAACAAGACAAAGCTTAAAGACAACAAGAGAAACGTAAAAGGCAACAAGAGAAACGTAAAAGACAAGAAGAGAAACGTGAAAGACAAGAAGAGAAACGTAAAAGACAAGAAGAGAAACGTGAAAGACAAGAAGAGAAATGTGAATAAAGGCAAAAGAAGCTATCTAACTACATGAGAAGATTAACAAGTAAAACATGACAAGGGTTATACATTTCAACAAGTCAATGCAAAACTAGTACCTCAGAAAACAGACTTTGTTAAGTCCTCGTCTAAGACTGAAACATTCAACCCCTCGGGTGAGATTTCCCTATCCTACATAGATATCATAATGGATTCTTATATTCTTCATTTTCCGTGAATAAAACTAGATTTTAGTATTCTTTTAGTTTCCGAGAACATTTATTCATTAAAGCTTCCTCATATTTAAAAATACACTGACCAATATTTTCTATAAAATTTTAAATGTAAATTTGCCTATAACCTTGAACAATAAAAATATCACGTGTTTTTCTTTATTATCACAGAATGTTAATGATCACGTAAACAATGAAATGACATTGAGACTTCTAAAAATAAATAGTATTTTCAATCATTGCCGTCGTTGCTTTGCGGACATTGTGCAAATTTTTGAAAAAAAAAAAAACGTTTTAAAAGATAACGAAAATTCCCTTACTCGTTTGCACATAGAAATATCTGGTGTTATTAAATCTTGTTCCTTATGACATCAAAACGCCAATTAATTAGATTTCATTTAAAATGGATTGTCCGGCTTTTTTTTGTAGGCGGTTAAAATACCGGTTCAATCTTTATAAGGTACATCATTTGATTATTGAACCATTCAGTTTTAGTATAAGGAATCGAAGAACCCGGATGAAACCTCAAGCTTAAAGTCAAGAAGAGAAACGTAAAAGACAACAAGACAAAGCTTAAAGACAACAAGAGAAACGTAAAGGACAACAAGAGAAACGTAAAAGACAACAAGACAAAGCTTAAAGACAACAAGAGAAACGTAAAAGACAACAAGAGAAACGTAAAAAACAAGAAGAGAAACGTAAAAGACAACAAGAGAAACGTAAAAGACAAGAAGAGAAACGTAAAAGACAACAAGAGAAACGTAAAAGACAACAAGACAAAGCTTAAAGACAACAAGAGAAACGTAAAAGGCAACAAGAGAAACGTAAAAGACAAGAAGAGAAACGTGAAAGACAAGAAGAGAAACGTAAAAGACAAGAAGAGAAACGTGAAAGACAAGAAGAGAAATGTGAATAAAGGCAAAAGAAGCTATCTAACTACATGAGAAGATTAACAAGTAAAACATGACAAGGGTTATACATTTCAACAAGTCAATGCAAAACTAGTACCTCAGAAAACAGACTTTGTTAAGTCCTCGTCTAAGACTGAAACATTCAACCCCTCGGGTGAGATTTCCCTATCCTACATAGATATCATAATGGATTCTTATATTCTTCATTTTCCGTGAATAAAACTAGATTTAGTATTCTTTTAGTTTCCGAGAACATTTATTCATTAAAGCTTCCTCATATTTAAAAATACACTGACCAATATTTTCTATAAAATTTTAAATGTAAATTTGCCTATAACCTTGAACAATAAAAATATCACGTGTTTTTCTTTATTATCACAGAATGTTAATGATCACGTAAACAATGAAATGACATTGAGACTTCTAAAAATAAATAGTATTTTCAATCATTGCCGTCGTTGCTTTGCGGACATTGTGCAAATTTTTGAAAAAAAAAAAACGTTTTAAAAGATAACGAAAATTCCCTTACTCGTTTGCACATAGAAATATCTGGTGTTATTAAATCTTGTTCCTTATGACATCAAAACGCCAATTAATTAGATTTCATTTAAAATGGATTGTCCGGCTTTTTTTTGTAGGCGGTTAAAATACCGGTTCAATCTTTATAAGGTACATCATTTGATTATTGAACCATTCAGTTTTAGTATAAGGAATCGAAGAACCCGGATGAAACCTCAAGCTTAAAGTCAAGAAGAGAAAACGTAAAAGACAACAAGACAAAGCTTAAAGACAACAAGAGAAACGTAAAGGACAACAAGAGAAACGTAAAAGACAACAAGACAAAGCTTAAAGACAACAAGAGAAACGTAAAAGACAACAAGAGAAACGTAAAAAACAAGAAGAGAAACGTAAAAGACAACAAGAGAAACGTAAAAGACAAGAAGAGAAACGTAAAAGACAACAAGAGAAACGTAAAAGACAACAAGACAAAGCTTAAAGACAACAAGAGAAACGTAAAAGGCAACAAGAGAAACGTAAAAGACAAGAAGAGAAACGTGAAAGACAAGAAGAGAAACGTAAAAGACAAGAAGAGAAACGTGAAAGACAAGAAGAGAAATGTGAATAAAGGCAAAAGAAGCTATCTAACTACATGAGAAGATTAACAAGTAAAACATGACAAGGGTTATACATTTCAACAAGTCAATGCAAAACTAGTACCTCAGAAAACAGACTTTGTTAAGTCCTCCAACCATATCTCAACCACCACTACGGTAGCTTAGTTGATCCAATGTTCGCTTTGTATGTAGAAGATCGGGCTTCGAATCCCGGCCGGGTCCAATCGAGACTTGAAAATAGGTAGTTACTGTTCTAGCCAAGAAGTCGGCATTTACAAATGGAAGTCACATGGTCCTTCCGAGAAGACCTTAAAAAGCGATGTCCCGTGTCACGGCAGGCGTGGCACATAAAAGGATCCTTTAATTAGTGCACTGCAAAGGTAAAAAATTCTGCCACTTCACCTATAGCTGGTGACGTCTCGATGTAATTGAAATATTCTTGACTGGGACGTAAAACACCATTCAATCAATCTTATTATATATCAGAAACCTGTCTACCTAACCAAAAACATATTTATTTAATATCTGACAAGAAATTTATGCATATCCTTTATTACCTTCCTATAAAAATCTTGAAACTATTTTTATGTAAATCTAATATATTTTAATTTTTATTTTAAATACCAGTAATGACATTTATATACAAAACTTGTCCTTAAAATACTAGTAAACAGGTCACCGATTTCATCAGAAGAAAAGGTTAAACTTATTTCTTTAAAAATCATATCTTGATATTGTAATTCGAATAAACTTGTTTACAATGCAACGAGTTGAATTTTAGACGAAAATAACAATGTCATTTTAAAACTTTTTCTCCTAAACCAAACGGAAAGTCTATGTTGAAATTGTTTCTGTGAAAGTCCTTGTATACTAGCGGAAAAAGTAACTGTGCATCAATAAAATTTATAATTTCGCTATTATTACTGAATGTATAAATCTTAAAATTTGCACAAATGGTAAGTGTATATACCTCTATCATATCGCTCGGTCATGACATCAATTGCCCGTGATTTTTACGCTTCATGCGCACGGGTCGGTTTTCACGCAATTGTCGCCCAGCATTTCAGTGTGACAATATTTTAGGAATAATTTACTGTTGTTTGTTTGTTTGAACACCAGAAAACCAGAAAAGCAAGTTTATTCGGTTGAAAGCTTCCAGAGTGTAATGCCTAGACTAAATGCAAATGATCGCCTCCAGGCAATTGGTATGCTTGATGCTGGTATGACCCAAAGTTTTGTCACTAGACATTTTGGTGTCCACAGAAACACTGTTTATGCTTTATGGAGACGATACCAACAGTTTGACACCACTAGAGACCGCCCTCGTTCAGGACGTCCACGCGTCACGACACGTCAACCAGACAACTATATCCGGCTAGTGCACCTCCGGAACCGTTTCCAAACTGCCAGCACTGCTGCCCGGAGCATTCCTGGACTACGCCCAATCAGCCCCAGAACAGTACGGAATCGTTTACGGGAAAGACATATTCGCCCACGACGTCCGGCAATCCGTCCGATTCTACAACGACGCCATCGCACAGCTCGTCTTGCATGATGCAGAACACATTTACGTTTCAATCGACGAGACTGGGCACAAATTATGTTCACCGATGAGTCCAGATTTCACTTTGGGAGTAGTGACGGACGCTCCAGAGTGTATCGGCGCATTGGAGAACGTTTCCATGACGCGTGTGTGGTGGACCGACGTTCGTTCGGTGGGGGCAGTGTAATGGTTTGGGGTGGCATCACAGCGAATGACAGAACTCCTCTGGTAGTCATCGACGGAAATTTGACCGGTGTACGGTACCGTGATGAAATCCTACAGACCTATGTCATCCCATTCATTCAAGGACAGCAACGTCACTTTTCAGCAGGAGAATGCAAGACCACACGTCGCACGGGTTGCAATGGATTTTCTGGCACAGCACAACGTCAATGTGTTACCGTGGCCAGCCGTTTCACCTGACCTTTCTCCAATTGAACACGTATGGGATGAAATGGAACGCCGATTACATCATCTGCCCAATCAGCCTGTTACATTGCAAGGGTTGGCCCAAGCGTTAGACCAGATATGGAACAACATCCCTCAAGCATTCTTTAGGCATTTAATCAACTCTATGAGGCGTCGCTGTCAGTCCTGTGTCAATGCTTATGGTGGTCACACACAATACTTATCTTGTGAACTGACTTTTACTATCTGCTATGTTTCTAGTCCCCTGCGTATGAAATAACAGTATCTGTAACCTTTTAAATGAAATGAATTTGTAAAGAAATATCTAATAAACAAATACGAAATTATTCATTGCTTTGCATTTTCAAATTATTTTATAATCTCACATTTCAGTCATGCACAGTTACTTTTTTCCGCTAGTATACTTTTGCTAATATGTTATGAGTAAATTAATAATTGAAGGCTGATCAAGTTTTTATGCATGTGTCATATATTCATGTTTCATATACTCACGTGTCATATGTCCATGTGTCATTTGCTTGAATACTGAAGTATTCAATACTTAGAATAATGTATCAAATGTAC
Source organism: Tegillarca granosa (assembly GCA_029721355.1). Taxonomy (NCBI): domain Eukaryota; kingdom Metazoa; phylum Mollusca; class Bivalvia; order Arcoida; family Arcidae; genus Tegillarca; species Tegillarca granosa. Next base: position 821,165 of record JARBDR010000135.1, read on the forward strand.
TTTACATCATTTACGGAACACATATAAAGGGCGATAACTCGTCTTATTTTTATTTGTTTATTTACTATTTAGGAGTGGAGTAATGCATTATACGTCCCAGAAACTATGATTGCACTTATATTAAGGCAGATTGTTCCGACATGGTGGAGGAAACCGGAGAAAAACACCGACCTTATACAAGGGAATCGACAGCGTTACTAACTGTAGAATGTCCTGGAGTAGGATTCGATCCTAGGCGTTAAGTGGGCTGTAGTACATACGTTTGCGCTTCACTTCACTAGGGCACTGAGGCTCCTGGTATTATTATAGAGTGAGAATAAATGCGTGTAAATATTATTATAACATTTATGATTTTTATGTTTTTACATGGAAACATTGGATGCTAAAATAATCAAACTAGGCTTGTTTGGTTTATACGATAAATTTGTTACGTCATACTCATCGGTATTTTTGCAGCTTATCGAACAATTTTTAGAATAACCTATTATATTCGAGGCAGAACAAAAATTATTATCATTTTTGCTACACAATGTCTCCCTGAGCTGCATGTAACTAGGAAATACCTATCTTAGCTAGTCTGACTATACGGCCTATCTTAGCTAGTCTGACAATACGGCCTATCTTAGCTAGTCTGACCATTAGGCCTATCTTAGCTAGTCTGAAAATAAAACCTTCCATAGCTAATCTGGCAATCACGTCAGTCTTAGCGGGTCTGACAATTACGCCCATTAGAGCTAGTCTGACAATCCATTTATTTCTTTCAGCTTGTTAGTCAATGACGCCTGTCTTATCAATCAACATATTAGGTAATAGGCACTAAACCGGATAATCTCCAATTTTAAAATTAACGAAACCCCCCCCCCCCCCTCTCTCTCTCTCTCTCTCTCTCTCTCTCTCTCTCTCTCTCTCTCTCTCAAAAGATCACCTTCAATGATGTTTATTTTTACATATTATGTAGTTTGCTAAGCTGTAGATGTATAGTAATTGTTACATGGTTTATATATATATCATATCAAAAAAATACTATGTAAACATCGGACGAAATCTGTCTTAATTATGACTAATTATACACAATGCTGAAAATTTAAAATATATACCCTGGTATTCAATAAACACAAGCTAAAAACTGTGTACATAATTACCTTTGTTTGCTGGTAATGTAATTTTCCCGTCTTTTGGAGGTAGAACGTTGAGTGAGTATTGACCGATGACGTTACCCGTCGGTCTATAGTTAGTAACTATAAGGATTTTACCATCACTAGTTTGTGAACGTCCGATGCCAATCTCTCTACTACCCTTCCAAACAACCTGAGAAAAATGTCCTACAAAAATAGTTCTAAAGATTAAGTTACCATAACCAGAATTGGATACTGTAAAATTATTTATTTTCGTGGTATTCTATGTTCGTGGTTCAGGACTTCAGGTAAAAAAATTCCCTTTTCACGATTATTTGGGACTTGTACATACTGCTTAAGGTAAATTTGTTATGTTTGCCATTTTGCTGGCATGTAAATTCGTTAATCAAGGTGTTAACGAAATCCACGAAAATTGGTCACAACGAAAATTTATGATTTCACAGTACAAATACGTAAAGAATTTTCAGTAAACAAACCAATTGGAAAACAACATTAAAAACTGTAACACTTGATAAATATATCGCTTTATATAACAACAAAATTTATTCGTGTAATTGATCGAGGTGACAGATTTTTATCTTTATCATATCTATATTGATATAGTTTTTTTTTTTATAATTCATGCAGTTTTGATGTTCATTGTATATTGTATATGTTATATCATAGTATTTACTAACTGTTATCAGTTTTATTTAGATCTGCAGTGCGTGACTAAAATATTTTGTGTAGTTTCATTTTAAGAATTTTATTTAAATTTCTTTCTGAAAACCATTTGTTGTTCACGTGTTGAATCTATGTGAAATCTTCAGTGCTTTTCATGGTAAAGAATGCAGACAATTAAGAGTAAAGTGACGTAATGATGTTTATCACCCCAGTCAAGATTTGTTAACTTATTTTGAGGCAGTCAATTCTAAGAGGGTTTAGATACCGAAAGTACTCGGTGAACACGTTATAACTTTGGCAGGAAAACCGACAAACAATCTCACAGTAAAATATGACCGGGTAGAATCCGTACCTAGGTAGCGAGTGTCACTTTGATCCTTAAGCGAAGGCAGTGAGGGACATTATGATCAGTAAGCGCAAGTAGTGAGAGACACTGTGATCCGTAAGCACAGACAGTGAGAAACAATGTAATCCGTAAGCGCAGACAGTGAGAGACACTGTGATCCGTAAGCACAGACAGTGAGAGACACTGTCATCCGAAAGCATAGGCAGTGAGAGACACTGTGATCCGGAAGCGAAGACAGTGAGAGGCACTGTGATCCGTAAGCGCAGGCAGTGAGAGGCACTGTGATCCATAAGCACAGACAGTGAGAGACACTGTGATCTTTAAGCGCAAGTAGTGAGGGGCAATGTGATCCGTAAGCGCAGACAATATGAGACACTGTGATCTTTAAGCGCAGACAATGAGAGACACTGTGATCCGTAAGCGCAGGCAGTGAGAGGCACTGTGATCCGAAAGCACAGGCAGTGAGAGGCACTGTGATCCGTGGGCGCAGACAGTGAGAGACACTCTGTGATCCGAAAGCACGGGCAGTGAGAGACACTGTGATTCGTAAGCACAGACAGTGAGAGGCACCGTGATTCGTAAGCGCAGGCAGTGAGAGGCACTGTGATCCGTAAGCACAGACAGTGAGAGGCACTGTGATCCGTAAGCGCAAGTAGTAAGGGGCAATGTGATCCGTAAGCGCAGACAATGAGAAGCACTGTGATCCGTAAGCACAGACAGTGAGAGGCACTGTGATCCGTAAGCGCAAGTAGTGAGAGGCAATGTGATCCGTAAGCACAGACAATGAGAGACACTGTGATCCGTAAACGCAGACCAGTGAGAGACACTGTGATCCGTAAGCGCAGACAATGAGAGACACTGTGATCCGTAAACGCAGGTAGTGAGAAATACTGTAATCCGAAAGCACAGGCAGTAAGAGGCACTGTGATCCGTAGGCGCAGACAATGAGAGGCACTCTGTGATTCGAAAGCACAGGCAGTGAGAGACACTGTGATTGGTAAGCACAGACAGTGAGAGACACTATGATTGGTAAGCGCAGGCAGTGAGAGGCACTGTGATCCGTAAGCACAGACAGTGACAGGCACTGTGATCCGTAAGCACAGACAGTGACAGGCACTGTGATCCGTAAGCACAGACAGTGAGGGGCAATGTGATCCGTAAGCGCAGACAATGAGAGACACTGTGATCCGTAAACGCAAGTAGTGAGGGGAAATGTAATCTGTAAGCGCAGACAATGAGAGACACAGTGATCCGTAAGCGCAGACAGTGAGAGACACTGTGATCCGAAAGCACAGGCAGTTAGAGGCACTGTGATTCGAAAGCACAGGCAGTTAGAGACACTGTGATTCGTAAGCACAGACAGTTAGAGGCACTGTGATTCGTAAGCACAGACAGTTAGAGGCACTGTGATTCGTAAGCACAGACAGTTAGAGGCACTGTGATTCGTAAGCACAGACAGTTAGAGACACTGTGATTCGTAAGCACAGACAGTTAGAGGCACTGTGATTCGTAAGCACAGACAGTTAGAGGCACTGTGTTTCGTAAGCACAGACAGTTAGAGGCACTGTGTTTCGTAAGCACAGACAGTTAGAGGCACTGTGATTCGTAAGCACAGACAGTTAGAGACACTGTGATTCGTAAGCACAGACAGTTAGAGGCACTGTGTTTCATAAGCGCCTTTCAGACCGCTAGGTCATCGAGGCCCCATGTCAGTTTTAAAAGTGAAAATAAACAATATGAATCTTCAGCAAACAGACAATTATTCTTACACTAGACCTACCAGGATTCGAACAGATGATATCCTCAAACCGGCGCTTAAGGCAACTAGGACGGAGTGTTCTATAACCGCTTCCAAACATAAAACGCTTGCCTAAATGCTTGTGGAAGGTTAGTACAGTAAATGACCAAATCATTGTTATCAATCGACAGTCTTTTTGTCCATTCGAAAATAGACAATTTCATGGTTATAATTTCACTGTGTTTTTCACAATTAATTTTATCTTTGATATGTTTAAATTTGATTTTTTTTTTGTCAGAGACATGCTCATTATTGTGACGTCACTTCCGGTGAACACCGTAATGGCGGAACATGTTGTCTCACTGTTTCCATTATATCGTATGCGCATAATTTATCTGTACCAATGACCTTCTTACTATTGAACATAGCTAAATGTCTTTGGAATAAAAGTTTTCTAATTTAGCCTCATCTTGGTTTCTTCTTATCTACACTGACCATAAATTATAAGCAAATGCTTGCCTCACACTTCATTGCAATTAAGCTGAAAAATCGTCTATACTCTCAGTTATGCGAATATGTATAAGAAAAAAGGTGTTCCGTAGTTCTAATGTACTTCGGGGTTCATATTTTGTTGTTCATAAACAAGTGCGCGTTCAACTTTTTAATACAGATTGTTTAAGCAATGACCATGTGTATAACTACAAAATTTGATTAAGCTGAAAAATCGTCTATACTCTCAATTATGCGAAAATGTATAAGAAAAATGTAAAGGTGTTCCGTAGTTGTAATGTACTTTGGGATTTATATTTTGTTGTTCATAAACAAGTCCGCGTTTAACTTTTTAATACAGATTGTTTAAGCAATGGCCATGTGTATAACTACAAAATTTGATTAAGTTGAAAAATAAACCAATTCTAAACAGAAAATTCTAACCTGAATTTAACATCCGGGGTTCTCCACCAAATTTATGCATCTTAACCTCGCTATACCACTGATCTGTGACTTCCTGACCTTTAAAAAAAAAAAAAAAAAAAAAAAAAAAAAAAAAAAAAAAAAAAAAAAAAAAAAAAAAAAATTGTTAAACAATTAAATTACGGTTACCGTGCCAATGATTCGAAAAAGCGTCCCAGGAACTGATTCTAAGCGTCCTACGGAACTGAATCAAAAGCGTCCTGTAGAAACTAAATCTAAAGCGTCCTGTAGAAACTTAATCTAAAGCGTCCTGTAGAAACTGAGTCTAAAGTGTCCTGCAGAAACTGAATCTAAACCGTCCTGTAGAAACTGAATCTAAAGCGTCCTGTAGAAACTGAACCTTAAAGCGTCCTACGGATCTGAATCTTAAACATACTGACAATCTGACCGGTTTTGCCAACTAAGCGCTAACTAGGTCAAAAATCTACTTTAATGGCACATCAGTTGAATAAAACATTCCAATTATAACTCATAATGTTAAAAACACAAACACTTCCTTTAATTAAATAGGTCACAACCAGCAATCACTTATAATGTCGAATCCCGGCCGGGTCCGGCCAAGACTTGAAAATTGGTATTGACTGTTCTTTTGCCAAGAACTCTGTATTTAGAAATGAACATCACGGGGTCCTTAGGAGGAGACCTTAAAAACCGATGCCCTGTATCCCAGGAGGCGTGACACGCTAAAGGACCATCTCTTCTCATTGCCCTAAGCGCACTGCAAGGGTAAAAATTTCTGTTACTTCACCTATAGTAGGTGACGTCTCGATATAAGTAAAATATTCTTGAATCAATAACGGATTAGATCCCGCTTTCACAATCATTCAATATTTTAGATTTTCCTGAATTTTGATTAGCAAAGTTAAGCGATTCCATTTTGAACCTACAACTAGTCATTTTTGTCACAAATACAGATGTCATAAGCTTCAAAATGTCACCTTAAAATAACATTTTCCAGATTTTAGCTAAGAAAAGTCTTAGTGAAGTAATAATTGTGAAACTAGAGCTATATTATAGTGTATGCTTATTGGATCGCTTGTCACTGATTAGTGGATTTTTTTCCGGGTATATCAGCATCTACCTTCATCTCAGACCTGACCGTCTCGATATACGTAAAAGACCATTGACTGTGACGTAAAACACCATACATGTACTTCTACCTCAATCCAAATTTTAATAATAAAATTTCCGGTATGTATTTGACTAAATACTATATTATTTTTAAGTTAATGTTTGATACTAGTTTTATCTTACTTTAAACGATAAAAAAGAAAAATTCTTTATCACTTGCGGTCGACCGGGTAGAATTCACAGAGCAGATAGTTGAACGCCAACGCTTTTACCACTAGGCCACCACGGTCATTTCTGAACTTGAGACATATCAGTTAAAGTGGGCATTTCAAAAACGATAAAAGTGATTTATAACATCAAAAAGTACTTTATTTGAAGTACCGGATTATTCTGCATTTTGACGTTTACAAGTATTTTTAAATAAAACACTTAGTTTCGTTTACATTGTCTTTAGTATTCAAATAAATGTTAAAATTTCAGATTTGTTTTGTAAATGTTTTTTTTCTTTTACAAACACCCACAATAAAAGTGCATTAAGTGTTTTTTGCTATGCAATATTAAAATAATAGATTTGCTAATCTCACTGAGTTTGTGTGTTACCATACAAACAAATAATAAAATAGTGATTGATTGATAAATTGGTTTAATGCGATTTAACGTCCCAGTCAAGAATATTTCACTTATATCGGGACGTTTTAGCTATAGGCTAAAATGCACATTTTTATATGCTCTCATGGAAATAATCAGAAAGATGAATTTAGCTTGCCCAACCTCCCGTGTGGAGGGGCGTCGGTTTTAATGGTGGGTGCTTTGCAAAAGATTAATATCTTCCTATAGCGATAGTGAAATAATTCCGGCTATATTGTCATGGGTTATGTGTTGGTGCATTTATAGCTTATCATGCCATATATACTATTAAGTTGGTTTTTTTTTTCCTGTGGTCAGTTTGAAGGTTTATTTATTTCGTTGATATTGTTGTGACCTATTGATCTGGCTGTGGTTCTTGTTAATGGTTTAAAAACATCTACAACAAGTTTAATCTTTAAAATAGTAGTGGTTTTGATACGAAAAAATAAACACAGAAATGATCCTTTTTTAAATAAATATCTTTACATTGAATAAAGATATTTGAGTTAAAACAACAAACAGATAAATCGTAAAGACGACTATCTAAGGTATGAAAAAAATAATAATTAAAAAAATAAAAAAAATAATAATAATGAAGTCATTTGATTATTAAAGTCCTTGATAAGACAACAGAATATAAACAAGAGGCCCATGGGCCTTAACGCTCACCTGGTGATATTTCCAAAATTGTTTGCAAAGTACAATAGACAATATATCAATTACAGAAACTTTCCAAGTTTTCTCAAGTTTAGAACTGTCAAAGTCAAAAATATAGAGTCACATTTCATTCATAAGTAGCTAATATGCATATAGTAACTATGGTACAATAAATAATTTCCAAATCATAAACCATTTCACTATACTTATGCAGCTATGTCCTTGACCTTTGAACCTATGACCTTGAAACATATATCAAAATGATCATCATATCAATACCTACAATATTCTAATATACATATCTATACAAAAAGTTAGTAGTTTTCAAGATTATTAACACTTCAAAACTTCTTATGCAGCTATTACTTTGAACTTTGAACCAATGACCTTGAACCATATATCAAAATTATTGTCATTTCAATACCTACAATATTCTAATATACATGCCTATACAAAAGGTGTATAGTTTTTAAGCTTATTAAAATTTTTAGTATTTTCAAGCAATATTTCATGAATTAACATATTGTTACGAAACTTGGTTACTTGTTAGATTTCATCATTCTGACCATTTCTGCAATGTACTCCTTTAATCTATCTTGTTTAGTTTGCAAGAAAATAGCCTAAAACTGCAAAAATTACAAACTACGCTATGGCCTTGATATTTGACCTTGACCCAATTTTGAAGGTCATTTCAAGAAAATAACAAAACTTCAAACCCCTATGACAATATCTGTTGAAATAGTCAGTTTATAACCATTTGAAACTATCTCACGATTATTTTCAAAGTTAAACGCAAAAACGCGTTACCTTTTTTTTAAGCCGAATTGCACTATTTGTACAAACTATATACTTAAGACTGTAGAGAAGCTGAAAATCAAATCGGTTTTTGTCCACCACTTTTGGTTTCAGAGAAAAAGATTTTTAAGTTTTTTTTCCAATTATAGGTCACAGTGACCTACTTTCTACAGCTAGGACAACCAAAAGTAAAAATTTGAAATGCGCCCTCCCAATAACCCTTCATTTGAAGTTTGAACAATATTGGCCCATTAGTGTCTGAGGAGATCTCGAAAATTTAGGTTACAGACGCACACGCACTCACGCACACACGCTGCGCCATGCCATAAGCTCACATGGCCTATCGGCCATGTGAGCTAAAAAGATTCAGAACAAAATCGCGCGAAAGATGAATTATATCGGAGCTGTCATCTCTACGATAGAGGAGGAAACCAGAGTATCTGAAGAAAATCAACGACCTTCGTCTAGTGAATTAAAAAACTAAAAATCAGTTTTCTCTGACCTTCGTCTAGCCAACTTAAAAACTAAGAACTGCCCGAGTGGATTTGAATTTTAGGCGACGAAATGAGCTGTTATGCCGAAGCGTGCTTGCTTTCGGTCAATGTGACTGCATTTGCATAAGATAAGTCTCTTGCCTAAAATAAAATTTTTTACCTGTATATGAGTCCGGTTTCGATGACCATTTCATGGCTATATTTTCACCAAGTCTTTCGCCACCGATTTTTGCATTGCTATGTTGGAATGTGTTTGTTGCCGCTAAGTGGTCTGCCCATCGTTGCGCTTCTGACGTCAGTTCCGCTGAATGTCGTAATGGTGGAGCTTGATGTTTTTCCCTATATTCATTATGTGCTTTGATTATTTCTTCAATAAACTTCTTGCTATTGGACATAGCAAACTTCTGTAAAAAATAAAAGCTTATTTATTTTTATGGAAATAAAAAAAATACATAAGATAAAATAAAAGCTGTAACACATAAGTAAAATGTTTTTACCTCTGTCTTAAATGTTTACACCACTTGCTTGTCCAATACCCAACTTCTAAGCTTACTGTTCAATAGAAATTATGTCGGTCATCTCCGAAATTGGCTAAAGCACAGGCTTACGGTCCACATAGTATTTATATATATATATATATATATATATATATATATATATATATATATATATATATATATATATATATATGTGTGTGTGTGTGTGTGTGTGTGTGTGTGTGTGTGTGTGTGGGTGCTAGTATATATGAAGAGTTAACAGATACGTTTGTCTATTGCTGCCCATAGATATATGTCAGTAAAATTCTAACTTTTCTATCAATGATTCCTGATTTTCAATCACTTTTTTGCTATAGCCAATCACAGTTTTTTTATAAAGTTATATGGCCAGTAGCTATGGAAACAGAATTGGTTTGCACATTAACACCGACCAATCACTAGACCTATGAACTTTAATTAAGATACAATTAATTAGTTATCACTTGGAATCTATAAACAATAACAGGGAAAGCCGTGCTGTTAACTACAGGATGTTTTTCTTTCTGAATCATTGTTAGATTGAATTATTGTATTTAATGCCCCAGTCCGGATTCTTTCACTTATATCGAGACAGTCAGTTCTAGGATGTTGGAGGAAACCGAAGTGTCCGGCGAAAAACTCTCAACCTTCGGAAATCGAACTGAAAAACTGATGAATTATTTGTTATTCAGAATCATGTATTTGTCCAGACACGTATGTCAATGAACTATGTTACTATTCCTGTGGGGTTTTTTAACAGACAATGAATAATGTATGGAATATTACATAAATAATAGTTTTAAATATCGTTTATTATATAACAGTTTTCTAAAACATCAAAGTTATGTTACTTAACACTCAAGATACCCTGTTACAAAACTACAATGATTCCGAAGTGGCTCTAAACACGTCATTTAAACTCTGGAATCATTTGTTGTAACAAACACTTGACTCAAAATATAAACTCTGTTGCTCTTCATACTGGACATTTGGATCTTGTTGTTCTGGCTTGCAAAAACAGTGCCTGAAATCACCCAGATTCTAATTTCAATTGGGGCAGATTCAAGTTTGAGAAAGATTTTCAGTTCGCTTGACTTAGATGTGCAGTTTTCTCCAAGGAACTCCGGTTTTCTCCACCATTTTTGAACTGACTGGCTTAATAGAAGTGAAAAAGAATCGACTAGGGCGCAATACACAATTATTTTGTTACAGAGGCTAAGAGAGAGACTTAAAACAGATGACAAGATTCTACATTTCTGTGACAGTAAGCAAAGTGGCAGCGTTATCAAGGAGCATTATAGCAATGTTTTACTGAATACGATCACTGGTTCTTTTACACATTTTAAGCTGTTAGACAGTTGATTACAACTAATTAACAATAAAACTACAATAATATATGATCAATATATCGTATATACATAGTTTTAAAGTCAGTTAACAACTCAATTATACACCGGGAGAATAAGTAATAGTATATCATCAACATATGACAAAGGTGCTCTGGTGGGGTAAATGACAAATGGTAGGGGTAGGATCATATGTCATCAATGGGAAAATGGCATATGATGGGGATATAATCGTATGTCATCAGAGTATATAATGACACAGAACACTACGGTGGGAATGTTTAAATTATAAATGACAAAATAAACCTACAGTGATCGTATTGATTGTCGACAAAGGTTCTTTAAAGGTGATAAAATTGTTTCTCATCAGTGCACTTGTCACAACATGCTCTTGTGGTGATCGAACGCCAAAATACTTGATGACCCGAGGTACTTTAGTTGGTGCCGTTTGTTCAATCATCATTAATAATTTTTTCTATCTATTTGAAATAAGACCATCGTCTGGAGCCCCATGCAGTGAATTATGAACAGTATATCATAACTTATATATTGTATGGTAGCTAACCATCGTTGTGTTCGGAATAAAATCAATAAAGAAATTAGCTGTACTTTGTCACAATTATATTGACGCACGGGTCAAGATTCAATATAAAAATATTAATAAGCTGGTTTTATCACCGTGAAAGTTACTGTGTAAATTGTCTTAATAATTGTAAAAACGAAACAATTTTATCCCTAAATTATGGAGAGAGATAATTACTGAAGGGATAACGTCTGAGATTTTTTTGATCATGATTGTTAGCTTTTGAATCCAAAATGTTTTTTAAGTTAATGTTGCAAGCTGCTAAGGTAATAAAGATTATCATAAATGTTCTTTAAAATGTAATCTGATGTAAAATTTGAAAATATTTGTAACTCGGATTTTCTCACAATCTTTTTAATTTAGTACTTTAAAAATTTAAGCTTATCTTCTGTGCAACACATGGGGGAAAAACCAAACTCTGAAAGCACTTCTTGAGAATAACCATGATGGTACCTCAGTTGGTAGTGTGTTCGCTTCGTATGTGAAAGGTCGGTGTTCTAACCCCGGCCAGGTCTTACCAAGACTTAAAAAGTGTTAGTGATTGTTCTTTCGCCAAGCACTTGGCTTTTAAGAATGAAAGTCACGGGGTCCTTCGGAGGAGACCTTAAAAAACCGATGTCCCGTGTCATGGCAGACGTGGAATCTCCCTACATATTTGCGCACTGCATCAGTAAAAATTTCTGCCAGTTCACCTATAGCTAGCGGCGTCTCGATATAAATGAAATATTCTTGACTGGGACTTTAAACACTATTACTCAACTCATAATCAGACGCCATGATTTGTTATACAGATACGGTTAAAGCGCTACATAAAAATAACTTTCTAAATTGTTTCAGTTTGTTAATGAAAATTGCATTTAGTTGTATAAGGTAGTGTTTTGATCAAATAATCAAAATTTAATAATACAATGGAATTCCCAAGAGCTTCACGTGATACCTCAAAGTGTTTTGTGGGACAATTTATTCTATTGGAAATGGTATCGCATAAAGTGACGTTTTCCCGTAAAAATGACATTTTTTGGGAATATTTGACGTAAATGTTATCCATTTCATTCCGCACAAACGTTAAGAGGTATTGATCACGTGGTACACTCGAGAGTTCCATTGTTCCATCCTAAACCTAAATAAAAAATAAAAAGGATCTAGTATAACCTTTGTCAACATACATGTATTGTTTTTTTTTAAATCACAACTGAAAAAAGCCAAAGCAACTTTAACACAATGACAATTTTAGTCAAAATAGAGACTAACACAAACTAATAAATATTGCGACTACTAACTATAATATTTCTGGCTTTGGAAAAGCACTGATTAAATTCCCTAGTATAGTGATTACATGTTATATGTGAGAGCCATCAACCATCCCAATGATTTTACGATACATGGTTCAAAAACACAAATTAAAAAATTATTAAAAAGGCTTATTCCCCTAAATATGAACAGGAAACCCTTGCATGTGTTTTAATAAGCCATTCAATTTGAATTTTAACACAGTTAGTTATGATAACGGATCATTCATCAACCGTACCAAAGCTAACAAAATCAAGCGTCTGTTATAAAAAAATAAAAAGTCGAAGTTTAGAAAAAATAATTACGACGCAATCTGAGATATTTATATATACATGTCTTTATCGATGTATATATAACAACTTACCCCGTTAGAAGTATGTTATTGTAGATATTCTCTGATATATCATGAACACAAACACAGGTGTGACATTGGTAATGAAATAAAGTTGCGATGTGCTATGTAGGTATTGATTAAATAGCACAGCGATCAGCGGAATTGAAATAGGAAATAACACCATTTGTAAATTACAATAATAGAAAGATGAAGGAGCGCGTTTGGACTGATTTATGCTGGTTTACACAGTATTGAAAATATTAAAATTTGATGATTATTTATTGATGAATACAGTTACGTCTCTGTAATAAAAACAAAACAAAATTAAATTGATTAAATAGGGTTTTACTTCCCAGTTAAGATTATTTTACTTATAGTGAGACGTCACCAGCAGTAAGTGAAGTGGCAGAAATTTTGACCTTTGCAGTACACTTAGGGCAATGTGCAGGGAGGGTTCTTTAACATGACACGCCTGTCGTGACACGGGGCATCAGTTTTTAAGCTCTCCTCCGAAAGACCCCGTGACGTTTATTTCAAAGTACTTTTTATATTTTTACTGAACTGGGGAAATTAAATATTTCTTTACCAAAAGGTTCTAGAAATGACGAACCTATAATCCAAAAGAAGATATGACTAGAGAGTTGAGTTAAATAATAAAACAGACAACCAGGAAGGGAAACCACTGGTTATAAAGAAATCAGTTCGCTTGCCGAAGGTCGGTGGTTTTCTCCGGGTACTTCGGTTTCCTCCACCATTCCAGAACTGACCGCCTCGAAAAAAGTGAAAGATTCTTGACTGGGCCGTAAAACACCATTACTCCACTCCACTCTACTGATTATAAAAATTCCTAACTTTGTACGGGCACTTGTAGAACAGTAATGTAAATTTAAATCTTCCGGAGGGCCATCATCTATTATACATATTTTTAAACCAATGATCTATCAATAGAGACAATAAAAAATTGAAAATAGACATTATATAACTTTTAAAATAAACCAACATCACTTACATGGATATATTATGACTAAAAAATTTACTTTGGACGTGCACCACACATACTGACAAAATGTTTCCAGTGACATTGTCTTTTTAAAACTTTGTACTTTTACTGTTGCACAGGATAATTATAAGTCTGCAAACAACTAGTGTTACTACTTGAAACAGTACAAAGTCAGCATGACCCCATATTCCGGAAGTGTAAATGCGATGCCATCATATACATGTACACAAATCAGTTTGTGAACGATATATCGCAATACCTTATATGTCATATAATCGAAAAAAATAATAAAAAAAAATTCAAAAAATGAAAAAAGAAAGAAATTATATACCTCTAAGCTCTTCCTACTGGATATCCAATCAAATCCAGAAATCACGATTATAAGAACGAGACAATGATTGAAAATCCTACCATAAAATTGACCATGTATGACCGCCGTTTGGAGAGTATAGATGCTGTGTATGGTCACTTATAGACAGAATTAACGGAGGGATGTGTACAGGATATCATGATGTTTATTATGTGTTAGAATGATCAATGAATGATAATATTCCATCCTACAGTAATATCCATATCTAGTAATTAATATTGTATGCTATATTTAGTACGATTTTGTCGATAAGGTTCCAGTTTCACAATCATTCACTCAATTGAGTATACACTCAACTCAAATATCTTTTTTTAAAAATTAGTTTTATGAAACAATGTTTTTGTTAAATTCAACAAACCTACACTAAATATTAGATAACATCAGATGTTTAATGTGTAATTTCTTAAAAACTGACATTGAAATATTCCCCAATTTGAGTTGAGTGTACACTCAGTTGAGTGAATGATTGTAAAACTGGGGCCAGGACCTGTTTTACAAATAAATAAATAAATAATAAATAAATAAATAAATAAATAAATAAATAAATAAATTTGAAAAGTTTATCAATAGTACAACAAAATGGTTCTTTTTTCTAAATAACCTGTTATTTTGATCTCTAAATGCCAAGTGCTTGGTAAAAGACCAGTAACATTCTATTTAAAAGTCTTGTTAAGATCCAATCTGGGTTCGAATCCTGACCTCATACATACGAAGGTAGAATTCTACTTATTGAACTTCTTACTCAACTTTTTGAATAGAGAATTGTTGTATACATACAAATTGTTTCTGAATTATTTAAAATGCAGTGGAGCGCATTTGTAACAATTTTAGGGTTCTGTCTCATTGAACCAATTGATTGCCAAGAGAACATCGGATACTGAGCGGTCTAAAATATCCAATTCGGGACAGATTCTGTTTGAAAAAAAATTGCCTTTTGCTTGCAAAAGATCGGTGGTAATTATTTATTATTATTATTTTTTTTATGTTTTTTTTATTTTTATTTTTTTTTTATTTTTTTTTTGGCACTTTGGTTTTCTCTACAATTCCCAAGCCGACTACATCGATATGTAAAATAACTTTGTGTAACACAGGTAAACTTCTATCGAAGGAGTGAGGCCGGGTGCTCCGGAAGGGTAACCACCTCCTGTCTAGCTAGTTACACCCGTCACGTGCAAAGTCAAATTTGAGAAGAAAAGAAAAAGGAACTATGGTAAGTCAAATATATCCAGTATCTGGCGAATTAAACACTTTCCACTGTATTACTGACCGAAATAGCAAGCCGCGGATATTTACAGTTTATACAGTACAATCAACACTGTAATTACAAGCAATAATAATAATTTTTATTGCACTCAAGAACTCGTTGATTATGAACTATATACGATTTTATTCACTGCCTATCACACTCCGACCAAGGGCATTATACATTCATATAACTATAACACATCGTAAAATAAAACTTCAATAATTGCTCAATTATATTCAGACAGTTTATTGTGTCTGGGAAAACGTTATTTAAACCCGTAATTTTGTTGTGAATATAGTCAATACAAACGATATATGAGTCATAGTAAAATTTTCTTCATTTTCTTCACTTTTTTTTTTTTAAATTTAGTTTATAATTATGGATTTTTGTATACACAAATGAATACATTTTTTCTATGTTTAATTTAAATTTCTTTCCTAACCTTTATCGTCAGAGAGAGAGAGAGAGAGAGAGAGAGAGAGAGAGAGAGAGAGAGAGAGAGAGAGAGAGAATTGTAGTTCTTCAAAATTGCCCTAGCCACATAGATTTTATGTATATTTCAAACTCACTTGTGAAAGACCATGGCAACTTCCGGGCAAACTGATGCTTGTTTGTATATTCCCATGATGCTCTTGTCCGTAACCTGAAGCACCTTGATTTCCGGTCTGAATTCGTATCTTATAAGAATGCATATTTTGATGTCCAACACAAAAATTATAAAAGTTTGCATACAGTGGCTGAGAAACATTCAGTTTTATTAAAGGAATATTGTATATATTTCTCATCAAGGAAATACTTGACACAGAATGCATGTGATCAGGAAATATGTCATTTACATTCAACAGGCGTCATTATTTAAGAATTTTTTTCCTTAAACATTTATCTGATAGTAATAGACCGCCTCGGTGGTTCAGTGGTTAGCCTTGAGAGCCTTGTGCGTTCGAACCACGGCCAGGTTATACATTATACTGACTTTTTAATTTCAGAAACTGCTTTCTCGCCTGGAGCTCAGCATTAGGAGGACTAAATTTTGACTCTTCACCCGGTGCAAGGTTACTGAACTGCGGAAGTGGTATGGTTGTCCTCAACATAATGATTAAATAAGTTAACATCTTATCAAAAAGTAGCATTGAGTGCGCTCTAGTACAGAGCAGACCATAATTCACACTAGCAAATTCAAAGTATACACGGAATCGTTCTTAAATTTATCCACGGAGATGGTTAACCTTTCTCTCACGAATAGCTGAAAAATGCTGATGCGACGTTAAAACAACATTTTAACAACAATCAACTTATATTCATAGATGTGGTATATAGGTAAAAGGGGGTTTCGAATGTCATTTTTCCTTACTATCACGAGTTTGATTTACTACATTAACAGTTTCTTCGTGCTGTGATGCTTAATCAAGTATTTGAAATTTGTTTTTCGAAAAGAAATATAATGTACTTAAGATAACGTTCAATAAGGATTAGAGACATTAGGCGTAAACACTTATTTATGTATCTTCTATGTGAGCTTGCAAAAGAGCTTATTGGATTCATGATGTTTTACACCCCAGACACTTTGATCAAGACAGTAGGTTCAAGGAAGGTAGAAGAAACCGGAGTACTCAGAGAAAACCACCCATCTTCGGCAAGACAACTGACAATTTTTTTCACACTAGGATCTGCCCGAGGGGGATTCGAACCCAGGCGGTGAAAGTCACTGTGGTCTCTAACGTGCTAGCTTTGGACAACTTGGCCACCTGGACCTCTTTTCGTACAGAAAATTGTACTGTCAGGAGGTTGTTATGCATAGGTGTTTCGAACACTTTTAAGACATTTTTAATTTTTTTAGGTTGCCATACTGGTCAATTTACTATGCTATAGGGAGTCTAGTAATACAAATTGCGTTAGTTACTGCTTCTTCATGAAGTTCATTCATTCGCCTGCACGTGGAGTTGTTTAGAACAGCTGATACATTTATACTTATTTTTTCATACAATTGAAGTCAACTAGCATGGCTATGGATCGTCGAGTTAATTGCTATTTAATGCTCTTCTGTAAACTGAAGTTTTAATTGTGACCGACTAACATCACTAAATAAGCCGGAAAGTTAAGCTGTTTAGTTTGCATATTTTCCTTTGGTTTTGATTTGCAAACATTGATTTTTAGCCCATTTTCATTTCTGTCTAAAGAAATTCAAAGTTTTTAATTTGCTAAAACGGATTTTGAAGAGAGTTCAAGATCTTTGGTTTTGTGACTTCGTCTTCCTGAATTAGATGCGATTTTAAGACTTAAATGATGTACAGCGCCGCCTCATAAGTATTCGCGAAAACAAGATGGCGGACACAATACAAAGGGTTGTATCAAAATATTCATGCAACAGAAAAATGAAAAATAAAGGAACCTTACCTTGATTCTGGATAGTCTGATGGGATCATTAATATTTAGTGAGATATCCCTTTGATCGTATGCATGCTGAAATTCTCCTGGGAATTGAATTATATAGTGTTTGTATATATTCCGGAGTAAAGCTAGTCCAAATGTTCGTGATGACATCAAACAGCTGATCTGCAGTTGTGATGTTATGGCATCTATATTTCAGTCGGCGCCTTATCCGCTGCCACAGATTTTCAATAATATTCAAGTCTGGAGACTGGGCAGGCCATGTCATGCCGTTTATATTATTATCTCTTTTCCATTCTTCCACTACACGCGCTCGATGTACGGGGGCGTTGTCATCTTGTAAACGGTACGGTCTGTTTGTGAAATGACGTGCTAAAACTGGCCAGAGATAATTATCCAGTATCCCACAGTATTTTACTCCAGTAATGTTCCCTTCAACATGACACAAAGTTCCAACACCCCACCAGGAAATGCAGCCCCATATCATAATTGACACCTTGCGCTGTGAAAGAGGACACATGCATTCGGGACGAAATGCTTCTTCGGTCGTTCTCCGGGAATTTTCTCCAATAACTACCTTTGATTCGTCGCTGAATATAACAGAATTCCAGTTGTTTTCAACAGTCCATCTCCTTCGCTCCAGACACCGCGAAAGACGTTTTCTTTTATTTTCTGTTCTAATTACCATTTTCTTTCTAACAACTCGTCTAAAAAGTTTATTTTTATGTAAATAACGCTGAATCGTCTTATGATGAACGGGCACATTATTAGCATTATTATATTCTGCAGTAACATCATTTAAAGGTAACCAGCGGTTTCTTTTTACATTCCGAATCAAAAGCGCTTCACTCCGAATACTAACTTTTCTAGGAGCCCCTTTTCTCGGCCTGTTTTCTGTAGTCCCCGTTGTTAAAAATTTCTTCCAAACCGATCGAATGGTAGATTCAGGAATACTCAGTATTTCTACTATTTCACAATTTCTTGTGCCACCTCTTTTTAAATTTACGATTAACTGTTTAGTCTCCTCACTTAATTCCATAGATTTGCGACCCATTGTTTACAAACAGTATTTCCGTGACCTATTTAGAGCAGACGAAGATTATGACGTCACAAAATGAAGGGAAATAAACTTACCTTTAACTGGGGACCGACTCAAAATACTTTATATACAATTGAATACGAATGAAACATAAAATAACGTCGTGTTTTCAAATAACATTCCGCCATTTTGTATTTTCGCGAATACTTATGAGGCGGCGCTGTATTTATTATACCTCATAGCTCATTTGTGAGTATGAGAAAAAGTTGTTTCAAAATTGTTGATAAAAATCATTAAATAAGCGACCAATTAATTCCGTTTTAGGCAATACCGAAAATGTGTCACGCGCATGCATGTGCCAAAAACATATTCATCATCAAAAATGTACATTAATATTTTTTTTTTATTTAAAAGAACAGTAAAGACTTTGAAAACGGTTAAACACGTTATCTTCCAGCAGAAAAGTGAGACCGGGTGTTCCGACAGGGTAAGCACTTTCTGTCTAGTTGGGGTGTTCAAAATACACGTGTATGTATTAATTCGAGAGTTGCTGTTAAAAATTAATTTTCTGAAATTTGACAAAACCACTGCTGTGTGGTTGTTTGAAACATTTAATATAGAATATGGAATACAATATAGAATATGGAATACAATATAGAATATGGAAGGAGCTATGAGTACATATAGAATTTTTATGTTAAAAAAATTCCCGTTTTTATGAAAGCATGGATTCTGACCCGAATTTAGAGTAGCATTATGTCCTTAAATGATTTTCTTTTTAAATAAATAAATAAATAAATAAATAAACTTTAAGACTATAAAAACAATATAACATCGTTACAGCCCATCGATCACTAAATGTCTCCCGATCTTTTTCTTTATTGACTTACTTTACCTCCCTTTTCATTGCATCTCCTTTCCTAACAAATTAAATTCGGTCGTTTAAATCTCCATTACGTAAGGTAGTTCAATAATGATAGATAGATAGATAGATAGATAGATAGATAGATAGATAGATAGATAGATGGATCGATGGATGGATGAATGGATGGATGGATGGACGGACAGACAGACAGACAGACAGAAAGAAGGACGGAAAGACGGACGGACGGACAGACAGACAGACAGACAGACAGACAGACAGATAGATAGATAGATAGATAGATAGATAGATAGATAGATAGATAAAAACTCCGTGTATCTTGCAGATAAACAAAAAAAGCATAAGCATATTTATGAAATTTTTTACATTTTAAAATTAATATTTTCGATACCAAACATAGTTTAGAACAATTAGTCACACACACACACACACACACACTCTCTCTCTCTCTCTCTCTCTCTCACACACACACACACACACAATTTCTCTCTCATAGAGCACACACACACACACACACACACACACACACACACTCTCTCTCTCTCTCTCTCTCTCTCTCTCTTTCTCTCTCTCTCTCTGTCTCACACACACACCACACACACACACAATTTCTCTCTCATAGAGAGAGAGAGAGAGAGAGAGAGAGAGAGAGAGAGAGAGAGCAGGTGTATAAACTTTATATAAATGTTACAAAGGGGTTAAATATATCAAACATACGTTAAGTGTGGGCGTTTACCTATACAGGTGACATATAAATACAAAGTTTCTTTAACAAACAATAAATCAGCTGATCAAAAAAGTAAATAAACGTATACTTACCATAAATGGACACTCATGTTTAATACCCTTGGCTAGCTGTTTCTTCTTGGTCCAAGTTAGGCCAGGTTCTAATAGCCAGGGCGGTAACTCCAAACTCGCCATCCTCAAACACGCCTGACACATGTTTTTTTAATCTGCCCTATGTCTATAACAGTACGTCTATATATTGTGTTTTGTAGGTCAATTATGACAATATTTTGCTTACTGTTTTAAACTTGAATCTAACAATACTTTTACCGATTATAAATAAAATATACCAACAATACACTTTTGTTATAAGTTCACATTTAGATCGAAACGTTGAAAAATAAGTCAAAATTCATCAAAATAGAATTATCCATGTGTGACACTATAAATCACACACATAGCTTCTAATTTTATTTAAGTTATTTTTAGACACGAAGGTAAATTCTAACATATTATATCATGCATGTGCATTTGCATTCAAATGACAGTCTCTTTTCGGTATCTTTAAACTGTGCATTTCCTGTTGGATTTATTATGATTAAGTTAAAAGTTGTCATGTGATTTTAATGATATTAAGATAATTTTAACATACAAATGGCGATAAAACACACTTAAGTCTAATATACAAGCAGTGTAATATTCCTCTTGGACTTGTAAAATCCCGGATACACCTTTTGAAGTTTAACTCTTGAATTAAACACGTTTGTCTTGATAGCTTCAAATTTCCCAACAATATAGATGCACTGAAGCCTTTTGAATAATAATAATAATAATAATAATAATAATAATAATAATAATAATAATAACAATGCTACGTGCCACCAGATCTATCCATTCATAGCTTGTTGTAAACAGAAAGGTCGCAAAAGTCAAAACTTTATGTTCCTTTATATAATCCACTTAACTGGATTATACCTTAATCTATATATTTTAGTCTAATCAATTTTCGTGTACATAATCCATTTTAGCACCGGATAATCCTTGTAAAATAAATCCCTGTCTAAAATAGTAATTGCTAGTAGTACAGACTTACATTACACCTATAGTACATATATTTGACCCGGTTATTAGTTGACACTTAGTGAAATCTACATCTTCCTGTCAACAACACACGGATAGCCCTTCATCTGTATCCCTTAGGACAATATTAAGTTACAACTAATTATAACTCATATATATACAAAAATTCTTGTCACGTCATTTAACATTTTACACATCATCTGGTTAAACCATGCCAGGTTCCATAAAAATATATCCCACCCTTTGCCTCTTTCTTGTTATATTCCATTTTCATTTCCAAGTTCTCGGTGGCCGATTAGTCTTAAACAAACTTCTGGATGACAGAGTCTCTCATCAGTATTAACACACTCGGATTTGATCCTTAAAAAGGGTTTGGTTTCCGACGACAGTCAATGGTTTTCTCTTGGTATTCCGGCTTTCTCCTCCATCCCAGAAATGACCGCTTAGATTCCAGTGAAGAAATGGTTGGCTCTATTTTCTTCGCAAAAATTGTATTTCAAAAAATCTATAAACACGATGGGTAAGATGGTTGAATACTCTCTCTCTCTCTCTCTCTCTCTCTCTCTCCTCTCTCTCTCTCTCTCTCTCGTTTTAAAGCAGAAATAAGTTTTTTTTTTCTCCAATTACCTGGTAAACATAGTTGTTGTTTTTCTATAAGTTCGGATAAGTGCACGTGACCTCCGGAACCCAGTATTTTACTATTACAACTCCATCTAGTTTTGTTGATACTTCGATATCCATTAAACAAAATATACCCGTCGGATATATAGTAAGTTGTTAAATAAAACACGGGTATCTTGCCTGGGCTCTAGCTCGATAATTCTCATACTATTTATCGAGTGGCCGAATGGTCTAAAGCGCGCGCTTGCGGATTACAGCGCCTCTCACCGCCTGGGTTCGAATCCCACCCGGGACAGATTCTAGTGTGAGAAAGTTTGTCAGTTCGCTTGCCGGAGGTCGATGGTTTTCTCCAGGCACTTCGGTTTCCTCTACCATCCTAGACCTGACCACCTCGAAATAAGTGAATGAATCATGACTGGCACGTAAAACACCATTACTCCACTCCACTCCATTGATCGAGTTCGAGGCTCATCGCTCTGAGTTAGTACCTTGTCCAGCGCAATGAGGAAATAGATTTGTGTGTTAATACGCATCGGATTTTTGACTTTATACCAGGATATTGAACTAAATTGTCTGTAAAATTTATACGCCGCATCGCATGAATAATAGTCCGAATTTTTTCTGACACTACATTCTATGTCTGGCGGCTGTTTAGGGTCAGAACAGTTTCTTGGATGTTTCCGATAACTGTTGACTGAAGAGCTCCGCCTCATTTCACTAACGACTGAAAATATGAGTGGAACTGTAGAAAAAATGACTGACCTCGATCGATAGGTGAATAATTCGTCTTCCAAAATCATTAAATGTTCTAGTTTTTGCGAGGTCATATTGTTTTGATTTGAAAATAAAAGATGAGGTCAGGACACGGCAACACCGAAAAAATTGATCCAAATTCTCCAAACGGTGGAGATCACATATTTAAAATTTGAAGACAAATCATAAATAGTTCAAAGCAGTACATTAATACTTATACAAACACAAACTCGTTATATTTCATGATGTCCACATTTACACTCTAAACTCAGCTAGTTGTATATTTCACGTAGTTCTATGTATCGCTTTAGACCACATGTATATCATGTTACCAAAATCATTAAAGAAATATGAGTTGAGCTGAGTAATGGTGTTTTACGTCCGAGTCAAGAATATCTCACTTATATCGAGACGTCGCCAGCCATACGTGGAAATTTCGTCTGTGCGTTGCGCTGATGGCATTATACAGCAAGGTTCTTCTTCGTGCCTCGCCTACAGTGACACGTGACCTCGTTTATCCATCCGAAAGATTTGTGATTTTTCATTTCGTAATGCCGAGTGCTCGGCGAAAGAACAGTCACTACCCACTTTTAAGTCTTGGGTCAAACCCGGCCGGGGTTCGAACCCACGACCTCCACTCACGGACCGAGCACTCTACCAACTGAGCTACAGCAGTGGTATTAGGGAAATATGAAGTGAATTAATTTTGACAAATCTGCTGTACTACAAGGAAATCCCTTTTACATAGGGTGTGGAATAAGCGCTTAACGCCTCGGTTAAGATTCTTTTAGTTACATAGAGGGGGTCAATTCTTGGAAGGTGGGGAAACCGGAGTTCCCAAAAAATCCACCGACCTACTGCAGACGAACCTACAAAGGATCTGCCCGATCAGGATTCAATCCACGGTGGTCACCTAGGGTCCTAATATCCATCCGGGTTAAAGACCGCGACTTTGAACGCTCAAGCTTAAACCACTGAGTCGCAGTGCGTCCATTGCAGTGTTTACTAAATGAAAAAAAAAACCCATCTAATTTTGAGTTTAGATAATCTTTAATATGTTAGAAGACTTTCAAGTAGAAAATTAATAACTATGCATAAATATATTAATAAGTAGGAGAAAATTGTACAAGCTAAACAAAAATGAACAAAAATATCGAAATGTAAAAAGTAGGAGTTGTCTTTCTGTGAACTGTTTGAACAGAATCAAACATAAGAAAATCATATATTCATGTCTGTTATCAGCAGACATCTTGTTACTCGAGTCAGATTTTTTCAGAGACATCTTCTCCTTGGCTTCTTATCCGATCACGTTAAAATTTTGTCAGCTGTTAGAGACTGACCATGGGAAGGTTGTTTTCTCACCGTTTTTCAGAATTAGGAAGGACTTCTGAGAAATCCGGTTAAAACAACAACCCCAGACTTCTACCGTGATGGATTCACCCTAAGGGCATCTTCTTGAATTAAACTAATTATGAACTATTTCTCCACTTCACTCTGGATTCTCACACTTAGTTACCTAAAATGTTAATACATTAGATAAATGCTTTAAAGCTGCGTTAAGTTTTCCAAAGAAAAATTAAAACGGTGCTAATCTAATTGATGATGTTCCTAATGAACAATGTTACATTTGGTTCAACGATTAAAGCTCGAATAAATACAGAAATTACCGTAATTACCCAGCGAGATGCAGCATTTGGGATCTAATACATTTGAATTAGAACATGGTTACGTCATAAAAAAAAACCGGGTCATTTAAACACAACTTTCAAAACGATGAATTACGATAAATTGAACACAGAACTTCGTTGAATTTGTCATTTGTGACTTAGTAAGGGATTCATAACACCATTTCAAATATTAAGGACAATTAATGCAATTTGTCATGTTTCACCTTCGATTCATGGGTTTTTCCGTACATCCGTGCGCATGCTCTAAGCTCATAATAATCATCGTTAAATTCCGTTTATTTACAGTTAAAAGAAATGAAATTTTAGAAAATGAATCCCACGGATCGTGGTTAGAGGATATCTATTTTTAAAAAAATATATTTTTTGAAAATAAAAAAAAAAAAAAATAAAAAATAAAAAAAAAAATAAAATAAAATAAAAAAAAAATAAAAAATAAAAAAATCAGAAAATTGAAAAACTTAATGCAGCTTTAAAGCGTCGCCCCATAACTGCTGATATTCAGACATGTATTTGCTTGCAATTATACAAATTAGGTTACTAAGTTCATTTAGATGACAATATGTAAAAAAAAACTCCCTATCTATCTATCTAACTATCTATCTATCTATCTATCTATCTATCTATCTATCTATCTATGCGTTTAAGTTTAACACAATTTAAGTATAAATCTGGTGTATTTTAATACATTATATACACGTTCCAAACTTTAAAAAAATACAAAGATCAATTTTGATGATATTAAATTGTATTCATTATTAATTTTTCTCAAAAAGTAAGAATTCAGAAAAAGGGGAATAGCATTGTAAATTGACTTTAACTTGACTTGCATATTATATAATTGGTACAAATGAACTTATGGTGAGCTCTACCCAGGCAAGCAACAAGATAAAGTTAGCCAACAAACTTAGCTGGATAGCTAAGCCATATTCCACTGTGATCTCGACCAAAGGGAAGTTTTCAATAAGGCGTTGTATGGCCATGGCTGCCGTAAGTGAAAATGACAAAGACGCTAATACAACGATCAAAATCAACTGTTTAATCTGGCCAAGAATAAGAGACTTCGTGAAGTCCGAACAGCAGGGTAAAAGTGTAATCAAAAATCCCAGTATGAAGAAGAAACAAGCCAGACCCGGTAACCCTGAGAAAATGAAGTGAGCCCAACCGCTAAGAGACACACTTGTGGGGATAGTGAAAACGCTTTTCATTTTGGCCACAAAAGTTGTGATTTCAGGGATAATATCAGGGGTTAATGCGTCAAACAAATCCTTAAAGGGAGCAGTAACTGCTGCAGTTATCAAATCACATAATGTTTTTTCACCGTCCATCGTATCTGCACCATCCGCCACTCGTTCAGAGCCTACACTGATCTCAGCCTCAAGAGCACTCACTTCACCATTCAAACGTGTGTACACAACGTACATGGGTGGTTGGAAAACAATAACGAACGCAACTAAAAGGCCCGCGAATAAAGCAGGACAGAGTGGCATAAACCAAGCACTAGGTGTGGCAATCTTATTCGTGACGAGTGTCTTGACCACTTTTTCCCTTACGTCGTCGGTAACAAGTTCATCTTCGTCGATTTTGTCGATTGGCTGTACCACTTCGTTTGAAACAAGATCCTCTCTGTCGTCGTCTCTAACAACGTCGTCTACATCCGGGTCTCCGTCTTGGTCACTTACGTCGCCATCTTCATCTACTATTACACGTTTATCGTCCATTTCAATATTTTCATTGACTTTACCATCCGGGTTAGTAATATCTTTCTCTATGTCGACATACTTGGCATACCTCTTACATTTGGCAGTGCATGTTCCACAGCACGTACATCCACAAAACAGTCGGGAAAACAGTGCGAAGATTGTATCACCTAGAACAATAAATATGAACATTATTCTGAATCATTTAGCCAGTAGCCAACATAATAATAATAATAATATAACAAAAATAATATATATAAATAGATAAATAAACAAGTCAATAAATTCAGCGTGACGTCTATTGTGTGGTCGGGGTTTTAACCCATGATCTCCCGCTCTTGAAGAGGACGTTCTACCATTGAGCCACTGAGGCAGTGATTGATTAATGTTTATCTTCGCTTGTTATTTTCTGATTGTTACGTTTGTTGCGATGTTATGCTTATTGTCAAGAACATGATTTCAGTTGATTGACTGATGGATTCAAAAAGGTTTTACGTCTCAGTCTAGAATAGATCACTTATACTGTGACGTCACCAGCTAAAGGTGAAATGGCAGGAGTTTTGACTTTTGCAATGCGCTTAGTGCAATGTGCATGGAGCGTGCGTTAGCGTGCTACGTCTGTCGTGACACCGGACATCGGTTTTTAAGGTCTCCTCCGAAGAACTCCATGACTTTCATTTCTAAATGCCGAATGCTTTGCGAAAGGACCGTCAATACCAAGTCTTAATCAGACTCGGCCAGGGTTAGAACCCTACCATCCCACATATGAAGCGAGTATCTACTAAATTAGCTACCGTAATGGTACAGGTTTTGTATTTTATTTCACCGTCAAATCTTTTTTTTTTGTGATTTCGTGCTTCTGAGAAAAAAATACATGTACTATTTTGTTAGATAAACCTTGTGGTTCATTAGAAATCTTGTAGTATATACTTCATATGTATTTCGATAAAATGTGATTTCATGGGTCAGAATATTCACGAGAATAATCGAAATTTGGACACCACGAAATTAATGTTTTAATTTTATATTTAAATTACCTACCAGCAGAGTAAATCCACATCAACAAAGCAGAGAGAGATGAGCAAGCATAGGCTACTTTCATCATTTTCCATCCCGTCTGTTCACTTACGGTTACATCAAACAATGGAGCTATATCCAAAACTGATTCGAGAAGTGGAGCAGCGAACCAAACAAAGAGACCAATCGGAACATTGGTTACAACAAAACCGATGGATATGAAAGCTAACATGCTTCTATTAAATAACCCTTCAATTGGAACGCGTTTCCAAAAACCAATACTCAAGCAGATGGCACCAAGAGCAACACACGGTAACAAGATTAGTAGGTATTCGCTCGTAACAACAAAAGCCACCACCCAGGTGACCTTTTGTAGGACAGAGGCCAGACTGGAAAGCAATTTCTTATATGTAACAACTTTGCTTCTGACTTTTGACAGTGTTTTCATAAGCTCGTGCATTTTCTTCATCGTTCTGGCAGCCAATACCATAGCTTTTCCAGCGCTTCCAGCGAAAGGAACCACAGCTAATACAAAGCCCGCTATAATCATCGCCATAAAGGCGGCACATACAGTGTCATCGCTTATACAGCTGTTATCATAGTTTGTAGTGTCAGTAGCATTGTTATATGCCGAAACTATAGCGGGGCAATTTTCGTCAGTGCTATTAGACCCATCAAAACATTTAGGGTTATCTGCTTTAAGCTGGTCTAATGTGGCTTGATTATCAATAGTGTCGCCAATCGGTACACAGGATAAAGAGCCCAGAATGTTCTCAAATGTAGCCTCTATGCTACCAATTTTTGTGTCAAGGCTGGTATGTAACGATTTTAAAGCTGATAAATTGACATCCATGTTGAAATCGACCGTTAACCATGACAGAGGTAATCCAAATAGCAACAACAGAAGTCCGCAAACGCCAAAAGTAATCGATAGAATATGGAAAGCTCGATAGATCTTTGATGGATTTAAGAAGTTCAAACAGAGTTGTAAGAAATTATGAAAGATATCTTCCATTTCTCGTATAAGCGTAGAAAATCTTCCTCTGGTAACTAGGTACCATATTATCGGTAAAAAGGCCAAAAAAGGTAAACAGGCACTAAGCCAAATTGCTGCCTCGGTGGATATCGATTGGTTCATCGAAAGTGTAACTAGAGCCGAAAGGGTAGCAGCAGACGGCATGCATGAAAGGAGGTTATAGAATAAAAGTAACTTAACCATCCAATGGAATACTATATATAACTTGGTAAACAAAAGTATAAAGATGTAAACTATTAGAATGATAGAAATAGAGATTTGGACAACATAGGGCACAATTAAGTCTGTGTAGTACAAAGCTTGGACAATAATATAGGTCACACTTGTCGAAGATACGCCTGGAAATATCGTACCACTTGTTGGTGAGCTTGCAACGATAACACTATAAGAAAGATAAAACGTAAAGCATTGTGAAGCAATAGCAACTATAGGAGAGAGAAGAAACAAAACTCTGCCAACTCTATGTTTGATTCCCTGCTTTTTTGGTTCGTCAAACCAGTTGTCTTTTTCATAGTAACGTAACATATACCAGTGATCAGCAGATAAGGCCTCTGAGGTCTTCGATTTCAGGCCTTCTTCAAGAGTAAAAATTTTTTTTCGGAATCTGCAAATAAAATACAATCAGTTGATAATAATAATAATAATAATAATAATAATAATAATAATTATAATAATAAATAAATAAATAAATAAATAAATAAATAAAACACAAACATGCCAGTCCTTGTTCAAATCACAATAATTAATTATTTAAATATGTGCGTATGGCACATCAAGGAAACAGGTATTCTTGTTAGAAAATTCAAATACTTGGCAATATTACATCAATTCCAATACTCGTCAACATTCCATCATTTTCAATACTCTGCGATACGACTTTATTTTGAGCTTCCATTTTAAGAAATCACAGGAACTATTTTAAAGCGCGTTATCAGACAGTGTAAATTGGGACTTGGGAGTGTTAAAAAATTTTAAATTACTACACCTACCTTATCAGACTAAATATTGTCCAAAACAATCCAGGTATTACCAACAACTTTCTACCACTGTCAAGAGTTAAAGACACCAAAGCAAAAGTAGTGGAATCGTAATATGCACTAAAAAATGACAAGACTTCTTGTGAGGAAAATCCCGATAACAGCAGCCATAACATGCCCCTGATCACATCCGGTGGTAACTATAAATATTTGTTTAAAAAAATATCATTAGTAACTGACACATCATTGAACATTGTCATCGGGGTAAGAACACATACAAATTCATATCCCCAAAAAATATTACTTGACTTTTTGAAAGAATAAAAAAATTTAAAAGTCTTGCATAAAATATTATACGTCTGTCCGTCAAACATAACTAAACCCGGCGGCCATAGAATTTTTATACGTCACAGAACAAATGACGGGTTGCTATTTTCAACACTTATTAATGTCTTTATTATTGCCTTTGGATATGGAATCGAACAGGTTGAAGTTATTGTAAAATGTCATTATTACGATAATTTCGATTTAAACATTTTCTAGACCCTTTACAAACAAAGGTTGGATTATAGATCATGTGGTACATAAGCGGCCCTCACTGAATTCCACACTTTACTACTTTTTTTAGTTTTAATAAATGGCAAAAATATTGTTGTTTCTTTGATTTTTTTGTTTTTTGTTATTTCCCTTTAAGTTTAAAAAATTAAAACCGTGGTTATTTTCTTAATGATGTTCCTAGTGAACAATGTTACGTTTGAATCAACGATAAAAGCTCGAATAAATACAGAAATAACAGTTATTTCCGAGAGATATGAAGCTTGTGTGATCTTATTTTAGAACATGGTTACGACATAAAAAACCGGGTCATTTAAACACAACTTACAAAACAGTAAAATACGATAAATTAAACACAGAATTCCATAAATTTGTCATTTGTGACTTTGTAAGAGATACATAACACCATTGCGAATACATTTAGATATTAATGACGGACAATTTATGAAATGTCAGGTTTCTCCTTTGATTTATTCGAGTCTCTGTACATCATTGCGCATGCTCAAAGCTAATAATAATCATCGTTGGACAAGTGACCAACACATTAGAGGAATCCGTTTATTTACAGCTAATAGGAATGAAATTTTAAAAAATTAATCTCACGGGTCGTAATTAAAAAAGCATATATTCAAAAATATCAAAAAAAAAAAAAACAATAATAATAAATAAATAAATGAATAATAAATAAATAAAAATAATAATAAAAAAATCAGAAATTTGAAAAACTTAATGCAGCTTTAATGTAAATACTTCATATTATAAATGCCATTGGCGTTATATAATCGCTTGGGCAGCGAAAAATAATAATAATAAAAATAATCATCATTCAGTATCTCTTGGAATGCGTAATTGATAAAATATCTGCCCTGAGTAATAACTTCATCTTTAAAAAAAATGTTTTATACGAAAATTATTTTCTTCAAAGAAAATAACCCAATCTTTGACAAACCTACATTTCATAGTAAAACTCTTAAAAAGAACATTCTTGTAAATGATAATTAATTTCAAACATTACCTTAGCTAAATACAGGAATGTAAAGGCATCCACATTGTATCCGAATGGACTGTCCGTAGAAACGATAGTATCCGCTATTATAACCAGACAAACCAGTATCTCCATCGCGGTTCTGATAATTGTCCATGTTATCAGGAAACCGGAAACTGCAGTCGAGTACCCTGCTAAATATGTGGCAATACTGCTCTGGATAACAAAAGCGTGTGTAAGTAATGGCGCCAAAGCCATCAAAAACACTATTAGACGGGCAACCCCATGAATGAGGTTTAACAACTTTTTGCCGAATTTGATACAGCAGACGTCGATACCGTCATCACAATACGGAAAGTAAAAACCCATATTGATCTAATAAATAAATAAATAAATAATATAGGAACATTGATATTGATATTTTCTATTAAAATAAAATGTTTCTAAAATGATTAATTGACAAAATACGCTATGGATATAATAAATGAATAAATAGATAGATAAAAAAAATAATTTATCGAAACATAAATTTTATTATTATGAAAAAAAAGAATTAATTGACAAACACTACAATTATTAAAATTGAATAGCTAACCATATCCAGGACTTTTAATTTTTAATTTTTTTTTCTGTGGTCACTATAAAATTTTCAATTTACATATGGTGCATTTCAAAGTACAAGAATAAACTGTTCATCACTTGATTTTAAACAGTCATAATTAATGTACAAAAACTTGTAAAAATCTTATTGCGTGTTCAACGTTTTCACAAGACGAAAACGATTTTCTGGAATCATGAAGTAAGTATAAGTCCACGCATTCAAAAGTTTTAGGGTATCCCATTGATTGTGGGACTCTCTAGATTAACAAACGTATTATATGTTGTCATTAACAAAAAAAATTATATTAGCACTTCCTTCAAGACAGTTAAAAGACGGGTTTCAATTCAATTCCAAAAAACACTATAAAAGTGTACCGGCATTTTAAAAGTTGAGAAATATACGCCGCACTAGTGCAAAATAGATCGGAAACTCTCGTACAAAATTATAGTAGATTAATAACAATTATAGATAGATAAAAATTGCTGATGTCATGTAAAATAACATTTATCAAAACAAACACTATGAAAGGATTTGAATTATTAAATGCCAATCACATGAAAAAAGGACTTTCAAAAGATTCCATGAAAGATCATAAAAGGTCTTGTGAATTCAAATAGAGATCCAAGAACAGGTGCGCTCTCCGGAAGGTACATTACAAAGATCTCCGTCAACGACGGCGTAACTAAGCGTTCCTTGACATTTAGAACCGAGTGGAATAATAAAACACAAACATACTAGTCCATGTTTATATTCGAATACCACACATGTCTGATCCAAATGTTAGATTTTGTGTTCGATAGACGAAGGTCTATTTTTGGAGGGGGCACTCCGGTTTTTCTCAAGAATGCCAGAAATTACCACTTTGCTTCGTTATAAGTGAAAAAAATCTCTATTTTTTATCTACCGTGCTCGGTGAGCACTATTCCGGAACCAGTTTCTAGAACTCGCTGTTGAAAGTAAAGTTATATGTATACATCATTACGTAAAGAGTTTTAAAATGGTGGACGTTTGATATAAAAATCTTACCCCCAGTTAGCGGTGATCTGTTTCCTAATTCAAAGAACACCCAGCAAAACTTTTATCCTAGGTAGTTCTAGAACAGATCCTCCGGGTAACCCGATCATTGTAAAAACAATCAACAAATAAACAGGAAATACATAAACAGAAAACGGAACTACATCCGGTTTTTACGTTAAATACATATATTTTAATATATTTATATTTAAATTATAAACTATTTTCAAGGATTTTATTATTATAAGTTATTTTATAGAAGACTTATTTTCCATCGTTTTTTTTTTTATTTTTTTTATTTTTTAAATTTATTTTTTATTAATTATTTATTTATTTATTTTTTTGTATTTGTAACCAAGTCTTGGCCGAAAATTATGCCATGAACAGGACTATTTGCCAGAAAATAATTTTCAAAAATTTGTATATAATTATAAAAAGAAATATTTAAAATTCTGCGCATAGCAATTTAGAAATAATTTCAGACCTGTTAACAACCACATGTACATGTTATTTTTTGTAATGCCATTTAAATTGAGCACATCTTGGCAATCAGGGGCGTCTAGTTACTTGAGAACACTTGGTACCAATTTCAGTTGTGCGGGGAAGACAACGTGTATGTATATTGCCCCATTTTCACATTCCTTAATTTGATAAACTTTTCTTGAACTAAAATTTAGAAACTTTAAAAAAAATCGGAAATCTTGTAATTTTTTCATTTTTAAGACATTCGGGAATTTAAAGATATCATTTGAAAGACCACATAAAGTTTCTATATCTTTCTGATTTCTTTTTTTTTAAAGTGATTGCCAAGATGTGCTCAATTTAAATTTTAGTAAAGAAATGTTTGTGAAACTGTTGTTATGGTTGTAAGGTTGTGTAGCATCCCATCAGCAATTTTTCTGCTATTCTCGACAAAAACAAGGTTATTTTTTTCTGTAGAATATTTTAAGAACAAGTGTGTGTGTGTGTGTGTGTGTGTGTGTGTGTGTGTGTGTGTGTGTGTGTGTGTGTGCAATGTTTGGGAGTGTGTTACGGACTACGTTGTACTAGTTCGCTCTCAGGGCGACCTTTTAATAAGATGCTAGCCCAGCGAATCAGTATGCCGTTTACAATCATAAGCATACAAATCTTCGAGTCAGACTTTCTTTGCACCGGTTGAATCAGTCGATATTCTGTTTGTAATGACAAGCGCCAGGCGAGGCAGCAATGTTGAATATCTTTATGTCTTATTATGATCTGACCAGGGTTCGAACCCCGACCTCTAGCTCTCGAGGCGGGTTGCTTTAACAATGTGCCACAAAAGCGGTGCAACGTGTAATAGACGATATCAAAATTTGTGCAATTTACCCTCTCCCTAAGATAAAAGCGTGTAATAAACGCCTGTTTGATCACACCCAAACACCAAATTTGTAATACGGAATCGCTTTATATTATGATAGCCGTAACCCAGGGATAGAAATCCCTTTGAACGAGCCAAATAATTATCTAGGTTAAATATCCTGATAGAAATAAAGTAATAAAACACGGTATAGGTTTGATGTTAAATTTAATATCAAACAAAACTTAAAACGTTACAATGAAGTAATTTAAAAAAAAAAATCCGTCAATACTTTCTTATACATCAAGTTGTTACATCATCAAATTCGCTAATAAATAATATAAACTGCAACCACGCCACCAGACATTTTTTCCGGTGTCCATACAAGGTCGAAATCTTAATAAGTGGTCCCAAAATGTGTCATTGTGTAACATGCCTGTATTTTGGCGTTGTGGTTTTTGCTGTTACCAATTTGAAGAACTTTTTTTCAATGACATTTTTCAACAATAACTTGATTTAAAATCGCTTATAAAATAAATCAAAGTCAGTAACAAACATTCACAGGGGCAGTAACACACATTCACAGGGGCAGTAACACACATTCCATGTTTTTTTAAACGAATTTAAGTTAAAGCATAAAATTAAATGAAAAAACATACATTACACAAAATTACACATAACAAAAAATTACACACAAAATTACACATAACACAAAATTACACACAACACAAAATTACACATAACAAAAAATTACATAGTACACACCGATCACGGCTTCTGATGAACTGCACAAACAATCATATCTAAATAAAATATAAACTCAAGCACAAACTGCATAAAATTGAATTTATAAATATATTTTAAAAACACTTTTCCTTTTTCTTACATTTACATAAAAAGATTTGTTAATGCATTGATATGTAAAAAATGATTGATAAATCACAGCGTCAATGACGACTGAAACATTTACCGCCAAAAAATGGTTGATAAATCATAGCGGCAATAACGGCTGAAACATTCACTGCCAAAAAATAGTTGATAAATCATAGCGGCAGTAACGACTGAAACGTTTACCGTCAAAAAATGGTTGATAAATCATAGCGACAATAACGGCTGAAACATTACCGCCACCAATGATTGATAAATCATAGCGGCAATAACGGCTGAAACATTTACCGCAAAAAATGATTGATAAATCATAGCGGCAATAACGGCTGAAACATTACCGCCAAAAATGATTGATAAATCATAGCGGC
The DNA here is from genome assembly GCA_029721355.1 of Tegillarca granosa. Lineage (NCBI taxonomy): Eukaryota > Metazoa > Mollusca > Bivalvia > Arcoida > Arcidae > Tegillarca > Tegillarca granosa. Next base: position 855,982 of record JARBDR010000135.1, read on the forward strand.
AATAACGGCTGAAACATTTACCGCAAAAAATGACTGATAAATCAAAGCGGCAATAACGGCTGAAACATTTACCGCCAAAAAATGGTTGATAAATCATAGCGGCAGTAACGACTGAAACGTTTACCGTCAAAAAATGGTTGATAAATCATAGCGACAATAACGGCTGAAACATTACCGCCACCAATGATTGATAAATCATAGCGGCAATAACGGCTGAAACATTTACCGCAAAAAATGATTGATAAATCATAGCGGCAATAACGGCTGAAACATTACCGCCAAAAATGATTGATAAATCATAGCGGCGATAACGGCTGAAACATTTACCGCAAAAAAATGGTTGATAAATCATAGCAACAATAACGGCTGAAACATTTACCGCCACAAATAATTGATAAATCATAGCGGCAATAACGGCTGAAACATTTACCGCCAAAAATGATTGATAAATCATAGCGGCAATAACGGCTGAACCATTTACCGCAAAAAAATGATTGATAAATCATAGCGGCAATAACGGTTGAAACATTTACCACCAAAAATGATTGATAAATCATAGCGGGCGGCAATAACAGCTGAAACATTTATCGCCAAAAATGATTGATAAATCATAGCGGCAATAACGGCTAAATCATTTATCGCCAAAAATGATTGATAAATCATAGCGGCAATAACGGCTAAATCATTTATCGCCAAAAATGACTGATAAATCAAAGCGGCAATAACGGCTGAAACATTTACCGCCACAAATGACTGATAAATCAAAGCGGCAATAACGGCTGAAACATTTACCGCCAAATATGAGACAAAATTTGATATGTACAACTATACATATGCATAAATATAAAACTTTATTTTTGATCATTTGTCACTGTAGAGACAATACTGGGCATAGTAGATGAGCTAACTACAGATTTTAATCTATGTCTCCGCCTTTGTTTTCTCCGATGTGATTTGACTTTCCGGACTTGTTTCCGTATATTTTCTTCCGCCATTGGATCACGACATCTACATTCATCCACGCATGTTTCCGGAAAAGGATGGACCAATCCCGTGTTTGATGTCGAAGCACAGCAGTCGCCTCCGTCCCACTGACACTTTTCATTATTATTATCAGCATCACACCACCCGTCAGATAAATATTTCTAAAATTAAACAAGTATAGTTGATTGGAGTAACAGTACATTAAAAGATTTTGTCACTTATATCGAGACGGTCATATCTGGAATGGTGGAGGAAACGGTGAATTCACTGGGAAAGCCAATGAAGCCCGATAAACAAAATAAGAAGCTGTTTTACAACATTGGTAACCAGACGGCGTGATTAAGCATGCTTTCAGCCACCGAGGCCACTTATAATCAACCTCAGGCGTTAAACCTAAACCATTTTGTGTAAATTTAATATTTTAAAAACTTTAAACTAAAATATTTTTTTTAAATTACGAAATATAATGACCTACTCGAACATGTAAAATTAAATCGTTTTAAGCTGCATTAAGTTTTTCAATTTTCTGAATGTAAATAAACGGAATCCTCTAACCGGTTGGTCAATGTTTAACGATGATTACTATGAGCCGGGAGCATGCGCACAGATGCACGGAAACTCCAATAAATCGAAAGTAAAACCTGACAAATTGTATTAATTGTCCGTCATTAATATCCAGATGTATTCGCATTGGTGTTATGTATCCCTTACTAAGGCACGAATGACAAATATTTATTTTATCATATTTCACCGTTTTGTAGGTTGTTTTTAAATGGCTCGGTTTTTTATGACGTAACCATGTTCTGATATTAGATCCCATATGCTACATCTTGCTGCGAAATTATTGTTGTCTCTGTATTTATTCGAGCTTTTATCGTTGAACCAAATGTAACATTGTTCATTAGGAACATCATTAATTAAATCAGCACCCCTTTTAATTTTTTTCCTTGGAAACTTAATGCAGCTTTAATTGTTGAAATTTAATTTTGTTAATTAAGTTGGATAGAATAATGAAGTAAAAAAATAAAATAACCACACCAATGGACATTTGTTCAATTTTTTCTTTGGTTGAGTAATAGTGTTTAAAGTCCCAGTCAAGAATATTTCACTAATATCGAGACGTCGCCAGCTATAGGCGAAAGTGCAGAAGTTTTGCCTGCGCGTTAGGGTTCAGCAGGGTTCTTTATCTTGCCAAGCCTTCCATGACACAGGAATCTCGTTTATTTTGAGTTCCCATTCGAAAGAAACGTGAGTTTTATTTCGTAATGCCGAGTGCTTGGCTTGGCGAAAGAACAGTCACTACCAACTTTTAAGTCTTGGTTCAGACTTGGTCTGGGTTCAAAACCACGACTTATGAAGCGGACACTCTACCAACTGAGCTACCGCAGTGGTTTTATCTAAAGTAATAAGTTTAATAATCAGTGGTCCTGAATTGATGTTTGTCTGGTACTGACTAAGTTTGGTGTTTCTATTATCTTTATAACATGTTATTGATTGCATGGGCTGCTTTTTCCTTACACATTTCAGGTATCACATAAACAATGTCATTAATACTTATGTCTCAGAACAAAACGAAAAACACATAAATAAATAAATAAATAAATAAATAAATAAATAAATAAATAATAATTCATGGAATATGGAAAACCCTCTTTAATCTGGTGGCCAAAAAAGAATTAAAAAGTCATGTGTTATCGGAGCCTTGCTTATTTTTTCCCCATTTCTTTTCAAAAATAAAGGACGTTAATTATTGGAACATAATAACCTAAACCATAGAGTGGCCAGAATCAACTTTTTAACCTTTCAAACTTCTCTAAACATTGCAAGATTTTAATGCACTTTTACTGTCATGTGTAGAACTTTGAATATTTCTTTTAGTAAAAATTCAAAATCCTGCCATGACATTACTAACAATACACAGAGATATCAACTAATTCCTGTTACTATACATACTTGGTTGCATGTTTTAAAACACGATAAAGAGTCAGGATTTGGTTGCCATTCTAACAACGCCGTACACATTAGCTGTCGCACAGGAATATCCATTTCCATCTGACCAACCAGCTGGCCTCTTACAGTATTTGTTCGGCTCTGCATGATGGGGTTGGAATGTGGTAAAAGACATGACACTGTACATTGACTTCCTGTAACAAAATATTAAAGAATTTACTATGTGTATTTAAGCCAAAACGAACACAATGACCGCATTTCCTTGATTTTGTGAAAAGGTGAAAATATAAGATGGTTTCCTCACGGACATTATTAGGATTTTTATGTTTTTCGTAACATTTTCCTGTAAGCATCAAAGGGTGCAAGTTAAAATAAGGTGAATGGCCGACACTACAAGGTATGGTTTTCAATTAATTAAATCAAGTCATTTAATTCAATTGTTTTACTAATGATCCTCTTTTTTGCCGATCGGGTTAGCAAGCGTACCATTTGATAGCCCATAACGATTTTAAATTCCAATGATATCGAAAAAATTATCTCATTTTGGCAATTATCGACGTATTTGTTTTCAAAACAATTCTCAAATGTGAACATACAATACAAAATAAAATTTTAAGGTGCAAATTATTTTCTGCCGTTGTTATATAAATCAACATTGACTAAAATAATTTTCTTAGTTATACTTGTACCTAAATACAAATCCTATTTGCAATCTATTCTGTAATAGTCTGTGGAGAATATTCTCTTACAAAAAAAAAAAAAAAAAAAAAAAAAAAAAAAAAAAAAAAAAAAAAAAAAAAAAAAACGTTAGGGTTTTGATCAAACAAAATCATTCAGAAATATTTGGCTAAATCTTTTATTGGTTTATGGGAGTAGTCTGTCATCGTTGTGGTCAATGAAATCTGCCTTCATACATTCAAGTCATAACGCAATTGTAAAAAAGGAACTGTTATAATTACGCAAAAGTCAACAGTCAATTAGAACCACATGAAGTATAACATGTTTCATTATGTATGACGGATTCTGTTTCAATCTTACCTATATTGTTTCCATTGCACCGGAATAACAGATCACCAGAATCTTCTAACCGTAAACAGTTACCGAAAGTGCCTATTGATGGACACATTCGGAAACTCCCCGACCATTTACCTAAAGCACTACAAGTTATCCTTTGTACTTCCTGAAAAAAGACACTCTTGTTAACAATATAAAAGCTATTGAAAAAGGACATATTCGGAAAGCCCCTGACCATTTTCCTTTAGCACTACAATTCGTCCTTAGGAAAAAACAGACACCATTGGTACTTAACAATTATTAAAAATGACTACCAAAATCTTGAACAACTATCTCCCATATATTTAAATTTTATTCTTGTAAACTTTAAGATGAAGTCAGTTTTGAAGCTGTAGTGTCCATCCAAAGTAAACGTTCTTAAATTCTAATGTCCATTTGCACAACGGTATCGGTGTGTCAGTGGTATATGGCTTCTGAGATCGTTGGTTCGAACCCCGGCTGGGACTTCATTAGACTTTAAAATTAGAGATATTGGTTCCTTGCCTGTTGCTTGGCACAGTATATCGAATGGATCACCAAGTGAAAGGATAACGGACCGGGGAAAAATATTCCTGTCTACAGCATACTGACTGAGTGTCCTATCACCTTACCAAAAAGCTGTACTGAGTCCTTGCTAGTACACGGCGGCCATAATACACACTTGCACACCACACAATTAATTGCATTTGTTCTTAGATAAATTCATAGAGAATAATAATCTTGCTCTCGTCACAAAAAGTTAAGAATTGCTGATACGACGTTAAAGAACATTATAATAACTACAACTGACTTGTACGTAACTTTTATTTTGTTCTCCCTTAACAACAGTTGGGATGGACATTATAAATTTACTTACCTTGAAGAAACTTCTATTTTAATGTTGTGATTTGTGACTGTTGTGATTTGTGGCTGTTGTGATTTGTGACTATTGTGATTTGTGACTGTTGTGATTTGTAACTTGTGATTTGTGACTGTTGTGATTTGGGACTATTGTGATTTGTGGCTTGTGATTTGTGACTGGTGTAATTTGATCGCATAAGTTAAACTTGTCACTGATACAAAAAGTTGCTAGATGTACCATAGCAGCTTAAGTGGTATTATAAAGAAAAAGAATAAATCGAATACAATAGATCTTATTTGATATCATAATATCATTGTATAATTAATTGCTTGCAAGATGGACACTGTTTGAGAAGAATCGGCAATCACATTAAAGTTGTATGTAATTGAAACACCGAGTAAGTCTTGAAAGTAGGTAATAAATGGGAGGAAACTACAAGGTTATCAAATAAACAGTCTTTAAAAAATAACACATACTTTTTATTAGATACAAAATATAACTGTATAATTACCTGTTCCTCCCGACACCTGAGTGTGCACGTACTACCTGCAAACTGTATATTTGTACAGGTGTATAAACCAGTAAACACTAGATCTATAGCAGGACACCTGACTCGGGTACACATCCCTCCTCGCCAATTACCATCCTTACCACAAATTATCTTAAGGCGTTTTCTGTAACATATATGGATAAGGATTTATAAAACATAAACACAATAGAAAAATTGTCTCAAGCGTGTGTGATTTGAATCACATTCTGTGACATCAAGTGTTATGGTCCTATCACATAAAGAACTCAAAAGTTTATTTCGTTTCGACTATATTTGTCCTGAAATTGTATTAAAAAAGATTTAGTGGAGGTAGGGCAGAAGTGGAGTATTTATTCTGCACATCAAAAATTTGATAAACTGGCACGTTTGTGTTTGTTTTCATATCTGATCTTAAGAAGACTTGTAAATCACATTCCTTTTATCGACAGAAATCTATTTTTGTAAATATTTGTCGATATTAAAAGTCATTGTCCCATGTTTGACACTGTGAAAAACATCTAAAGCAAAAATAACTGTTATATTTTGATGTGCCATATGTGCACTTTTCGGAAAATCATTCCTCATCAGTGACATAAGGGGCCGAAAAGTTTGATATAAAACTGGCCAAACAGTTGAAAATTAATGAATCCAAAGTTCCAAAATTATATGAATCCAAATCCATTTAAGGAATGATTTGTATAAGGGAACAAACCTTATTAGGGTTTACTGCTATAAGCACCACATAGTTTTATATCTAACTCGTGTAAGTTTTTATGTAATCTTTGCGCGTCCAGACCCGACTATCTTTATGCCCTTTTACAACAATACCTACGGGAGCTGAAAACACAACTGTTTTGGAAGTTCACATGTAAAACTAAATTCGCCATTTTTTCTTTTCTCTTTTTTTCGTGGTGGGGGGGGGGATTGTGATTTGGACATGGGCTGCTATGTTTGTGTTTTATAATTATTACGTCACTTATTTACTACAGATCATTTAAAAAACGAACAAGCATCTTATGAAAGAATATATTTACAACGACTGACATCAGTGTCAAGTTATGCGAGTCTACAAACTTTATTGGCATCCGTATAGCTAAATTAATTCTTTTCTGTAAATTGTATATCGTCATGATAATTAACCAAAGACAAAACTTGAATAAGCTTTTTTGCATCAATACTATTAATGTAAAATATAGTACTAGAAGTATTTAAAGGAGGTGCTTACCCTTCCGGAGCACCCGGCCTCACTTCCTTGATGGAAGTTCACGTGTATAACATATTTTGCCAGTTTGCAAAGTTTATACATTGTTTTTTGGATTGTGATATGGACAAGGACTGGTATGTTTGTTTTATTAAAATCAATACAAGAAATATTTTCTTACTTGGTTGGTTTTGCATTAGATACTTGATATCCTCTGTGGCATTTATATTTACATCGTTTTCCGACTGGATGGTATCCTCTCTTACAAGATTTTGTAGCTAGCTTAGCATTTGTGATTGTGTATGGAGATCTACATTTGACTTGGCAGAATGATAATGGAGTAGACCAGTATCCATCTGCCTGGCATGTTATTATTACATCACTACCTGTGTTAAAATATGATAATTACTTAATTGTAATTAAATACATTAAATTTTGTTACAACACATAAAGTGTGTGTGTATGTGTGTGTTTGTGTCATGAAGCAACCAAAAATAAAATTAAACAATCTGAAAAGGTCCATTTTTCTCATGTTCCAATGGCGTTTCTATTTACAAACCTGTTATGTTGTTATAAACGAGTGTGGTATGCGTGGTAGTTTGTATGCTCTTTTATAATTTTATAAAAAGACAATGATTACAATATTAATAGAATTGAGTTGAGCAATGGTGTTTAACGTCCCAGTTAAGAATATTTCACCTATATCGAGGTGCCGTGTCACAGTAGGCGTGGCACGATAAAGAACCCTTCTGTATAATGCCATAAGCGCAACGCATAGCAAAAATTTCTGCATTTTCGTCAATAGCTGGCGACGTCTCGATATAAGTTAAATATTCTTCAAACTTCTGAAAAACTTGTATAACGGATCTTATATGTTCATGTAAACGATTTATTGAGAAGCAATGCACATACAAAACAAGAAGTTTGATTTATAAATAATCATTAGTAAACAACTAGTTTACAACATGACATTACCTTGAAGTACAGAGGGTCGTATGCATTTAAATATGCAATTGTTTCCAAATGTTGTTCCGTTGAAACAAGCTATGGACGCATTAGGAATGTTTGGAGCACCACAATTAACTGGAACACATTCCAGTACTGTAGGACTTATCCACGAACCATCAATACACACAAGTTTATTCTGTATGTCACTTAATTCAAACCTGGAATATATCAAAGTTGATCTCAAAGTTAATTATAAGTATTAAAAGTAATATATTTCAAGAAATATTAACAAAATTAAAACTACGGTAAAATATTTATTTTCCGATGACCAATTTTGGACTTTATTACATTTCGTTAAGATGTGTATCAATTGATCAGGGAATTCCAAAAACAACGAGAAAATTCTTTTTACAGAATTTATTTATATTATAAATAAATAACAAATACCAGTTAAATTTTGATGTGCCAGATGTGCACATTTCGGAAATTCATTCCTCATCAGTGACACTAATACCGATGAGTTTGATAGATAAAAAACATTATCCAAACATGTACAGTTTAAAATTATTGAATCTTAATTTCCAAAATTATATAAATCCAAATCCAGCTAAGGAATGCTTTGCACGAGGGGACAAACCTTGGTTTTATATAAATTTCAAAATTTTAACATATTTTCAGATCGATAAACTTAGTGGTCGACAATGATTCTTTTTTGCTCTTGTTATAATTTTTTTTGTAAAAATGTTTATATGTTTAATTAGCCATTAAAGACGAAGTTGCCTCTATACAAGGAATTAACTAGCAATAAATCAGTTTGTTTCGTGAACGTAATGCTCCTAAATGCATGACTTGCAAAACTGATGGCTTTGATAAGGAAGAAATCATACCTTGTGTATTGTCTTCCATTTGTGAAAACCTGAGATAAAAATTTGGTTGCAGAAAAAAATTGTCAAACCAAATCGTAACAATTTTAATAAGAAAGAATTTTACCCACAGCACAAGATAACATAAGTGCTCGATAAGATGTAAATCTTGATATTTACCCCAAACCATCTTCAAAATCGTAAAGTATACGTGTACTTGTTTCATTTGATTTGACTGTCATTAACTTGTTTTGTTTCGAGTTCTTGTTGCATTTGTGATTGCCAATTACATATTTAAGTTGCATCAGTTTTTTCATCTTTTACAAATGTGAATTTGTCTTGTCACGTTTTCCATATTTCTTTCTTTGTTAATTTTTTTTTTTTTTTTTTTTTTTTTTTTTTTTTTTTTTTTTTTGTTGCAGGTAAAAATTTTCCTTTTTCATTTTTTCAAATGTTTGTTTTGTTTTTGGTAGAGTGCTCGCCTCGTATGAAGACGGTCAGGGCTTGAACCCCAGCCTGGACTGACAAAGACTCAAAAATTAGTAGCGACTGTCTTTTCTTCAAGCACTCGGAATTTAGAAATGAAAGTCACAGGGTCCATCAAAGAAGACCGTAAATATCAATGTCCCACGTCACGGCAGCGTAGTTCGTAGATTCTTTCCTGCACATTGCCCAAAGCGAACTGCAAAGGTAGAAATTTCTGACATTCCGATATAGGTAAATTAGTGGGGCGTAACATCCGATTAATCAATCAATCGTTCTACTTTGTGTTATATTCTACAACATGCGTCAATGTTGTAGAACAAAAAGTATTATTTACGACTCCGTCCGTTTAGTTAAATTTCTTAGTCTCGATGTCTACTTTATACTATATCGTTTGAGATAAGAACTTATCTACGAAGCAAAACTTTTACTAAATGTGCAGGGTGGTGTGGTTAAACTGGTACCATATGCATAATGTATTTTTTTTTCATATATACCCAGTTTCGCATGTTATTCTGCAAACATCACCTTCTCTGTAGCCGGAACAATTAGAATAGCTGTGTGGAATGGACACAATTCCACAAAACTGCATAGAACAATTCTGCAGAACACACAATCCTGATCGTGGATTATAAACTTCATCTGAGGAACATGATGCCACCGTGACCGGATCAAGCCAACGTGATGATCGTATACAGACACCTGCTATACTGATTTGATAAGATGTAAACCGGATTCGAACACCTGGAATATATTACATGTAGTTATTTACCAAATGTAAATACATGTATAAGGTCTGTTGTAAATTGAGTACCTGCTAAAAAAATTGTTTGCTCAGTAAAAGTATATCAGTCTTATTTAATTATACAATAGACTCGATTTAAACTAACAAATTACTATAAACTTCGGAACGGACACTATTTACAAATATAAAAAAAACCAATGTATTTAGCCTTGTTTAAAACAATAACTTCAGACTGAAAAACGTAATAATCTTATACAAGGAATTTAAATATCCTTATTGTCATTTGCTTTTGACAAAATCATTAGTATATGAAACAAGGTCACAAAACATGACCCCAAAGGGCTTCGGCCAGACCATACTACCGAAAAGTTTGGAAAGACATTGTTTTCACGAAGTTACTTTAACAAATGTAATTTAATGCCTAATAATTTATTGGACCGAATATTAGACGGCTACAATATATCATGCTAGGAGTCAAAATTTTCATGATTTAGTTTGCCAGGTGGAATATGAAAAAAGCCATTTTGTGAAAGATTAATTCTATTTATAATAACGAATCATCAAGTAATACGTAATAAAGCAGAATAGAAATACATCACATTGACATCAGTGTTTATTTATTTATTCATTCATTTTGTGATTCAACTACAGCGGTGTAACATTAAATCTCATGTCTCAGGAAATATTTTGCAGATTGAATCAACAGTCCTTGAATGTCTACGTGCATTTATGAATTTATAAACCAATGAAATATTGGCTTTTGTTATAAAAATATGGTATTTATGATTGCTGTGTTCATGTATAAATAACTTACCATGGGTCAGAGAGAAAGGCTTTGACAAGTCATGCTGAACTTTGACATGAACTGGGTTGCGTTTACAGCTTATTAAAACATGTTCTGGTTGCAAAACGTTGGAAGTGTTATATACAGAAATTAGTTCTACTTTAAAAAATGGTGGATCTTCTATACCAAGCAACATTTCGCCTACAGATCCAAGATGAATAATAACTTCTGTAGCAATAACTGCTGTGGCAAAATATACCTGAAATAATTCGTAATATGAATAAATAAACCATAACATCTCCGTGGCGAAAATGTCAAACATGCATTCCAACATGCGACGAAATATGTACAACCTTTTATACGAAATACTCTTTCCTACAGGCACAAAATGACACATCTGATGGAATGTTTTCATTCGAAAATCAACTTCAAATTTTTTGTGTCAAAGTAAAACAAAATATAACTCACAATATCTGATTTCTGCTAAAAATAGGGGAAAGGTATATTATGTAGAATGCACAATGTATACGCATAGTCAAAATAATATCGAATGAAATAATTAAATCAACTGAGCTACCACAATGGTAATATTGCTGATGATCTACCAGCAATATCTCTCTACTTAATAAACACTATATCGATATCAAGTAATACAAATACATAAATAAGCAATTTAGAATTACCTCTACCCAGAAATTTCCTGGTTGAAAACTATGTCTACAAGGATACCAGAATATGGTCGGATCGACAAAAGATTTACAAATCTACAAAAGTAAATAAATGTAAAATAAATAAATAAATAAATAAGTGATAATTGAAATGTAATCTATGAAGTACTATTTATACAGCAACACCGAAAAAAAATGTGTCTTAAAATTGCTGTATTATGCCAGTTTGTCAGTCCAAACAAGTCATGTGCATATGTAAAATGACCGATACAATTATATGCTTTATAGTCTATTAAACAGAAATGTAAGGACTCTTGCTGGTAATGGGAAGTATCAATGGACACCATATAATGTGTAATTTTAATCCTTCTCATTTTCTATTTTTATTAATTCTTATTGGGCCTGTAAATCTTGTTCACCTAAATGTAAAATTATACTTCGCTTTCTTAACGCAAATATTTGGTAACGTAGAATGATAAGTTGTCCAATCCCATTTCTAAACACAAGAATTCAGTATCATATGTCGACACAAGTAGATATCATTAAGTTAAATTTTGAAATTTAGTATCTAAAACGAATATTTATTTACTTCTTTAGGATCTGGAATTCCAAGGATATTTGTTGCTGGACAAGTTAGATCTTGGAAATCTGGATTTGCAACTGCAGTCAAAGCCCATTGGTCGTCGAATCCATCTGGTGTATAAAATCCACAATCTTTTACGCTTGTTCTGATCTCAAATTCCTCACATATTCCATCACCGTCATGTATGTAACACAGGCTTGGTTCTCCTAAAATGTAAGGGCAAACGAAACAAGCTAAAATTTTCCGAAAGATTCGAATTTAGAAATGTTTTACAGTTCTATGAAATTAAAAGGTTTACATCCTTAGTTTTTTGTCCAAATAAGTAGAAATACTAAACCACAAATGCCAATTATTCAAAAGTATACAAATGTTTTGTAAATATTTTTAAAAGGACGCAAATAACCCTTTTTAATTCAATTACAATACAATATTTTCCTACCAAATTGTTGTACATTATTATAAATAACGTGATAACAACATAATTTTTGAAAAAAAGATATTTGAGCTAAAACCAAACATTCATTGGAGGTTCAAAACTTTCATGGCAGATGCCCAAATTCAAATTCATTTAAGCAAAATTTCTTTTAAAGGGAAGAAATCACTATTGTGACTTCCTGATAAAAGCGTGAATTTAATCCAAATTTGTACAAACTTGATGAAAGAAAACACGTATAACATAACAAGGAATGTACTTTTTATATCGTATATATTTGACATTACACTGTTCTTAGTTTCTTTTAATCTCAATTTTTATTTCGTTAGTGGCGAGTGTAGCTAGCCTGACAGGAAGTGCTTGCCATTCTGGAGATCTCGGAGTAACTTTTAGGCAGAGTTTAGCATCTTTAACTATATAACACAAATACCTGCTAAATTTTGATGTACCATATGTGCACATTTCGGAAATTCATTCCTCATCAGTGACACTAAGACCAAAAAGTTTGATAGATAAAAAACATAAGCCAAACAGTTGAAAATAATGAATCTAAAGTTCCAAAATTATATAAATCCAAATCCAGCTAGGAATGCTTTGCATGAGGGAAAAAACCTCAGTTTTAAATAGATTTCAAATTTGAGACGGCTGAAAATTTTGCTAAATGGTACATTTGGTACATCTGACAGCACAAAGAACTGCTTTTTTTGAGTTATAGATACCCTCGGGGAGTTTTACTCCACCAGTAGCGGTACCCGCTTAAAGGTAGTAAATATATAAAACAAATACCAGTTAATATTTGCTGTGCCAGATGTGCACATTTCGGTAATTCATTTCTCATCAGTGACACTTATTCCGAAAAGTTTGATAGATAAAGAAAGAAGCCAAACAGTTGAAAATAATGAATCTAAAGTTCCAAAATTATATGAATCCAAATTCAGCTAAGGAATGCCTTTCATGAGGGAACAAAACTTAGTTTAAATAAATTTCAACCCTAACCTAATTTGTCTGTATTTAAAGTCTTTGAATTCAAATATTTTTATATTGGTATTTTTTATACAATAAATGTTTTTATAGCAAATTCCCTATCATTAGAAATAGTACTATAAAAATGCATACCTACCACGACAGCGAAAATTTTCCTCAAATAAACAATCCCTACTACAACCGTCTCCATCGGCTACATTACCGTCATCACATTCTTCCGTTGGATCACTTGAATGTAAAAATTAAAGTTAATACTGAGAAAAAAGAAACACATCTTTAATCGCAGACTATTTTTCGTTTGAGATAATTAAAAATAACATATTTTGTTTCATTGTCTGTTTTTTAAATTACAATAAATAAACAATTTTTATGTTATTTCAATCTATATACGTAATTATTCTAAACTTTATGTGTCAAATCACTTTAAGCACTTGGTATAACCATTAAACCCTCTTCGCCTTTTTAACATTTAAAACGTTTACGTACCCATTTAAAACACCATCGCCACATATCGGATCGCCATGTGTATAGTGAAGCACTGGGGATATCTCACTTTCTCGCTGTCCGATAGAGACCATAATGGAATAATCGTATGATTGCCCTTCAATAACGTCACTGAAATGAAGACAAAATGTTTAAACCAAAAACCAATTATTGCGTACGAATGTTGTGAAGACTGAAAGAACAATTTATAATATAATCAAAATGGCTAACCACACGGCAACAATTTACTCTTGTGTCCGTTGAAAGTCAAACGCCAACATATGTAGGTGGCATAGTGGTTAAGGCGCTAGCCTTCAAACTCAATGCGTCTAACTGCTGTGGGTTCAATCTCCGGACGATCGGTCAGAGAAATGATTTTCCTTGTCTTTTACTGGTTGGCTTGAAAATATTTAACACAAATACCTGTTATATTAAGAAGTGTCATCATAATATACTCATTGGTCTGTGATGTTTATCTGCGACAGAAGTAGCACTATAAAAATCTCTATAAGTGCGTACTAGTACAATACAGAGCAAAAACCCTCGCACATGCATGACCACTTGAACTTGCTTAGTCCTTGAGATAAAAAAAATTCGTCACGAATAGCTAAAATGGCTGATGTCATGTAAAAACAACAATTAACAAGGGAACCTAATACATGTTTTTCTTCCCTTGTCTTGTCTGCTTTGGCTGAATAATGACTGGCTTGTATTGCATCGTAAAAAACACATTTTTTTACTAATTACATGTACTTTTTTCTTAAATTAATCAAACACAAACATACCGGTCCATGTCCAAATTATTATTCCAAAAAACAAAGTAAAAACTCTAATAACTAGCTGTAGTTAAACAAATGCGTTTTCATCGAGAAAGTAAGGCCGGCCAGGTGCTCGTAAAGGGTAAGCGTCTCCTGTCCAGCTAGCCACACTTGTCGCGTGCAAAAAGAATGAAAGGAACATCGAATTACTGGACGCCAAATGGTCCAGTATAAGTTTTGAATGCAACGACTTAATATTTATCAAAAATATTACGATGTTGTATTGACGGCCACAAAATTTTAAGGCCTTGATAAGCTTAGGCTTGCCATATCCCGAGTCAAAAATATTTGGCAGCAGCTTGCTTCATTTTAAAATGTCTCCGTAATGGGAACACGATCTAACATGCCGTATTAACGGCACAAATACACTATACGCAGGAGAAGTAGTTATATTACTGCAACGAAACTATTCTTTAAATGCAACAGTAAGAAACCTACTACAAAGATATATTTTAAACGCAAGAGAATGGAATTAGATCAGACACAAACACAACTTATGGTACCTGTCTAGTAACACCGGCTCGCTCGTCTGCTTCATTGGACCCGTGCTGAATGGAGGATCTCGTGTTATTTTATACTTTCTAGATCTGCATCTTAAACAATCTGCATAACTATCTTCCGTGGAGAGTTCCACTGCATCAACTCCAATAGCCGGATGAGTAGAATATATCCGTATCTGAAAAATAATCAAAAGAGAAAACACATATGGCAAGATTGGTAAATTTCAAGTAATTAGAGTTTTTCAAGTATTTGGACATAGTTTTCTCAGTTTAATTACTGGTGGCCTCTGTGGACGAGTGGTCTAAAGTGCTCGCTTGGGGATCAAAGTATCTCTCAACGCTTTGGTTCGAATCTCACTGGACACATCTTAGAGTGTTTGTCAGTTCACTTGCCGAAGGTGGGTTTTTTCCGAGCACTTCAAGAACGAACCTCCTCATAGTAAGTGAAAAAAAAAAACTTGACTGGGGCGTGAAGCACCATTAATCCACACCAATAAGCTCTAATGCGTTTGTCATTTGATGGTAATGTTGCAATATTGTTATTCAAATTCAAATTATAATTTAAATATTACATGAAAAAAACTGATTCAATTTCTATATATTCCTAGATATGTGATGAAGGCCGATTTTTCAGTATATTTACTTTGTCAAATCTTAATTAATTTTGGTACAGAGTACGTCAGATACATGCTTTGTGGTTGCTAGGTAAGATATTTATAGATTTATGATTATGAACACAAATTTAAAAAAAAAAATATTTGCAATATGGTAAACTGTTCTTAAATATTTGAGATTTATTTGAAATGCATTATTTTTGCTTGTATACAAACATGTATTTTTCTTTTGTTAAATATTTAACAAAAATACCATTAAATTTTGCTGTACCATATGTGCACATTTCGGAAATTCATTCACCATCAGTGACAACAGGGGACACATATGATATACGCTCTGTAACTGCTAGTTATGAATGATTTCTTGATCTGTAAAATTAGCATTACTTTTGCTATTTTAGATAATGATGTTATCTTTTTCCAATCTCTACTACACTAAAAATACAGTAATTTGTACTAATTTGCTTGTTACCATGTTTTCACATATTAATTATATAATGGTCATTATTTCTTGTTGGCCTTTGTTAAAATCTATTTTTATGATTAATAGTATATATACCTACGTGTGAAAACTCGCTCTGTGACCGATAATTTAATTGTCAACGGTTTATCACATGATGTTGGAAACATTCCTAAAAACTGACTTGTACCATCCACATACATCAACACAATATCTTCGATGGTTCCCAAGGTAGTTGTCCATACAGTCAATCTACTCAAGAATACAAAATATACAAAATCCGACCAAAGTTTATACAAAAACATTTAAACACTTTAGCAATAAACAAACGTGTTATTTTATCCATGTTCTTAGCAAAAAAGCAACTCAAACATGTACAACAAACGATACAAAAAATAATAGAAACAGCCAAACAAGACAAACAACCACACAATTTGGATCATTTGATATAAAATCCCTTAAGTCAACTAGATATATCGTCCAATGTTTGATTGTATTACTTTTAACATAGTCTCCTCCATTCCATTTTTACAACCAGAGATCCATAAACAGAAAGACATTTTTCAAGTTTCAGGTTTCATTGGCCAATAACGGGCTTATTTAAGGATTGGCATTTGTTTTTGAATCGGTCATCAAGGTATGAACTGTTAAAGGAGGCAATGTGGGCAAATCACATAAACTGCGAAGCCTTATATTTACAATCATGTCCATTCATAAAATAAAGAATTATAAAAAACAGCAATGTTGGTTTCATTTTGCTTTTCTTGTCAAATGCATTTTTTGAAATTTTCCCCTGCAAACGGGTCTTACAGTTTGGCCACTCCCACTAAAATTGTCCATGTTAAATATTATTTGAAAAGGTAAAATTTATTATATATGTTAAAAGTAAAATTACAATTTGCGAATGATGAATTCGTAAGTATACCAGACTGAATGGAAGATAAGGAAGTGGAAAATATCAACTGTGACTATTGCTGGTTTTGCAAATATTCAGATATTCCTACGTCATTCGGAACTATTAACTCTTTCACTGTTCATTGGAAAATAACGTCAGTCACTCGTAAACGGTTCATCTAGGCAGTGATAATTAGATTGTAAATATATACAAATAAATAGGTATTTCGTCAAATTTATAAAAGTGCAATAATAAAAAGTTCTGTTTTTGAAAAATGCCTTTGCATTTACGACAATGGTTATAAAAGACTTTCATTTCGTTTTAATATGTATGATATGAGATGATATGATATTACATTACATTGCATTATATTGCATTACACTACATTATATTATATTATATTATATTATATTATATTATATTATATTATATTATATTATATTATATGATATTATATTATTATATTATATTATATTATATTATATTATATTACATTACATTACATTACATTACATTATATATATCCTATCCTATTATATTATATCATATCACATCATATCATATCATATCATATCATATTAATTATGTAATATTATATGTCATTCATAGTGATTGTCTTATTGGCTTTTTTGGATTTATCCACTTTGCTACCCTTTTGTACACCATTTTATTAATTGTCATTGTTTTTGTCAATAAAGTATATAAACATTATTTTTTTTAAAATTACAAAAACTAGTACTACAGGTAGATCTGTATCAAAAAAAAATATAAAAAAACACAATTAACCTTGATGCTATTACTGGGTATTGGAATCCTAATTCTAGGTAACATCCGATTTGTTCACAATCATCATCGTCTGCATCCGGCATCCAAGTTTTTATACTTAATTTACAAGCGTCCGCATCTGGTGGACCTTAAAACAAATGCAAATATATACAAACGTTATCTTAACCTTCATTATCCTCAATGAAGGGACTTTGACGGTTAGCAAGATTGATTGATTGATTGATTAATGGAGTTTTACGTCACTTATTTTCCATTTATATATAGCTATGGTGAACCAGAAATTTTGATTTTGCAGTGTGCTTAGGGCAATGTGCAGGGAGGGTTCTTCATGCCACGCCTGCTGTTACACGGGACTTCAGTTGTTTTTTTTCTGGTCTAATCCAAAGGACCCCGGACAGCAAGATATCATTTGTCAATATATTATTACTTATAGAGAATAAAGAACATTTTTTCATATAAGGAGCATGTTAATAGTGAAACAGGTCTTAAATTCGAAAAAAAGTTTAACTCTGTTATAAATAAATAAGGATTAAAATTCTTAAAATGATTTGAGTCTTTGATTACGATGTTGTTAGTAATCATATTGAAGTTTACAAGATCATTTAACAGTAGCTACCAGAAGCTCCTAGCACTATTCTTATAGCGGTATTATGAACTTGTTAATGTCTTCACTATTATACAAAAGGTAATTACTTTTTATGACTGTAGGACCCTTCCTTAAACCCTTAACAATATTATGAAGATAATAACGACACATTTTGTGAACAATTAATAAAAATGATTGCAGTTTTATACGTTAATATATGTATGCATGCAACGTTTT